>OY728137.1:1314253155-1315503155 GCA_963277665.1 Viscum album
CCCCCAATGACCTACACAGGATCGTTCAGGAAGTTGAACCCAAAGCAATTGGGAAACTCCTTTTTCCATCAAGTGCAGTGGTTATGCCGCTACAACCAAGAGCTCCTCCGTCGTGGGTCTGCCGCTACAACCAAGCGCTCCCCTGTGCCGCTACAACCAAGCGCACCTCTGTCGTGGGTCTGCCGCTACAACCAAGCGCTCCCATGTGCTGCTACAACCAAGCGCACCTCTGTCGTGGGTCTGCCGCTACAACAAAGCGCTCCCCTGTGCCGCTACAACCAAGCGCACCTCTGTCGTGGGTCTGCCGCTACAACCAAGCGCTCCCCTGTGCCGCTACAACCAAGCGCACCTCTGTCGTGGGTCTGCAGCTACAACCAAGCGCTCCCCTGTGCCGCTACAACCAAGCGCACCTCTGTCGTGGGTCTGCCGCTACAACCAAGCGCTCCCCTGTGCTGCTACAACCAAGCGCACCTCTACCGGGTTATCTGTAACACACCGAGTCGTTCGATCAGTAGTCGTTAAGTCTCAACCGGCTCTAGGGTTTCCGCACACAACATGCTCGTTTCGGGAGGGTCCACTCCACGAGCTAAGATGTCAATGCATCAACTGACATGTAGTCCGGAGTTGATGTATCCCAAGATGTACCGTAGTGGTCACTTCTGAAAACACGGAGGATTCCCATACGGTTTTCATCATCGTCGCGGTCGAATCCACTGAGGATCTTTGTACAGTCATCGTCGTCACAGCAGCAGTCGCAGCCAGCTCTAGGGTTTCCGCACATAGCAAGCTCGTTAGGAAGGGTCCGCTCCACGAGCTGAGAAGCTGATACATCAACTGACACAAAGTCCGAACTTGATGTATCCAAAAGTTCTGTATCGTCAACAGGAACTCAACGTCGCAGACGGCGCGTCAATCGGACGCCCGGTCTGAGAGTTATTGGCTTTTTCGTCCCAGGGGCCCGGTTGGTTTTTAAGGCAAAACCAACCCGACTGTACTACACCTGCGTACAAACCTCGGTCTAAGTGAGCCAAAAGATTCTTCTCACTTAGAGGAATCCACCAAAGCCGACGGCACGTCAATCGGACGTCCGTAGCTCAAGATATGAGCGTTTCCGCTCCGAGGGCCCGGTTGGTTTCGTGTACGAACCAACCCGGCCGAACCCAAAGTATTCCGAAACCTTGAGTGCGATATACCGAAACGACCGTCTCGATCCAAGGATCGTGTAGCCACTGACGGCGCGTCATTCGGAGTCTCGTGGCTCAAGTTATGAGTGAAAGACCGAAAACGGTCCGAAGACGGGGGGTCCGGGTCCGGGCCGACCCGGCCCGACCCCCCCTTGGGTCGGACGAACCGGGTCGACCCGACCCGGCCGGACCCGGTCCGGCCCGGCCGGTCGGACCGGCCTGGCTCGGCCGAGCGACGCGGGGGGGAGCCACCGCCCCCGCGGGACACCCCCGCGGCACCCGCGGGGTGTCGCCCTGGACGACCCAAGCGACGCGGGGGGAAGCCGCCGCCCCTGCGTGACAACCCCACGGCACCCGCGGGGTGTCTCCCTGGACAGCCGGACGCAGCTTCAGCCGCGTCCCGCGCGCGCCGGACCCGCGCGGCCGCGGGTCTGTTGGCCGCTGCTGCCACGGCTTCAGCCGCGACGGCCTTGTCTGGCGGCGCGCCGGGGCGCCACCGCCTCCGGCTGCCGGCGCTGCCAGAATCTCCCGCGGGCCACCGGAGTTGCTCCGGTGGTCCGTTTTCCTTCCCGTCTGCGCCGGTGCTCCTCCCGGGACTCGTTCTTCACTGCGGAACCATCAAACTTCCGTTGCGGCACATTCCGTCGTCGCCCGTCAAATCCGCACAACAACGAAGAACGGCAGAGGGTTATCGGGCCATGTTCGTTTGGCCCTCACCCTCCGCGTTAGATAAAAACAACGGGAGAAATATATTCAACACATGAATCAACAATTTTAAAGGATTAAAATTGTTCTTATTGTCCGGTTCTTCACTTTTAAAAGAAACGATCGCGGGAAAAAGGAATTATTCACAACAACCCCTACCTCGTAGTCGTCGTCGTACGCATGTTCTTCGCGGATTGGTTCGTCGCGGAAGGAGGGGATCGTCGCTGCGTCGCGGAAGGGCGTCGCGTCGTTGCGGAATCCGGCGTTGAGTCGGCGAACTCAATGGACCAAGAAACAACAGATTTAATTTAATTATATAAAATTAAATCCGTGTTTTGTTAAAAAAAACACAAGGGAGATTTAAGAGTATCCCGAAGTCTTTTACCTCAAACAGCTGATCGAAGATTTCGTTGCGGAGGAAGAGACGTCGCAGAAGAACGTTGCAGGAAGGGAACGTCGGCGTCGCGGAACACGGCGTTGCGTCGTCGACTTCCGCGGGTTCGGCGTTCTTCGTCCGAGGCCGGCGTTCTTCGCGTTCTTCGCGTTCTTCGCGAAGGAGGATGAAGGCTCAAGAACTCAGACAAAACCTCTCAACGAGTAATCCTCCAAAAAGACTTGTTGGTCTTATTTTATTATTACGCCAACAAACGAAAAAGGTAAGTAACGACCCATCAATTCGTTGAATTAATTCAACGAAAGAAACCACCCATTTAATTCACGAAATAAACCATCCAATTAAATGGTGCGTTAAGGATTTAAGAAAACGCGTCAGTTGACTTTCATAATGACGGGTTTTCGCGGGTGCGTTACTTAGCGGAAAGAAACGGCGGAGCTCGTGCGAGCCCCACCTCACAAATATCCTACCAAGGGGGTAAGATATTTCTAGATAGCACCCTATCCATTTTAACTCAGTTTAAGTGGCTTTCAAGTGGCTTCAAGTGAGTTCCAAGTGGATTAAGTGAAATAAAATAAAGTTTGTCGTAAAATTATTTTATTTCTTAAATTTAAGCCCGAAAATTAAAAACCACACCCGAGAAAACGCAACTCCGGAAGAGGCGTTTCTAAGAAAATACCGGCGCTGCGATTTCATCGGTGCCCTCAGAATTCGATTCCGGGCACCGGTTCAAAAGTTAGAAAAACCCGCTCGTCCGTTCACTGAACGTACCCGAGCCAAACTTCGGAAAATGATTCCGGGCACACCGGGCCTCGAAATCAGGTGCCGTCAGAAACTGCGTTCTTGTAAAATTCAAAAGAAAATTAAGAAAAAAGTTTTCATTGAAATTTTTGGGTCTTTACACACGCTCCGTGAGTTCCAGCGGCAGGGACCGCTGAGGTTCGGTGGTGAGCCATACCCTTAGGCAGCAGAGGTTTGGCTCGAGGCAGTGGTTCGCCTTTTCAGGCTTGTGCAGACGCCGACAGGTCAGAGAGTGGCTTTGGCAGCCACCCTTTTCGTGGAGCAACTCGGCGTTGGTGGAGTCTGGTGACTCAGTTTCTTGACGAGTCATCGTTTTCGTTGGATGACTTTCAGTTGTTGCTCCGTGAGGAGTTTTGCCCCTCCTGCTTGCGCTCCGTTCGGATTCAGGAGCTTCTGCAGTTTCAGCAGGGAGGGATGACAGTGGCTGAGTACGCGACTAGTTTTGCAGACCGTGCACGCTTTTACCTGGACTTGGTCCATGATGACAACCTCCGAGCGTGGAAGTTTGAGCAGAGTCTCCGCCGAGAGATTCGTGATGTCATAGTACCCTTGGGTATTTCCACATATGTTGGGGTGCTAGAGCATACGCTAGTGACAGAGGGCTACCTGTCATGTTTTTCGGTTGGTAGTGGCAGTGGGCGCAACGGAGCCAGGACGTCTGCCGTAGCTAGCAGGCACCGGAGGACAGGACCTCGATGCAGGTGGCCTTCCCACTGCCAGTTTCGGAGACGTGGTCGTATACCACTATGGCGGAAAGGCGCAGGGCCTTAGCCGAGGATGCCCTTCCGTGAGTGGATCTCGGGCCGTGGTCGTACACCACAGTGGCGACGGAGGGCACCAGGGAATCCCAGAGAGCACCGGTGCTATGCTTGTGACGGGCGAGGTCACTTGGCACGAGACTGCCCGACCCGAGTTGCTGGGAGCATCGGGCAGGCAGCAGGCGCACCGCCACGGCAGAGGCAACACCGTGATCGGAGTGGTACCCAGAGAGGTGGTTCTAGCAGAGGAGCGGGAGGAGCTGGAGGTGGGGGAAGACGTTACGAGATCTCCCCATCACCACTAGGCAGTCCACGTCAAGCTCCGGGAGCTGACGGTTGGGACCGCGGGTAGCCGCGGGCTTTGGATGTCTACGATCCTGCAGAGCACGGGATGGTGAGAGGTACCCCTTGCGACCCTTCTACTGCTTGCAGTAGAATTGTTAGGCTCTGCGTGTGAAATACTTCTCTCTCGGCTCCTTGTTTGAGGTGTTACCAGGGTGACGCAGAGCGTCGGGTGTAACCCTGTGGTGGAAGGGAGAAAGGCGTGAGACCTTTTCCTTTAGTCGATGGTGTTGACTCCTTCGCCTTTTGAGCGTGTAAGAGAGCATCGGCTGTGGAGCCTAGCGTGACCAGATATCCTTGGGTGTTTCACCATATGGATATTCTGAAGGAGGGAATCACCGGGCCTTGCTCTAGGTGCGGGCGGTGATTCCTGTCGCGGCGTGCGACGTAGCGGTTTGACCGGGGAGGTGAGCTACCCCCGAGGGCCTTCAGGCCGTTTGAGACCGTGCAAAGGGATGACGAGGTACCCTACCGCCTTGCCCTAACCCCAAAGTCTGGAGTGGGTGCACGACATCGGCAAGGGCTGACCCCGCATGAACAGATCAATCCTTTGGTCTGTGTGCGGTGGCACAGAGCTGTGCGTGAGTTCTTCTGGGTATTGGAAAGCCAGGTGTGGGCTTAGTACCCTGTGTTGCTCCCTAGTTTTGCTTTTCGAGGACGAAAATATTGAAGGAGGGAATGATGTAAGAACCCGGTTTTTGCTGTGAAAGACTTTGGAATATTCTTGATGATATTCCAGAGCAGCGCCTTCAGACGGCGTGCGATTCCGAGCCCCGGAGTGGTCGGAATTAAATTTTCAGTGCATTCACACTAGAAATGCTAAATAAATGCAATAACCCCTAAACGGTGATCCGGATCAGGGATCTGAGTGTACTGATGGGTCCGGAACGGGGTTTTTACCCTATGAACGACATAAGACTTGTCGGCACAGGATGTTTGGACCCCTCGCCCGCTTCTGGAACGTTAAACGGATTAATTAATTAATTAATTAATTCGTTTAATAGAAAAACGCTAGAATCTCTTGAATGGTGGCTCGGATTGAAAAACCGAGGGCACCGTTGAGTTTGGACTGTGCCGTTTACCCTAGGAGGGGTATAAGTTTCGCGGGCGCGGGCCGTTTGTGAAAAATGGCCCCAGGGGCGTTTTCGTAATTTGGCGGCCTCGGGCGCTAAGTTTAGTAACTTTTGAACGGGATCTCGGAATAAAATTCCGAGACCACCGTTGCGCTCGGAGCGTGGTTCTTAGCCTAGGGGAGGCTAAATCCCGACCCCGTCGGGAGTTCGGGTTCAGGGCTGTCGGGCGGGCGTTTAAGCGATTTATACTTAAACACCCCCCTTTTCCTTCTTCTTCCTCTTCTACCTCAAACCCTCCTCCCCCCTCCTTCACCTCCGGCGAGGCGAGCACCAGCGAGGTGGCTCCGGCAAGGTGCGATGGCGCGCGGCAGATCGCGCGGGAAGCGCCGGGCGAAGCCCAACGAGGTAGGCAGATTTGAGTTTTTCTCCCCTTCCCTGTTTTAATCCTCATTTATGCTCAATCGCACCAATGGATCGTCAAACAAATCCCATATATGTGTAGATCCCGTCCCAAGGTTTCCGTAATGCTATCCGGATCGAATTTTCGACCACCGGATCGTTTTCGGTGGTCCTCAGAAGTTTTCCGGCCATGAGGCCGGTTTCCGGCGAGTGCCGAAGGCGGCGGGCGGCGGCGCGGGGCGGAGTGCGGCGCAACAGGGCAGTCATCTGGGGCTTCGGAGGCGGCGGCGGCTGTCGGAATCCGGCCGCGGGCACCGGCAGGCGGAGGAGAGGGGGGCCGCGAAGCGCGCGACCCCCGTGCGCGACCGCGACCCGCGAACCGCGGGTTGCTGTGGGGAATCAACCGGCCGCGAGGCGGCCGGTCGGCTGAAGCGAGCCGCGGCCAGCTGGCCGCGGCGGGGTTGAACCGGACCCGTGGCTGAGCCGCGGGCCGGCTATGCGGACCGGGCCGGCCGGCGCGGGCCGGCCCAAGCAGGGCGGACCGGCCGGTCCGACCCAAGGGGCTTTGCCCCTCAGTCTTCGGACGCCCGTATTTCGGGCTACGGGCGTCCGTTTTGTGCGCCGTTGCGGCAGCGCGGAGCTTGCGTCGAGGTGAAGCTTTTGAGCTGGTTTCGGGAATTTTTAGTTCCTGAAACGAGGGGCCTCGGAGGTGCGACGCGTCCTTAAGTGGACGAGCGTTTTTCCCGGGATTTTTGTTTTGGACGGCACAGACGCGTCCGACATCCGTTTTGAGCGCCGTCAGCGGCGTTGTGACCCTGGAACTGAGGAGGAGGTTTCCAGTGTGGTTCCAGGCATTGAGTCTGGAATTGAGGCGTGGGCCCCACGACCCGTCTTTTGAGCTGCGTGCATCTTTTAACGACTTTTTCCTCGGACGTCCGTTCGGGGCGTGCAAGCAGTCGATGTTGGGTGTTTTTCCGAGGGGATTGCAATGGTGTAATCCGCCCACCCTAATTCGGCACGATGGTGCAGGGCCCATGAGAGTCGTTTGGGTGTCGACGGTGATTTTCCATCTTTATCATCGGGCGACCATTTTGGACAAGTGAATGGTCCATCTTGTGTACTTTTTCAAGAGGATCACAACAGTGCGATCCATTCGTTGAGTTTCGGGACCGGAATGAGGGTCCCACGAAGCACCGCTCATGTGTGGTGTGCCCTTGCAGATGAAGAACATGTGGAGCGTGACTTCAGTGGAGCGTAGGAGCTTGGGAGCTTGGACCGCGTGCGGTGGTCGTGGCCGGGTTCCAGGTGGCAGACCCGTCAGCTGTTTCTTTTCGTTTACCGGTTGCCGGGTTGTGGTACTTTTTGATTGGGCGCGTGTTTTTCCCCTTTTTCCTTTTCAGCACTTTACTTGTATCTTGTAGAGGTCGATGCACTATATGGTTTATATATAGCAGTTGTTTTTTTACTCTACTTGTCTTTTCTTTTACTCTTCACTTTTTCATTGAGTTTGCTGCGTGTGCGTGTGTACAGGTGCTTAGGCAAAGGCCTCCCCGAGTTTTTGTGCCTTCGGCGCTGGTCGCCAGCCCCTGGCCTATGGAGGTGGGCTTGGGGTAGTTGCGGCTCGAGGCCGGGTAGGGCCGGGTTGTGACAATAGGAGCCCCCAAATATTTTTTCTACGGGTGTCCGATTGACGAACCGTCTACGACGATAGAAAGCTTGGAACGAGACGATTCCTTTGGCATATACCACTTGAGTTTTGGACATAGTTGGAGTACGGTCGGGTTTGTTTGAACCTAAAAACCAACCAGTCCCATGGGACGGAAATGCCAATAACTCACAGACCGGGCGTCCAATTGGTGCGTCGTCTATTACGTTGAGACCCCTATGACATGGAGGTCCTTTGAGATACTTCCACGTGAGACTTCGTGACACTTAGAGTATCGAACAGTAGCTCGTGGAGTGGATCCTCCTGGAGATGAGCGTACAGAGTGCGAAGACCTAGTAGCTGACAAACCTGACGACTGCTTGACCGATTCGACTCAGAGTGATTCAACTAGCCCAGTGGGGAGTGCCTGGTAGTTGGCGGCAGACCCATGGTGGAGGAGAGCCCGGTATTTGGCGGCAGACCTGCGGTACTCGACAGGAGGGGTACCTCTACATGCTATTAGGGGGAGCACCCGGTATTTGGCGGCAGACCCGTAGCGGACGGAGCACCTGGTAGTTGGCAGTAGACCCGCGATACTCGACAGGAGGAGTACCTCAACAGTCCAAGGTTAGTGAGAAGCGTCTCGGTGTCGCGACATACCCACTGTACTCGACAGAGGAGGAGTTCTCCAGCAGTCGTGGTTTTGATAATGAAAATCCCAGTTTGAGCTGAGTCAATGACTTTTGTGTTTTCCTCATGATTGAGATGGGTTACTTGATAACTTAGGTATATGTATGAGCATATACCTAAGTAATGGTTATCTGTTGAAATCATTCTTTGTGGTTTATCCTCGTTGGATTTTGTGAGACCTTGAGGGTCTCGGGGTCCCTACTGAGTATCATTATACTCACCCCTGCATGGGCTATGCCCGCACCTCGTTGTGTTGGGTGCAGACGACGAACAACGTTGACGGAGGCCGAGAGCGCCAGGACTGGACAATACCCGGAGGAGGACCTTATGACGTATCGGTACATGGTGGAGTCTGACGGACGTGGATTGCTAAGGATCCCATCTGTACCTACCCTTCAGGTAGGAACCCCGGAGGACGATCCAGGAGCTGCTTCCACCTTCAGCTATTTGTCCCTTTTTCAGTTGTACTTGTACTTTACAGTTGGGCTTGTATTATGCCCCCCCTTTTACTTTCAGTACACTTGTTATATAGATTTTACTTAGTGTTTGCTTCTGCTTGTACTCTGGTTGTGTGTTTTTACGATTTATAAAGGCAACGCCTTCCCAGTTTTAGGGAATTACGCATTTGGTGCTAGTCGCCAGCCCCTGGCCTATGGAAGGTGGGCTTGGGGTAGTCACGATACGGGCCCCGGGGGACGGGTCGTGACATTAGGGGATAGATGAATTACATGGGATGATATTGATAATCCATAAGAATATGATAAATAATAATGATTCCTTTGATATTGTTGTTGTATGAAAAATAAATGACAAATAAAGATATTATTCAATATAATGTCAAAGGACGTTATTTTCATATCATCATTCAGGGATGTATTATTTTATAAATATTCATAAAATTTATTGTGCTCTATAAATATTTATTGTCATCAAACCGCTTCTGGTGGTTATATTTTTATTATTTTTTATAAACAAATACAACACAATGATCATTCAAAAAACATCATATTCACCTCGAACTTGATTTATGATAAAATTAGGTATATTTGCATTCACTTCGAGGAATGAAATAAATCATTTTCAATAAATATTCTCATTCACTCTAGGGAAAAAAATAAAATTATTTGTTCGAGTTTTATAGTGTCTTCAAGACAATTGCATGAATATTCAATTCAACAATTTCATCAATTTCATCCACTTCGGGAGATTAATATATATAAAATATATTTACGCTTGTTCATCAAGAATATTTAATTTCTCTAAAACATTTTATAAGAAATAAAACAAATATTTACAAATATTTAAAGTAAAAATCATCTCCATCATGAACCATTATATAGCATAATCAAACTTGACACCTTCAGGGTGAATAAGAAATAAGAGATATGAAATTTCATGGTTCATGGAATGATTAACAAACTTCGGATCGGTGTACGAAAGATACGCAATGATCATTAAATTTAGGCTCGACGTACGATGAGTACGCGATGTTCATCAAACTTCGTCTTGACGTATGATGGGTATGCGATGTTCATCAAACTTCGGCTCGATGTACAACGAGTATGCGATGTTCATCATTCAACAGCTCGACGTACGACGGGTACATGATGTTCATCAATCAACGGCTCGACATACGATGGGTACACGATGTTCATCATTCAACGGCTCAACATACGATGGGTACACGATGTTCATCATTCAACGGCTCGACGTACGACGAGTACACGATATTCATCATTCAACAGCTCGACGTACGACGAGTACACGATGTTCATCATTCAACGGCTCGACGTACGACGAGTACATGATGTTCATCATTCAACGGCTCGACGTACGATGGGTACACGATGTTCATCATTCAACGACTCGACGTATGATGGGTACGCGATGTTTATCATTCAACGACTCGATGTACGACGGGTACACGATGTTTATCATTCAACGACTCGACGTACGACGGGTAATCGATGTTCATCATTCAACCACTTCTGGGGGTGTAGTTTTTTATTCATTTGATGAATGATATTTGTCTTGGCATCAACCACATCAGTTATTAATCAAACACATTCTCTCTAGGGAATGAAGTGAAAATTTTCAACCATGAGTCATTACAGCTCTTTAGGAGCTCATTATTTTTTTTCCGCATCAAAATATTAAGAAAATCATATATTATTTTCAGATTTATCAAGAGGAGAAAAAAATGTAACAATATCTTACATGTAAAATAAGACTCAACTTTTTGATGTAGCATATCGAATGAGTGGAGTCGATGTGCATGCGAAAGAGTATGTCAAAATAAGAATGCTTATAAAAACATGTGACATACCTTTTTCCTATGAGATTTTTCTTATACCGATGATGGGGATGAAGACAACGATGTCACAATGCGCAACGTGGAGAAGATGATCGTGATTTTTTCTATGATATTTTTCTTATGCCGATGATGGGGATGAAGAAAACGATGTCACGATGCGCAATGCGGAGAAGACGATTGTGCTGATAACGTATTGTGAAATTGATCGAACGCCGATTGAAACCGCGAAGCATTTCGAAACCGAAAATGTAAGATCGATCGTAGGCAAAGTGCATCGTTGAGAAAGAGAATGTCGAATTTGCATATGACGATGATAATAACAAATGAAAATATAAATACAAAAGAAATACAAGAGGTATAGAACACAATGTAGAGTCAAAATACCATCTTATTTCATTAACATATTGCCATATTTATAGAGTACATGAGATCTGATCCAACGATGAGAATATGAAAGGTTGTCCATTAAGAGGGGAATTAATTGAGAATTGAGGAGTCATCATTATTGTCATAATAATGAAATCCATTAATAACGTTTTATAACAATAAAAAAGTTTTATAAAAATATCGTTTGAAAATAATAAAATTTTCTCAAATAAAGAGAAACTCATCATTTTATAAATGTATAAACATTTTTATGCTGTAATTTTTTAATGGCATAAAAATAATATAATTTATAATGGAACAAAAAATAAAAAATACCAATTTGAAGAAAAAATCACATTTTTATTTAAATGAGAAAATGTCAATGAAGAATTTTCATTATAAAAAACAAAACAAATAAAAAATAAACGGGGAAAATGTAAATTAAATTTTAAGAAATGTATTTATATTAAATGCAATTATATATAATATTTATTACATTTTCTACATAAATTTTATAGAAATAGTAAAATTTACCATTTAAAAATATATATAATACATGAATAAAAATGTAAATAAATGTATATATTTTAGAAAATTCATAATAAATGCACTTATAAGTTATATTACATATATTTTTTTACAAAATATGTATAAATTACTATTAAAAATCTGTTGTAGTGGAAGTTCCAATGGAAGTTCTAGTGGAAGTTGAAAAATACAACAAAAGTTTATATTTATAAAACTACAAAATATATTAATAAAAATTATATTTTAATAAATATATTTATATTAAATGAAATTTTATAAAATATATATTACATTTTTTACATATATTTTATAAAAATAATATAATTTATTATTTACAAAAATATATAATACATGGATAAAAATGCAAATAAAATGTATATGTTTAGGAAAATTCATAATAAATGCAGTTATAAGTTATATTCAATATATTTTTTAAAAATCTTTGTAAATAACAATTATAAATCCATTAAGAGTTTCATTAGAAGTTCCAGTAGAAGTTCTAATGAAACTTCCAATGGAAGTTCCAGCAGAAGTTACACAATACAATAAAAGTATATATTTATAAAATTTCAGAATATATTAATAAAATTTAAATTTAAATAAATATATTTATATTAAATGAAATTATATAAAATATATATTGCATTTTTTAAAATAAATTTTATAAAAATAATATAATTTACTGTTAAAAATGTATATAATACATGACTAAAAATGTAAATAAAATGTATATATTTAGAAAAAAATATAATAAACGCACTTAGAAGATATATTGATTTTTTTACAAAATCTATATCAATAACAATTATAAATCCATTAAGATTTCCAATGGAACTTTCAGTGGAAGTTGCACAATACAACAAGAGTATATATTTATAAAAATATAAAATGTATTAATAAAAATAAAATTTTAAAAAATATGTTTAGATAAAATTGAATTATATAAAATTTGTATTGCATTTTTTTAAATAAATTTTATAAAAATAATATAATTTACCATTTAAAAATGTACATGATACATGAATAAAAATATAAAAAATGTATATGTTTAGGAAAATTTATAATAAATGTGCTTATAAGATATATTGAAGATATTTTTTTTTTACAAAATCTGTATAAATAATAATTATAAATCCATTAAGAGTTTCAAAGGAAGTTCCAAAGAAAGTTCCAGTGGAATTTCTGGTGGAAGTTTCAGTGGAATTTCCAGTTGAAGTTCCAATGGATGTTTCACATGCAATAAAAGTATATATTTATAAAACTATAGAATATATTAATAAAAATTAAATTTTAATATATATATATATGTATATATATATTAAATTCAATTATATAAAATATGTATTACATTTTTTACATAAATTTTATAAAAACAATATAATTTACCATTTAAAAATGTATATAATACATGAATAAAAATATAAAAAAATGTATATGTTTAGGAAAATTTATAATAAATGCAATTAGAAGATATATTAAATATTTTTTTACAAAATATATATAAATAAAAATTATAAACCCATTAAGAGTTCGACTGGAAGTTCCAGGGGAAGTTCCAGTGGAACTTCCAATTAAAGTTCCAATGGATGTTCCACAACACAACAAAAGTATAAATTTATAAAACTATAGAATATATTAATAAAATTAAATTTTAATGAATATATCAATATTAAATTCAATTCTATAAAATATGTATTACATTTTTTATAAAATTTTTATAAAAACAATATAATTTACCATTTAAAAATGTATAAAATACGTGAATAAAAATGTAAAAAAAATATATTTAGGAATATTTATCATAAATGCACTTAGAATATATATTAAATATATTATTTACAAAATTTTTATAAATAACATTAATAAATCCATTAAAAGTTTGACTAGAAGTTCCAGTGGAATTTCCAGTAGAAGTTCCAGTGGAATTTCCAATTGAAGTCGCAATGGATGTTTCATAATACAATAAAAGTATATAATTATAAAACTATAGAATATATTAATAAAAATTAAATTTTAATAAATAAATAAATAAATATATATATATATATATTAAATGCAATTATATAAAATATGTATTACATTTTTTACTTAAATTTTATAAAAAATATAATTTACCATTTAAAAATGTATATAATACATGAATAAAAAGGTAAAAAAATGTATATATTTAGAAAAATTTATAATAAATTCACTTAGAAAATATATTAAATATATTTTTTACAAAATTTATATAAATAACAGTTATAAATCTATCAAGAGTTTGACTAGATGTTTCAGGGGAAGTTCCAGTGGAACTTCCAATTGAAGTTCCAGTGGAACTTCCAACTAATGTTTCAATGGATGTTCTACAATACAAAAAAAGTATATATTTATAAGAAAATATAATATATTAATAAAATTAAATTTTAATAAATATATTTATATTAAATGCAATTATATAAAATATGTATTATATTTTTTACACAAATTTTATAAAAACAATATAATTTACTATTTTAAAATGCATATAATACATAAATAAAATTGTAAAAAAATGTATATGTTTAGGAAAATTTATAATAAATGCACTTAAAATACATATTAAATATATTTTTTACAAAATATATATAAATAACAATTATAAATCCATTAAGAGTTTGATTGGAAGTTCCAGTGGAATTTTCAGTGGAAGTTCCACTGGAATTTCCAATTGAAGTCCCAAGGGATGTTTCACACTACAATAAAAGTATATATTTATAAAACTATAGAATATATTAATAAAAAATAAATTTTAATATATATATATATATTAAATGTAATTATATAAAACATGTATTACATTTTTTACATAAATTTTATAAAAACAATATAATTTACCATTTAAAAATGTATACAATACATGAATAAAAATGTAAAAAAATGTATATATTTAAGAAAAGTTATAATAAATGCACTTAGAAGATATATTAAATAATTTTTTTAAAAAATATATATAAATAACAATTATAAATCCATTAATAGTTCGACCGTAAGTTTTAGGGGAAGTTCCGGTGGAACTTCCAATTGAAGTTCCAATGGATGTTCCATAATACAACAAAAGTATATATTTATAAAACTATAGAATATATTAATAAAATAAAATTTTAATAAATATATTTATATTAAATGCAATTATATAGAATATTTATTACATTTTTTACATAAATTTTATAAAAACAGTATAATTTACCATTAAAGAATGTATAAAATACATGAATAAAAATGTAAAAAAAGTATATATTTAGGAAAATTTATTATAAATGCACTTAAAAGATATATTAAATATATTATTTACAAAAAATTTATAAATAAAATTTATAAATCCATTATGAGTTCCAATGAAAGTTCCAGTGGAATTTCTAGTGAAATTTCCAATTGAAATTTCTATGGATGTTTCACAATACAACAAAAGTATATATTTATAAAACTATAGTATCTATTAATAAAAATTAAATTTTAATAAATATATTTATATTAAATGTAATTATATAAAATATGTATTACATTTTTTACATAAATTTTATAAAAAAAATATAATTTACCATTTAAAAATATACATAATGCATGAATAAAAATGTAAAAAAATGTATATATTTAAGAGAATTTATAATAAATAAACTAGATATATTAAATATATTCTTTATAATATCTATATAAATAACAATTATAAATCCATTAAGAGTTCGACCGGCAGTTCCACTGGAAGTTACAGTGGAAGCTCTAGTGGAACTTCCAATTGAAGTTCCAATGAATGTTTCGCAATGCAACAAAAATATATATTTATAAAACTAGGATATATTAATAAAAATTAAACACTAATAAATATATTTATATAAAATTCAATTATATAAAATATGTATTGCATTTTTTTAAATAAATTTTATAAAAATAATATAATTTACCATTTAAAAATGCATATAATACATGAATAAAAATGTAAAAAAATGTATTTTTATAGGAAATTTTATAATAAATACACTTATAAGATATATTGATGGTATATTTTTTACAAAATCTGTATAAATAAAAATTATAAATCCATTAAGAGTTTCAATAGAAGTTTCAGTGAAAGTTTTAGTGGAATTTCCAATTGAAGTTCCACAATACAACAAAAGTATATATTTATAAAACTATAGAATATATTAATAAAATTTTAATTTTAATAAATATATTTATATTAAATGAAATTATATAAAATATGTATTATATTTTTTATATAAATTTTATAAAAACAATATAATTTACCATTTAAAAATGTATACAATACATGAATAAAAATGTAAATAAAATGTATATATTTAGGAAAATTTATAATAAATGCACTTATAATATATATTAAATATGTTTTTTTAAAAAATATGTATAAATAACAATTATAAATTAATTAAGAGTTCGACAATAAGTTCTAGTGGAAATTCTTATAGAATTTCCAATTGAAGTTCTAGTAGAAGTTTCACAATACAACAAAAGTATATATTTATGAAACTATGGAATATATTAATAAAAATTAAATTTTAACAAATATATTTATATTAAATGTAGTTATATAAAATATATATTACATTTTTTACATTAATTTTAAAAACTTGCATGGGAAATTTCAATGCAGCTTCCATTAGAAATTATAGTAAAAATTAAACCGGAAATTCTAGTGAAACTTCCTATGAAACATTCCAGTGTGAACTAGAAACTTACAGTGATATTCAATGAAAACATTCACTAAAAAAATCAACCAGATAACTCAAAGAAAAAGTCTTCATAAAAATTTTAATGATTCAACTAGAAAATTTCCAGTGAAGTTTTGTAATAAAATTTATCATTGAAATTTTTTAATGTATTTTTCATCGAAGTTATTCACTGACAATTTTTAGAGTAATTTTTCAGAAGCCTCCTAGAATTTTGCCCTAAACATTTTTAGTTAAAATTTTCTATGAATTTTTATTACTTAAAATGTAGATTTTTAACCTTTCATTGAAACACGTTTCTTTTAATAAATTTATACAAATTGTATTTATTATGATGAATAATAAAATTATAAATTTTAAAAGAAAACTTTAAAAAGTTTTAAATAAATAATAATATTTTATGTTTACAAAAAAATATTCAATATCTGTTCATAAAACATCACTTTTTATACTTCTGAATAAATCATATTTTTTTAAAATGATCAGTAAAATTTTAATAATTTAATTTTTCTAAAAAAAATATTTATTATACGTTTAAAAAAAATTCATGTCTTAAAAAATATTAAATAAAATTTATTAGATTTAGTCAAATAACTAAAAAAACTATTTTTTAAAGATAAATATTTTTGTCTTTTTTAAATGGCATAAAACCCTTTTTTACACAAAGATTTCATTTCATTTAAAATAATAATTGTATTTATAATATAATAGACTCAATATTCTTTTATGCATTAAAAAACTATATGACTTTAAAGATATCAAAGAAAATCTATTAATTTTCCCCTAAATGATTAAAAAATCTATTTTTATCACATATTTATTTTTAATTCTTTTTAAAAGATGTAACACATTTTTTTGAACAAAATAAAATATATTTCAATTACAAATATAATTGGTTTTAAAATAAAATTAACTCATTAATATTTAACATGTTTAAAAAAAATAAACGCACTTTAAAATATTAACAAAAATATATTCATTTTAGTCAAATAATCAAAAAACTGAAAACACATATTATTTGATCATTTTTTAGAAAAGCGTAATAATTTTTTTATATAATAAAAATATAAATCCATTTAAAAATATATTCAGTTTTGAAACATATCACAATTTTTATTATTTTTTTAATATATAATATAATATTATAAATTGGATATATGAGATTTTTTTGATTGGGGAGAGGGAGAATCTGCCACATGTTTTTTCTGCAAGTCCAATATACCTCTCACTTCATTCGTTACCCGATTGAAATGCATGAAAAAAATTAGGTGTCAAAATCCTAGAATTTAATGGGATGATCCATTATTTAATGGAATTGGAGATGATAAAAAGCAGAGGGGAGGGAGGGTGGAACAGGGAGGGTGGGCTAGACGAGAAAAAATGAAGGAGGACTGACCATTTATTAAAAACTTGTTTTATTTACAACACACATTAAGAAATAAATGCACCTTAGACTATTGACCATTTATTTTTTCAGGTTAGTAATTATGTTTATTATGAGAAAACATTATACAAATAATAATAGTGATAAAAAACAATAGTGGAAACAAATATACATAATAAAAAAGTACATGAAACACTGATTCCCTAGAAGATGCAACAATAACAAGGAAAATAGATGAAACACTAAAGACAAACAATATTAAGAAAACATTAATAAGAAAAAATAATAGTGATAATTATTAATATATAAAACAAATATTGATAACAAACAATAAAAAATAAATAAAACATTGTGTAAATTGAAAATGAAATAATAGTGAGAAAAAATTACCTGGAATATGTAGTAATAATGAGAAATTTATAGATGATGACCACAGAGTTTTGGGCATGGGAAATGAAAAAAAAATGATAACAAACATTATGAAGATCACATTTAAAGTGTCTAGAGAGGGGCATTGGATCTCAGATATGAGCCTAGAAACCAAAAATAAATATTGAGGCAATATAAAATCAATAACAACCCTGATAAGAAAAAAAATCATGCATTGAAACAGTCATAAGATTGAAATATAAAAGGCCGCACTTTAGATTTTTTTACTTGTGCCTGGGCTTTGTTGAAATGCTAATTTAGAGAAATTTGTAATGTTATCTAACTAGAATATTGGTAATCAAATACATTTCCAATTATTGTTTATATATTCATATGCACTGAGAAAACAAACAAGAAAGATATACCAACTCTCAATTTACATATAAGCCAATATTAACATCCCTTGATTTCATCATGAATTGCAGTAGAAAACATCACATCATCACATCACCACGTCAACAATCTAGGAAGGCATGGAAAAAAGGTAAAAGGCCTAGTACCAACAAATTTTATTAAAAAGGAAATAAGAACATAAACAATGAGAGATCAAAGTCTCATATACAAATCTCCCATGACATTGGAAAAGTGCAGGGGTAAGAGATTATCATTAAGAGAGAAAGACCAGAAGGAATTGTATTCTTCCATTTCATTCTTTGATAAGGAATCGACCACCATACTGGCCTCTCTATAAATGTGAGTAATATAGCAATGAATCCTTTCCAGGTAATCCAAGCATTTCATCCATTCACTAAAAAGATTCCAAGGGACCATTGATGATTGACTTTTTACCATATTGAAAACCAGAGTAGAATCACTTTGAATTCACAAGTTTTCCCATTGAAAGCGTCTTGCATAGCTGATGGTGAAGATGATTTCCCAAAGCTCAAGCCTCAAAGGCAATACAAGTCCCAATAAATTGTCAAAAACACCCTTTAATGAAACCCCTACAAGTTCAGAAAATAGCCTCATATCCAGCCAAGCCAGGTGAACCTAAATCTGCACCATCCACATTAATTTTTATCCATGAGGGTAGGGGAGGAATCCACTAGACAAACTTCGATTAAACCAGATTCTGGGGAACACCCTTGACACCCATCATTTTTATGGTAATGAAGTCCTCCATGGTATTGTGCATTCTGCCATTCTGAATTTTAGAACCCATCTACATGTTAGCCATTATGCCAACAAGGATAGGTTTGAGATAAGGTGTGATCCCATCAAATTTGAGGGCATTTCTAACCATCCAAACATGATGAAAAGCAACAACAATGTATGAGTACAAGAGGTTCTTAACTTGGGAACTCTTAGAGAAAGAGGAGATGTATTCCATAAAGTCGAGCAGAGTGTTGTATAGAAGCATATTACACTTGAAAATCTTCTCACCATGCCTCCAAAGATTGAAAACAATGGGGAACTTGAGGAAGAGGTGCAACAAAGACTCCCCACTTCGCATGCACAGGGAGTAGTAGGAGGGAGCTTTCCAGCCCACAAGTTGAAGTCGATCTTCAGTTGGAAGATTATTCAACCACTCTTTCCATATGAGGAGCTGCCTGGAAGGAGGAATAAAGACACACCTAAAGAGCTTAATCCATTTCAATGGGTCCTTAGCAGTATTATAAGAATAACAATAATATAGCCTTTGAGTGAGAATGTTAAGCCTCAAAGGTCTCTAGGATGCCATATCCTCTGCCCTAAAGTTAAAAGTAGCAATAAGATGATTGGTGTGAGCTGGAAAAAGCTGTTTGACCTGATAAAAACCTTGAAGAGAATCATATATTAAGAGACAAATCAAATTGTATAGAGGATTACAAGACTCTATAATTGGATTGGGGAGCCAAGTGGTGGTCCAAAAGTCTAGTTTTCAAGTTCTAGAAGGAATCCACTGGGTATTCATCATGATTTTGTCATACCTATCCCTAATGGAAGGCCAAATGGAGGAAGTCAGAAAGAAAAAATTTCCCTTGTGAAGTCTGTTAATAAATATGGCCCATAAAAAATCAGAGGAGGGTTGACTGGAGGTGAGCGGATGCTAGGTGTAGGTGGACACAAGAGATTTATTGAACATTAAGAGATTTTTGATACTAGAACCACCCATATTAATAGGCTTCACACACCTGCTCTAGGAAACCATCGCGATTTTCCTTTCATGGATGCTTCCCATCCAAACAAAGTTTCTAATCTAGGTATCTAGTTGAGTAATCAAGTCCCTAGGCCATTTATAAACCTGAAAATAGTAAACAAATGTGTAAGTAATAACCGTGTTAACAAGACATATTATGCCCGCTTGAGACAAAGATTTTTCTTTCCAACTTGAGGGATGAGAAGTGATCCTGTTGTAAATTATTTCTAAGCGGCACAAACTCTACTAGAGAAAAAAGGTATATCCAAGTAATTAAAAGGCATCACCCCTTTCCTAATCTAGAAGAAATTAAAAATGTGATTCTTTCTGATTTCAGAATACCCTTTACAAAAAATGATCATACATTTTCTCCATGATATAACTTGTCTAGAGACCTACTCATAGTGCGAGAGAATATTTTTTATGGAAATGAGAGAAGTATCATCAGCCTACTTGAAAAATAGGACATCATCAGCATAGAACAAATGTGTGGGAATGCTGAGGTTCCTGGAAGCCTTGATAGGATGAAGTTCATGCCTTTCAACATCCTAAAGAAAGAATATGCTAAGGTAGTCCTCGAAAATACCAAAAAAGAGAACAGAGAGAGGGCCTCCTTGCCTAACACCCCTTGAATAAGAGAAGTATCCTTTGGGAGCACTATTTAGAAAAATAGAAAGTCATAAGATCTGCAGAAAGGAATGGATACATTTGATGAATTTGTTAGAGAAAATATATATTTTAAGGACTTTTATAATGAAACTCCATCACAAAGTGTCAAAGGCTTTGAAGATGTCCAACTTGAGAGAAAATTTCCCATTCTTATAGGTCTTTTGGAGAATATCAATGCCTTCCGAGGATGTAAAAAGGAAGTCCTAAATTTTCCTTCTAGGAATAAAGCCAAATTGATTGTGTGAAACAAACCCAATGGAAATGTGTCCAAGACTAATAGAAAGGGTCTTCCCAAAAATATTGGGCAAAGTGTAGCCAATAAAAATGTCTCGGTAATCCTTAACATTCATAGTATGATCCACCTTTGGAATAAGGCAGATAAACTGGGCATTAAGTTCAAATGGAAGGTGACCCTGGATAAAAATTTATTTTACAACTTGGGTCACCTCTAGTTGAAAGACATCCCAAAGCTGAATAAAGCATTTCTTGGTAAAACCATCCAGCCTAGCAATGTTATCCACATTAAGGGAGAACAAGGCTTCTTTGGTCTCCTTATCAGTTGGAGTGGATGTGAGAAAGGTGTTCTGCATGCAACTAACAGAGAAAGTGATGACATCATGTAAGGGGGGATCAAAAGGGTGATCAAGGTCACCATTAAATAGTAGTTTGAAATAAGAGACTGAACCCTCACTGATAGCCTCTTCATAATTGAGGATATTCTCATTGATACTGATTGAGGTAATGACACTCTTGGTTTTTCTTTCCCTATAGACCAGGTGGAAAAAATTAGAATTCCTATCACCTTACTTGATTCATTGAAGTCTCGGTTGTTCCTTGATAATGTTGTCCCTTCTTTTTATAAGGGATTTCAACAGATGTGCAACTTGAATTTCTTCTTCACAGGGGGATTCTTGCCTAGAATTTCTACCCTGGAAATCAAGAAGGGGTCTCTCCGCATAAGAGATATCAATGTCAAGATTTATAAACTTGTCCTTGCTACAAGATCTAATAGAAAACACCATCGAAAACATTAAATAAATTCATACAAAAAATATAAAACAACATAAAATAATAATTCTGAGATAAAACAATGAATAAAATCAATAAAACATACCACATAGACATGAAATTTATATCATATTCACAAAAAATGGTGTTCACTAAAAAATAATTCACAGCATCATTGTAATCACTTGTCTAAAATAAATCATTTCAATCCAGAATCCTTTAAAATCCTAGATTAAGTCATGAAAAACTCAGAAATACTACTAAATTAACAATAAATCACAAGCCAAACCAAATAGAGAACAAAGGAAACTAAACCAAAATTTTGAGGTATCATTAAAATAGATTATTTAAATTAGGGATTCTATAATTAAATATTAGGATCATACTAAAAATCAACTTTGAGATTAGATATCATAAGAATTATAATCTCTAAAAAATCATCAAATCCAACCAAACCATTTTATATATTTCAAATATAATAAGGTTACGAGACTCAATCAAATCAAAGAGTACATTACATTATTTATTAAAAATTTATGTATGCATTCATAAGTTTTAATGCATCCACATCGTAATTATCATATGTAATGTTTATTCCTATCTAATCAATATTATTCTCAACTGGAGTGTCCTTGAATAAATGATCAATATCTGCCAATGGAACATGTTTAGATTATGAATCAACAATATATTTAATCCTTGATTTATTGAGTCATAGTAAAGCAGTTATAGTGACCATATTTATTTAAAATGTTTAATAATCTCTTTACTTTCAGGTCTTTTAGGTTGAAAAATCACAAAAAACACTATATTATCAAGGGATTTTTTAGGAAAATATTTAAAAAATAATTCCTCATCTTCTCGATGAGATGAATATAGCAGTTGAAATACATTACAAGAAGCATTCTCACATCATCTGAAAAAAATGCATAATCATATATTCTAGATGATATGTATTAGTTTTATTAATTATATTTGTAGAATAGTTATATTTACTTCACTAAAAATCCATAATTACATTATTAAAAATTAATTTGATAAAATATATGGTTTTTCATAAATTAATATATTTTAAATATCAATTTATATTTTCCAAAATATTTATAATGATATTTGGATCTGGGAATTATTTAAAATTAGATGCAAGATTTGAATAAAATTATGTAAATATAATAATATATGGAAAAAATTTAGCATCTATATAATAAAACTTCTATGTAAATTCAATGAACTATTTATGAACTTCATAAACCATGGAAATTATAATATGCATATAAAAAGAATATGGATTCTAAAACTAATATTGTAAGGTATCATGCAAAACAAAAATAAATTCTAATAAAATATATACAACTTATATGACTAAATAAAGTGTATTATGAAAAAACATATGCAAACTAATAGCTAATATACTATACTAATATGGATTCTAAAAATATGTAATATGAAACAAAATATAAAAAAATTCATCAACATGAAACTATATGGAAGAATGAGAGGGTATGACACCTACCATCGGGACAAGCATGTGCATGCATGGGAAAGCCTAGCCGAACAACCATGCGAAGGTAGAGAACTGATTTCACAATGAAGATGCTGGGGAGGAGTAGTTCCAAGTAGTTAGTCTGGGTTGTATGTAATGTTTGAAGCCTACGGGCAATGAATTACTCTAAGGCCTATGGGACATGTAATACTTACACCTATGGGTCTTGTAAGGGTTCCACATCACCCCTTGAAAGGTGGATTATCAAAAACAATAAAAAAAATGAAGGGCTTCGGGCCATTGGAGGAGAAAATAAATCTATGAATAATAGAGGAAGATCTATAGAATGAATAATCAAAATAAAATTAGGTATATAGGGATTTGAAAAGAACTTGTCGCTCAGGAGGAATAATAGGTTTCTATATATGAGGTTCAACAATCAAAGTAGAAAAAATGAATGAAATATTGGAGCATTTATTGATGAAGGATTGCTAACACGAGAAAATGTCGTGGAAAAGTTTTAACAAACATCCACTAGTTGGGAAGTTGAAGATGAAAAGGAGATTAACAAACCTCGAAGGGAACACAACAGAGAGAGGATGCAAATGTGAAGGAAACCCTTCATGGAAGAGGATACTACGACATTGATAGGTAGGAGGATCTAGGTGTTATTGTAGCAGAAGTACCGGGGGATGGTGTGTGTTAAGATAGGGGTGGGTCTTTAATAAACTACCAGGGGAAATGTTGTCATTTTCCATTGGTAGTTGTTGGGGGTAGTTATAGATGAGATTAAATAAGGTAAGAGTTTTACTTTCCACTTCCAAGATTTTTGGGGTTAGTTAGGGTTAATAAATAGGGAAGAGGATAATGGGTGGGGGACACATTGTATTTTTGGGAGTCTGGCTTCTGGTGGAAGCGACCAGAGGATTAGGCCTCGACCCAGGGAGCAACGCCTCTTAGGGATTTCTCCTCATCCTTCACATTTCTTCTTAAATTTATTCTTATTATCTAATTATACTATAATAAAGTATAATGAATCTTATATAAACTATTGATTTTCTTCTCTCTACCAATTTATTCCTATCAATTAGTGCTTTCATTAAGAGATGATTCAAAGAGAATTCTTAAAATGAAGATTTAGAGGACTCAAGATGCAGAAGAACCAGGTACATGCAGAATAGAGGAAATCATGGAAACAAGATGACTCACATCAGATGAACACACCAGATGAAGAAGCTCTAGTTCATGCAAGTTAGTTAAGGCGGACACAATAGGCAAAATAATTTATTGAAAACACTGATTCTAGTACGTCTAGCATCAGAGGAAAATAGTTCGCAGTAGTGGAGATGAAATTATAGAAGCTGTAGGAGAAGACACACCATAGTGGGGAAAAATGAATAAACTAAGATGATTTACAAATGTAGACACAGAGGAGTACAAATGGAGCAGGTATTACGTCAACGAAGAAAGCATCAACCGAAGAAGGAAATAAAATAAAAGAAAATAAAAGAAAAGAAAAAACGACTGATGCAATAATGGTGAATGATAGAGCTAAAATTTTTATTATTATTTATATGTTTTTAAATGATTTAATACCTTAAAATTAATCAATATGATCTTATTTGAACCATTTTATAATTTTTGGTGAGTTTTGAGTTAAAATGTGAAAATTTGTTAATTCTGTAAATTTATTAGTTTTTTGTTGCTTATATTTTTTTATCATAACTTCTACAATTTTGATTCAATTCAGTGATTAATTTTTTAGGATTTTCACTATTCATGGTCTATAAATTCATCTTCTTAAACCAGATCCCATTCAAATTCCCACATGCCCAAAAAAATCAACTAAGTTGAAGAGTTATTCTGGTCAGTAGAATGGACCCTACCTCATTAAATGAGACATATCTCAAGCTATAGACCTCAAAATAGGACTATTCTAGATGGTTTCAAAATATAACTCTAAGTTAAAGATTCATATTAAATTTAAAGGATAAAGTATTTCATTAAGGTTTCCCTTGAATCAGTCAAAGTGGGGTTGGTGGAATAGTGTTCAGAGACTAGAAAAAGTAAGTTCTATTAAGACGACCATAACTTATTTGAAATGACTCAAAATGATTTGAAATTTCAAGTTTAGATAGATATCTCCATTTGTAACATCTTATAAGAAGGGACCTCAGCATGTTTCGGCCATATAGTGGGCATAATAGAAGAGAAATTATGGAGGACAGATTCTGGAAAAAAAATTTATGTTCTTATTTTTCCCTCTTTCCTTTATTTTTAGTTTTGTAATGAATTATTATTCCCCATTCTTATAAATTACCCTTAACATGGAGGGGTAATACTTTTATTTATTATATAAGGAGAGGTTTTTTTTCTTTTTTAATGTTTGAGTTCATACACTTAATGGGTTGAAATCTTTTCTCTCTTTTGCGAAGTTGGTTTCAATTCTAATAACAGTTTTTATTATCTTGTGCGATCGTATTTGATTTTATATTTTATTATTATTATTTCTTTGGTAAATGATAATTATATCCCTCCACTAAGTTATGGTCTATATATTATGGAATATATTAGGTCTTAGTGGTGAAGTACTCGACGACCGTCAGTACGTGTGGGAGGCGTAGTGCATATTCTTGATTATTTGGGATAAACAAGACCCAATCGGGGATTGACTAAATCAATTGAGGGTATTCTATATAACTATTTAAAAAAAGAAGTATAGTAGACCAAACTAATATTTTGGTAAGGTTTACTCTCACCATCACTATTGACCAAGACAGTGAGAGTAAGAGATCATGAAATATCACTTTAATTGGCATAGCAGAAGAGGATTGGATAAATTAGAATTATGATAACATTGCAATTGGAAAACCAACCCCAACCTACTCACTAAATTTTTATCACTATTTTTAATCACATTATTTGTCAATTTGTTTTAAATATTTTACTTTATTTCTTTATTTTGTTTTGTTTCTTTTTTTTTTCAAAACCAAACAATTTCAAAAACAACCCTACTTCTTTCTTAAATTTAAAGTGAAAAACATGATTGTTGTGAAATACACTCTGGAGACAACCTAGGTTAACCACTACAATTCATTTTAACTTAGGAAATAATTGTTTTTACCACACCCCATAAAATAAATGTTTCAAAACTTGGCGCCGTTACCAGGGAGGCATTTCTAACAATCTAATTGAAAATATTTGACTGTTTTCAAATTAAAAAAAATTGTAAAAAAATATTTTTCCATGATGTTTTCAAATGATTATTTCTTTAATTCATGTAAAAATTACTCATAAGTGGAATAAGAAGATGATACTGATTATGATATAGTTTAGATGCAAGAACTTCGAAAAGACATAGAACAACTAGAGAGCAAAGTAGAACTAGCATTTGAATATGTCTATGTATTTATGAAGTAACCATTACCTAAGCATGAACTTGAGGAGGCCAAGAAGGAAGAATTTTCTACTGAGCTATGAATGGGAGATCAACAAGATCTAGATGTATTCTGGAATGGCTATGAATAACTACTTGATCCCCATATTCCTTACAAAGTTGAAGAGCCAGAACCATTAAAGGCAGACACCACCAAAGAGGTGGAATTTGAAGAAATGATTGAGGAGACTGAATACCTACCTTTATCTTGTGAAATTCAACTATAAGAGGCACCTCCCACTGAAGAAGCAATTGAAGTCCAACAAACTCATGGAGATAATATTTTCTTAGAATCTTTTCATTTTGATTTTATTAAAATAGAATTGAGTATTACCTCCCCTTGTTTTAAATTTTCAGATTTATCCAACAACTGTATTGCTTTGGTGGATGAATATGAAAAAGAATATTCACCCTATAGGTAACATATGTAGCTCCCTGAACTTATTGAACACTTATTGGATAGAGTTAAATAAGAGACCAAAGTGGACTTGCCTGAGGAAAAAGAGACACACAATTCTTACTTTAAAAGGGAATAATTTGATATTGATTCATCATGTTTTAATTTTATTCAAATAGAATTACTCTTTGATTCTCCCATTAACTATTATTTTGATGCAGCATACCTTGAGAAACTGCTAGAGAATGAAGAAGAAGTTGTAAAAGTGGAAACCAAGAAAGGGGAGGACTCATTCTTTTTCCGAAACCCACCATTCAAGATGAATCTCATTTACTTAGGGGTGGATTTGGTGCACTATATACACGATTTCATCAACAAAAAGGAAGAAGTTAAATATAGAAAGAAGAAGTGTTGGTGGTTCATCTCAAAGAAACTACACCCACCATTAGATTAGGGATACCCAATTGAAACTGTTCATCTAGAGGTAGTCAAAACCTAGGGCCCACTTGGGGGATTAAAATAAGATCTATCCTTCTTTTCTCACTCTATTTCTATTTTATTTTATTTTAATAAATTTAGTATGTTATTTTCTCTAATTTTGGTTGTATTTTTTCATGAGTGAAGCACTTAAGAGATTATCTCAACATTTCACATCCAATAAGTCAGGTTGTACCTCCCCTTAACACTTTATTTCCTATTGTGATTCAATTAAAAATATAATTACATGTTAAATACACTTGAATGCATTGCGGAAACTGCATCATTTAAGTATGGGGGAGGGAACCTTTGTAGTTGAAGAATTCAAATTTCTATTTTTCTATTTTTTTTTAAAATGTATGTTTGTAAAAATTCTGTATGTTTTTGAAACTTTTTATCTGAAATTATTCTCATCAACATTTTTTAAACCCATGTATATGAGTGAAAAAAAATTACCCCATGAAACAATTCTTAAATGAATGATGAAAATGACTTTGTTTCATGTTCAAATATTTGGAAATTTCATGAAAAGTACTCTGATTTTTGAATCCCATACTTAATCACACTGTCTTTATCACTGAAATCACATACCTATGAGGCTTATAAACCATTTTTGTCATATTATTTTCATTCACCACATTTCTTGAGAGAACCAAACTATGCTTATTTTAACCAGAATTTGATTTATTACTATCAAAACTTAAGGGTTTGTGGTACTTGTATTTTAAATGATTGAGGAATTTATTTAGTTTTAAATACCCCTTTTCAATAAAATCATTTTTATTATGGCCTACCATGCACATTTAATCCTTGTATCCCTTAGAATCCATGAACAACCTATTAGGTTAGCCAAATTACAAGCCAATTTTCCCTATCCAACCTTCTCTTGAAGTGAAATTGCATGATCTATTTGAACTTAAGTGGGGGGGCGGGATTGTATTTTGTTGTGATACCTCATTTGGTGATACTTTGGGTGGAAAATAAAATGATTAAGAGATGTGTTTTCTGATGAAAAAAATCATTCTGTTGGAAGTTGTGCCTTATCTAGAGCTTTCATGATAAGATAAGTTGTGCCTTCCTAGAGCTTCCAATAGAGAAAGAAAGTTGTTCCAATCTAGAGCTTTCAAGAAAAATTATGTTTGATAAGATTGAATTTTTTTCTACTAAAATGATGAATGGTGTGCACATTCCATGATTTTTCATGATTATGGATCTGAATTGATACTAAGGGAAGTGAGGATGATACCATACTTGAGTAAAAATTAGAATCATGCAATTTTTCTTTAAAAGAGTCAAACCCTCTTTATTCTGTTTCAAAATTTTCACATCAAAATCCTACTGACCAAAAGCCAATGAACAACCCTATAAAGTTATCATGATAAACACATGTTCTTGACTCAAATCAGGTGGAGTTTTATGAATTTATCAATCCTATGGTGACCCTTTCATGAGTTTGGATGAGAAAGACATTGTTGAAAATTTAAATTTGTGTGATGAGAGAAAATGAAAGTGAGGTAAGTGTTTTCTATGCATGGAAGGAGAAATGAAGTGTAAATATATTGAATGATATTAATGGAGATATTTAAATAATGGGTTTTTATTATTCATGATATCTTTTGTTTCTTGGTGTTAAATTGGTGGATCCCATGGATATGTGTTTTAAATTTTCTTTGATTTGATTTTGATGTTTACTTATCCAGGAATCCAAGTGCTAAGTGTGGGGTAATTGATAGAGATAATATTTTCATTATTATTCATAAGTTTTTAAATTATTTAATCCCTAACAATTAATTAATATGATTTTATTTTCATCATTTTATGATTTTTGGTGATTTTTGATCTAAAATGTGAAAATTGGTTAATTTTGTAAATTCAGCAGTTTTCTGTTGCTTCTGTTTTTCAAGCATAAATTCTACAATTTTGATTCAATTAAAGTGATTTTTTTAGTATTTCTAGTTTTCATTGGATACAAATTCTTCTTGTAGAACCAAATCTCATTCAAACTCCCATGTGTCTAAAAAAATCAACTAAGTTGAAGAGTTATTCTAGTAAGCAGAATGGATCCTACCTCATTAAATGAGGTATATCTCATGATAACGAACTCAAAATGGGATAATTATAGATGGGTTTTAAATATTACTCTAATGGGAATCTTTAAATTAAATTTAAAGGATAAATTATTTCATTAAGGCCTCCCTTGAACCAGTCAAAGTGGGGTTGGTGGAATAGTGTTCAACATCTAAAAAAAGTAAGTTCTATTAAGACAGCCATAGATTCATCGAAATGAATCAAAATGATTTTAAATTTAAATGGTATATAGAAAACTCCATTTTTAACATCTTATAATAAGGGACCTTGGCATGTTTCATTCATTTGGTAGGTATAACAGAAGTGAAATTCTAGAGAAATGATTCTAGAGGAAAATTTTATGTTCTTCCTTTTCCCTCTTTCCTTTATTTTTAGTTTTTTAATGAATTATTCTTCCCCCTTCTTCTCAATTACTCTTAACATGGTGGGGTAATCCTATTAGTGATTATAGAAGTATAGGTTTGTCCCTTTTGTAATGTTTGAGTTCATACACTTAATGGTTTGAAATCTTTTATCTCTTTTGCGAGTTGGTTTCAATTCTAATAATGGGTTTTATTATCTTGTGTGATCATATTTGATTTTATATTATGTTGTTATTATTCCTTTGGTAAATTATAATTATCTCCCTCCACTAGGTTCTGGTCTATATATTATAGAATAGATCAAGACTTAGTGGTGAAGTACTCATCAATCGTTAGTACGTGTGGGAGGCGTAGTGCATATTCTCGATTATTTGGGATAAAAAAGACCTAATCAGGAATTTCCTAAATCAATTGAGGGTATTTTTTGAAAATATTTCTCAAAATTAAGGAGATTATACCAAACTATTATCTTGGTAAGGTTTACTCTCACCATCACCATTGACCAAGGGAGTGAGAGGAAATAATCGTGAAATCTCACTTTAATCGGCTTAACAGAAGAGGATTGGATAAATTATAACTATGATAACATTGAAATTAGAAAACAAACCCCAACCTAATCACCCAATTCTTATCACTATTTTTAATCACATTTTTTTTCAATTTGTTTTAAATATTTTACTTTATTTCTTTATTTTGTTTCATTGCTTTGTTTTCTAAACTAAAAAATTTCAAAAACAACCCCACTTCTTTCTTAAATTTAAAGTGACAAACATGATTGTTGTGCACTCCTATCCGGAGAAAACCTAGGTTAACCAATATAATTCATTTTAAATTAGGAAATAATTTATTTTTCCACACCCCATGATAGGCACATGTCAGTGAATACAACAAATCGTAGTAGATTCCACACATTCTTGATCATGATTCTTCTCAAATGAAGGTAGTAGTAAGATATAACTCATGATAGGATTATAGAATATCAGGTTATTGTAGTGTTTGAGGAAGTAACTAGCATCTGGTGATCTTATCATGGAGTTAAAAATAGAGGACCTGATTCCTAAGATTTGGATGAATTTTCCTAGGATGGAAAGAAGTCTGGAGGAGTGCAATGAATAGAAGAAGATACTGGAATTCTCTAGACAAGATCCTAGGAATTAGATCATGGAAGCGAAGGCTTATTTTTCATTCTGTAAAATTTCGTAAAAGTTGAAGGTACCAATGGAATAATTAAGTATGTAAGTATGACATGTGTTTGGAATTTCTTGTTAGAATCGACAAAGAATGGCCTTACCTTGATTCAATTCAAATAAAGGTTTCTTAGGAGATTTGGATGTGCGACAATAGAAGAATTGGTGGCCCAGATTGTATAGGAACAAAATGAGAGTATTGATTAAAATGAAAGTTGGGGAAAATCAGTTGTAGATGCAGATGCTGGAATTAATTTGAAACTTGTAACTGAAAAAAGTGGTCCGAGATGAATGGAATAATCATACAGTGGTAAAAATTGAGTTAGAGTAGTGGAAAGTAGGATAGTTTCTCATGTGAGTTTGACTGAACGCTTTGACCGGAAGGTGGAACTTTTTTCTGTACTAATTTATATATAAGAAGAAGTAGGGTTGATGCTGTGAGAGGTGTCGCAGACTTTGTAGGTTCCACTACATGTGGTACAGGTGCATGCTCCAATACCTATGGTACATAGTGTGATTAGAGCAGGCAGTTTGACATATCCAGCCAAGGTGTCTGGACCTGGTTTGCCTACACAGGATGACAAGTGGATGTGGGTGAGGGTGGGTGGAATAGGCAGTTCAAAAATAGAGGCAAAATATGGTAGGTTGTGTTAAGAATAGACAGAACAACATGCGTTCTCTACCCAAGTAGATGCAGATGCTTTAGATATTAGGGTCTATAAATAACCTCTACATCGGAAATATATTTGACTGAGGGAGGGAAGACTGTTCATGGGAAACACCTCCAAAGCTACAAAATCCATCTGAAAAAAATAAACTTGAGGACAAGGTGGTTTTCAGGTGTTTGGTAATGATAAATAAGAGGGATTGGGTGCTATTGTAGCGTAAGTGATGGGGGTTGTTGTGCGTTAGGATAGGGGTGGGTCTTTAATAAATTATCAGGGACAATGTTGTCAGGGGAAGTGTTGTCACATTTCATAGGTATTTGTTGGGGGTAGTTATAGATGGTATTAAATAAGGTCAGGGTTGTACTTTCCAATGCCAAGGTTGTTGGGGGTGGTTGGGGTTAATAAATAGGATAGAGGATAATGGGTGGGGGACACTTATTTTTGGGAGTCTGGATTTTGGTGGAAGTGACCAGAGGATTAGGCCTTGACCTGAGGAGCAGTTCCTCTTAGTGATTTCTCCTCCTCCTTCCCATTTCTTCTTCATTTTATTCTTATTCTCTAATTCTACTTTAATCTAGTACATTTAATCTTATAGAAACTGTTGATTTTATTATCTCTCCTAATTGATTCCTATCAGGAATACATAGGAGTGTGAGGCTACAGAGACCAGGCTGCAAGGAAGTACTAGAGAGGAGGTCAAAAGATAGTGGTGGAGGAAGAAGTGGAGGAGGAGGTGGAGGTGGAGAGGGGATTCAGGGAGGGATTCGGGGAGGGATTCATGGAGGGAGGCAGTGCTAAAGAGGTGAATCAAGGTGGGAGGGATGTGATGGAGTAGGGATTCGAGGAGAACATGGGGGAAGTGGGGTAGCAAAGAGGGGATGAATCAAAAGATCGAGGTGGAGGTAGAGGTGGAGGCCGAGGTGGAGGCGGGGGTGGGGGTGGAGAGGGGACTCTAGGAGGGAGACAGTGCTGGAGAGGGAATTCATGGAGGGGGGGAGTTGGGAAGGGAGGCGGAGGAGTGGGGTGTTGGGGAGTAGATGGGGGAAGTAGGGTAGTAAAGAGTGGATGAAAAATGGAGATAGAAATCATGGGATGTGAAGGAGACACATGACATCTAAAAAACCCAACTTATATATATATATAAATGTTCAGAAAATAGATAAAATATAAAACTATGAGAATGATGCGTATGTCTCATTTAATTTTATTATAAAGTGAACTAATGAAAATATTAAAATGATAAAGGAAAAATGAAAATTTAAAAGTGGTTATGATATGTTATTTCATTACCGTTTCTTTAATGTGTAATGAAAATTATTGTAGTGAAAATATACCAGCCATATATGGTGTAAATGTATACCAAAAACAATTTTTAGTAATGAAATTTCTAGATTTAATAGATTCAAATATTATTTCAACAAAACTAAAGAAACTAATGAATAAATGATATTGAAAAAATGGAAATACGATATTTATTTACTGAAATAATTACACCAATAAAATAATATTGAAAAATGGAAATTGTGGAAGAGGTTTATTATATAATTTCATTACATAATACATTGTTTAACGTTATTGACTATTGTGAAAATGTAGCACTTATATATGCTACTGGTGAATAATATAAAACATTTTATAGTGATGATATATATAGATCTAACATATTCCAACATGTCATAACATTACTGAACTAATGTTTGAACTGATATTGGAAAAATAAAAAATGTTAATTCATTACTGAATAAATGACACCTGTCAATTGATACATAAAGAATGAAACTATGAAACTGGTAGCACACGAGACTCAGCCTAGTTGGCGAGGTCTCTCTAAATGCATCCACAAGACCCAGGTTCAAAACCAGGAGGAGGCATAATTCTGGGGTTCTATAGCAGTACTATGCGGGTACTGTAGCACGTATCATAAAAGTTACTGTAGTAGGTAATGTTTGGTACTGTATCAGTCATAACTATTTACCTTGGGCCACCGGTTTGGGATTGGAGTCCTTAAGGACTTCAGGTCACCTAGGCCTTTAGGTCAGTAAGGTCTTTAATCCATCTCAAGGCCTTCAGGATAGATGATCAATGCAATTGACCCATACAGACTCTACAAAAAAGAAGCAGCCCCAGAGGAGGATTCAGAGTAGGCATACTCACCAGATCAGAACCAACGAATTTAGAAGAATGAGAGGGTATGAAAATGCCATCAGGACTAGCTTGTGCTTGTATGTTAAGCTTAGCCGGACACCATACAAAGGTGAAGGGCTATCATCATGATACAGATGCTGGGGAGGGGCAGTTCCTTGTAGTTATAGTCTGGTTGAATTCTCTAAGACCTTCAAGTCATGTAATGTCTCTTAATCCTACAGTCCATGTAATCTCTCAAGACTACAGTCCTTGTAAGGGTTACCCCTCATCCCTTGAAATGGGGGTTATCAAAAATCAATAAAAAAAGAAGGCCTTTGGGCCATTCAGGTCAGGAAACTATGAAACTGGTCCAAATATACAACCTCTTTATCGAATGTACAATGTAACAATAATTTTCATAGTGAAAATGTTGCATATTGATAGATCACAACTGAATAATAGAATAAATTTTAATATATTGAAATATCCATATTTCACAAATTGAAACATGACATAGCAGTACTTAACATACTAATGAAATATCCATATTTCACAAATTCAAACCTGGTTTTCATTAACAGTGAATCCAACTAACTTGCAGTGATATAAAACATTGTCAACACAATGAACACCCTAAATCAGTAGCTAATAATTTTATGGTTTTTCCTTGGCATGCACTTTTACCCCTAAAGAGGACCCCCCCGGGTCCTCACACCTCTTGAAAAATAGTCTTGTCCTAAAGACTGAATAAAGGGAACCAGTTCCCCTGGGTCTCAATATGCTTCCACTCCCCAATGAGTTCCTCTACCTTCCTCACCCCTCTTCATCTTCCCCCAGTAGGACCACCCATAGTTTGGGATCGTCACACTGATGTTCAAGTGGCTAAAGATCCACCCACACCCAAAACACAAGATCTTTCTCCAATGATCCTCCCATTCTTAGGTTGTCAAGTGCCAAATGTTGTGCCCTCTAGGAGGTGTCTAATTTGGAGCCTCTCATAGAACTCCTATCCCACCAGCCCCCTCATCTGATTGATTGGAGAGTGGACCCATTCTACAGGTGTGTCGCTAGATGGTCAAGTGGGTGTCATGGTTCAACTTTGCATGCCTGATGAGAATTCCACAAATTTCTTTCATGGTACTAAGTGACCATGCTGCCCATGAAGGTGAGATCCACATGGAGAGCTAACCGCATTACTTACAGCTGTATCTCAGGGTTGTGGACATAGACCCAACTATGAATTCCTTCTTGAATTTCATGTAATAAATACCCAATGTATTGCGGCTCAGGTTGGCGGGGTAGAAAAGGTGCCAAATATTCGAATTGCTCAACATAGTCATGAATTGTTCCCTGTTATCATAGGGAAGATAGCTCCTCATATAGGTTCTGAATATTGAGTTCACTGAAGCATTCCATAATCTCATCTTTGAAAATAGACTATGGAATGTTCAGGTGATTTTCTTTGATGATGGTGAACCAATGTATCACAATCCCCTCCAAACGAATTTGTGCGAGTAAAACCTTTTCATAATATAGTGTGTGATTGATTTGAAAGTATATCTCAATGCATGCGATCCAACCCCCTGGATGCATGTCGATGAAAACTGGGAGCTCCACCCATCGAGCATGAGATTGTTGCATGAAGCCAGTGTTAAAGGGGAGTGCAGTTATGCCAGCATCTAGGTCGAGCGCTGAAGGTTCACCCAACTCCTACACACACGAGAAAGAGAGCTCCATCATAGACGGACATGCCTTGTTTGGATGATGAGATTTTTCTAGGAGGCAGACCAATCCATAGATAGTTTTGGTGTGTTCATCAATTTCATGTGGCTAGGGGCCCACCATAATGAATCTTTCTCTTGTCCCCAGGTCACCATTAAAGATTCAAGCCTCCCTAGCCGTTGGTCAACTTTTTCATGATGAGTTTGTTTTTGAGTCTCCATCATGTCATCGACCCGTAAGTGAACTTGTCGGTGGGGTGGAGGTATCTTGGTAGAGCAAGGTGCCTCAAAACATGCACAATAGTGAGGGACCAATATCTCAAAGCATAGACCTGAGAATACATGGGAGTATTCACGTCCAGTCATGTGAGTATCCTATAGTCACGAGCTGACATCACGTGACTCCTCCAAACAAATCCCAACAAATAATGTCTTGGTCATTTCGATAAGATCACTGGTTATGTGTGCTTCTTTCGAGCGACAACCCAACAACGAGCTTTCACCCTTGGAATAGGCGGTGAAGAAGAAATGGTAGTGTAAAGTTTAGTTGGATGGGGCCCGATAGAAGAAGAACTATAGGTCAGACCAATTGATAGAAAACACCACAAGACTAGTTGTATAAAATTTAAGTAATTGGAGTTAAAGGTATGCCAAAATAAGAATACTGAAAGAAGGGAATATGATCAAGAGGCCCCTTGAACTCTCTCCATAACTACAACTGAATCCCAACCCTCATGGTCGAACAAAATAATTTCTTCTTGCCTCCACTCTCTTCTCATTCTTATAATAACTCCCACCCCTCCATGTGGGCCCAGCCTCCCCAATGGTTCACAATATTCCACAGACCCCCCAAATAGACCAACCCCCCTGAATAGACACCTTTATCTCTAAAGAGGACCCCTTGGGTCCTCAGGCTCTTATCATTATGGCACAAATGACAAAAACATATCGGGGGGGGGGGGATTAAATATCAAATATTAGAAGAGTTTATTACCAAAACCATTAGACAACATCTAAAAAAACAGATTACATGCATGTTAAAGAATTAAGTAAGATTGATAAACAAATCATTAGAGTTTATATAATATTTTTCAAATGACTAAAAAAAACATATTTCAGTATATGTGTGTTAAAAGCATTAGGTAAGACTGATAAATTTAAGAAACTATAGAAAGGTAATCGTAGAAAGGGTATAAACATATTATAGTAGTTTCACAAGTGAAATTGTTTTAATAAATACAAAAAAGTGAAAATATTGATAAAATGATTCAAGGTTGATACAAACAAAATATTTCTAGGAACATTAAATGAAAAACTTTATTAGCACTCGGTACTAAAAATAGAGTTTCAAACAGTTTATGAAACATAGGCCTAAATTGAAGTAGTACCTAAACAAAATTCCTTATACATTAGAGATCTAAATCCATAAATAATATTGATTAACTAATTCAAAACATTTAATTACAAATTTGAAAGTAAACAATTATCATGTCTCTATAAATAATTAATAACCAATTGAAATATAAGATTTTAAAATTGACAAAGTAAACATTAATAAATTTAAATTCTTATAATAGTTCTCATAATTAAATAAAAGTCCAATACATCATGTCAAATATAGAAGATTCAAAGAAAATAATAATACAGGGGATTTTGAATATATAATGGTAGATATATAATGTATAAAAACAACTTTCAAAATAATGCATTGAAAATTTTAATACCAGGTTCAGATTCAATTCAATATAAATAATTGAATTAGTATAAAATTAATTTGATAATAAATTAAGATTTTATAATTATATCACAAATTTCATGAAAAAATAAATAAAAAATTTGAACAAAAAATATCATATTTTATAAAAAAATACAATAGATAACAGATCATATTATATAATTTAAACAAAAACATTTGATTGGGAAATTCAGGTCCGTAAATAGCTCCATAACCAAATATATACCTACTAATGTTGCAAATGATTAGGGAAAGTTAAAAGATATATTATGATAAATAAAACCACTTATGATGGGAGGAACAAAAATTATACATGGATATATTAGAACGTGGATAAAAATGAAATAGAAAACCTACTCGATACAGTGACAGAGTGTCGAGTAGTAATCACAGAGTGAATGGATCAGTGAAACCATATTCATTGGCTAAGTAGTGATGGTGTGTAGGAAAATTGGGAATCCCAAATCAGATAAATACTACAAAATAGGACTTTAATAGTGCTAAAAATGGCCTTTATTAGCGCAAGAAACGTGCTAACTACTGAAGCAATATTAAAATCCCAAGTCTTTTATTAGCCCTTTTAAAAGCGCTGATAAAGGGGAATACTGCAGCGTGTTGAAATAACACACTGTAGCACCAATGCATTGTGTTGTAACAACACACCGCAACACCAAAAACACCAAAAAATTAGAAAAATCAAGTACAAATAGAGAATTTAAATGAAGAGAAAACAATCTAGGCTCATTTTCTCGGTTTTGGTGATGTGATGTACATTTTCAATTAAAATGATACTTATATATTGAAAAAAAGCACTTGGAATCATACTGGTCGCACCGTGCATCGAATTTAGGTGAGTCTAATTCTTACACATCTCAAATTACTTATGGATCATTTTCCTAAAATATCAAAATAATCTGAATGTGTTTGATCGGTTTTGAGTACATTACTTGTCTTTTTTACTAAAATGTCATTTTAAAATGGAAACACACACTTTGAATCATAAAGGTCACATCATGTTTCGGTTTGACATGATATCAATTCCTACACATCACAAATGACTTATGAATCATTTTCCTAAATTATAAAGACAATCCGAGCCTGTTTTTTCTGTTTTCAGTGAGTGACACTTTTTGAACTAAAATGTTGATTTTAAACTAATAATGGACACATTGAGTCATACTGGACACATCATGTATCATATTGAGTTGTGGATGATTCCTACATGTCAAAAATGACTTATGGATCATTGTACTAATGTATCAAAACAATCTGAATGTGTTTGCTCAGTTTCAAGTAGGTGAGTTTTCCTTTTTACTAAAATTGATATCAATTTTAAATAAAAAGATGCACTTGGAGTCATATCGATCACACCATGTGCCATATTGAGGTGAATCTAATTATTACATGTTCTAAATGGATTATGGATCATTTTTATAAAGTATCAAAATAATATGAATACGTTTACTCTATTTTGAGTACGTAACTTGTCTTTTTTACTAAAATGTCATTTTAAACTGGAAACATGCACTTTGATTCATACTAATCAAATCATATATCAGTTTGACATGAGAAAAATTATTAAGCATCACAAATTACTTATGAATCAATTTCCTAAATTATCAAGAAAATATGAGAACATTTACTAAGTTTTCAGTGAGTGACATTTTTTGAATTAAACTGCGGATTTTAAACTAATAACAAACACATTGAGTCATACCAGGCACATTGTGTATAAAATTGATGTGTGTCTGATTAATATATGTAATAAATAAATTATGGATCATTTACCTAAAGTATAAAAACAATATAAATGAGTTTTCTCAGTTTTAAGTAGGTTATTTTTCCTTTTTATTAAAATTGATGCCATTTTTAAATAAAAAAACGTACTTGGAGTCATACCAGTCACACCATGTGTTAGATTGAGGTATAAATGATTACTAAGTCTCAAATGAAACATGTATCATTTTACTAAAGTATCAAAATAATATGAATGTGTTTTCCAGATTTTGAGTAGGTCAGTTGTCCTTTTTATTAAAATTGATGTCATTTTTAAATAAAAAGGCGCACTTGGAGTCATACTGGTTACATAGTGTGTCAAATTGAGGTACGACTAATTCCTACACATCTAAAATGACTTATGTATTGTTTTACTAAAGTATCAAAACAATACAAATGTGTTTTCTTGGTTTTCAGTATGTCACTTGTTTTTTTATTAAATTGTCATTTTAAACTGGAAACACACACTTTGACCTATATTGATCACATCGTGTAATATTTTGACATGATACTGATTCCTACACGTCAAAAATGACTTATGAATCAATTTCCTAAATTATTAAGAAAATCCAAGTGTGTTTTCTTTGTTTTCAGTGAGTGACATTTTTTGAACTAAAATGTCGATTTTAAACCAATAACTGACACATTGAGTCATAACAATTACACCATGTGTCAAATTAATGTGAATCTAATCTCTACACATCCAAAATGAATTATGGATCATTTCCCTAAATTACCAAAATAATAATAATATATTTTCTCAGTTTTGATTATGTCAGTTTTCCTTTTTACTAAAATTCATGTCAATTTTAAATAAAAAGAGGCACTTGGAGTCATACCGATCACACCATGTGTCAGATTGAGGTGCAGTTGATTCATACACATCCCAAAGTCTCAAAAATTCCTAATTTTCAGTGTAACCACGTTTTTATTGTCTTTTTATGTCGAACTTCCAACACTGCATATTGACTCGATGTTCTTAGCTGAATTTTTTTTCTTGTTGTTGAAAGATAGAAGAGAAGAAGAAGTTAATGTGCCCATTATATCATGATAAGTCACCACAATGGTCACATGATCTTCCTCCACTCTTCTAACTTTCAACAATGAGATATATTTTTCACCTAATAACATCAAATAAATATGCAGTGTTGGTAGTTTGACAAAGAAAGGAAATGAATATGGAAAACGTGGTTACATTGAAAGAAAGAATCATTTTATATCTTTTGTGGCTTGTTGCAGATATTTTAAAGCAAAACATGACTTCTCAAAAGATATGTGAAAAAAACAAGTATTAGATAAAAATGAGAAGGAAATTAACTTACAAATGGTAGATAAAATGATGAAAAAATTAATTAAATTAGTAGTATAAATTTACCTTTTCTTTATGGTTGTATGCATTCTTGACGTATTTCCTTGTTGTCATTATCTCAGTTGCAGTCTTGAAGTCCAATCTCTCACAAAAATGAACAGCTTCGAACAAACCACCCCAACTCAAACAAAATAATCCAATTGTATAAGAAAACAATTATTATATGAGCAATACTGAAGAGAAATAAATTAAACATAAATATTAAATAATACATTAATTCTATGGATAATGATATTACTATGAAAACATTGTTGACCATAGGGATATGCCAATAGTAAATCAAGAATGATGATAAAAAAATGCAAATATATCTCACCAAACAATCAATCAATGAGTGAGGAGGATGAGTAGAAAATAAGATATATTGGATTGAATCTTTGAATCATCTGAGAGAAAGTAAATATATCCTCTTAGGTTCATAAAATATTCATTTTGTACAATAAAATAAATAAATACACATAAGATATTTATTATCAAGGGTGAATGCCTCCAATTTGTAAGAATTCCGTAGATGGTAATCAGAGATTCCTAAAGGTGGAACCAAAAGGTAATGTTAAAGAATGATCTATTTTTAGATGGATTAAAGTAAAACATACATAGTGTTTATTAGTTTTGTGATGAAATAAATGAATTGATTTTTAATAAATATTAATGAGTGGGTTATCATTTCAAAGATGGCTATATTTTTATCAACTGCAATAAATACAAGCATAGATGAAATTAATTTATAAAATTTCATTGGTGATCAGAAAGTTTTAGTAAAAAATCGAAGGAGTAAGATTATACAAAAAACCTCATTTTTTCCTAAGTAGAGCCTAAATCATTTGGAGAGGTTGACAAGGATGATAATTGGATCAAATCTATACACGCGGAGCTTGATCCGAATAATAACAACGTGACATGAGGAGTTTGATCTGAATAAGAACAATGAAGGCTTCTTATGGATCGAGTTGTTGCATATATTGTTCTAAAAAATTTCCATTAGTTTATAAATACATGAGTTTTTTATTTAATTTTTTGTCCTAATTTTGTAAAACTATTAAAATAAAAGGTCATGGTACTGTATTGTAATGAAACATTTTTTATGTCATGTAATTGAGATGGTCACCTCTATGGGGCATCATATTACCACTAGAAGGACATAAAAAATGTATTTAAGTTTATTCTAGTAAACCATAAAATTAAATAGAATTAAGAATTGACAATGAACATAGCATGTCATTAAATTATAAAATCCAAACTAATAAAGTTGACTTGAAGTAGGATTCTAAAGGTGTAATGATTTTATCCATGAAAAATAATTTTTATTTCAACAAAATAGATTCTATTAAAACTCATTTATTAAATTTACATCAATAAATGATAATATTTTATTTGATCAAAATTAGTTAAATCTAGTGGTATAATATTTATTCTTGAATGATTTAAAATATTCTTTAAATTTTAAATAATAAAAAACTTTTCTCATTAAATAAGTTACTTTTCAAAGAAAATATCAAATTTATAATTTTTTTATCAATCCTAAAGGATTGAGAAAAATAAATTCTATCAATAATATACTCTTCTTCTGCACCATGTAATGAAACAATATTTTGTTTCTTAAAACACTATGATGCTGATGTTTTTCCTAGAAAATGACTCATTTCAATTGTTTATTTTCTAACTATATTTCAATAACCAAAATCAAAATATCAATTACATTTTATCTCAAAATCAGTTTTTTCTGTATAATATAGTCCAAGGATTATAGAACCTTAAACTTCTTTGATTTTTCTTTTTATAGCATTTAATTCACATTATTTAAATTCAAAATTGAAATATTTCAAAAATAAAAACTGAAAACATTATATTTTTTCAATAGTTAAATAAATAAGACAAAAAATCAAACATATATAATGTTTTTTCTCATGAAATAGTTCACATTAATCCTAAATAAATCCATTAATTTTACACTATATTTCAGTTCTCATTATCCTAGGAAAAAATTTCATGAAAAAAACATTATATAGTTGTTCCCATGTTTCAGATATTTCATCATTCATTTTTGGAAACAACTTCTAGAATTACCTTTCAAATAGAAGGGGATAACCCTCTATTTTAGTACCTTCTCACTCTACCCTCCCAGTGCCAATTATTGCAAGACATAATATAAGACCCAAATGATGTCAGATATTTCATCATCCAAGTGATTTGCAATGTGATATTCCAAACCAATGACAACACCGACTGCTATATGGATGATTTTTTCAAAAGTTGACGATTGTAAAGAGGCAGATATTATGGAATACAGGTTTTGGGAGCCTATTATTTCTCATAAAAACATTACCCAACATTGGGGTTGATATATTTCAAGTTTCATAGTACCAATGTTGTCCCAAGGAGACCCACATGATATCAGGGAAGACGATACTTCAATATATCTAAAAAATAATGAATTTTGGGTTATTTTATTATATGATAGTGCAACTAGACTCATTGTGATACACGGATGTGGGATGAGAAGGTTCAGTGGATAGCCGAGAGAAATTAGAGATATCGAAATACTTGGATTTCATTGGATCCACGGTTGTGTTCAACCCTTAAATCACTTGAGACTTGGATTTGAGCCTTGGAATAGTTGGAGACTCGATTTTATCCTAGATTCAAGCTTGGATTCAACAACGATGAGTGCCGATAGCAAGTCACTTCCATGGAGAGCTTCAGATATCGTGAACTGGTTTACGATGGTTAGAGTTCTTAAAATAGATTGTGAAACTTTTATCAGTGCTTCGAAAAAAGCGCTCATAAATATACCTTTTATCAGCGCTAAGTTAATAAGCGCTGATAAAATGAGTCTTTATTAGTTCTTTTTTTAGCGTTGATAAATACTTATAATAATATTTTTTAAAAATAATACTTTTTTTAAAAAAGTATAATTATTATATATAATTATAATACTTATAATAAAACTTTTTATAAAATAATAATTTTACAATTTTTTTAATATATAATTATTTATTTATAATTATATAAATAATTTTAAAAAATAATATATATATATATATATATATAAACATAGTAAATTTATTCATTATTTAAATCAATTTATTATAAATTTATTATTATTTATTTATAATTATATAAATATTTTTTAAACAAATATTATTTATTTATTTATAATTGTAAATGTATAAAAACAAAAAATATACATTTATAAATATATATATTTATAAATATTTTTTACAAATATTTTTTTAACATTATTAATGAATATTTAATCTTAAGTTCAAGCGTGTTAAAAATGAGTAAAATTGATTAATTAAAAATGATTAAAATATTGAAAATTTGGATAAGTTTGATTAATATAAATCATTAAAAAATAGATATATATTTAAATAAATATGAATACATATTGAAAATACTAAAACATAATAAATATATATATATAAAATAAATAATATAAATTGATTAAATCCCAAAAAAATATTTGTGTGTGTGCGTATGTACATAAAAATGCATTAATTACATATATGTGAAATCAATATAATACATTTGATCTGTTATAAATTGAAAAATCAAACGACATTCAATTATTTCCATTACTCAATGCAATTGGTCAGTATTTTTAATTCATATTAATTTTGAATTATAAACCATTATTCACTAAATATATTACTATTTAATGTAAAGCATAAATAATATTTTGTATTATATAAATCATATTTATATACATTAATATATATATATATATTTAATATATACTATTTATTAACATTATCAATAATCATCTAATTAATAAAATGTTTAATATTTTTCTCAATTTACTTATTTTTAATTTTAATTTGTTTAATTTTCATTTTGTATATATTTATATATTTAATACATACTATTTATTAGTATTTATAATTTATAAATAGTATAATCAATTTATTAATTTTTATTAATAATTATTTAATTAATAAAATTTGTAATATTTTTTTTAATAAACTCATTTTTTTATTTAATTATTTCATTTTATTTATTCGGGCCTTTATCAGCGCTAAAAAATTACTGATAGAGGATTCCTTTATGAGCGCTAAAAATATAGCATTGATAAAGGGTAGCATTTATCAGTGCTTAAAATAATACGCTGATAAAGGGTACCCTATATTAACACTAAAAATAAAGTGCTGATAAAGGAATCCTTTATGAGCACTAAAATAAAAGTGCTGATAAAGTGTTAAATTTATCAACACTTTCATTAGTGCTGATAAAGATGCTATTTATCAACGTTTTTTTCTAGCGCTGATAAATACCAATGTTATTAAATGCCTATTTTGTAGTAGTGGATGTGGATGTTATGGTTCGGAAATTAATGAAACCTTACCTAACAATCCATTGAAGTATTCTGAGGGAGTGAGGAGTGGAGGAAATTATATGTAGATTAAACCTAGTTGAACGAGGAGAAAGTGGCGAAGTCGAGGAGCTGAAGACATGAAGGAAGAGGGGACAAGGAGAATGTGGTGAAGTGAATGGGGGGTAGTGATCAGGGTGGGGAGATGAAGTTGGCAAGATGAACGTGAATACGACGAGTTGGAGTTGGAGGTGGAGGTGGAGGTGGAGGTGGAGGTGGAGGTGGAGGTGGAGGTGAGGGTGGCAAGAGAGCAGAGATTCTCAAAGTTGATGAGGTGGAAGTGGGGTGTAGTGGAAACAACTATGAGGGGAGGTGGAGTGAGTGTGGGAGGGTAATAACATGTGGAGATAGATTATATAAGATTTTATAATAATTTTAATTTTACTTTATAATTTCAAAGGTAGTTTTAATGTGAATTGGCAATTAAATGTCAATTATCAGTTGGTTAATCTTAATTAATTAATTATATCTTATTATTACTATTGTTTGAATTTTAAATCAACAATTTATTGAATTGTAGTAAATTATTTTTATCTCCTATTTAATATTATAAATGGTTGAGAATTACAAAGTTACAAAGAAAATACACAATGCACACATGCAATAAGCTGGGGAGGCTCGAACTCGAGACCTCCCCAACACCCCATGGGATTGCTACCACTGAGTAAACCCTAAGGGCTACTCTATAATGTATTTAAAAATAAAGAAATTTAATTACAATATATCTATTTTTTTAAATTTTATAATGATTTAGCTTAATTTTTTTATTAAAAATATACAAATATTAATAAAATGAGTGATGTTTGAAAATAAATTTATCATTTTTTATGAAACCCAAAATTAAAAATAAACAATGAAATATTTTGATAAATGAATTGAAAAAAGAGGTATGATTGAGGATGTTTGATAGATTTTCAGTAAATTCAATTCCATTTAAATAATATTATGATGTGTTTAATTTAAATTATATTTCTTTAAGTAATATTTCATTTATAATTAACTTACAATATCATATTAAGTAGGTTTTTTATATTATGTAGTTACATTGTACAGGATGAGAAAATTTAAATTTTATTAGAAGTCTTGAATCAAAGAATATACTTAAGGGTAATTATGGGATATTTTATTTCACCTCATTCATTTAGGTATTTAATTCATGTAATTTAAAAGTGTTGACACTTAATGAAGAGGTTATGTGAGTCTTATGTTTAAAGTAAAAAAAGGAAATTTAAGAGAAACCTTTTTGGGAATTGTTGGAAAGAAAGGGGGTTTAAATGGAAATGACAAGGTTTTATGGTTTTTATTGAAATTGTTTTAAGGGTCTCATGGGAAGACCTTTGATTCTCATATATCACCCCCCTTTATGCAAATTCTCTTGTTGGAGTTGGTTCCCTATAACAAACTAATTTTGTAATTAATATTACAAGTATATTCAAAATGTAAATATTAATTTAAATATATTATCACATATTGATTATTCTTCTTCATGAAATTTATGTGATAATGTCCTAAAATATTTGTCATATTGAAAAGGGCATAACACTTCCCCACTATAACGAGAACCTTGAAATACTAGGAAGATATTATTAAAACTAGTTCTACGATCGTATAATATACTATGCAAAGGCACATAGTACATAGACTGTTAGGTGTGAGTACTCATAAGAAGATAATGATTATTCTCATGAAGTTAATATTTTTTAATCTCCAAGTCAAAATATCATGAGAATAGACCCATGAGTAGGAATTCTGCATGTTTTTGTGTCATTAGATATCCCTATCTATGAGCAGGTGTAATGGTCTTTAGTTTTCAAGATTATAATTAATGCATATCATGACCCACAAGCTTAGATTTACCGACAAAAACCATCATGCCATATGTTTGTAGTAATTAGGGTATATTGTGTGCATTACGAATGAAATGTTATTAATGGATAAGTCAATGAAGGATTTATCCTTTCCATATGTATGGAAGTTGATATCTTAGCCCTTTGATTGAAATATAATTGTTGCGTTAAATTTCATAGTTAGAGTGTAATGATGTTTATTTCATATAGTCAAAGAAAGATGCATCGAGCACATAGGTTGATGACACAGATGTGCAACCTACTTGATGAGATATTGAGACAAATTGACTATATAACACAGTGAGTGTTTGTACGTGGTTGCCGATATTGTGACATTAAGTTATTTCTCTTGGGTGTCTTAACCCATTGTTAGCCAATAATCTTTGACTTTAGGCATACCTGAAAAATGACAATGAGAAATAAGCTTAGAGGGTCACACACTAAGTGTTTCTATTGATCTAGATTAAATTCTATTTGAGTTTAATTAATGGAATAAATATCATTCTCAAGACCAAGGAATAATTTTATTCATGTTTTATTGATCCCATAAACTAAATAAATATTTATTCTTTGGATTGTGAATAAAATATATTTATTTATTTTATTCAATATTTAATAAAAATATATATTCACTGGTCTATGAATAAAATATTTATTTAAGTGAATAAAATATTTATTTGGGTATTCAATAAATGTTAAGGAGTTTGAGCAGACTAAGATTGTGTCTAGTGATAAATAATAATTTAAAAGCTGGTAAAATAATATTTATCATTACGTGAGTTAGCACATGCCATTAAAATAATAATAATAATGATATTATTATTATATAACATGGAGTTTTTTTTAAATATTATAATATTATTTAAGGGTAATTACACAATTAAATAATACTTTAACCCAAACTCTAACTCTATAAATATATAGTTATGTATATTGTGTAGGGTTAATAGATAACTAGATTTTATTGCACACAATGAAATTCTCTCTCGACTCCTCTTTATCTCTCTCCCCCTCTCAGTAATGAGAAATGAAAGAGAGATTCATTCAATATCAAAGGAAGAGCGATCAACATGAATAACGCAAGACATTTGATTCATCACGCTAGCACACAGAAACCAACTGGCGTTGCTTGGAGATCAAAGGAGCATATGTGTATCACCACTATAGGGATTCTACACTTGAATCCTTATAGTACAATAAAGGTAATCTAAAAGGTTTTTTTGTAAGATCAACATCGTCATCGAAAAAAGATCCTAAGATGAGGTAATCATTTCTTCCAGATCTAAAAAATTAATTATAAATTTAACATGAAAGATACTCTCTTGAGGTTTTGAGAAACTAAATATTAAAAGAAATTTTAAATATCATTCCCATCAAAGGTTTTTCTACTACGATCGGAACCTAAAAGTGGTATCAGAGGGGTCAAGTTTTAAATTTATAATTATTTATTTGATTATTGACCAATATGCACAATTGTGGTTAAATTTTTCATTTTATATTATTCGTTATTTAACCTGATTTGAATTAGAATGTTTTCGACATTTTAATTTCTTCATTAAAGATTCAAAATTTCTTAATTCTAAGAACATATTAAGAATGATCATAGATTTCATTGAGAAGTGTCGAGGAATCTAGCTGGATAGCATGATATTACACGACATGTATCCAAGTGCACTGCACCTAGCCGTGTCGTAGGATACACGAAGTGCTGAGCAATAATTACACATGGTGAATTTATTGCACACCACATGTAGACCGGGACAACCCGACACATGACATGTCATATTACATGGCATGTAGTCTACATGGGTTATTGGTGAAATTAATGCAATCCGTGTGGTCATTATACATGATCAAACCACATGAGACCAACAACCTGGAGCATTAGTGATATACATGATGTGTATACAGTGTACAAAACATATAGTTCATTATTTACCGCATCCAAAATACATGTCAATTCCTTCAGTGAGTTATGTGGACACACACCATGAGTGATACATGACGTTTAGCTGGTCTGCACATGTCATGTATTCATGACTGACGAATACATCGAGTTCTTTGGTGGGTTGTACAAACACACAACAAGAGTGATAAATGGCGTGTAGTTGGATTGTACATGTTTTTTAGTCCAGTCGAGGTACATGACTGAAGCCCCAGGCATGTAACCCGGGTACACGACAACCAAAGTACATAGTGTGTAGCTCTTAAGTACATGCTGTGTAGTCTCCTAATTAAGAACAAAATTAAATTACATTAAACTGATAATTTCATCATTAAAGCCTATTTTTATGGATTGAAACTTATTATCTTTGATAATTTAATAATTTTTTAAAGAATTATTAAATGATCAATTAATTTATTGTAATAATTTGTAATTATTGGTTCTTCCATTTATTTGCCATAAATTAATTTAAATTTGATGGGTATATCCAAATGAATTTGGATGGTCATTAAGATGAAAGGGTGTTAATTAATTAATTAATTCAATCATGTTTATCTTAATAATAAATAATGAATAGAAATGAATTTCAACTGGTTTACTTTTGTGTATAAGTTGCATGCATGACTATTTATGAACTTGACCAAGACTTGTGTATGTGTTGGATGTCTTACTTTAATTTATTACACGAGTTTTCAATTATTTAATATCAAATTAAATTTTATGGCCTATGAGTCATACCTCACTCCATTATTATGTAGGACCTACGTGTCCATGGTTATTTATTTAATCCCCATTAACTAATCTTTTGGTTCCCGTCACCCGCGTGTGTGTTATAAATACTTGTAATTAATAGAGTATCCCAAGGCATGTGGAGGTGGTTAAAAATGAAACCATAATGATTCCAACCTAGGTGATACATTGATGTACAGGTGGAATGCTGTAATTCATGCCAAGACCGACACAAGGAATTTTTCCCTAGGTCAAAGGTTGGTCTATTTTCTGCTCAATAAATAAATCATTAGATAAGATAATGATCAGTTCATTTATTGTTTATTTATTTATATCTTATGAATTATTTATTTTATGGATGCAAGAATTTTATCACATAAATAAATGAATTAATGTACAGAGATGGTGATTCTCGCTCAAATTTACCCAAGAGAAGAAGGTAAGATAGTCCTTGTAGTTTAGCTTGGGTTGTCGAATACTCAGAGACCTAAGAAGTAACCTATAGACACGTACATTCTATGGACTATTTTTGGCTATGAAGTGACCAAATTGGGTTGATTTTAGATGTTTTTAAAGGAAATATAAGAGACTTAAGTGAATTCAATTTAAAATAATGAGTTGATCCTAGGTTATCGCTCGGGGTGGATTGGACGTATTTCCTTTTTAATGATTTCAATTTCTTATATTTGAGATGAGTTCATTTAAGGAGATAAAACGACATCATAACTTACTAGTTTAATGCCTAAACCCTTTAATACTAATCACCTATACACTTTAAGGATCAAATTTTTGAGCACTTCAAGGTAAAGGTTCGTATTAGCACTTGAAGTGTGTGGCCTTAAATTCAACAAGGACGATGAAGTTTAAAAATCATCAAATAAGAATATCAATTAAAGAAGTGATTATAAATTAATGAGGTGATAAATAACATACAATCCAGCACCTTTATACCCCCTTGGATCAACTCATAAGTGGGTTATCCCTCCATTGATCCCATGGTTTCAATGGAAGCAGAAAGTAGACTCATGAGGGAGGAAATGGAGAAGTAAAGAAAACAACAAAAATAAAATGATCACTCCACCGTTGTGTGAATAATTTCACAAGGTTTGGTGTGAATAAATTCACACCTTGATCCAAGGGTATCAAAGTGATATGAATAACAAAATAATAAGAGTAGATTAAGAACTTTTATTAAGAAACTAAAGTGAATTGAACAACTTACATGTGAAAGACAAATTTGAGACAACAAAATTGCAGCATAACATTACAATTGAACAAAGCATCCAAGATTCTCAACTCCTCCACAAACAATGCCTTAAATAGTAATTTTGGAAGCCTTGGGTCGAGTCTCCAATAGTAAAAAGTATCCCACTTGATTATGGTAGGCCTAGGGTGGTGGAAAGATTGTGGAACTTAGACTTTTCCACATTTGACCCGAGGTGGCATCCAGCTTTCATCCACCTAACAGACGTGCTTTTATTACCTTCTAGATTGCCGAATCAGAGTGGGACATAGAAGGATAAAATGGATCCCCAGATGTCTCCTAACCTCCTGTAAAATTTTGGCCCATTTGGAGTTGTATATTCGGAGATATTATCATATTAGTGGGATTTTTTTCTGGGCCGCAGAATCTGGCCCAGAATTTTATTTCTAACTTGGGCCGCCTAAATGGACACCATGGAGGCATAATTAGCATTTTAGCATGCAGAGGTATTTGTTACTATACATTTCTTCTAGCATCAAACAAAATTTGGGATTAATTGGGCCTGTATATTGATCCCCACATTCTCATCAGTGGGATGGTGTCCAATCTAACTTCTCCAAAATTGCTTCCTTTCATCACAAAATATCTCCATCTTCTTCCATGAATTATCCATTGATCCCTAAATGAAACATGTTCATATTTAAGTTTATTTCAATTTCCCAAAATATAAAATTAAAATATGGATAATTATATTCTTTAAAATCAGATGAATCATTGGGTACTTTAAATGATGTTAAAAAATGTACCACATAATAGTGCATTTTAAGAAGTAATTACAATCATAATGTGAAATGATGTTCAAAGTGTAAAATGAACTAAAATGGTGTTTATGAATAAAAAAGAACATGAATATTATGTATATTAACAATGAATATTAGCCTCATTTAGTGACTAATCACACCCCCCAACTTGAGTTTTGCTAGTCCCGAGCAAAATATATCTCAACAATATGAAATTCGAATTCCCTTTTCCAAAAATATTTTAATACACAATGATCATCAGAAACCCATATACCAAAAAATCATGAAACCCATAAAAATATTTTAATATAATATAGTTTCATAAGCAGATCCCAATCCCAATCCCATTCCTTTGTTCAAATTCATTGCCATATTTCATCCAATATCAATTAAGTATGAGGATGTGCTGTGCATCACAATAGACATGGGGGTTCAACTTTATTCAAGGGGAAAATTACAGAAATGCTAGGTGGAATCAAATTTCAATATTAAGATGAGTATTCAATTTTTTTTTGTATTTTTTTTTGTTTTTGCAATTTTTCCATGGTAATTGAAATTGCACTCAAAAGAGTCAAACCCTGTAGCGAGACTTTACCGATGACTCCCAGGCTCAAAGACCTTAGGGCACCAAGTGAATCTCACATAATCAGGCATCATCTTGAGTTAACTTAGTCAAAAAAAAATTCAAATTACCATAAATAGAGATAAAATTACTAACTATGGGCCAGACAACTATGGAGTCACGATCCCCAAGTGCCGAAAGCCACAGATTAGGTCATTTCATTACTTTACGCGTAATTTTTTTTAAATTTTTATTTTTAATACTCATATTAAACTAAAATGATCACCAAACCTATGCTATTTATTTAGGGGACCCCATGAACTCAAACTAATACCCCACTATTCAAAGGACGTGCATTGTGATCTTTTTTTTTATTTGGATGAAAATATAAATGATGAAATATCACATTGGATAGCCACACTTTCCAAAATCAATGCTCATGAAATTATACAAGGATTAAAATCAGAATTAGGGTATTCTAAATTATTTGATATTCAGTTTCAAAGTGTGCAATGTGTATTACCATGTTTAAAGTTAAAGGAATTTTTCCTTCCATTTTCAATTTTTTTTTTCAAATTATTTATCATTTTTTTTGACACAAAAGCATTTTTTATTTTATCTCCCCCTAACTTAAAATAACATTGTCCCCAGTGTTTAAAGAAAAGAAAATTTAGAAGGGGGTAGAGGTAGATAATGAAAGTTCAAAAAGGAAATTGAAAATGAGGGTCATGGAATGAAGTCACCTAGTGGTTGAAGTTTGAAGTTCTTTTTGCTCCAATTTAGTCCTTTGATATCCATGTCGCTTGAAGAGTTCACTAGTGGAAAAAGGAAAACAAACAAACAAAACAAAAGAGTATATATATATATATATATAGGTAAAATATAAGTATATATATAAAATAAAATAAACTGATGATACATTGTCTTCTTTTTAAATTTCTAGGTAAGGTATTACTCAAGGATCACACCACGTGACACAGATGAATATGGTGCTCCCCTTTCATACCCATCCATACTCATAATAGAAGAACATGTCAACAGTCTATTTTTTTTTAAATATAAAAATTATTAATTAAAATATTAATTTTATTAAAACAATAAAATGATAGGAAAATTGAAAACCATGGGTCGCCTCCCATGCAACACTTTTTTTTAACGTTGTTAGCTCGACTTGAACCCTAAATCTATCAATTTTTTCATGGTTCATAAGTTGGATCAGTTAACTAAACCTCTATTTCTTGTGTATTGAATGATTCAATGAATGGTTTTAACCTTTGACCATTGACCTTGAAAATGTAACCACTTGTGGGATCTTGAATCTCTACTGCCCCATGGGGGAATACATGATGCACTATGAAAGGTCCTGACCATCTAGACCTTAACTTTCCCGGGTGTAAATGAAGTTTTGAACTATACAAGAGCACAAGTTTTCTTGGTTCAAAATGTTTGACCTTGATATTCCTAGATTGGCGGGCTTGAACTCTACCTTTATTTATCCTTGAATTTTTATAAGCCTCCACCCTTAGTTCCTCCAGTTCATTGAGATCTAATTTCCTTTTTGTTCCGGCCAATGAGAGGTAATAATCTATTTTCTTAATTGCCCAAAAGGCCTTATGCTCAATTTCAACAGGTAAATGGCATTATTTTTCATAAACCAACCTATATGGGGACATTCCTAAAATGGTTTTATATGCGGTTCGATAGGCCCAAAGAGCATCTAAGAGTTTCTCAGACCAATCTTTCCTAGAGGGGTTGACAGTTTTTTCAAGAATTTGCTTAATCTCCCTATTCGCTAACTCAGATTGACCATTAGTTTGAGGATGGTATGCAGTGGACACTTTATGAGAAATACCATACTTAGACATGAGTGAAGAGAATGGGCGGTTGCAGAAATGGGTTCCTCGATCACTGATTATAGCACTAGGAATTCCAAATCAAGAAAATATGTTCTCTTTTAGAAATCAAATCACAACTTGATGATCGTTGGACTTAGTGGGAATGGCCTCAACCCATTTTGAGACATAATCAAAAGCTAAGAGTATGTAGAGGTATCCCCTAGATTTTGGGAAGGGACCCATGAAATCAATTCCCCAGCAGTCAAAGATTTCAACCACTAATATGGGAGTGAGTGGCATTTGATTCCTTTTTATGATGGACCCTACTTGTTGACACCTAGGACAACTTTGACAAAAGGCATTGGAGTCCCTTGAGAGGGTGGGCTAGAAGAGACCACATTAAAGAATCTTATCAGATGTTTTTTTAGAGGAAAAGTGACCTCCACATGCCTCACTATGACAGAATTTAAGGATGGACTCTTGTTCAAATTCTAGGTCACACCTCCTAATGACTTGGTCAGGTAAAAAATTATAGAGGTATGGATCATAAAACACATAGTGTCTAACATCAGAAAGGAATTTCCTTCAATCTTGAGTACCTAATAATTTTGGAATGAATCCTGTAACTAAGAAATTGGCTATGTCGGCATACCAAGGGCAGTCACTCACAGAGTGTAGGTGTTCATCAGGAAACGAATCAGACACAGAAAGGTGATTTGAGTTGTCTTTGAATTCCATCCTAGAGAGGTGATCAACTACAACATTTTCAACTCCCTTTTTATCCTTGATTGTGAGGTCAAATTCTTGTAAGATAAGGACCCACCTAATCAGTCTAGCCTTAGCATCTTGTTTTTGGAAGAGGTATTTTAGTGAAGAATGGTCAGTGAACAAAGTGATGGGGGATCCTAAGAGGTAGGACCTAAACTTCTCTAAGGCAAACACAATAGCAAGTAACTCCTTTTAAGTGGTGGTGTAGTTTACATGGGCATCATTTAAGGATTTTCTTGCATAAGCAATGACATAAGGATTTTTATCACAACGTTGTCCTAACACAGCTCCTACAACAAAGTCACTGGCATCGCACATAAGTTCGAAAGGAAGGTTCCAATTTGGAGATTTCATGATGGGGGGAGAGGTGAGAGAGGATTTGAGGGTTGAGAATGAACCCTCACATCTTTATGTCCAAACAAATGGAGCATCCTTTACTAGGAGAGCACAAAGGGGATGAGAGATTGAACTAAAGTCCTTGATGAATCTTCTATAGAAACCAGCATGTCCTAAGAAAGACCTCACTTCCTTGACAATTTTGGGTGATGGAAGGTGACGAATGATGTCAACCTTGGCTTTATCAACTTAAATCCCCCTACCTGAGACTAGATGGCCTAAAACTAGTCCCTCTTTAACCATAAAATAGAATTTTTCCTAGTTTAGGACTAGATTATTTTCTTCACATCTTGACAAGACTCTATCTACATTCCTCAAACATCCCTCAAATTTATCCCCAAACACAGAGAAGTCATCCATGAAGAACTCTAGAAAATCCCCTACCATGTCTGAGAAGATTCCCATCATGCACCGTTGGAAGGTTCCAGGGGAATTGCATAACCCGAAGGGTATGCTTTTGAAAGCAAAGGTTCCAAATGGACATGTGAATGTAGTCTTCTCTTGATCCTCTAGGGAGACCTCAATTTGATTATACCCTGAGTACCAATCTAAGAAACATTAGAATTCATGACCTGCCACTCTCTCAAGGACTTGGTCAATGAATGGTAATGGGAAATGGTCCTTCTTGGTGAATGAGTTTAGCTTCCTATAGTCAATGCAGACTCTCCAACCACTACTCACCCTTGTTGGAAGAATCTCTCCATCCTCATTGGTTATCACTGTGATTCCAGCCTTTTTTGGAACCACTTGGATTGGGCTCACCCATTCACTCTCAGCTATGGGATATATGATACTAGATTTTATCAATTTCAGGAGTTATTTTCTTTCTACCTCCATGAGATTAGGATTGAGTTGACATTGAGGTTGACGACATGGCTTTGAATCAGATTCCAGAACAATCCTATGAGTCCCGATAAGTGGGCTAATCCCAGGAATATCAGAAAGGGTCCAACCAATGGCTTTCTTATGCTTCCTAAGGACATCTAGAAGCATCCTTTCATGATTGGCTTCAAGAGAAGAATAAATGACAATAGGATGTGTTTTATTGTCCCCTAGGAAAGCATACTTGAGTTTAGCAGGAAGTTCCTTCAATTCAATATCAGTTTGGTTCGGAATTTCAACAGATTATTGGGACATTGGATCAAGTTCAATTTATTTTTTTAGAGTTTCAGATAGGATTGATTCCCCACATGTAGAATTTTCAGCTACTATATTGTCTTGATTATATTTAGGGAAGGAATTTGGAGTGGTCTCCATGAAAGTGGTTTCTTGAAAGGTTTCACTGATTGTTGGACCTAATACTTCATCATAAGATCAATTTGAAAATGATTCAAGCCAAGGAGATAAACTTCCTTCATATTAACAAAGGAAATCAATCTCATCTTAACTTAAACCTTCATCAAATATTCCTTGATGTTCCATGGATTCATTATCAATGCTTCCTATCATGTTTACTTCATGAATTTCCTCTTCATACCCTATTTTTGAGCTTGAATTATAGATGTTCAAGTCAAGACTCATGTTCCCAAAGGTGATGGTCATGTTCCCATTTCGAACTCGGATAACAGAGTTGATTGTTGCAAGGAAAGGACGACTAAGGATGATTGGGGTTTGTTCCTTATTTCCTAAGTTTTTATGGTTGTCAAGGACAATGAAATCAGCAGGGTAGATGAAGTTTTCAACCTTTACCAGTACGTCCTTCAAAATCCCCTTTGGAACCCTAATGCTACGATCAATAAGCTGAAGTGTGACAGATGTGGGTTGGAGTTCTTCTAGGCCTAATTGGCAGTACATAGCATATGGTATGAGATTGACACTAGCACCTAGGTCACACAAGGCCTTGACAAATTTTCTCTCTCCTAGTTCAACATTGATGTAAGGGAAACCCAGGTCTTTCAACTTAGGAGGAATGGTCCCTTGAATGGTGGTACTCACATTAGCAGCCAAAAGGACTTGGTTTTTATGTGAAAATTTTCTTTTAAAAGTGCACAAGTCCTTAAGGTACTTTGAGTAGGCTGGTATGGTTTGGATTGCATCGAGAAGGGGTATGTTCAAATTGACTTGTGAAAATATTTCTCTCAATGTTTCACTCAGTTCAGGCTTGGTTTTCCCCCTCATGCGTTGAGGAAATGGTGAAGGTTGTGGGGTTGTTTGTTGAAGAGTTGTTTCCTTGAAAATGTTATCAGTTTCCTCAGTTTGATCTTGTGGTTCATTTGAATTTTCATCCAAGTTTGAATATTTAGGTGGGTTCTGAATTAGTTGTCCAGGTTTCTCAATTGATTTCCCACTTCTTAAAATAGTCACAACCTTTAGTTTTTCATGAGTTGTTTGAGCACAACTTGACTCTCCCCTTGAAGTTGAGGATGGAACTTCCTGAGTAGGCATGGGTGCCTTTCCAGTTTTGATGGTTTTAAGTTCTTATTTTAGGGAATATAACTCTGAGTTCATCCTCTCCATTTGTTTTCATAGTTGTTCTAGTAGGCTTTGTGGAACAGTTTGGGTTGGTGCTTGAGAAGATTGGTTTATCCCGGGGGGATATTTTGGAAGTGGGATGGTTTGTTGAAAATGGACCGGTGGCTGTTGGTATTGGATAGGTTGGGTTTGGAACTGGTTATGGGATTGGTAGTTCTGATGGGGGTAAGGATTTTTTCCCTGTGGTTGGCTAGGTTGTTGGTTATCTTTCCAGCGGAAGCCTAGGTGGTCGTTATACCTTGGGTTGAAGGTATTTTGGTATTGAGGCTTTTGAAAGTTCAAAGCATTTACTTCCAATGGGGGTCCTACTAAGAGAACATCCTTTATGGATGGAATGGTTGGGAAATTGTCTGTCTTATGGTCATGTTTGTCACAAATTGTGCAAACAGGGTCAACAATTTGGATTTCATGGACTTTCCTAAGGTCTATCACTTCAACCTTCCTAGAGAGTGCTGCGAGTTTAGCCCTAAGGATTTACTCTTCTCTAAGTGTATGAATTCCAGTAGTTCTTTGTGGCTTTTCAGAATAAGGTGAAGTTCCCCATGTTTGGTTTTGTTCAGAAAGGATTTCTAGATACTCGTAAGCATCATTTGGGTATTTGTTTTTAAATGTTCCATTACACATCATGTCAATGAATTGTTTGTTCCCCGGACCCAACCCTTCATAGAAAATTCTCAATTGTTCAGAAATAGAAAAAACATGGTGTGGAACCATGTTTAGAGTGTCATTTAACCTTTCCCATGTTTCATAGAATTACTCTCCCTCTTTTTCAAAAAAGTTTTGGATACTCTTTTTAAGTGCAATTGTTTTGTGGTGGGGAAAGTATTTTTTGTATAATTCTCTTTGTAGTTGGTCCCAAGAGTTGATGGATGATGGTCTCAAATTGTTTATCCAATTTTAAGCTCGATCCTTTAAAGAAAAAGGAAATAGCCTCATATTAGCTGATTCTAGTTGATGTGGGGGACACATGGTTTCTACAATGTCATTTAACTCCTTAATGTGTAGGTATGATATCTCGGACTCCATTCCATGGAATGTGGGAAGGCGGTTTAGGACATGGGGTTTAAAGATGTAGTTAGAATCTCCTAGGGAATTATGTATAATGAATGAGGGGGAATTGGTCCAGGAAGGTGTGAGGTATTCATTCATGGTTTGATCAATTGCATTCCCCAAGTTTGGGGCTGCCTCATTTGGGTTTCCATTTTGGTTCCCACCCGGGTTTATGAGTTGGTTTCTTTGAAGACCTTCCATTGAAATGGGCTCAATTTTTGACTCGAGGGTGGTAGGAAGATTATGATCTAATGGAAAGAGTTCCCTTGGTGTAATTGACTCCCCAAGCCCAGGACTATCCACCCTAACTAGACAGTTTGATTGATCGCGGGTGTAGGTGGACATGCGCCAAAAGAAAAAAAAACGAGAAAGGGACAAGATAAGAGAATTTGGATGTGAAAAGAAGAAATGGGGGAGAATATAATGGGTGTTTGGATGAATTACTTGGGTACTTGGAAATGGCGCCAAAATTTGATTCTCACTCAAATTTACCCAAGAGAATAAGGTAAGACGGTCCTTGTAGTTTAGCTTGGGTTGTCGAATCCTCAGAGACCTAAGAAGTAACCTATAGACACGTACATTCTATGGAATGTTTTTGGCTATGAAGTGGCCAAATTGGGTTTATTTTATATGGGTTTAAAGGAAATCTAAGAGACTTAATTGAATTCAATTTAAAATAATGAGTTGATCCTAGGTTATCGCTCGGGGTGGATTGGACGCATTTCCTTTTTAATGATTTCAATTTCTTATATTTGAGATGGGTTCATTTAAGGAGATAAAACAACATCATCACTTACTGGTTTAATGCCTAAACCCTTTAATACTAATCACCTATACACTTTAAGGATCAAAGTTTTGATCACTTCAAGGTAAAGGTTCGTATTAGCACTTGAAGTGTGTGACCTTAAATTCAACAAGGACGATGGAGTTTAAAAATCATCAAATAAAAATCTCAATTAAAGAAGTGATTGTACATTAATGAGGTGATAAATAACATCCAATCCACCCCCTTGATACTCCCTTCGATCAACCCATAAGTGGGTTATCCCTCCATTGATCCCATGGTTTCAATGGAAGCGGAAAGTAGACTCATGAGGGAGGAAATGGAGAAGTAAAGAAAACAACAAAAATAAAATGATCACTCCACTGTTGTGTAAATAATTTCACAAGGTTTGGTGTGAATAAATTCACACATTGATCCAAGGGTATAAAAGTGATATTAATAACAATAGAATAATAGTAGAGGAATAACTTTTATTAAGAAACTAAAGTGAATTGAACAACTTACATGTGAAAGACAAATTTGAGACAACAAAATTGCAGCATAACATTACAATTGAACAAAGCATCCAAGATTCTCAACTACTCCACCACCACTGCCTTAAATAGGAATTTTGGAAGCCTTGGGTATAGAATCCAACAGTACAAAGCATCCCACTTGATTATGGTAGGCCTAGGGTGGTGGAAAGCTTGTAGAACTTAGACTTTTCCACATTCGACCCGAGGTGGCAGCCAACTTTCATCCACCGAACATACGCACTTTGATGTCCTTCTAGATGGCCGAATCAGAGTGGTCCATATAAGGATAAAATGGATCACCAGATGTATTCTAACCTCCTGTAAGATTTGGGCCCATTTTTAGTTTTATATTCGGAGATATGATTAGATTAGTGGGCTGTTTTTCTGGGCCACAGAATCTGGCCCAGAATTTTATTTCTAACTTGGGCCGCCTAAATGGACACCATGGAGGCCTAATTAGTATTGGATCATGAATAGTTATTTGTTCATATACATGTCTTATAGAATCACACAGAATTTTGGATTCATTGGGCCTGTATGTTGATCCCAAAAGTCTCATCAGTGGGATGGTTTCCAATCTGACTTCTCCAGAATTGCTTCCTTTCATCACAAAATATCTCCATCTTATTCCATGAATTATCCATTGATCCCTAAATAAAACATGTTCATATTTTAGTGTAGATCAATTTACCAAAATATAAAATTAAAATATGGATAATTATATTCTTTAAAATCAGATTAATCATTGGGTACTTTAAATGATGTTAAAAAATGCACCACATAATAGTGCATTTTAAGAAGTAATTACAATCATAATGTGAAATGATGTTCAAATTGTAAAATTCACTAAAATGGTGCTTATGAATAAAAAATAACATGAATATTATGTATATTAACAATGAATATTATCCTCATTTAGTGACTAATCAGATGGAATTTAAATAAATAGATTGTGCATAAATGTTTTATCCAACATGGTTAATTAATTAGGTAAAATCCACTTAATATTAACAATTTATGTAAAGGATAAAACAAGATAAAATTTATGTATAATAAAATAAATCCATCAACTTAATATTAAGTCATACTTAGTCTTCCATTACTTAATTAGGAATGAAAATCAATAGAATTAAGTGTTTTCTCAACCCATATTGAGATACTTACTTTTATAAGGGGATTCTTATAAAGGTTTTAGGTTTAATTGACCATTTTAGATCAAAAAGAGTATCCCTTTTTATAATTGGTGTAATTTGGAGGTAGGTTTTGAGCAAATACAAGTTAGGATTTCAGGATTGAAGAGTCCACTCAAAAAAATCAAGGAGTTGTAGGATCATAGTTGGAAAAGGACTTCCTACCTAAATAAATTCAAGTTGCTTGACCAACCCTTGCTGGGGTTATGTGAAGGGAAATATAGACCCTTGCCACCAGAATGTCCTAGAAACTATACATTCTGAGTTTAATGGTGAGGGATATTGAGACTTGATAAAATAGTGAGGGATTTAATGAAATTAAAATTATTATTATGTCTCACATATTTTTTCATTAAGTAAAGTACACATCATTAGTTTTAATTATTTTAGAAAATGGAAAGAAAAAAAATGAAACCACTACAATCATTCCTTACCTCAGGGTATGTACTTACAAATACAAATTTTCAGATATGGTACAACCGTTTATGTGATGAATTATTATAAAAAAATGTATTATGTGTTGGAATCCTTTATTCATGTTCTACCACCCCAACAATTGAGCGAAGGTGACAAGGATGCCTACCAGAGATATGTTGAGGATGATTCCTATATATGTTGTATTATACTATAAACCATGTTTGGAGAGTTGATGATACACCATAAGGATATGGATTCTCACACCAGAATATCTCATATCAAATCTCTTGATAAAGAGAAAGAAAGGCTTGAAATAAATAATATTTTCAATGCACTATATATATGTAAACTAGAAGAAAGGAATCTAGATACATATTATTCTTTTAAAATGCTGGATCATATTGACCAATTAGAAAAATTAAGCTTTCACTTAGATAATAAATTATCCATTAATATTATCTTATTATCCTTACCACCAAGATTATCCTTATTTGTTTAATCCCAGATAAACGTAATGGATAAGTCACTCAGGAAATTTTTTTCCATACTTCACTAAGAGGATAAGAACTCATTGAAACATGTTTCTCCATCCCTTTTGGTGAAAATTTTGAAATAAAAGGCTAAATATCCCATGGATAATATACAACCAAAATATACCTTTCATCATCCTTTAAAGAGAAAAAGGATTCAAGGGTAGAATAATGAACAGGAGGCTATTTGCTTCTCATGTGGAAATCTTGGACACTGGAAAATAAATTGAAATGAATTGAAGAAGCAATCCTTTTCATCCACTTTAGTTATATTCATCAAGTTTATATTCACTACTTGTGTACTAAATAAAACATGCATACAACATACATGTATTTGAATATAGGAAATGAATAAGAATATAAAGGTTATTAGACTTGTGTTTATTGATGCTTAATATATTTTCTATGTAGGGTTCTCACTTCCCCCTTAAAAGTTTTAGAAATAAAAATTTAATTTGGAGGTAAGGGGGGATCTCTACTTTTCATTTCCAAATAGTATTGATTTAGGTTTGTAATAAGTGTTACCAAAACATTTATCTTAGTGTCTAACTAAACACAACAAGAAATTATTTCATTTCAGAATAAATATTGTTATGGTACTTAAATACTAAACTAATAGTTCAGTAAATCTTGAATCACAAATATACATTATAGTGAATGATGAATATAAAATATATGGATCTTACCTGATATTGATAAGATAATTCTTTATCAAATAAAACTAAAAGTATTTGACCTGTTTATACCCATAAAAGTGTTTTAATTTCAATTTGATCTAAGATACTGGGAATATAAAAAAACTACTTATCATGTTTTAGATAAAGAAACCTTTACAAATAAAGGAACATCACAATTCTCTTGATGTTAGTTCAACATGTCTGTGTGAACTATTCTGATGTTAAAGGAAAATTCATATACTTAATGAGATTCCTTTAAGAAATTTTAGAAATTCTTAGTTAAGTAAATGAGTGAACTTGGTAAAGATTAAGGAACCTATGATCTAGCTTGTTAGAGAACATCTTATCTAAGAATTCATTGATCATATATGTGGAGTAAAGGTAAAACCCAAAAATCACACTTCCTTATACACATAAATTTCATGATTATCATAAAAGGAAGATCAATGATTAGTCTTATATATATTGAAAATATTCCATTATTCCATTCAAGACATATTTTGAAAATTAAAATGCAACAACTAACCATATTACAACTATATTGTCTAATGGACATCATATCAACTATGATATGATAAGAATCTATTAGGACACTACCGATTCTTTTTTGAATTTTTTTTGTTAAAAGCTGGATTTATTTATAAATGAACATCAAAACACTAAGGTGCGTCTAAGTTAATGATCATATGGATACTAAAGATATTAACTTATAGTAAATATTGACTATATTTCCATAAAAAAATTCCACATCTTTGAAGATACTGGGAGAATACTTAACTTCTACGGGTTAAGGATTGGGATGCACATGAGTTGGAATAGGAATACTGGACTCCAATAAGATTAGCGAGAGGAGTAGTTATAGATACATATACTTCATAGGAATTTATAACCAAAGAGGTGGTTTATGCTCACTGCAATGGGTGATACATATATTATTCTTTTAGGACAAACATTACTAAAAATAAGCAGTAAATGGTAATATTCTAAGGTTAAAAAGTATGTTTAAATTCAAGTAATAGATTCCATGTATCAATATTTGTAGATTCTATATTTTAAATGTTTTTAAGACTTGATATTGTTGGTGAGTATTCAAGAGAAACTGGAAATGTATGGTACAAGATGGTACCAATAAAGCATGATTGGTTTTGAAAGGTCTAGTCTATGGAAAAGCCTATACACCAATAATTATGAATAAAATCCTTTTTGAATTATACTTTTTCAAAAGCGTATTCCTATGATCATAATATTGGGATATTGATTATCAAGGACACCTCATTTTGAGGAGTATTAATGGAAGATGTCTATATGACATGACCAAAATGAGACCCTATGGTATATGTCAATAAGGAATAACTATAAAGGGTTGATGAAATCAATAAATTCCAATAAGATATGTAGATTACATAAATTCATTTATAAATAAATCTTTCATAGTGATCATAAAATATTCTCTTAGAAATGAATGAGTGACATGTGTCTCTATCTGGTTAGTGGGAGCACTATAAGTTTCCAAGATAGATATGTTGATAACATATGGAAAAGAAATGTTGTGTCTTACTAGTTTGTTAAGACTAAGGAATGAAATTTCTCCAAGTACAACTTAAAACAACAACCGTGTTATATGGAAAAAGATCTAAAAGATATATCCATGAGTTTTATTAGTTTAGTTATAGTACATATATTAATTAAGTATTAAAAAAAATACAATTTCTAACAATTAAAAAATGAATTCTTGTTGGAATACAATCCTTCCAACACAACATGCATATGCATAGGAAGAGATTATCGAGATTAATATAATTTTATAGGCTTAAGTGATAGGAATTTATATCATGTTTCATGATATGTACCGATGTTTGATATTAATAATGCATGATTCATAATATTTAAATATTAAATAGATCCAACATAACAATATTGACTTGTAGTTAGAACTATCTGACAATACTTTGAAAAGTAAAAATGGATGAGTTCTTGGTGTTTGGAGAAGTGGGAATACTAGTGATCAAGTAAATTAAACACTTATATCTATTTATTTTATTTTGATATAGTATCAAAGAAAAGGATAATTTAATATTCAAGAAAAAATTATTACAACCAATGGTAGCTATATCTACAATATCTGAGTATGTTGTAGATTCTGATACAAATTAAGGAGTGGTTTAGAAATGTCATATTATGATTTTGGTTTATACCAAAAGAATGAGTTTTATCATTATCATGATAACCATTGACTATGAATTTAGTCAGGATGTCAAGAATTTGACATGAGAACAATAGGTGGATACTCAGTTATATCACTACTTGAGGGATTTTATCAAGATAGTAATGTGGCATTAAACAGACTTGCCACAAAGAAATGTGGTTTTTTCCAAACATAGACACAAAAATGTGATAGGTCCAATAGATATAACCATAATTAGTGGAATCATGTTTCTACATGTGATAACTAACTGGTTGTTAGCAGTTGAATCCAGTGAAAGTGGGAGTTTGTTGGAGTTGGTTCCCTATAACCAACTAATTTTATACTTAAGATTACATGTACATTCAAAGATGCGAATATTAAATTAAATATATTATCACATATTGATTATTATTATGAAAAAAATTGATGTGATAATGTCCTATATTATTCATCACATTAAAAAGGGAATAGTTATTCCCTGTTATGATGGAAACCTTGAAATTCCATGATGATATTCTTAAAACTAGTTCTATGGTCAGATAACATACTATGAAAGGGAACATTGTACATAGTCTGCTAGGTGTGAGTACTCATAAGAGGATGAGGTTTCTTATCATAAAGTTCATACTTGGTAACCTCCAAGATAAGAGATTATGAGAATAGACCTGCCAGTAGGAATTATGCATGTTTTGGTTTCATTAGATATTCCTATCTACAACTGATGGTACTTAGACTTTTAAGATTATCATTAATGCAAGGAATAGATCATAAAATTAGATTTATTGACAAAAATAATCACTCTATATGTTGGAAGGAAGTAGGGTACATTAGGTGTGTCACAAATGACATGATATTAATGGGTAAGTAGATGGAGGATTTGTCCCTTCCATATTTATGGAAGTTGATATCTCGGCCCTTTGATTAAAACATAACTATCGCATTAAATTTCATGTTCATGGTGTAATGATGTTTATTTTAGATAGTCAAATAAAGATGTATTGAGTACATAGGTTAATAACATAGATGTGAAACCTGCTTGATGAGATATTGAGAAAAAGAGATTTATTACATAATGAACATTCATATGTATTTGTCGACATTACGACATTAAGTTATTTTTCTTAGGTGCCTTGACCTGTTTCTATATAATAATCTTGGAATTTAGACATAGCTACTTAATACCAATGAGAAAGAATCATAGAGAGTCACACACTAAGTGTTTTCATTGATCTAGATTAAATTCTATTTGAATTTAATTAATGGAATAAATATTATTCTTAAGATTGAGAAATAATTTTATTCAAGTTTTATTGATCTCATAAACTAAATAAAAATTTATTCACCGGATTGTGAATAATATATATATATATATATATTTATTGAATATTTAATAAATATTTATTCACTGGTCTATGAATAAAATATTTATTTAATTGAATAAAATATTTATTAGGTTATTCAAAAAATGTCAAGGAGTTTGAGTAGACCAAGATCATGTATGGTGATTTTCAAGCTGGTAAAATAATATTTATCATTGCGTGAGTTAGTGCATGTAATTAAAATAATAATGATAATAATATTATCATATGGAATGGGGTTTGTTAACAATTATAATATTATTTAATGGTTGATACACAATTAAATAACATTTTAACCTAAAACCAAGCTCTATAAATAGATGGTTATGTATATTGTGCGAGGTTAATACAAAACTGAGAATCATTGTGCACATTAGAATTCTCTCTTAGATCCTCTTCCTATCTCTATTTTAAGAACAAGAAATGAAATATATAGTCCTTAAAGATCGAAGGATGATTGATCAATACAAACAACACAAGACATTTGATTCACCACGCTAGCACCTATAAATCAACTGACATTGCTCAGAGATTAGAGGATCACGTTTGGATCACCCATTAGAGGTATTCTACACTTGAATCCTTAAAGTGTAATAAAGGTAATAAAAAATGTGTTTTCAAAAGATCAACATCATCATAAAATAAATATCCTAATATGAAGTAATCATTTATTCCAGATCTAAATAAATTAATTATAAATTTAATGTGAAAGATCCTCTCTTGGGGTTTTGGGAAACTCAATATTAAAAGAAATTTTAAATATCACACCCACCAAATGTACTTCTCCTACACCCAGAACCTGTATCTCTCTTGCATCTAAAGTTCCCAGGAAGATTCATGGATGAAACATAAAAAAGGGAGGATTTAACTAGGGTTTTTTTTATAATTTATCCAAATGAACCTATGTTTCTGATTAAAATACACATCCACTTTCTTTTAATTATCATATTTACTCGTATTCATTAAAGTAAAAGAGAAAAAGGTAGACATCAAGATTTACAAGGTTTTCCCCCAAGGTGGATGACTATGTTATAGTTGTGGTCAATACCATCTAGTCCACAAGTAACTTCATTAATATCACAAAGAGAGTTAAAAATTCCAAGAAATTATCATCACTAACTTGGTACATAATTTTTTTTCCCAATTGATTACATGCACTACTAAATTTCAAGATTATAGCCATAGTTATAAATTGTAACTCTAGGGGACAAAAACCACCACTATAACTTGTAGTAATGGTTTAGGAAACTATTGAAATAGACACCATCTGGATAGAACTATAGTTATGGTTGAGAAAAAAATCATGACCATATACCACTTATTGTTATGGTTCAACAAAACCATAACTATAAGTGAAATTAAGTTACGATTTTCTAAGAAACCATGACTATATATTCTCCATGATCACGGTTTTAATAACCATGATATAGGTTAAATTTATAAAAAAATGTTGTATAGATAAACAACCACTTAACTAGCCGAAACAAGAAAACATTAACCAATATTAATTAAACTAGTAAACATAAACCAATAAAAATTAATATATGCCTAAAATATTATATGAAATATGATTTACATTATTTTATAAATTTAAGTAATTGGAAAAATTCATCATACAACTAATAGTAATGAAAAATGGCTATTCAAGAACTTAATATGTTGAAATCATAACTCGCAAAACAAAAACCATCAAACCACCACCCAATATACCTATCCAAGAATATTACATATGGTTCAATATTGAATTAAATGTTTTTAATACATATGAAGATCAAACCAACCTATCTCCATGAATTTCATAAAAGCAATTCCAAATAAACACTTTTTAAGTAATACTGCTCAATCTAAACACATGTCACTTCCAATGCTTCATCATAAACAATGGAAACCAATATATTTTTCCAATGTCCCTTTTAAGGATTTAAATGACCACCAAAAAATTCTCCATAAAATCAAATAATTTATAAAAGAAAATAAAAGTTTAGAATAATGAGATTTCAAAGCCACCAAACCATGAAAACAACTTTTTGAAAATGCTCACTCACCTAAACATGGACTTACACCTCATAAAAACTATTCTTAAATTATAAAATAATTTACCAACCATCATACCAATGAGTGATGAGTTGTTATTGTGGACTGACTGGCCATTTTTAATCATATTTATTGTAAATACAGTGATAATATTATATAAAAATAACCAGAGCATCATACAACTTATAGTAACAACACAAATTCTATTCAATAACTCAATATGTTAAAATCACAATTCATAGTAAAAAAACCATCAAATATCTACCTAAAATGATTATTTAGGAATATTACATATGTTTTAAGTATGAATTATTGGTTTTCAATGCATATGAAGCTCAAAACAACCTATCCCCACAAATGTTATGAAATCATTTCAAAATAAACACTTTCAAGTGATACTGCTTGATTCAAACACATCCCAACTCTAATGCTTCATCATAAACAATGGAAACCAATATCACAATTCAATCACTTTTATATCATATATATATATATATATTATAATCATCAATTTATCACAACCAAATGTGATTTATTTTCATAAAAAATTAAAATTTAGATATGCACATTAAAAACATGATTTTTTTCATTATCAACCCACATGTAAACATTGAATATATAAAATTTACTAATATATTGACCTCTACCAAGAGAAAATTATGTTTTACTGAGTTAATTACCATTTATATTATTCACCTATAAACATTAAAAAAATGAAATTAGTGTAGTGACCTGCGTTAGTGCAGGTGGGGAAATTTAGAGGAAATTCAAATTTTTTGTCTCTAAGTGAGGGATGTTTTGAGAATTGGAATTCAGATTGAGATTTATAGGGTCAAAATATCTCAAGGAGATATATTTTTTAACATTATTATAGGTATGAGAGATGTTCTGGGTTCTTGGGTGAATGTTGGAGTAGGGTCGGGGTGGCCCTGTGGCTGATTTTTTATTACAGGTGGCTTGTTATGCCGTGGCAGGTAAAGGTCATGTTTTGGAGAGGGGCTGTTCGAGGACCATTCTAGGGATAAGGGATTTGTGGCATTGTAGAACATTACTGGATTTTTCACAAAGGAAATACTCTTATATATGAGGATCACACCGTGATGGAGGGTGCCACATCATGGTGAATTGAGAACAAATTAGTACCAATGAATGAAGATTGATATGGGTTTGAGGAACCATGTGGAAGACCTTATGGGTTAAATATTAATGATGATGGGTTTGACATGTTTTGTTGTGTGATTGAGATAGTCTTTTGAGATTATCATGAAAGGAGAAACTGATGATAAGTCATGCTTTAAGACGTGAGGCCTGGTCTCAAGTGTCTGTCACTTAGGTGTTGAGTTGGTAAGCATGTGAGATGGGTTCTGATTGTAGGATCGAAAGAGTATACAATTTACTATGGGGGGGGGGGGTGAATTGTAGTTTATAAAATTTAAACTTGAAATTTTTATATCATATTTAAAGAAATTTATCAGAAAAAGTTTATCGGACAAAGATTTATATTGATGAACTTTATAATCATAGTTAGAAATAGTTTATAACAAACAATATAAACTTTTATTAAACAAGCACAAAAATATATTAAACTTGTAAAAAAAAGTAATACAAAGTAATAATTTTTTTATAAAGAATATAAGAAAAAATCATAAATCTTTTATAATGAAAAACCACACTTTAACCTTGAGTGTTAAGAGAGTAAGTAAACCCAACTTAAGGTATACATGATTTTATACCTTTTATAAGTTCTGTCTTCCTAGCCTCAAAATCCCTTGATCAGAACGATCAGAAAAACTCTGTTGGAACTCTTGAGAATCTTAATCCTAGTAGGCCACCAATTTTTGATGGTACTGATTATGAATACTAGTGTGATAGATTGAATACCTTTTTTTTTTATAAATACTAGGTTTGATAAATTTATTATGTTGACTAGAAACTATGAGATTCTAGATAAAGAAGTTATAGATTTTAGTAGAGAGGAAAAAGTAGAATATCAATTGAATTATCATGTTCATAATAATTTGTTATGATCTATGAAAAGAAATGTTTATAGTCATATTTAATCTTGTAAAATGGATAATTATATATGAAAGAAGATATAATTTACTCATTTTAGAATTTCTAAAGTTTTAGAAACCAAAATATAAAATTGTTTGCAGATTATCAGGTGTTTAATTTTATACCTGGTGAGTTGGTAACATAAATAAATTAATATTTTATGACAATAGTTAACCGTTTTCAATCTCTAGGTGAAAAAGAGTTGACAAATGGGAAGTTGAATGAAAAAATTATTGATATTATTCCCAAGGAATGAGAATATAAAAAATTAGTAATAAATGATACAAAACATCTTACCAATATAAGTTTATATGATCTTATTGTAACTCTCATGCAATATGAGAGTAGGTTAAAAAGAGACGTAAAGAAAGAAAAGAAGAAGAATGGGGTATCCTTTGCTTCTAAATCTACAATAACTAAGAAAGAAAAGTCTAGTGAGAAAATTTCTAAATCTTCTAAGTCAAATAGGAAGGCTAAAGTGGAATCATATACTAGTTCTTAAAAGTAAAGTGAGAATGAGCTTGCTCAGCTTGTTAAGGAAGATGACGACGATTATTAAAAAAGTGTCCAAGAAATATTTAATTTTCTTTGAAACCTTGTTTGATTTTTAATAATAAAACTCAATGTTTTTTGGTTGGATTCATTTTTATGATGATATTTTATTATTATTTTTGGATGGATGATATATTTTCTCATATGCATAATAATTGTTTTGTCAATATTTTTTCCTTAACATTTTAGGAAAATTAATATACTTATCTATTTCCTTTAAGTTTTTTTGAAAATAAAAAGGGGAATAAAGGGAGGAAGTAAGTACTTAAAAAGTTATGAAGATATAAAAGGGATGGGGGTTAAGAATTCTTGGAATGTTATGTATGTTAGGAGGAGTAAGTATTTCAAATCTTTACATTAATTTTTACTCAAGTGTTGTGAACTTTGATTTTAAAAAAGGGGGATATTGTTGAGTCAAAATAATTTTTTCTACCTTTAATTTTTAAAATTACAATTTACACTTTAGTTGTATATATGTTTCTAACATTTGTATTTACTAACCTCTAAATATGTTTTGTAGAAAAGTTTACTGTTTTACCGAATGGAGAATATTGTTTTTATAGAGTGAAGATCTGTTCCAAGTATACCAGATGGACATGTAATATGTACATTAGAAATACATATACAAATTAATCAAATGGAAGGTTTATATAATTCGGCAGATGGAGTTAAATTAAGTTCATTGGATGGATTTTTACCAAGTCTACTGAAAATTCATCATCAGATGAAGACAAACATATCTACCAAATGAATACTTACTATGCCTATTAGATGAAGACAAATAATGTTACCAGATAAAGATATTCATTATACCAGATGAATCATCTATGTATTGTAATGGTGTATTACATGACGACTATCAGACAGAGTGTTGTTGTGATGATATGCTGAGAAGTTTGTTCGATGCCATGCAACTACTCCCAATAAATGTAGAATATGTCCATTAAATATTGTCCATAAATATATCAAAACCTTGGAGAGAACAATCTTGTTGAAACCTAACAATATAAATCTACTATTGAAGCTTTTTAACACCATGTTACTAAGACCGCTTATTTTGTAACTTTAGAGAGTTTCACTTAAGGCATCATTTTGTGAGGTTTACATTGTAAATGCCTTAATTTTTTTTTGCTTGTAATTTATTATCTGATCGGTGGATCAAGTGATATTGGGGAAAGAGAGACAAAGTTAATCTGATCAACTGGATCGAGGGTTCTTAGTGATAGGAAAAAATAGTATGTCCAATCATTCTGATTGAGGGCTTCCAAGTCTAGGAAGATAGACCTTACGATATGAATCAAATCATGGATACCTTAAGTTAGGCTTATCAAGAGTTATAATAGATAAAATTTCCATTGTGAAACAAATAAAAAATATTCTCTACAAAAAAAAGTGAGCGTAATAAAATATATTACAAGTAGAGACCCACTTTGATAAAAAATGTAGGATCGATAGATCATACAATTTACTATAATTGGGTATGAATTGTAGTTTATAAAATTCAAACTTACAAATTTTCCAAACACTTTAAGAAAATTTATCATACAAAGTTTATCAGATAAATATTCATACCGATGAAATATTTAATTAGAGTTAGAAATAATTTATAAAAAATAATATAAAATTTTCTTAAACATGCATAGTGGAAATATTAAACTTATAAAATCAAGTAATACAAAATAATATAAAATTTTATAAATAATGTAAGAAAAACTTACAAAAAATTTATAAGAAAAAAACCACACTTTAACCTTGAGTGTTATGGAAGTCGATAAACCTAACTTAAGGTATCCACAATTTTATACCTATCATAAGGTCTATCTACCTAGCCTTGAAAGCCCGTGATTATAATAACTAGACAAACTTTGTTTCCCTATACCTAGTAAACCTCGATCCAACTGATCAAATTAACTCCATCTCTCTAGCCCCGATAGCCCTCGATCCACTGATCAGACAAACAATTACAAGAAAATAAAAACTTAAGGCATTTACAATGTTAAACTCAAAAAAATATGCCTTAAATTAAAATATATAATGTAAAAAAATAAGTACTCTTAGTAACAAGGTGTTAGAAAGCTTCAGTAGTATCTTTAGATCATCGTGTGTTAGTAAGATTCTTCGATATGAGGTTGTGATCTATTTATAAATGATCTCCAATGGTAATTTTTTGTATTTCTCAAGAGTAGTTTCAATAGCATTGAGCAAACTTCTCAGCATATCAACACAACAACTCTCTATCTGATGGTCATAATGTAATTCACCATTATAATGCATGAATGTTCTATCTAGTAAAATTAATATCTTAACCTAATAATATTATTCATCTTCAACCAATATGCTTAGTAAGTATTCATCTGATAGGCATGACTGTCTCTGTCCAATAAAGTAGATCTGGTATACTTGGTAGAACTCCATATAATGTACTTCATTATACTTCATCTGTTAGAATTTATAAACCTTTCATTTAATGAACTTGTATACATCCATATGATGTACATAGTACATGTATGTCTGGTATACTTGGTTTAGATCCCCATCTAATAGAAACAATATTATTTATCTAATAAAACTATAAACTTTATTACAAAACATCTTTAGAGATTGGGAAATAAAAATGTTAGAAACATATAAAAAACTAAAGTGTGAATTTTTATTTTCAAAAGTAAAGGTAAAAGAAGGTCTTTCTACTCAACAATGATTCCCTAGTTGTTGATTTATGAATGCTTTGAATTTGTGTATGTTTGAAGATGTTTCTTGTGTATTTTCCTCACCTTGAGTGAGAAGGTATTAGTAGGATTAAACTGAGCATGAGGGTGTGGGTATAAAGATGATGATAGGAAACCACCCTTAATAGGGGATGGTTTGGGTACTTGATTTGATAGGCGAACACCCCAAATAGGTGTCAGTTTGGGAACTTTATTTAATGTTTTTATGGGTGGAAATCCTTAAGAGAGGTTGGTTTTGGTTCTTAATGAGGATTTTCATGGACCCTTACCTAAGAGAGAGGGTATCATTCTAGACATGGTACAATTCCATACCCTACATCTTCAGGTATGGTTTGGTATTTTCGGTAAGATGAGTGATTTTTGGCATAGGTTGAAGCAGGTATAATCAGGTGTCATGGTGGTCTGGTTTTCACACAATGATCCACCTGTATGTGTGTGTGATTTATTTATATTATTTATTTTCCTTTTTAATATACATGCATATGATGGTGTATATTAGAGACACTTAATGATACCCTACTAAGATGTATTTTTCACACCTTGCATGGTCACCTTGATGCGCGTGAAGACCTTATGTATATTATATAGGTTTTATTAATATTGTGAAGTCACTTAAGTGATTCAATTATTATGTTCACCAGAATTTCATGTCTCAGTTCACCAGAAGAATGTTATAGTGACAGTTTGATCATAAGTCTTTTTCTAATGGATGATCAATAATTAGTCAGTTCACTGGTATTTTGAGTAGTTGGGTTACCCAATGTTCACATAGCGGAGTCATCCGTAGATAGAACTTGTATACATTTGAATCATCCTACAACCAGATTTTGTGGGAAAGGGTGAGGCATAAGAACTTTTTTCAGGTACTAGTGATAGAAATTCAAGTTTTGGAATGATATAGGGGATCAATAGTTACACAGTGAAATAAATGGTCAACTACGAAAGTGAGAAGCCTAGGTGACCAGATGACCGGTCAGGACCCTCTATATATAGAGGGTGCGACCAATTTTTTATGGTTTTAAAACATCATGATATCATTATACTTTAAATGATTCTTCTGGCTGGATAATTTACAGTTATAAACTTTATACTTTTAATGAATTAAAATCATTACAATGTTTATTTCATGGACACATGATGAAAATATGAACCATGTAAAACCAGTGTTATTTTATTTTTGTTTGTTTTATTTTTAATATGTATTCTTGCGTTTATGTGTTGGATTCAGTGTTTTGATTTGGGTATATAAATAATTATAAGTTTTGGTGCAATAATTTTCCATAAAATCTATACCATCAATTTGTTTCCATCTTTGTGATCTACTAGAAGATGAAAATTTAGTTCTTGGAGTTTGGTCTAGTTTCTTAACAAGTGGCATCATATCAATTGGTTCATGATAAGGAGAGACACATGAAATTAAAAGGTATCTTATTTTACCTACCTTGATGATTTGATTTTGGTTAGAGATATTGTGTTAGGATCATGTCATCAGAGAAAGGAATGGTGAGGGTGGATAGGTTTGATAGAACAAACTTCAGTTTTTAGTGGATGCATATGGATGATTATCTGATCCAAAAAGATCTTTAAGTTCCATTGACCAAAACTAAAATAGAAAAGATTAATAGTGCTGAATTGAATATATTATATAGGAAATATCTTGGCTTGATACTAATGAAATTATCATGGAATGTTTCCTTCAACATCTGGGATAATAATACTACTGCAAAATTGATAGCAGCATTGAAAAATATGTATGAGAATCTAGCTGCACTCAACAAAGTTTCTCTAATGATATTACTGTTTAGTTTAATACTATCATAAGTTAGATCAATGAAAAATCATGTTAATGATTTCAACATGATTCAAAATCAACTTGAGTTAGTAAAGGTTACTTTTACCAATGATATTTAGTCCATTATATTGCTATCATCATTTTCAGAGTTATGGGAGTTGATGGTGACAACAATGATCAATTATTTTAGTAATATTGATTTGGTATTCATTGAAATCCATAATTTAATCACGAAAGAAGATATCTAGAGAAAGGGAGTCCAAGGATCTTCTGGTAATTCAATGAATACAAATAGAAGAGTATGTTCACCTCAGAGGAGGAACTGGAGATTCTCAATGGATAGATCCATAGGTTGGAGTCATGGGAAAATAGTCATACCTATCCCTACATGTTGGAATTATCATATGAGGGGGAACCTCCATAAGGATTTCTAGGATCACAAGTCTAGTGGAAAATTAGTTTATGAAAGTTCAGGCTCTGAAAATACTATTTCTGAAGAATAAAGCTTATTGTTTATTAGTGTGAATGTTCCAATGGAATAATGGATTCTAGATTTAGGAGAATTTTATATTCCATATGAGAAAGAGGTTATAGGATAAATTATGTTTTAAGAAATTTTGGAAAAGTGTATCTGTCAGATAATAAAGATTTTTAGATTGTAGGGAAGAGGGATATGAAAATATGGATCAATAATGGAGGCTTTATTGAGTTAAATTCTATTCAGTTTATCCCTGGCCTCTGAAAAAATCTCATTTTCATAGGTCAGTTGGATGATGATGGTTTTGGAATGAACTTTTCAAATCGATTATATAAGATCACTCAAGTTTCTCTCATCATTTCTAAAGGAGTGAAAGATGATATTATTTAACTTACTAGAATAACAAAAAGAGTCACAATGGCTGGAGAATTAAATTCTGATAGTTTATATTTGTGACATTGTTGGTTGGTTCCTCTTAATGAGAAGAGTATGGAGATTCTAGTAGAGAAAGGTATGTTGAAACTTGAGTGCTCATACATTTACAATTGTAAAAGTTGTATACTTGGAAAACAAAAAAGTGTCTTAATCTTGGAGGAAGAACTCCCAAGAATTAGAAGCCGAATCTTATTCATATTGATGTATGAGGACCTTCCCCAGTCAAGTAACATATAGGATCTCAACAATTTTAGACTTTTATTAATGGTTTCATGATAAATTCATGAGTTTATTTCCTGAAGAACAAGTTATATGTGTTTGGAATCTTTTTCCAGTGTAAAGTAGTGGTGCAAAGAGAACCTGGTTATAAGATGAAGTGTTTGAGATCCAATAATAGGGGTGAGTTTACTAGAAGGATTTTCTATAACTACTGTAGACATAGGGGAATCATACATGATAAATCAGTTCCTGAAATTTCTGAACAAAATAACACATTAGAGAGGATGAACCTAACATTGATAGAGAAGGAACAAAGTATGAGGATTCACTTTAAAATGTCTAAGAAATTTTGGGCAGAAGCTATGTATATGACCACATATCTGATCAACTGGAGTCCCTCATCAATAGTATATATTTAGTCACCAAAATCATGGTGGTCCAGTAAATCACTAAAACTTCATCACCTCAGGATCTTCATATGTGTTTTTGACATCCTTTGAGTGATAAGTATGTTTTGTTTTGGGCTTGGTTTATCTCTTTTGAGGTTCTAACGGATTTTGAGAGTCATGGGTTGGGAATTTGGAGTTTTGGGAGAATAATATCAGGTGAACGGTCTGTGCATGGTTAGTAGTAACCATGTAGTAACTGCATGATATGGATCTGTTAACTCTAGTGGCATTTTTGATGGTTTCATCATGGTTTGTATTATTGTGTGATTCACTAGGAAAACCTTGTGGATGAATGGGTTTGAGTTCAAAGGTGGTTATATGGATTGATCTTGGTGTGTCTAACCATGAAAATTATCCCAGGTAAATGTGTGGTTTTATTTTCAAGGAACAGTAGGGACTACATGGTTAGTGCACAATTTTTCTAACTGTGCATCCTAACCATGCGACCCACATGAGTTTATTAAAATTAGAAAATTAACTCAACACCCTTACTCGTTTTAACATTTAATATTCTCCCAATATCTTATTAGCTTGAACCAGTCATTCATTGATTCTATATGAGGTTCTCCGTTTCTCTCTTGGGGATTCTCCTCATTCTTGGTGGATCACTTTAAGGTATGCTCCGATTTCCACCCGTTTTATCTTCCACTTTCTAGACCTATCCTTGATATCTCTTCTAATTTAAGTTTTTAATATAATAAGGTCTATTATGGATGGATCTAGAGGTTTTTATGGGTAATTGATGATGTTTCTTATCGATTTAGGCTTGTGAGGACTCGATCTCTTCTTTTCTATCACAATTTTCAAAGGTGAATAAGTTTCCTCCATTAGAAAGGTTGGTGTCTCTATACAATGGTTATTTCTCATGGAATACCTTTTTGTTCTTGTATTTTCATTTGGTTTGTCTTATGAAAATGATTAATTTGATATCTATGAGGGATATTTGGTGAAATTACTAGTTTTGTGGCATGGAAAATGGGTTTAAGGGGGTTTTTCTTTAAAAACAATTATTCACTTCATGTGTTTGATGTAATGCCTAAAAGATGGTTTTGGATCTAAAATAGTTTTTCAATAATGGGAGAGGAAATGATTCACTTATAGAAATGTTTTATAAAATTATGATCATGGTTTAACTAAATCTTTTGAGAAAACATAACACATTGGGAACCTTGGGTGCATTGGGTTGCAGACATATGCAAACCTTAGTGAGTGTGGGACCACTAGGGGTTATAGTTTTGATATCAATAAACTATGGTAGGTATATATATAATTAGGATTCACATTATTTTGGCTAGTTTTCCTTGAATGTTCTAGTTACATATTCCCATAATCTAGATCCCATTTGTGCATGTGATTTCATGATTTGTGCTTGGTTTTATCCTTGATTGTAATGATCAGGATTTGATTGCTCACATGTTTATCTTTTGAGATATGGAAGATTTTTTACTACTTCACTCTATGTTATCATTTATGTTTATTTCCATATTCTTGTGGTTTTTATTATTAATTGTTTTAAAGGAAAACCAAAGTATTTTTATGAGAAATGTTTCCAGATGAAATGATTTCTAAAACTTTATTTATTTTAAAGCCAGAACTAATTGTTTCATGGTGAAAAACATTGTATAGATTCAAGGTGGTATCTAAAAGGGAGTTTGCCTTACACTTTGTATATTCATTGGGGTGTATTAATACTTGGTTTTATAATATACCGGTAAAGGAAAGGGCGTTATGTAGCTTGGTGACTTCTCTTGGTTGATGTCATTTGCATGGTGGGTTTGGACGATGGTAATGGATGGTCACATGGAAACTTGGTCATAGTCTTGGAATTTTTTGTTTCTAGGATTATCCATCTGGTTTGATTTTCTATGTCTTATAGTGGTGAACCTCTTCTTCTATGATGTACTCTAGTTGTTTATATTTATCTTGTTTCACATGAGACTTGTTCTATTTTTTAGGATGAAATCATTCCCATGGTCTTATGTGTTGATACCCAGGTGATTGTATCTATCCCATGGCGATCGGGAATGTGATTTAGGCATTGTGGTAGGCCATATTGGGTGACGTGTCGGGCTGAACCAAGATGGTTCATTACAAAATGGTATTAAAGGAAATAATTGTGTTTGGGGTTATTAGTAGACTAGAGTTAGGACCACTAGGACTCAGGATGTATGTGATGAAGGGTGCCTGGCTAGCTCCCTTTCATACCTAACCTTGAGTTACCATGGTTGGTCAGGTATTTTTCCTCAAGTTTTGAGCTTAGTTTTGGGTTATTTAGATAAACCTAATTTTGTGGTTTAATTAGATAAACCTTGTTTTATCTTCTATTGGTTTATAATATTTTCATATCTTGTTTGTTGAATATGTTGATACCCTAAATTCTTATTTTTAAGGGATTTAATATAGATTCTTGAAGTTTTATTTTGTTTTAGAGGTGTATCCTTAATATAATATAGTTTATCTCCTATATTTAATAGATAATTAATTTTAAAATGATTTCTTAGAATCATAGGGAAGGACTTGAGGGTAAAGTTTCGCAGGAAAAACCTCTAATCGACCTTACTTTATTGAAAACGGTAATCCATACTATTAAATCTAAGGATTGAGTGGGTGTTGGAAACTAGTAATGGACAGTGGATCATGATTTGGAGTTTACTAATAAAAACTCACCAATCTTCAATAGTGATAAAGGAACCTAAGAACCCATGGAATGGAATGAGAAAATAGAGAGAATTTTTCTACTTTTTGAAGACTCTAGAGATCTCTAAGGTAGGATTCACCACTTATATTATTTAAGGACCTAGAAGTAAATAGTGGGATTCCATCATGTAAGATAAATTACATGAGGACCAAAATTAGAACACTTTTAAGAAGGCATTCAATAAAAAAATATATCCTGAAACGTTGTATGTGGAAAAACTTGAGATTTTGTGACCTTTGATGGAGGTGATCATTCAATGATGAAGTATTCTACTTATTTAATCAAGTTAGTCCACCTATCTCTATAACTTGTCACTAATGACTACCTCAAGGCTATACGGTTTGAGATGGTTCTAATGCCCGATATTTGATCAATGCTTATTCTCATGTTTACTAACCTTTGAAAATGCAGTTGATAAAATAGCTATAGATAAGGTATAATTAACTGATAATACAAGTCTTAGTAGAGTTTTAGTTGTAGTAGGGGGTATCCAGAGTGTATCATCTCGATAGAAGATAATGAATAATAAGGATGCTAAGTTTATATTAGGAATAGTTTCAGGGGATTATTTAGGTCAAAACTAGGTAGTTTTCTATTAGTGTAGGAGACCTAGCCATACTAATCCTGATTGTATGGTATCAACTAGGATTTACCATCATTATAGAAAATCTGGACATCTTAAGTTCTTTTTTAGAAGAGTGTTCCAAGGCAGTAGATATGGATGCACCCTTACCAAAGGCTCCTAGGCTTGATTGGATGTAGTGAAAGGTGGAAGATCTCATTCACATGCTAAGAGGGATACTCATATAGTAAAGAAATCTTATGGAGGAGATGGGGTCAAACATATTTATGCAACATAGTGTGAACTAGAGGATTATGAACTGGGGCTAACTACTGTGAGAGGTACGATGACTATTTCATCCTCTATTGTCCTAGATTTTTTTGATATAGGAACATCTAATTATTTTATATGGTTTAAGTTGATTGATGTGTTGGGATTATGCTATTTATTATGAATATTTCCACTCCCTTGGGTAGAATTAATGAATAAGGTTTTAAGTGTTCTTAGTGCCCAATCATGATTACTGACCATGAGGTCATGTGGGATTTCCTAGTCATTGATCTTGATATCTTTGACCTCATTATTGTCATGGATTGGATGGTTAGTTTTAAAGCCTAGATCGATTGGTATCATTGTCTGGTTCAATTTATATCTCCTAATGGGGTTACTCATGTATTTTAGGGTGAGTGAGATCTTAGATCTAGGAGAGAAATCCATGTTGTTCCTGAGGCTTGAATGATCTCATCCTATTTGTTAGAGATGTTCCTAGAAACTATTTACTAGTGTTTAAATGGTTTGATTCTTACTATTGGAGGTGAGTACCTTGGGGTCTATCCTGATGATTTTTCTAGGTTACCACCCCAAAGGGAGGTTAATTTTTCTATTGAATTTCTCCTAGGGATGAGACCCATATCCTTACCATTTTATCATATGAAATATTCAGAGTTAAAAGAGCTTAAATTTTATCTTGAGGATATTGAATCCAAATGATTTATTCATCCGAGCATGTCACCTTAGGAATTTTCTATTCTCTTTGCAAAGAATAAAGATGAAAGCCTCCAAATCTGCATTGACTACTGAAATCTTAACCAGGTACTATTAATAACAAGTATCCTTTTCCTAAAATTGATGATCTATTTGATCATTTTAGAGGATCCCGATGGTTTTCTAAGATTGATCTATGTTTTTGGTACCATCAGCTAAGAATCTGAGAGGAGGATATTCCTAAGACAACATTCAATAGTAGGTATAGACATTATGAGTATTTAGTTATGCCATTTAAACATACTAATTCTCTTATGGTGTTTATGGAACTGATGAATTGAATATTTCATCAGTTCTTGTACTTTTTTATGGTTTTTTTGTGGATAATATTTTGGTGTACTCCAAGTCAGATGAGGAGCATATGGACCATCTTTATATTGTTCTAGAAACTTTAAAAGAATTTTATATGTATGAAAAGATTTATAAATGTGAGTTTTTTTATCCAAAAAGTGAAATTTCTAGGCCATGTTATATTCTATAGGAGAATCTCATTGAATCCTGAAAATATCCAAGTGGTAATGTCTTGGGAGAAACCTATAAATGTGTTTGATATTAAAAGCTTCTTGGGTTTGGTTGGTCATTACAAAGGTTTCATTTAGGATTTCTCTAAGCATGTGTCTTCCATGAAAGAGTTAAATTATAAGGGTGTAAATTTTTAATGGAATTACCAGTGTTAAAGGTCAATTGAGGAACTAAAGGTGAGGTTGACTTCGAATCCAGTACCAATTCTTTTAGAACTAGGTTTTAACTATGATGTTTTCTATAATGCCTCGAGAATGGGATTAGGATGTAGTCTTGTGTAGAAGAAGTATGTGGTGGCCTATGAATCTATCCAACTAAATCCTCATGATAATAATTATCCTACCAATGATCTTGAGTTGGTTATAGTGATGCAAGCTCTTACGACTTGGTGCAACTATCTCTTCAGTGAGTAGTTTGTTGTGTATTCTGACCATAAGATCCTGAAGTATATTTTTACATAGAGAGACTTGAACTTATGATAGAGACACTGGGTTAAGTATCTTCAAAATTTTTAGTTTGATATTTATTATACACATGGAAAATATAATTTGGTCACCAATGTGTTGATCATGAAGTTACTGACTCAGGCCTTGAAGGAATTAGTGGAGGAGTGGTCATTGATGATTCTTTTCACTGAGATGTTCTTGAATGTAGAATAGGTTGATAAGAAGGTGTTATTAGCTTCTATAAAAGTTTATTCATCACTTGATGATTTAATTTGGCTTAATTAATAAATATACACCGATTATAAATATTTTAGCAAAATCCTTAATGGTGGGGAGACCTCGAGTGTCTGGTCTCGGTCTCTCAATATTGGTTTGTGTTTTTGAGGAAAATTGGTCATTCTAATATATCAGAGGATAGAGTTAATAGATAGTGTACATCAGTATAGTTGGCCCATGAACCCTAGTATTACCAAGATATATCATGATTTGAGACTTCAGTATTAGTGCTTGGGGATAAGGTAATCGATTACAGACTTCATGTCATGATGCCTTACTTTCTAGAAAAGTAAGGGAGATATCAAAGACCAACTAGTTTATTGCATCCTTTACCCATTCCAATATATAATTGGGATGAAATATATATTGACTTAATTATTGGTTTACCATAGAATCCTAGTGGGAAAGATGAGATTTGGGTGATCATTGATTGGCTTATGAAATTGAATCTTTTTCATTCCTATTAAGAAGATGATAAAGGTGGAAGAGATCAGGAATCTGTATGTCCGAGAGATCATGAAGCTCTATGGGGTGCTATATACTTTTGTTTCTAATTTAAATCCATGATTTACATCTCAGTTTTGGAAATTTTTATAAGAGGAAATGAGTACATAGTTGAAGTTAAGCATGATGTATCACCCTCATACATACATGTAGACTGAGCGGGTCATTTAAATTCTTAAGGATATGTTTTGGGCATGCATGCCTGATTTTAATGGTTCATGGGAAAATCATTTTACTTTGGTTGAGTTTCCCTAGAACAATAGTTATTAGGCTTAAATTAATATTTTTCCTTTTGAATCATTGTATGGGTTACCATGTAGATCTCCTTTGTGTTGGGCATAATTGGGAAAGATTTCTTTAGTTAGACTGACTTTTTCTCAAGAGATGATGAAAAGGGTGTAATTGATATGAAAGGGGTTAATGACAACTCATGGTTTCTATAAATACTATACAGACCATCATTATCACCCATTGGAGTTTGCAGAAGGTGATCAGGTTTTTCTTAGGGTTTCACCTTATTTGGGACATCATCATTTGAGAAGACATGATAAGCTAACATCGAGGTTTATTGTAACTTTTGAGATCATTGAATGACTTATAAAGGTGGCATATTGGTTAGACTCACTATTTCTTTTAACATCAATTCATGATATGTTTCATGTTTCCCAACTGAGGATGTATAAACCAGACCCTTCCTATGTGATAGAATAGGAAAATGTTTATCTTTATCCCAACACCTCAATGGTTAAGTAACTAGTTCAGATAATAGACTATCGGGATAAGGTTTTACATGGTAAAAAAATTCCCTTGGTCCAAGTACTATGATTGTGTGGATGTTATAACCATGATATGTGGGAGCAAGAGTTGTTGATGATACAATAACATCCTTATCTCTTTGTGAGTCCAGAGTCACGAGTAATTTATGGGGATATAAAGCGTCTTGGTGGAGATAATTATAATGTTATTTTAATCATAGGAATGTTTTGTTTTGGATTTGTTTATCTATTTTGCGGTTATAAAGACTTTTGAGAGTTGGGGGTTGAGAATTTGAAGTTTTGGGAAAAACATGTCAGGCGCACAATCTATGCATGGTTAATAGTAAGCATGTTATAGTCATGTGATATAGATCTATTTACTCCAGTAGCATTTTTCATGGTTTTTCTAATTGTGTGAGTCATCTGGAACACCATGTGGATGAATGGGTTTGGTTTTAGAGGTAGTTTCATGGATTAAACATAGTTTTTTAAACAATGTGTCTTTTACCAGGTAATCACGTAGTTTAATTTTCAAGAGATAATATGGACCACATGGTCGATTCACAGTTTTTCTAACCATGTAGCCTAACTATGCGACCCATACAAGTTTCTTAAAATTAGAAAATTACCCCAATATCCTTGATTTTTTAACCTTTAATCTACTTCTAATCTCTCATTAGCTCTACCCAACCATTCCTTAACACTCTAGGAGCTTGTCCCTTGGTCCCTTACTGATTCTCCTTTGTTCTTTGTGGATCTATTCAAGGTATTCTCTGATTTCCATCAGTTTTATACTCCTATTTCTAGATCTATACTCAATATTTCTTATCCTTCAAGTGTTGAATCTCTTAAGTGATGTGATGGTTATATCTAGAGGTTATGATGGATTTTTTTGATGTTTATTATGGATCTAGGCTTTTGAGGACCCGATCTCTTCATTTCCATCACTGTTTTCAAAGGTGACTAAGTTTCCTCCATTGGTGAGGTATTTCTCTCTATACAATGGTTATTTATCATGGAATAAATTATTATTCTCATATTTTTATTTGGTTTTTGATTATGAAAATGATTTATTTGATACCTACGAGGTATATTTTGGTAAATTTCTTCTTTAGTGGTATATAGAATGATTTTAATGGAGTTTTTATTTAAAAAAAAGTTTTATGCATTTCATGTGTTTGACGAAATGAATCAAATATGTTTTTGAATATAAAATGAATTTTAAGCATGTGAGTGGTAATGCTTCACTTGTATAAATGTTTTATAAAATTGTGAGAATATTTTTCTTTAATGTTTTAGGAAAACATAGCACATTGGGAACCTTTGGTGTGTTGGGTTATGGACATATGTGAACCGTAGTGAGTATGTCACCACTAGGGGTTATGGTTGTGATATCAATAAACTTTGGAAGGACTCAGTATTGTTAAGATTCACATTATACTGACTAGTGTTCCTTTCATATACTAATTACATATTCCTATAGGCTAGAGCCCATTTGTGCTTTTAATTTCATGCTTTGTTCTTGGTTTTATCATCAATGGTAATGATCATTATTTGACCACTCACATGATTATGTTTTGAGATATGGACACTTTCTTCTGCTACCCTCTATGTTATCATTCATGTTTATTTATATATTATCATAGCTTTTATTATGGATTATTTTAAAGGAAAACTAAAGTATGTTTATGAGAAATGTTTTCAAATGAAGTGATTTAAAAAAATTGTTTTAAAGATAGAACTAACAGTTTCATAGTGAGAGACGTTGTATATATTCATGGTGGTATCCTACTGGGCATTTTCCTTAAACCCTACATATGCCTTGGGTAATATGTAGACTTAATTTTATAATATACAAGTAGAGTAAAGGGAATTATATAGCTTTATGAACTCTTTTTGCTAATTTCATTTCCTTGGTGGGTTTGAACGATGGCGACATATGGTCACATAGAGACTTGGTCATGGTCTTGGATTTGTTTGTTTCTAGATTAGGCTTCTGGTTTGTTTTTTATGTCTCATAGTTGTGGAACTATTCTTCCATTATGTACTCTAGTTGTTTATATTTATCTTATTATAAATGTGACATGTTATATTTAATTTCTAGGGTGAAATCATTCACATAGTCTTGTGTATTGATACCTAGGTTCTTATTGCCAGCCCATGGTGATTGGGAACGCGTTTTGGGCCTTATGGTGGTCCAATATGGGTGGTGTGTTAGGTTAACCTGAGTTAGTTCATTATAGTGTTTCCCATGTTCATGTGGATTCCAAATACTAATACAATATTGATACAAAGTCTTAGAAATTTTTATTTGTAGGGAATGAAAATGAAGAATTTGGTTTTCGACTTTAGGATGATAGCAAGAAGTAAGTTATTATAAGTAGAAATGTTCTCTTTAATGAGAAAGTTCTTTGGAAGGACCATAAATTTGTGGCTAAGGGATATGAGATAAAATAATCATCTCAAGTCTAAGTTAACCTTGGTAAAAGTTTCAAAATAGTTCAACTATCATAAATTTCAAGGGTTACTAAGTATATCATAAATATATAAATTCTAGAGGAAAGTTCAGATAGAAACATTAAAATTTTAGGTAGTATAATAGTGAATGATAAACCAAAGAGCTCATAAACTAGTTAGGCTCAAGAAAAAGTATCGATGAGTGAATTATCAGAAGTTTCAAGACTAGAAAGAGCTAAATTTCAATTTGAATTGCAAATATCTTCTAGTATTAAGAAACCATTTGATATATATGGTGTTGATCTCTCCTTCTTACTTTTAATAGATGGTGGATAAACTTAAAGTCTAGAAGACAAAACTGGTCTCAATGATTCTACAAAGTGGGAGCTTACTATGAAGGAGGAGTTGTATTCATTATATATTAATAACACATGGTATTTAGTTGGACTTTCGTACGAAAATAGGGCTCAGGATAACAAATGGATCTATCAGTTAAAGTAAGAATCCAATATAAGTATGAGTTATAAGGAAATACTGGTGGTGAAAGTTTTCTAACAAAAGGAAGGTATTCACTTCTAGGAAATATTTTCACCAGTTGTTAAGTATACTACTATCATAGTTGTGCTAAGTATGGTTCCTATTGTAAATATCTACCTAGAACAAATGGATGTGAATACAATATTTCTTCATGAAGATCTAGAAGAATAAATTTATATGAAGCAATCAATTTTTTTGTGGATAAACTAAATCATGACTTGGTGTGTAAGCTCAAAAGGAGTATTTATGGGTTGAATTAACTACCAAGTTAATGGAACTAGAAGTTTTATGCATTTATGTTGAAGCAAGGTTTTATACAAAGAAAATCAAATCACTATTGTTATCGGAAGAAGTTTGAGGATAGATGTTTCATTATCCTTCTCCTATATGTATATGACATGCTTTTGGATGGACTATATTTCAAATAGATTTATAGGAAATTTTTTTTTCAGGTAGTTTTAAGATGAAAGATGTTGGTGAAACTAAGAAGATATTGGGCATGAAAATTGAAAGGTATTGAAGTTTTAGATACTTGGTACTCTCAAATAATGATTAAATCTAGAAAGTTAGTGAACATTTTAGGATAAATAGATGTAAATCCATTTTTACTCCTCTTGTCAGGAATATTAAGTTATCCAAAGAGGAATCACCTCAAATATAAAGTGAAGAAAAGTACATGTCTAAAATTATATTCGCATCTACTGTTGGAATTTTAATGTATTGTATTTGTGTGCACTTTTCCAAACATTGATCATTCTATGGGAGTTGTTATCCAGTTCATGTAAAATCAGTTAAAAAACATTAGGAGGTTGTGAAATGGATTATCTGATATCTCAAATGAATGGTTGATACTTTCTTATTCTTTGGTCTTGATAAATCATTACAAGGGTATTCTGGTTTAGATTTTATGGGAGATACTAATACTTTAAAGTGTATATCTGGTTATGTTTTTACTTATAGTGGAATGATTATCGGTTGGATTTCAAGGCTACATCTAGTTACTAAATTCTCATTTACTGAGGCTGAATATGTGGAAAAAATGGAAGTAGGAAAAGAAATGATGTATTTGAGACATCATCTTTAAGAACTAAAAATTTTATGAGAAAGTGGGACACTTTACTATAATAGTCAAAGTGCCATTAATCTGGTGAAAAATATTATTTTTTTATGTGAGGAAAAAACATATTGACCTTAAGTACCATTATATCCAAAAGTTCATGGAATATGGGGATATGAAGCTACAAAAGATCAATGGAAAACAAAAATCATAAAATACGTTCACTAAATTATTAGTCCAAGAAAGTTTAAGGCAATGTTATGTCTCGGTGGGGCTAGAGTGAATGAAAATAATGTAGGATGGAGATCACTACATTGATCAAAATTTGTGGATGAATGCCAGGGATATTTAAAGAAATATTCAAGTGAGATATTGTTAGAATTGTGAAGTATCTTCAATTACTATTTATTAATTTCATAAGAAGTTCATGTCTCATTTCACCTGGAGAATGGGATAGTGACAAGTTGATCAGAATGATTTTTATAATGGATTCCCAGTAAGTAGTCAGTTCACCTGTATTTCAGGTAGTTAGGTTACCAGATGTCTAGACAATGGATTCACTGGTATATAGACATTGTCTATGTTTGGATCATCCTACAACTAGAATTTTTGGGAAAGGGTTAGGTATAAGAACTCTATTTAGGTATCAATGATAAGTAGTCAAGTTGTGGAATGATACAGGGGATCAAAAGTTTCACAATGCAATAGATGACCAACCTTGAAAGTTGGAAACCTAGGTGATCGAATAACCAGGTGGGACCCTCTATATATAGAGGGTGGAATCACTTTATTGAGGTGTTTAATTCTAGAGAGATAATTGTACTTTACATGATCCACATGGCCGACTAAGTCACTAGTTGTAAAATTTGTACTTTCGGTGAAATAAAATCATTGTAGTGTTTCTCCCATGGTCATAGGATAAAAATTTAAACAACATAAAACCAATGTTTTTTTGTTGTACATGTTTTATTTTTTTTATTTCATGCTTGTGTGTATGTGTTGGATTTAATGTGGTGATTTGGGTGTAGAAATACTTCCAAGTTCCACTACATTGATTTTCCAAAGAATCCATATGGTGATATGTTTTCTCTTTTGTGATCTATCAGTAGAGAAACTTCTAGTTCTTGGAATTTAGGATAGTTTATCAATAGGTTAAGCATAGGTTGTGCAATAGATCAAGCTGGAGTAGCTTGACTGGGATTGGGGATGGTTTGGAGGTGAGGCTCAAGAATGGTAATAGGGCATCCTTTTATATATTTTTTGTTTATTTTATACATGTGACCAGTCTAGTGTGCGGTATGATTTTATGTTGTATATTTATTTGTTATAGAATGTTTTGTTATTGATTTTTCATACTTTGATTATCAGTTGTGGATGATTTTTGGTTATTTATTATAATTGATGACCATGATATCAAGGGAATAGTCTCCCCATCATATGGTTTAGGCCCTTACCACTAGTTGGAAGCCTCTGGTTTATGGGGATGCACACTTGAGGTTATGTGGTACTCCGACTGAGATACTGATGAGTGATCTTAGTTGGGGCGTTATAATTACTTAGTGTATAATTGGATTGTAAATTAATTATTAGAAATTCATGTTTTAAATTTAAATTTAATTTAAAATCATATTAATTATCATATAAATATTCCAAACCACATTTTTGTCATTAGTATGCATCAACAACTCATTGAACAATGATTGAAACTTGATTACCAACAACTATTGTGCACAATCATTAAAAAAATATAACTATAATAAAATAATATATACATCTGAAAAATATAATACAAAACTAGTAGTATCATGCGTTAGTTATAAATCTAACTAATGAGTAATTATTACATATAAGATTTAGTTTGTGACCCCACTACATTAATAATGGATCATCGTAAAGTGATCCTATAAAAAACAAGGAATGATTAATGCATCAAAAGAGAAATTCATTATCAAAAAAATTTATATAATTTATAATTTAAATAGAACCCCCAATATAATAATATTTTTTTAAAAAAATTTACTTTCCAATGCAAAGAAATACATGATTAGAAGCACCAAGCATGGTCATCTCCTCTTCCAGCACCACCATTACCATAATTATCATCTTCCTCATCTTGTGAAACACCAATATCAAAATCTATAGTAACATGAAATCCACCACTGTTACCACCACCATCATCACCAGGAGATGGGTTAGTAACATCATCTAAACCACTGGGAGAAAATGATGCCAACACAGAAGTCATCCAAGAATAAAACTATAATGACATATATCCCAAAATCACAGATCATATAAACTATAATCCAATGGTCATATATAATCATATATGCTCCATTTGTTTCTATTTTTCAACCAAACATTATTCTATAGCAGATGGAGTGAAAGAACCACTGGTGCTCGATGATGCCCGATACTTCAAGGTTTAATATTCTTTCCAATATGACATCAAACCCTACCTAGTTGACCATGACTAAAAAACTAACTAGAATGATTATTATAACCTAAATAGTCCTCTCATTATCTATCCGGGGTCTCCAAATCAACTTGTGAATTTAGTTGGAAAATAAAAAATAAATGTAATATTAATTAGTTATGTTGGTTAAAAATCTAAACATTTTTATAGTTTTTTCTCCCATAGAAGGATTGAATGGATTGTTATCCCATCTCTTCTAGCTAGAGAAAATTATATGGGCATGTAGTACCCAACCCTTTATATTCAATATTTTTTTTATAGAAATTACATTTCAATAATAAGATAACAAATATTAATATTGTATGTGTGTGTTATACGAAACAAACTAAACAAATAATTACCTAATCCGAGTCATGATTAGACGTATTAGTGCACCCTAGAGTGAAAAAATTGCATCAACTTATTTTTTTGTTCTTCCATGATGATTCTTACATTTAAATATAAATTAAATAAATACTTAAAAAAATAATTACTATATATAGTAATTGAGAAAAAATATATATCTATACCTGAAACACATGAATTAATGAACAAGAAACATTAAAAAAATAATGGTAATTTATTTATGGTTTTTAAAACCATCGCTAAATGTCTTAGTTTAATTATTAGTAGTGGTTTTCAAAAACTATTACTATTTCATAGTAGTTTTTCAAAAAATCACAGCTAAATACAATTTTATTTTTACTTTTTTAGTGACAGGTTTTTAAAAAACGTCATGAAATATATTAAATTAAATAATTATTTATTATTAATCATTATTTATAATTTAAAATTTTAATTAATTATTAATTATAAATTATTAAATTTTAGTTATCATTAATTAATTATTAGTTATTATCTTTTATTTATAAATTGTTAATTATAAATTATAAACTATTAGTTATAAATTATAAATTATAAATTGTAAATTATTTATAAATATTAATTATTAATTGATTAAAATTTTAATTAATTATTAATTATTAATTATTCTCTATAATAATTAATTATTAGTTATCTAAAAGGCAAATTAATTATTAATAGTTATCTATTATTTATTATTTATAACTATTTATTATTTTGTATTTCAGTTTTTTATTAACTGTTAATTTTTAATTACCAGTTTTTATTTATTAATGAGTAATTAGTAATGATTAATTATTAGTTATTGGATATTAATTACTATACATTAATTATTAATTATTAATTATTTATGGTTAATAACTATTTATTATTTAAAATTTTATTTACTTTTTCATTATTATTCATTATTATTTTGTTATTAATGATTTTTAATTAATAATTAATATTTACTCATGAATTTATTAATAATTAATTATTTTTTTGATTAATAAATATTTTAAATCAATAAATTTTAATAATTAAAAATTCATTAGAAATTTTTAATTTTATTAATTAGTTATTAATATAGTGCATTTTATTTGTCAAATAGGTTAAGTAACATTTGTTGACATATTATTACATGTAGATTAACTTAGTGGAGTGGTTCATACTTATAGAGTTAAGTGGGAATGGGAGATAACAGTGTAAGGATATGCGATCATATGAGAAGTATAATGTCTTGTATAAAAAATATCGAAACAATTACGTTAACTAACATTTATTGATATATTAATACATATAAATTCATTTGACTGAGTGGTTAGTACTCATAAAGCTAAGTGATAATGAGTAAGAATAGCGTAAGGATGTGTGACCTCTTAGGAAGTCATCATGTCATATATAAAAAATATTAAAACAAGTAAAAAATTAATAATAAATATGTTCTATCAATCTGTAAATTCCTTGTTTTAATTCTCATAAACCATATTTACTTTATTACTAACTGTTTATGTGTTAAATGGTAGAAGGTTCAAAATTATAGAAATTTTATAAAATTTCTATAAGTATAAGTACTTCCGTTAGAAGGAAGTCTGTTGCCACCAATAGACTTCTTCTACTGCTAGAGGAACTCACTACCATCAAAAGGACTTGTGATACCATCAGTGGACCTTTGCTACCACTAAGATGATTCCGCTACCATCAATTCAAATCTTTCTTCTGTCAGTTGAAGCATGATACCATCATAATGATTCCACTACCGTTTGTTTAAACCTTCTACCAATAGTTTAGTTCCACTACTGCTAAAAGGAATACACCTCCATCAATTATAACTTTCTACCACCAGAGTAGTTCTACTATTGTCAATATAGATCTGCTACTACCATCCTAAATTTTCTATTTCTAGTATAGTTCTTCTACTTCTAATTGAAGATCTTATACCGTCAGGATGAATTTTCTATCACTAGGCTTAATCCTCTACCACCAGAAGGTTCTACTACCGCCAGTCTGAATTCTCTACCGCTAATCTAATTCCACTACTGTCGGTTTATCTTTTCTTATGTTGAAGCCTCTAATTTTATGCTTATCTAGAATTAAATTCAAATTAATTATTTCAATATATTGTTCATGGAATTTAATATAATTCAAATATATACTAATTACGTTGATTTAAGAATGATTATTCTTAAAATGGAAACTTAGGTGTATTAAAGACAAATTCAGACTTTCAGGTTTTTCTACTCAATATAAGAATTTATTTTATTATTACCCTACAAAAAATAATTAGTTTTTTAAAATATATAAATATGAGGATACCTCATGAACATAAGTTGGTTGGTTGATTTACTGGCTAGCTGGTTAGAATAAGTAAATGTGGAAGCTTAAGCATGCATTCAAAAAAGAAGATTATCTATGTTGTATACGACACCCCCTTTTTCATGTAAAAATAGGAACCTTATGAAGAATGTTTGAAGTGAATTAAAGGAAATATTTAATGAAAATCTAGAAGAATAAGAAGATTATTGTTGGTTATCTCAACATGATCAGATAAATAGAAACACACAATCACTTCTACATTCTTTATCCCTTCTTCTCTATTTTACTTACTTTTGAGTTGTGCTTACATTATATACTTAAATTTTGAGCAAAAACTCTTGTACTGTACTGGAGAGTACTCTTATACTCTCTTCACACTTCTTTTACAATTATTGTCCCATGAATAACTATAGAATAGGTTGTATGTATCCTGGACTACTTTATATGCAGTTGTAACTGTAAAAATCAATCTAGGTTGTGGATCTATTTATTGTTTAATAAGTGTGTTTGGTAGTAGGTGACTATTAAGTGGAGAGGATTAGGTCTCATCTTGAAATCAAACCTCTTTTATTTATTCCCGTTTTGTGTTAATTTTTTTCTTTGTTTATTGCGAATCAGTTCATTTCTTCAAAAACTTCTTTGAAAATAAAAACTCATATAGTTAGATTTAACTAGTGATTTATATACTATGTTTGACGTGTTTAGAATGGTTTCAAAAGTTAAAGTGATTTTAAAATTATTTTAACTAGTTTGTGATCAAGCCTTTGAGAAATATTTCAAAAACATCATATTATATATTTCTACTATTTTAGTTAACACGAATATTTTTATAAATTGAGGGATTTATTTTTATATTGTTTTTAAACATAATTTTTTTATTGGAAATTCAATTCACCCCTCTTGAGTTGTCCAATCTAACCAACATTTTGTGTCATGGGGTTTTATCTCTTTATTATTTTTTTATTTATCTAGTTTTAACTATTATTAGGTTTTTAACCAAAAATATCTAAATTTATTTTTTTATTCTAAATTTAATTCTTTATAGATAATACTAGACTTTAGAGAACTGATACTAACAAACTTTCATATTTTAATGGTACTAATTATTCTTAATAAAAGATTAAATTGAAAATACATATTGAAAGCATGGGTTTTGACATTTAGATAGTAATATAAGATAAATATGAGAAACCTAAAGATTATAGATCTGACTAGAGTGATTTCACTAAGGATAATTATGATTGTAATCACAAAGTAATGGATGCCTTATACTGTACACTAGGATAAAAAGTATTTAATAAAAAATCTTCATGTGTTTCAACTTATGAAATTTTGGATACATTATCTGTTTCTCATAAGGGAACATATAATGTTAAAGTAATTCAATTAAATACCTATAATATTATGTATGATAAATTCAAGATGAATCTTGCTGAGTATATTTCAAATATGCGTCTTAGGTTTAATGAAATTAAAAATAAAATGCATTCACTGGGAAAGATTATTGATGATAAGTATCAAGTACTGAGGATATTAAGATTCTTACATGACAAATAGAGAGACACTTCCATATACATTTGAGAGTCATGTGATGTGAGAAAGATGATAATTAAATATTTGATAGGAAAATCGATGATGTATGAGAAATAACATAAGGTAAATGATGAAGATATTGAACCCAAATAGTCAATCATATCTAAAGCATTCAGTCAGAAGCTAAAGAGGTAATCATGGAAGAGAGAACCAGTGGAATTGATGGTGACTTCGATAGCGATGAGGAAATAACCCATTTGGACAAAATATTCAAAAAGTTTTACAAGAAAAATAAGTTCTTTAGGAAATAAAATTTCAAAGGAAAATATGATGGAAAGGTAAACATGAAGAAAGATGAAAACTTTAGAGAATTTACTTTCTATTAGTGTAAGAGAAAAGGACACATCAAAGTTTATTGTCCAAAATTAAAGTATAAAAAGAAATATGAGGATCAAGGAAAGAAATACAAGAAGGCCATAAAGGAAACCTAAAGTGACTCTGAGGATAGTTCTAGTGAATGTGATTCAAACAGGGAAGACAATAATGAAAGGGATAATATGGTTTTTATGGAAAACATATCTGAGGTAAAAAATGTTATGTCACGACCCGCCTTCACCAAAAGTAGGGAAGGTTCAGCAGGTTGCCAAGCCCTTCCTTCTTTAAGTTGAAGGAGAGATAATGACCCCCGAAACCCGCCTTCTATAGGTCCCAGAGTGGCGACTAGCACCAAGGGTATGGAAATTAAACACAAGTGGAAGGCATTACCCTTTTTGTTTTATAGGATCGAAAGATAAGATGATGAAACCCAACAACACCAAAAGTAAAAGAAAATTAAAGCCAAAAGTAAACCATTCCCACATGCATGTTCCAAAAGTAAAAGCCACAAAGTACAAAAGTTAATACAAAGTTAAGTACCAAAGAAAGGAAAATAGGAACTGCAACTGCCCAAAGGTCCGAGCTAGTATGGTCCTGTGCGATCCCCGAAGTCCTCCTGGAAACCTCAAAGAAGTTTTATATACGTAGGGTGAGCATACAAGTACACTCAGTAGGGAAAACCAAAGACTCTCGTGCACAAGTGGGGGAACATACTAAAGTCCCGTGAGAAGCAGACAACCATTACTATGAAGGAGTTCACCCATCCCACTCACCAGCTACAGTCACCAAGTAACGCAAACCAAGTAATATATATAAGAGCACATCGATGTTTGGGTACCCCGCGCCACTTTCCCACTAGTTATTGATACATCCTATGCATCGAACCAATCCCACCATTTTCACCGCAGTCCCACTGCCACACCTGCCCGCACACACTTGGGCCACAACCGCACGCAGTCCCACTGCCGAATCTCGCCCGCAAACACCTGGGCCACAACTGTCACACGTAACCACGCCTGCAAACACCTAGGCCAGAACAACCACCACCACGTCCGAAGACACCTGGGCTAAAAGATCCACTACCACGCCCGAAGACACCTGGGCCTCATCCCTAAGACACTTGGGAAACCACCTGCCCGCACACACCTGGGCAAACCACCACACTACCCTGCCCGAAGATTCTTGGGCTAATAATGGACCTCAGGCCATCACAGCCTGCCCGAAGGTACTTGGGCTATCCGGGAAAGGGAGAAGAAAAGGATCTAATAACCATCCACTAAGAATAGTGTTGGGAAAAACACCCCCCCCATGAAATGGGGGTGTTCGGCACTAAGTTCTCAACTTGGGTGGGGCGCGAATAAGAAACAAAAAACTACAAGTATATACATAGGTAACAAGAACTCACCCAAAGTTAGGTTTTTCTTCAGACAACCTACAGATCACAACAGCACTCAAGTCTGAGTCACGACTCTCGCCAATAAAACTCATTTGTCCCATTCTTGTTTTCATGTTCAGTAATAATGTTTAAATAAGTTCATGCACCTACTTGGGCAACTAACACCATAAGCATAACCAAGGAAAGAATCCAGCCAAACGTCAATTTAAACATTCACACCCAGTTCTCTTGTAATGTTACAACAACAAGGGGATAAGTGAGATCCCTCGAAGTACTAGAACCAAAGAAATCCTTGAGACACTACCCTGTGTCCCCCAAAATGGTCTATCATCAACAGAGGATCCCACCCCAATTCGTGATATAAACAAGGTAACCACCCGGTCTTAAAACTCACAACCACCGAATCCATATCAACAGGGGATCCCATCCCCTCCTACATCTCCAAAAATTGGCCCATAAAAGAAAACAACCAAACCACTACCACCAACACAAAGCAGGGCCATGCCGGTATTTTCAGATTTATAAGATTTAACACACTCCATGATTTCAATTTCGTGTGCTTTAACCGAGGGTTATCACAGAAGGGTTGATCCTGGTGCTTTCAATTTATTTAGCCGGGTGTACATGATTAACCAATTGCCCTTTTCACAGCAGGAGTTCACAACCACCAAAAAGTCATTTAAAACATTCCCAGGGGCTCATTAGTGCACAGAGAAAGACCACTAATGGCCATGATTTTCAGTAGGCGTAATCCCGCACAATTCAGAAAGATGATCATAACATAAAACATGATCAATAATCATAGCCCCCCCTTCTTTCTTCATATAATCAGTTCATTATCTTTATTTAGGTCTGGTTTAAGCAATTCTATAGAATCAAAAGTACGCCCACCCCACTTGATACAAAAAAGCGAGAGACGAATAAATTCCCTACTTGTTGATCAACGATCGATGCTAAGGCCGGGGGCAGAACTTCACGGATAGTGATGCGGTTTGCCTGAATGAAAAGATGCTCCTCTGGACGAAGGGTACTCTCAGCATAGGGTGATCGAGAAAAGAATAAACCATGGATAACCCTTAGTTTATAAGAGTCGCGGACGGTTGAGATAAGGACACCAAACCACGTAAGAAGCGGGGTTCGTGGGTTGACCACACGGCCCCACACGTTATTAAAGGGGTCAGGTGGTTTAAACCGACGCACACACCAGGTTAATTTCTGAAATATTTAATTATAACATTTATGGGCATTACCGGTCTTTAAAACAAGCTTAAATGGGGTCAAAGAAGGGTTTAAAAATCAATTTGCGCACGTCACTGGAAAAACCCCGACAAAGCCAGGTGACGCCGATTGGTCTCACCGATCGGTCACACCGATCGGTCGTGCCGATCAGTCTTGCCGATCGGTCGCACCGAGCGGTCGCGCCTATCAGTATCACTGATCGGTCATGCCAATCGGTCTCACCGATCGGTCTCCCCGATCGGTCGCGCCGGTCGGTCTCACCGATCGGTCGCGTCGAGACGCTACCCCCTTTAGGATCTAGATTTTTGTCAAAGGAAAGGACTAAGAGAGTCTGGGTCATCACATCAGATACCTCTCAAACTATTCTCATCCTAGAGAATTTAAACAACCCAGAAGGAAAGAGTGGGTTCGAACAACCACCTTGAAAGATACCTCTCAAGAGTGAACCTCATTGTTAACTAAGAACAATTTTCTGTCACGAACCAAGCAACATATAATGTCAAACTGCCCAGGCATGTGGGGGTTGGGGAGTCTCCTTCCCCATGTCAAGATATTATCCGCTTTGGGAGGCACTAAATCGCCCGCACAGGTTTAATCGCATCCACCTTAATGCGTCTTGATTAGGGGTCGGGTTCTCTCCTCCCTCATAGCCAAGACTTTTCACACACATTCAGAGGAAAAAAAATAGCATTTCATAGCCAACAAGGTAAAAAGTTCTACCAAAACAGCTATAAAAAACAGAACAAAACTCAAAACAACTCTAGGTACTGGGAATGAATCTGTGATTCCCTCTCCCACGTACTCTCCTCAAGCCTACCATGTCTCCACAACACACGAACCAAGGGAACGGTTCGTCCATGAAGCACTTTTTCTTTGCGATCCTCGATCATCACTGGTATCTCCTCAAAAGTCACGTCATCCTCGATGTCCAGCTCTCCCCAGCCAAAGACGTGTGAATCGTCATACAGATATCGACGGAGCTGGGACACGTGGAAGACATCATGTATCCTCAATAGCGGCAGTGGTAACTCTAGCTGATAGACCACTTCACCGACCCACTGTAACACTTCTAAGGGCCCGATGAACCTGGGAGAAAGCTTACTCCCCTTGCCGAACCTCCGTTGTCCGTGCTGAGGGGAGACCCTTAAGAATACGTGGTATCCAACCTCAAATTTCAAGGGACTCCTCCTGGTATCAGCATACGAATTCTGCCGGTCCTGGGCCGCCTTCATCCTTTCCTGTATGAGCTGAACCTTCTCTATCATGCTCTGCACCACCTCTGGGCCAAGGATGCCTGCCTCTCCTACTTCGGCCCAACACATAGGTGAACGAAATGGCCTCCCATACAAGGCTTTAAATGGGGCCATACCAATGGTAGAGTGATAGCTATTATTGTAGGCAAACTCTACCAGGGGAAAGGGTCGCACCCATGATCCTCCTGAGTCCAGAACACATGCCCGCAGCATATCCTCCAAGGTCTGGATGGTGTGCTCTGTTTATCCATCTGTATGGGGATGGAAAGCAGTGATAAGGTGTAACTATGTGCCAAAAGCATGCTACACTCCTTTCCAGACCCGCGAGGTAAACCAGGCATCCCTATCTGAGACTATAGACCTCGGAACTCCATGCAACTGCACCACCTCATCCACGTACTTTCGTGCCAAATCATTCATAGTACTCGACTCCCTGATCACCAGAAAGTGGGATGATTTCGTCAACCGGTCCACTACCACCCAGATGGTGTCGTATGCCCCTTGGACCTTCAGAATTCCCATGAAGAAATCCATAGAGATGTCGTCCCACTTCCACTCGGGGACATCTAGAGACTGCAGTAGGCCGCCTGGAACTCGGTGTTCAGCCTTCACTTGCTGACACACTAAGCACTTGGATGGAAACTCTGCCACTGCTCGCTTCACTCCAGGCCACCAAAACTGTCTCCTCAGTCCCTGGTACATCTTGGAAACTCCTGGGTGTACCGCCAGGGGTGATTTGTGGAACTCACTGAGAACCTTTCCACGCATCACTCCTGGAACAAACAACCTTCCCTAGAAAAGCATCCGGTTCTGACCATCCTCTGTCCATCCTTCCGGAGCATTGCCCTGGTCAACTCGGTCATGCATCACTTCAGACTCTGGGTCTCCCCACTGAGACTCCTCCACTTGCTGCAACAGAGACGACTGCACTGCCATCTGATATAGGCAACCTCTACCACCATCCATCCTTGCATCTAGGTGTAAGGCAACCAACTCCTCCATCACCTTCCATGCGTCCGCCAACTCTCGGACCGCATCCTTCTGCGTCCTCCTGCTCAAGGTATCGACCACTACATTGCCCTTGCCCTCAGTATAGGAGATCTCAAAGTCATAATCCTGGAGGAACTCCACCCATCTCTGCTATCATAAGTTTAGGTCCCGCTGGGAGAAGATATACCTCAAGATTTTGTGATCTGTGAAGACCACAAAGCGTTCTCTGATGAGGTAGTGTCGCCATAACTTTAGCACAAAAATGACCGCTGCAAGCTCCAGGTCATGGGTGGCGTAATTACGCTCATGAGGGTGTAGCTGCCTGGACCCATAAGAGATCACCCCTTGTTGATGCATCAACACACATCCCAGGCCCTATCCTAAAGCATCACAGAACAACTCATACGCTGCCCCTTCTTCTGGAAATCTCAGCACTGGGGCACTGAGCAACTTCTCCTTTAGATAGTTGAAGGCTGACTCGCACTGCTCACTCCACACGAAAACCTGGTCTTTCTTGGTCATGGCTATCAAAGGGGCAGAAACTCGGGAGAAGTTGGGTAAGAACCTCCGATAGTAACCCACTAGCCCGAGGAAACTTTGGACCTCTGCCACATTCTTGGGTGCTTCCCAAGAAACAACTACCTCAACCTTTGATGGGTCCACCGCTACCCCCTGCTCGGACACCACGTGCCCGAGGAAGTGAAATTCTCATGTCCAGAACTTGCATTTCAACAACTTCCCATAGAGCTGATGATGTCGGAGGACCTCCAGAACCGTCCTCAGGTGCTCTACATGGTCCTCCTCTGATCTTGAGTAGACCAGGATGTCGTCGATGAACAAAACTACGAACCGATCTAGGTACTCCCTGAAGATGTAGTTCATAAGCCCCATGAACACAACTGGGGCGTTTGTAACACCGAAGGGAATGACTACGAACTCGAAGTGTCCATATCTGCACCTGAACTCCGTCTTCAGGATGTCTCCCTCCTTCAATCTCAGCTGGTGGTACCTAGACCACAGGTCAATCTTGGAGAACCATCCTTCCCCTTTCAGCTGGTCGAAAAGATCATCTATCCTCGGAAGAGGGTAGCGATTTTTGATCGTCACCTGATTCAGACTCCTGTAGTCTATGAACAACCTGAGACCACCATCTGACTTATTTTCAAACAAGATTGGAGCACCCCACGGTGACGCACTCGGCTGAACATAACCCTTATTCATTAGATCATCAATCTAGATCCGCAACTTCCGTAGCTTTGAAGGTGCCATCCAGTAAGGAGCCATTGAGATCGGATGAGCGCCGGGCTGAAGGTCTATCCTGAACTCGATATCCTGTCGAGGGGGTAGAGTCATTACCTCCTTAGAAAAGAAGTCCATATTCTCATGGAAAACCTCTGGCACCCCCACCATCTCAGCATCTACTGATTCCACTGACAGCTCAACCAACAAGGAGAGGAGGGGTTCCTCTCGCCTGCTGCCCTTCTGACTGCTCTTTTCACCGGTAAAGGTAACATGCTGGCCGCCCAAGTCCGAGAACACAACCCTTCCTCAGAAACAGTCGATGACGGCACACACATAAAATAGCCAGTCGATGCCTAGGATGACATCGTATGGCTGTATCTATAGCAGAAGAAGATTCCTAACCGACTGATGTGGCCCTATCATCAGTCTGCATCCCCGAAAAACAAACAACAAGTCAGTCTGACCTCCGACTGGTGTGCTCAACACCAGGGGAACTGGAAGTCTCTTGGAATCTAGGCCCAAGGAACGGGCTATACTGGGTGCAAAAAATGAGTGTGAAGCTCCGGTATCAAACAAGGCATAAGCAAGAGCGCTAAACAAACTGATCGTACCTTGAAAAACCTCCGGCCCTGCTGAAACTGCTGCCTCCGTGGTGTGTAGCTGTCCACGCCTGACTTCTCTACCTTTCGGCTGTCAGCCACCTCCCCGACCATTCCCTGGTTGAGGTCCCTGAGGAGCGCCCTGAGGTCGGCCCCCTCCTCCTATGTCTATCCTCAGAGGAGCGGGAGCTCGCTGTCCCTGCTGCTGCTGCTAGAAAGACCTGGCTGGAATCTGCTGCTGGGGCGGGTGCTGGGGCTGTCCGCACCGCCGTACTGTACCCGGTCCGGGAACTGACTCTGGAGATGTCCATGGCTTCCACAGACGAAGCATCGTGGTCCCGGTCCTGAAGGAAAAGGGCGAGGACCGGGGGATCGAAACTGAAACTGCTGTGGCCTGCTCCCTGTGGGTCGAAACTTGGAGGGTCCTGACGCTAGAGGCCTGGTGCTGACGGCCTTCCCCTTAAATGTTCCCAACTGGATCCCCTCTCATGAAACACCTCCTAGAGCGTGCATCCTCTCCACCACTTCGTCCTTCTTCTAGACCTCCAAGTACGTCGGCAGGGTAAAGGGGGTAACAACATACTGGAGGGAGGGTTGGAGCGCCTCCTCTAGACGTCTTGCCCGATACTCCTCGTCGAGAAAGAGGTCCGGAGAAAAACGTAGGAGGTCCTTGAACTTGATTCCTAGCTCCCTCACTGACATACTCCCCTGTTGGAGGGATAGTAGCTCCTTTCTCTTTTCCGCCTTCATCGTCGAGGAGAGGAATTCCGCCCGGAACTCCTTCTCGAAATTATCCCATGGAACCTCAACCTCTCTCCTCTCCCCCAGGTAAAGCGTCCACCACTGATGAGCTACTCCTCGCATCTGGCTGATGGCCAGAGGAACCCAGTACTCGGTCGGGGCCCGAATCAGGCCGAAGGCTATCACTAGATCCTCTGGCCAGCCTTCTGTCTTCATTTCAGAGGTGTTTCCCTCGTACTTCTCGAGGGTCTATCGCTGGAAGGCCCGAAGAGTCTTCTACCACTGGTCGTCCTCTTCCTCTTGATCAGCTCTCTGCCAATCAGCCAAATTAGTCTATGGGGCCTCGATAGCCTGTACCACACGTGGTATCCTTCTAGGTGCCATAGCTGCAAGGTAAACAAGGAATGCCTAAGCCCAAGTAGTGCAGAATATTGTTCTTAAAATTTCTTAAACTTTTCTTTTAATCTTAATTCCCAAGACATCCCAGAAACACGAGAACACAAGTCATTATGATGCATGTACCTTTCCTAGGGTCTCTACCCTACAATCAGCATGGACTCACTTGGTTGTTCGGTAGGTCTAGATTCCTTGCATCGGATCACGGGGGGCCCTAAAATCCCATGTCCTAGATGGTCTTCCCTGACCTAATTCCCGCACCAAGGTCACCCAACACTGTTACCTTACCATCCCATGCAATCCTCACTGTGCCTAACTCTAGACTCCATCCTATCTCTCAACCTCCTCCTCTGATACCATTCTGTCACGACCCGCCTTCACCAAAAGGAGGGAAGGGTCAGCAGGTTTCCAAGCCCTTCCTTCTTTAAGTTGAATGAGAGATAATGACCCCCGAAACCCACCTTATATAGGTCCCAGAGTGGCGAATAGCACCAAGGGTATGGAAATTACACACAAGTGGAAGGAATTACCCTTTTTGTTTTATAGTATTGGGAGATAAGATGATGAAACCCAACAACACCAAAAGTAAAAGAAAAGTAAAACCAAAAGTAAACCATTCCTACATGCATGTTCCAAAAGTAAAAGCCACAAAGTACAAAAGTGACTACAAGGGTAAGTACCAAAGAAAGGAAAATAGCAATTGTAACTGCCCAAAGGTCCGAGCTAGTATGGTCCTGCATGATCCCCAAAGTCCTCCTGGAAACCTGAAAGCAGTTTTATATACATATGGTGAGCATACAAGTACACTCAGTAGGGAAAACCAAAGACTCTCGTGCACAAGTGGGGGAACGTACTAAAGTCCCGTGAGAAGAAGACAACCATTACTATAAAGGAGTTCACCCATCCCACTCACCGGCTACACTCACCAAGTAACGCAGATCAAGTAATATATATAATATCACATCGATGTTTGGGTATCTCGTGCCACTTTCCCACTGGTTATTGTGACATCCTACGCATCGAACCAATCCCGCCATTCTCACTGCAGTCCCACTGCCACACCCGCCTGCACACACCTGGGCCACAACCGCACGCAGTACCACTGCCGAATCCTGCCCGCAAACACTTGGTCCACAACTGTCACATGTAACCATGCCTACAAACACCTAGTCCAGAACAACCACCACCACGCCCGAAGACACCTGGGCTAGAAGATCCAATACCATGCCCGAAGATACCTGGGCCTCATCCCGAAGACACTTGGGAAACTACCTGCCCGCACACACCTGGGCCAACCACCACACTACCCTGCCCGAATATTCTTGGGCTAATAATGGACCTCAGGCCATCACATCCTGCCCGAAGGTACTTGGGCTATCCGAGAAAGGGAGTAGAAAAGGAGATAATAACCATCCACTAAGAATAGTGTTGGAAAAAACACCCTCCCCCATGAAATGGGGGTGTTTGGCACTAAGTTCTCAACTTGGGTGGGGCGTGAATAAGAAACACAAAACTACAAGTATATACATAGGTAACAAGCACTCACCCAAAGTTAGTTTTTTCTTCAGACAGCCTACAAATCACAACAGCACTCAAGTCTGAGTCACGACTCTCACCAACAAAACTCAGTTGTCCCATTCTTGTTTTCATGTTCAATAACAATGTTTAAATAAGTTCATGCACCTACTTGGGAAACTAACACCATAAGAATAACCAAGGAAAGAATCTATCCAAACGTCAATTTAAACATTCACACCCGATTCTCTTGTAATGTTACAACAACAAGGGGATAAGTGAGATCCCTCGAAGTACTGGAACAAAATAAACCCTCGAGACACTACCCCGTGTCTCCCAAAATGGTCTCTCATCAACAGAGGATCCCACCCCAATTCGTGATATAAATAAGGTAACCACCCGGTCTTAAAACTCACAACCACCGAATCCATATCAATAGAAGATCCCATCCCCTCCCACATCTCCAGCAATTGGCCCATAAAAGAAAACAACCAAACCACCACCACCAAAACAAAGCAGGGACATGCCGGTATTTTCAAATTTATAAGATTTAACACACTCCATGATTTCAATTTCGTGTGCTTTAACTGGGGGTTATCACAGAAGGGTTGATACTGGTGCTTTCAATTTATTTATCCGGGTGTACGTGATTAACCAATTTCCCTTTTCACAGTAGAAGTTCACAACCACAAACAAGTCATTTAAAACATTCCCATGGGCTCATTAGTGCACAAAGAAAGACCACCAACGACCATGATTTTCAGTAGGCGTAAGCCCGCACAATTTAGAAAGATGATCATAACATAAAACAACATCAATGATCACATCCCCCCCTTATTTCTTCATATAATCATTTCATTATCTTTATTTAGGTCTGGTTTAACCAATTATACAAAATCAAAAGCACGCCCACCCCACATGATACACAAAAGCGAGAGACGAAGAAATTCCCTACTTGTTGATCAACGATCGACGCTAAGGCCGGGGGCGTAACTTCACGGATAGAGATGCGGTTTGCCTGAATGAAAAGCTGCTTGTCTGGACGAAGGGTACTCTTAGTAGAGGGTGATTGAGAAAAGAAGAAACCACGACTAACCCTTAGTTTATAAGAGCCGCTGACGATTGAGATAAGAACACCAAACCGCATAAGGAGCGGGGGTCATGGGTTGACCACGCGGCCCCACACGTTATTAAAGGGGTCGGGTAGTTTAAACCGATGCACACACTAGGTTAATTTATTAAATATTTAATTATAACATTTATGGGCATTACCAGGATTTAAAACAAGCTTAAAGGGGGTCAAAGAAGGGTTTAAAACTCAATTTGAACACGTCACTGGAAAAACCTCGACAAAGCTGGGTGACGTCGATCAGTCTCACCGATCGGTCGCGCCGATCGGTCGTGCCGATCGGTCGCGCCGATCGGTCGCGCCAATCGATCTCACCGATCGGTCTCGCCGATCGGTCACGCCGATCGTTCGCGCTGATCGGTCTCACCGATCGGTCTCACCGATCGGTCGCGCCGAGACGCTACCCCCTTTAGGATCCAGATTTTTGGAAAAGGAAAGGACCAAGAGAGTCTGGGTCATCACATGTTATTCCTATTACTTATGAAAATTAAAATCATGATGAAAATGATATATCCAATGAATATTTATTTGAATATTTCAATATTCTTTAAGATACCTTGAATGAGATAAAGTATAAATATAGGAATTTAATGAAAAAAAATATTTTATCTGCTTATATTAAATCTGATCTTACTGTTGAAAAATAAAATAACCAACTACTTATCAAAGAAAATAATGACTTAAAATTAGTAAATGTGAAACTAAATAAAGATAATGATGTTTTTGTAGGATGAACTGAAACCCTCAATAAAATTATAGTAATTCAAGTTGTACCTAGACTAGGAGATGGTTTTGGTTATCATCCTAAATAGAAAATCAAGCTCTATAAGAATTATTTTATTCTTAGTACAAATGCTGTAAATAAATTTGTAGTAAACTTGTGCAACCAGAACATCTAAATTTTGAGTAATCCAGTTTGGACCAAAAAGTTCTTTTTTTTATAATTCTTTCAAATCTGTTAATAAATATGGGAATAAATTTATTAACCATATTTTTATCCATAAGTCTTTAATTTCTAACCTTTTTGAACCAAAATAGATACGGGTACCAAAATTATTTTGTATTTGATTGATTGTAGGAAACCATCTTGAAAATATCATATAAGAAGATATGGTATCTGGATAGTGGGTGTTCCAAACATATGATATGAGAATTTTCAATATTCCATAATTTTACCATAGTGGATGGTGGACATGTCACCTTTGGTGACAATGAAAAGGGAAAAATTATTGTCCTTGGTCAAGTTAGTAATTATAAAACTTTCTTGATTTATAAAGTTTTATTTTTTGATGGATTAAAGTATAATTAATTAATCCTATCTCAATTATGTAATGATGTTTTATATGTTAAGTTTAAGAATAATTCATTTAAGATTTATGATTCTAATTTTAATTTAGTATTTATTACTTTGAGAAATAATAATGTTATGCAGTTGATTTAAATTATTTATTTTCTCAAAATTTTTCTTGTTTAAATGACTTTCATCATGAATCTTGGTTGTGTAATAGGATATTAGTCCACTTTAATATATACTCTATTAGAAATTTACCAAAAAATGGTTTATTAAAGGATCTACCCAAACCATTTTTCCCAAAATACAAAGCGTGTAATCCATATTAAAAGGGAAAGCAACATAAATTTTCTTTCAAACCAAAGTGAGAGGTTTCTTACTTTCAACCACTTTAACTAGTTCACATGGACTTTTCTGGACCATCTAGAATTTCAAGTTTATAAAAAAATCAGTATTCTTGTGTAATTTTTGATGACTATTCAAGGTTTATATGGGTATATTTCTTGACTCACAAAAGTGAGGCTTATAGGTGTTTTAAAAATTATGAAAAATATGTAGAGAAACTCTGAAGACTTACCATAAAGAGTGAAAAAAGTGATCATGGTCATGAGTTTGAAAATTAATATTTTGAATAATTATGCTTACAACATGGCTATAATCATAACTTCTTCACTCCTCAAACTCCTCAATGGAATGTGGTGGTTGAAATAAGAAATAGAACCCTTTAAGAAATAGCCCAGACCATGATCATTGAATATGACTTACCGGTTTATTTTTAGGTGTAATTTATAAGTACAACTTGTTTTGTAATTAATAGAGTCTTAATAAGATCTATTTTAAAGAAGAATCCACATGAATTATAGTATGATAGAAATCCTAAGGTAAATTTATTCAAAGTTTTTGGATGAAAAGTTTATATTCTTAATACAAAGGATAATATGGATAATTTTGTATCAAATAGTGATTAAAGATTTTTCCTTGGTAATTCTACATCCAATAAATCCTATAGAGTCTTTAATAAAATAACAAAGTTGGTGGAAGAATATGCTCATGTCACATTTGATGAGACAGATCTTCATGAACCTAAAGTCTCCTTCTAAAATCTAGAGGATTATATTTCAAATTTAAATATCAATAAACCCTCTAATAACAATGATCATACTAATTATTTACTTTAAAAATCTCCCAAGAAAGACCTTTTATAAGAACTAGACCCTAAGGAAAACCTAGAGGAACCCAGTATACATGAAACTATTAGAACTCATAGAGACTATCCTTTAGATTCTATTGTTGGAGATCTAAATAGAGAAACTCAAACTAGAGAAACACTTATAAAATAGGTTTAAAATCAAGCATTATTATCACATATTAAACCCAAGAACTTTAATGATACAATAAGTGATGAACATTAGGTAATGAATATTCAAGAAGTGCTAAATTAGTTTAAAAGGAATGGAGTATGGGAACTAGTTGAAAGACCCAAATACTATTTGACAATTGATACTAAATGGGTATATAGGAACATGAATGATGAATTTTTAATTTTTTTTAGAAATAAATCTAGATCAGTGGCACAAGGTTATAACTAGGATGAAGGTATCAACTACGAGGAAACCTTTTCTCTAGTAGCCAAACTTGAAGACATTAAGATACTACTTTCTTATGAAACACATCTAAATTTAAAATTATATGAAATGGATATAAATAGTGTTTTTCTAAATGGTTATATTATTGAGGATGTTTTTATTATCTTTTTAAATCCTCATTTTCTAAATATTATTTTTAAATTTACAAAAGCAATATGTGAATTAAAAAAATCTTCTAGATCATAGTATGATAGATTCAAAGATTTTATTATTTCAAATGGTTTTATAAAATGTGTTGCTGATCCTACTATATTTATTAAAATAACTTAAAAATATGATTTGGTTACACAAATTTATGATGATGATATATTTTTGGTTCTCCAAGAAACTCTTTGTGTACTGAATTTTTAAAACTTATGAAAAATTAATTTTAAATGAGTTTGATGGGTGAACTAAAATTATTTCTTAGTTTTTAAATATTTAAAAATAAATAAGGAATTATTTTAAACCAAAGTAAGTACACTAAATATAATTTAAAACATTTTTTCATGGATAACTCATAAGGAAGTGATACTCCAATGAGCAACACCTATAACTTAAATAACGATGAAACTAGGAAACTAGTTGATCAAAACATTTATAGAGGTATGGTTAGGAGTTTACTTTACTTGATATCTATCTGGCATGAAATTATATTTACTGTGTGTATGTATGCTTAGTTTCAAGAAAACACTAGGGAGTATCATTTGATTGCTGTTAAAAGAATTTTTAAATACCTCAAAATTATAACTGAATTAGGACTATTATACTCTAGAGGATATGTTTTTGATATAATTAGGTATCTAGATGCATATTTTGGTGTCTATAAGTCAGATAAAAGAATCACCTCTAAAACATGTCACTTTTTGGGCAATTCTCTTGTATAATTGTGTAGTAAAAAGAATAATTTTTTTGCATTATCCACTGTTGAAGCTGAGTACATAGCTAGAGGTATTCGTTAGACATAGTTATATAGATGAAACACACATTAATATACAATGGATATCAATTTATACATATCCCTATAAAATTTTACAATAAAAGTTCTATTAATATTTCTAAAAAACTTGTGTCTCTTTCTAGGACAAAACACATTGATATAAGACATCACCATTTGAGAGATTAGTTTCAAAAGGGTGATATAACTCTTGAATTTTTTAGGAATGAACATTATCTTTATAATATCTTTACAAAGCCTTTGAATATTAAGATATTAATATATATCAGACATTATTTAGGTATGATAAATTTATCTTAATCCTTTATTCCCTAAATTATTTTGAATCTAGTAGAGTTAAGTCATGAGTTATATAATACCGTTGGCTTGCTACCATCCATATTTTTTATCTGTGTGTGTGCTACCATTTGGATTATACTATTGGTTAATACCATTGGATAATTATATTGAATTATATCGCTAGTAGATTTCATTGGATGATACCACTGGTTGATTTCATTAGGAGATTCCCTTGGATGATTCCACTGGATGATTCCGTTGGATGATTATGTTGGATGTTATAGTTTACATACTTCCATGAATATTTCTACCATTGAATTTTTTATTATTTAACTCTTAAAATATATATTTTACTCAATTTAAAACTATTTTAAATTAAAAAATTGTTTGGTTCCCTAAATGATAAAAAATCTTAATTGAGTCCGAATTGAATCCTCTCTCAAATGCACCCTCCAAAACTCCTCTTCCATTATCTATCTAACCCCAACCTTTAATCTTGAACCTCCATGTATATGATATAATTGTGAAGATGAAACACGATTCTGGTTCTCTGGAAAAGTTTCAACCTCAAAAAAAATCAAAAGGATAATATAGTCAATAATTTAGGCTTTGAAATCCCCTTATTTTGTCTCGAGTAGTTGTCATTGAGAAGGAAATAGATGTAGATTGTTTAAAGTCGAGTAAATAACTGGTATGGAAAGTAATTTAAGAGAAATTTTGGATGGATTGGATCTTTAGGAATGACCAACCATTTTATTTGATATTGGTTCATGATTTTTTTCTATACAATGAGTTTTAGTAAAAAAGGATTTCATTAGAACCTTGGTTGATGGGAAGGAACTTGTTTTCTCCTTGAAACAGTGGAATTTTTTTAAGAGTCCTCATGAATTAGTTTATGAAGACTATTAGAGTTTCTATCCTATTGAATATACTGATTTTTTTAGGATGCTATTTCGAATCTTATAGGTGATGGAAACCCTAGAAGACCAAATATAGTAGAACTCAATATAGAGTGAAAATTTCTTTATAAGTTTATCCAACATAAGTTATGTCTCAGGAAGGAGGAATTCAGTGTTTTGATATTCCAAGATATATTCTTCCTGTAACTTATGAAAAGAGGGTCCAAAATAAATCTTTACAAATAATTTATAGTTCACATGATAGAAGTGTGTAAGCCTACTTATAGATCAAAATCTTTAGTTTATCCCAAAAATGATATCTAATATACTAGAAGCTAGAGCCTTGGTTACTAAAGTAGAAGATAAGATTATTAAATGTGGTTGATTCTGTATAATACAAGATACATATAGGAGGATGAAATTCAATTAGAATCCCTGATCTAAGAAATGTGTGGTGGATAGTGAAAGGATTTATGAAAACTTCAATCCGATAAATGATCCCAAAAGATCTAGGGATTTAGTTGATCCAAACTTAGAACTAGATGAAGTTGTATCCTATTCCTATGATGAAGGGGTGTCTAAAGTTGTTTTTTTTAGTTGGTGGTGTGGTTTAGAAGAATCAGTAGCTTTGGTTGAGGAAGAAGAAGAGTTAGTTATAGTATATATTGAAGTTGGAAGTTTCCCTCACACTTTTAGAAGTTGAAATATCTCCTTTATTCCTATTGATTCCCCTATATTCTTACCTTATAAGGAAATATTACTGGAATATAATGAGGTTTCATAAACTGAGGTTTTCAATGATACTCAATTTGAGGGATCTGTTTCAGAAAGTCTAGAGGATTTCATTGAGTTATCTGATGATTATTTATATGATGTATATAGTGAAGTTGGTTGAGATGATGGAAGCAAAATGAGATCTGATGCAGGATATGTAGTGAATAAGGGGGATAAGTCTCCATAGCTATATTTTCTTAGCTTATTCTACTCATATTTAGTTTCTGATGATGGTAATGATGATGGGGGAAATCCACATGAGCACGGTAGACCTACCATTTAAGATGTTTATAGTGACCCCAAGGGATATTTGGTTGATAGAATAAATCAAACTAAAATCCCTAAACCCTTTCCTTTAGTGGTTTTAATCAGAGATGAGGAAGTATAAGTTACTTCTTCAATGCATGATGAGGAAGTAAGTGTTGAGGATGTAAGTTGGGGATCTCCTTTTTCCTATTCTGCACCATCACTTTCATAGGATAGGTCGCCTTATTCAAATATTTTGACCCAAGATAAAATAGATGCCTTTAAGGAAGATATTATGGGTGCTATTTCTAGATTTCCTAATCATTCTACCTCTCAGGATAGGTCTCTTAGCCAAGATGACATATCCTTGATAGTTTCATTGGTTGTGGCACATCTCCAACCCAAATTGTTTATGAGGATTGGAGAATTGGAAGTGGGGAATAAAAAATTGGTAGATCACATTAGTGGTATTCACTCTACCTTGTAGAGGACGAGGATAGACCTGAATTAGAGTAATCTATCTATTTTTGGGAAGTTGAGTCCCTATCTTCTTTTGTTGATGCCTCCTCTTCCAGAGATTCTCCTACTGTTGTGCTTTCTTCTCTTGATTCTGATTTAGTCAGGAGTATTATTAGATAATATTTGCAACATGTGTTGAGTGTTTCTTGTAATTCTCACCAGGAGGAGTTTTGGTAGATCAAGTCTCATAGTGATCACATTTATAATCTTGTCAGGTAATGTATTAATGTGTCTAGAAGATATAGGGAAACTATTATCAAGCTATAATGTACTATATTTCTAATATTTATACCAAAAAATTATCTCAATTAACATTTTAATTTTTTAGTTGAGAATATAAGGATGTATCATGTTACTAAGGCCTTCAAAGAGAAGGTGAGTCTGTTTTAAGTGTTAAATCCATTATTAAATATATTCATGGAAGAGAAAAAAAGATTTCTTTCAGGACATGGAGCATGGTGGTAGATTCATCACATAATTTTTCAAGATTATGGAGCCATTTCTTTACACTACTAGGACAACTGTCATTCCTCCACCCACTGTGCCTCTGACTACAAGTGATTCAGCTTCACTTTTAGTTCTAGTTCAGACTCCTTCTATAGTCATGATCCCCCTTTTCCTTAATATGGTATAAGAAATGAGGCATCTTAGGCTCATTTCCTCTAGAATTGTCTTCAGGAATCCTGCACCTCCCTCTATATCTATCTCTCCTCCTACTCCAGCCAGTGACAAAGGAAAAGTCCCCATAGGTCCTTCCTCCATTCATGATGAGGATGACCCAAACTCTAATTATGTTTTGATAGGTCTATTTTTTGTTTTTTATTTTAATGATGTGATCATATACCTCTTTATATTAATGTAAATTTGGTACTCTTTTATCTTCTCTCTTTGCTCAGATAAACTTTTCAATTCTATGTTATTCTTTTATTTTATGCATTTTTGATAATCCCAAAAGGGGGAGAATATGTATGTTATACATTTTTTTATCATTTATGCTTATTATTTTACCAAATATGTGGAATCCAATTCTTCTCTTTATTTATGATATCATTATACTCTGTAAACTCTTTGGAACTACTGTTTTGAATTTCTTTTGAACCATGATTTATGATCATCAAAGAGGAGATTGTTGGATCAATCCAAAAATTCCTTGTTTTAATGCTCACAAATCATGTTCATTTTATTATTAACTATTTATATGTTAAGTGGTAGAAGCATTACAATTTTATTATTTTTATAAAATTTCTCTAATAAAAGATTCTTTTATCAGAAGGGAGTCTACTACCACTGAAGGACTTGTGCTACTACTAGCATATTTAAGCTACTACCAGTGGACCTTTTCTATTTAAAAGATGATTATTCTATAATAAAGTCAAATCATGCTTCTATCATTTAAAGTTTTCTACCATTAGAATAATTTTTCTATTGCTAGTCTAAACCTTATACCAATAGTTTAGTTCTTCCACTACTAAAAGGAATCTCCCTTCATCAGTTATAACTTTCTACCACCAGATCAAATCTTCTACCATTAGTAAAGATATTATATAATAATTCTAAATTAACTAACTCTATTATAGTTTTTCTACCACTAGTTAAAGATCTTCTATCATGAGACTAAATCTACTATCGCCATTCTGAATTCGTTACCTCTAGAAGTTTTCACTACCACCAGTCTAAATATGCTACTACCAATATAATTTTGTTATCACCAGTTGATCTCTACTTACATTGAAGTCTCTACTTCCATGAATCTCTGGAATTAAATTCAAATTAATTATTCCAATGACTATTTTATGTAATTTAATGTGATTCATTGATTTGGTAAACACAATGATTTATGAATGATTATTCTTAAAACTACTACTATGGCGAATTAAATACAAAGACATACTTTTGGGTTTTTCTGCTTACTATGAGGATTTATTTTATTATTACCCTATAATGAATAATTTTAGTTTTTAAAAATATATAAATATGAGGACCCCCTATTGTATATAGGTTGGTTGGTTGATTGATTGACTAGTTGGTTGGAATAAGTAAACATGCAAGCTTAAGTGTTCCTTTAGGAAAAAGAATTGTTTGTGCTATATACGACATTATGTTTTTCATGAAAAAACATAAAAATTGTGAATAATGTTCAAAGTGATATCAAGGATAAATTTAAAGACAATCCATAAGAAGAATAATATCATTGATAATCATCTTAAACTAATCAGAGAAATAGAAACACAAAATCTCTTCTACATTCTTTCTCACTTATTCTCTATTTTATTTAATTTCAAGCTGTGCTTACATTATCTACTTAAATATTGAGTGAAAACTCTTATACTATATTTTAGAGTACTCTGATAATCTCTTCACACTTATTTTACATCTTATATCCCATGAATAACTATATAAGATACTATGTGTAGCCTAGACTGCTTTGTGTTTAGTTGTAACTATAAAATCTACTATATAGGTTGTGGATCTATTTATTGTTTAATAAACGTTCTTGGAAGTAGGTGACTATCATTTTGAGAGGATTAAGTATCATCTTGAGACTGAAACTCTTGTATTTATTTCTACTGTGTGTTAATCAAAATTTTCACTTTGTTTTTGGAAATTAGTTCATTTCTTCAAAATATCCTTCACAAATTAATGCTCTAATAGTTAGACTTAATAAAAGATTTATATATTTTGATTTATGTGTTTTTAATTGTTTCAAAAGTTAAAGTGATTTTAATTTTTTTAAATGGTTTGTGATTAATCCTTTGAAAATATTTTGAAAACATCAAATTATACATTTACACTATTTTAGTTATCTGAGCAATTTTTATAAATTTGGGGATTTAGTTTTAATTTTTTTTGAACTGAATTTTTTATTGAAAACTCAATTCACACCCTATTGAGTTGTCCACTCTGACCAAAAAAATGGTAAATAAATAAAAAAAATATTTTAGATAATTAATAAAAATATTAATTTCTATAAAAAAAATTATTAAAAAAATATCTTTTAGAAAACATTTAAATAAAAAAATTATTTCTAAATACACGATCATTTCCAGAAACCCAAATTTAATAAAAATAAGCTCACTATACAATCACTATGAAATAATTTACGATTCACCAATCCACTATTATTTTTAGGAACCACCATGAAACATTTATCAGGGGATTTAAAATGTAGTTAAATATAAAAAAACCACCTCTAAATACTATTTTTCTTGTAATGAAATAATCAAAAAATACTTTCCTCAGATTCACCACAATAAGGAAAACACACCAGAGGGTTCCTTATCTATCCATTCATCCCCAATACAATTCATATTCGTAGGACCTCCACAACTCACCTACCTTCATAATACAACTCATTCTCACATGCTCACCATCAAGAAAATTTCAATGTTGCTGCATAAATTAGGAAATTGAATTTATATGGTAATGTATAATAACTTCATAAAAAATAAAGATATATTTTTACCCAAATGTTTGTTCACAATCTATCCTTGTCTATAACATCCACTTTATACCATGACACTGGTTGTGCATGTATGATATTGTTGTTTTTGACAAGCATGGCCATGAAACTCTTATATTCTTTTCTATGATTCCTAATAATTTTTTGATCTTCATTATAGTCCACCATGATCCATGTATTTCTATTCTAGAAAAATTTCATCAGTGTACAAACACATTTTTTGATATATGAACAAGCATCAAAACCACCTATAGATAAGAATAAACAATAAAAAAAATAAAAAAAAATAAAACTAACGTGACACCTATTGGGTCACTAGTATGTCTAATTTTGAGTTTTATTTCCATTTTGGTGAATTCTTAGAGTTACCGAGTTTTGGGGGTTGAAAATGGGAATTTTTTAGAAGACAGACCAAGGTGCACGGTTAGCAAAAAGTTTGTATAATCGTGCAGATAACTATGTGAGGGTACTACAGGTTGGGACAATAGGGTTTTTCAGGGTTTGGTCATAGTTTTAAAAACCATTCAACACCCATGGGTAGCTGTGTGGCTTGATTTTTGTGGAGATAGTTACCCCACATAGTTGACATATGGTTTACCTAACCATGTGGCCAAACTGTGCTGCCTGTCCAGGTCACTACAAATTTGGTATTTTCCATTTCCCCATATTGATTTTATATCTATATGGACCTCTTTTTCTCCTCCCAATGTGTGTAGCCACTTCTCTTTGGCGGTGGAGCTTCCCCTATACTTTGGTGGTAGATTTCTCTTGAATTCTTAGTGGTTTGGTTTGAGGTGTATCAATTTATTATTGTTTTCTTCTTTATTTCTCACTCTTCTTTCTTGTTCCTCCATTTTCATGGAGATGTATAAACCTAGAAGGGGCGTTGGATGAATCTAGGGTATGCTATGGGAGAAATGGTTGGTTTTATTATGTATTAGGTGTGTGAGTCCTTGATCTTCCTATTTTTGGTGGTTATCATCAAAGGTGATGAGGTTAAAACCAAATTTGAGGTAGGTGTCTCTATTTAAGGGTATTTTCCATGACTTACCTTTAAATTTGTAAATCAACTTTGGTTTGTGTTTATTTAATTTCCATTAAATTAATTTATGGTTGATTTTTATCCCATGATTGATGTGATCTATGTTTGAATAACAATTTAATGTTTCAAAGTGTGGTTTTCCAAATTGGGGTGGCATGTGTGCACCCTTAATGTTTGATTAAATTTTCCAAATCAGTTTCATGGTTCTAAATGGATTTTAAAAATATTTTTATAAATGTTTTTACCTTGAGATAGGTGTTTTGATAAAATGGGATTTTTTTTTATGAAATTGTCTTGTGAAATTTCTTTTCATGGATTGAAATTTGTTTTTTGATTATGTTGGCACGGAGTATCACATGGGTTAAATGTGGTGTGAGTGAGGGGTTATCTAAGGGACCATGAGAGCCTTTTGGGAGGAAGAACAAGAGATATTAAATTTTGGTTTCCAAGGGACCGTGAGATCCTTTGGGTAGAAATATCATGAGAGGTTCCATTTGGTTGCTGAGAGATCATGAGATCTCTTGGAGCTAGGCCTGAGGAAGACTGTGAGAGCTTCCACTTTACTTAGTTGGATAACATACTTTGATTAAACTCACTCACATTATACCCCTGAGGTTAGATCCTTAGGTTCACTTACTCACACACCATAATCATCATATTTATTTATTAGTTCCTTGTTTGATGTGATGAGATGTGTTATGACCATTCTAATTTATTGGTATTATGATGATGATTCTTATGATTATACCTTGATATGACTTGTTTTGGATAGGTTGAGCATGATTTTACATTTGTTTTTGTTTCTTTATTTAATCCATGTAAAATTTGTTCTGGAAAATATGATTTATTGGAAATGGAAAACCAAAGGGATTTCAATGGTTATTTAAAAATGGTATGTTTTCAATGTGGTATAGTTTTGAAAAGGGTTTTCAAAATAGTTTATTGGTTTACATGGGTAAAATTAATAAACAGATTTATGATGGTATTCTATAGGTCTTTATGCCTCACACTCTACATATTCCTTTGGGTAAATGTAGATTTCATTTTTTAGGAAATAGGTAAAGGAAAGGGCACCATTCATCTGGGAGGATCTTCTTGATTACCATCATTTGGTGTTTTGTACAAGAGACATGGTCTCATATGGATTATCTTGTTTGGAGTCATTTTTAGGATTTTATATATACTGGGGTTTATGTATTAGCTGTTTTGGTCTGGAAACTCTTTCTTTTGAGTTGAGAGACCATGTATATGGACTTTGTGGCATGTTTTATATATAATGCTTGTGTTGGTTTATGGTATCTTATATCATATGATGTGTTTCTATGGATGTTTATGTATTTTTTACTATGATATTATTGGCGTGTTCATCCCATTTTTATGGATGGGTTATTCTGGTTTACCATGGTTGAAACTATTCCTAAGAGATTGTTGGTTATGCTTGGTTCTTATTTCCATCTCGTGGTGACCGAGAATGCACTTTGGGGCATGTGATGGGCCGGATCGGGTGAAGGGTGGGGTTGACTCAAGTTAGTTCATTACAAAATGGTATTAGAGGAAGTTTTTTATTTGAGAGTTAGTGGTAGACTAGAGCTAGTACCATTGGGACTCGAGAGGTAGGAATGGGGGACTACCTAGACATCTCTTCTTCGTGTTGAACCCCAAGTTTCCATGGGTGTTATGGGATTGTTTTTACATTTTGATCTTGGTTATAGATTTTTTATGGTGTTTTGTGGTATTTCCTAGTTGGTGTTGAGTCCCAAGGTGAGATTAGGGTTTAATTTGAGTTTTTGGGGGTAAAAAAAGGAGGTTTGGAGGAGGTGCACAATTAGTGCACATGGTTAGTAATAACTACACACAACCCATGTGACCTTTCTTACCAAATATAGTGACACCATCATGGTTGGAACATGGATTTCCTAACCTTGTGTCCAAAACATTCAAAATGGTAAATAATTAGATTTTTTGGTGTTTTCCCTTATTTTTTTTCATTTGGAGTTTCTCATAATGCAAGTGATACTATTGAAACCCATGATAGAGGTTCTTTTTTATTTTCTTGATATGGTTTGTGATTGAATTATGCTTGATGAATATTGTGTTTTTTGTGTTTAGTAGAAGATACCTCCTAGAAGGATCTCATTTAGGAATAGAGAGGGTGTTGTAGAGAACACCCCATAGGCAAACCCTCCTCTTGACCCAAATTTAGTGGAGTTGGTGATTCATATGATCTAATCATCAGGTAAAGTGGATGTTCAAGAGAAAATGTGGATGGTTGACCATGCTCAGGAGTTTATGAGGAAAAGTCCACCAGTGTTCCATGGTGATAAGGTACCCAATGAGATCGAGGAGTGGTTGGATCGTATCAAACAGATCTTTGAGTTTCTGAAGACCCTTTAATCTTCAAAGGTGGTCTTCTCCATGTATGCGCTTGAAGGAGTGGGTTGGAAGTAGTGGGAGTCAATGGTGATCTCGAGGGGGCATGTGGATCTCACATGGATTACTTTCAAGGTGTATTTCAACTAGTAGTTCTACATGAATACCTTGATGGTGGAGAAGGCCCATGATTTATTGAATTTGGAGTAAGGGGATCATTCAGTGATGGAGTCTGCTACTCATTTTACCAAATTGCTTCATGTCTCTATGGATATCCTGACAAACGATTACATCAATGATTAGTGTTTTGAGATGGGATTGAGTCCAAAGATCAGGTCTAAGATTATTATTCTTTATCTACCGACCTAATCAGAGGTGGTTGAAAAGGAAGCTGTGGAAGAGGCATATTTAACTAGAAATGTAGGATTTAGTGTTGTTTTATCAGTGGGAGAAAGCCAAAGTTATTCATCATGTTAGAAAAGGAAGTGGGATGAGCCTCATTAAGGCAGTGGAAAGAGTTTCCAACATTCATGAGGTTCTGATCTTGTGGATTCTTTAGGGCATAAGATTGTTGTTTGTTATCAGTTCAGGAAGGCTGGACACACCAAGAATCATTGCTCAAAGACTCTAAGGACGTGCCACTTGTGTGGAAAGTTAGGGTATCTTCAGTTCTTTTGTCAGTTGGTTTCATGGAGTAGAAATGTAGGCTCCACTTTTTCCAAGGGCTCTTGGGTACAATCAGAGTCTTCTAAGGGTGGAGGATCATACACTTGTAGTAAGAGAGATTATCATGAAGGGAAGAATATATAGGGTGATTCTGATCTAGGGAATATCCATGAAACAAAGGTTATGCCTAAGAACTTAGATTATATACTAGCCAATATTAGAGGTATGGTGTTTATTACATCTTCCATGACATCAATTTTATTTGAAACTAGAACATACCATTCCTTCATTTCACTTAAACTAATTGATGATTTGGGTATGTGAGTTGAGTTAATTCCATATGTTATGGATTTGATAACCTTGTTGTGTAGGAAGAAGGATTATGGTTTTAAGTACCCTGAGTGTCATGTTTTAATAGATTATGTGGAATTCATATGAGACATCATTGTTTTGGACCTGAATATTTGTATCTATATCATCGAAATGGATTGTTTGATCAGTTTAAAGGCATTAGTCGACTGCTATTTCCATATGGTCTAGTTCCTCAAAACTGATGAGAGTAATCACGCCTTTCAGGGTGAGTGGGAACCACAAACAAGGAGGGAATTACCGGTTGTTTCAGATTTGGGTTTGATCTCTTTCCAATTATCCAAGTTATTCCTTGATGTTGTTGAGTAGTCTTCCACGGGTGAAATTCCAGTGGTCATGGGTAGGTAACCGATATGTTTCTGGAGGATGAGTTTCCAACCCAATGATAGGTTGTTTTTTCTATCAATCTACTCCTGGGGATGATCCAAATCTCTTTTCCATCTTATCATATGGTTCTGATTGAGCTAAAAGAGTTAAATATTTAGTTAGAGGTTCTCAAGGTCAAGTGATTTATCCTTCCTGGCATGTCACTGTGGACTTCTCTAGTGCTATTTGCAAAGAAGGTGGATGGAATCCTCTAAATTATAATAGACTATCATAAGAATAATTAGGTTACTGTGAAAAATAAATATCGATTACCCATAATTGATGATCTATTTGACCATATCATGGGATCCAATTGGTTTTCAAAGATCAAACTAAGATCTGGGTACCAACAGTTGAGGGTTTGGAAAGAGGATTTTCTAATGAATGTCTTTTGAAGCCGGTATATAAATTTTGAGTATTTACTTATTCCATTCGAGCTTACCAATGCTCCATAAATATTTATGTAATTGATGAACCATATATTCCACAACTTTTTATAATCCTTCATGTTCATGTTTTTGGATGACATCTTGGTGTAATCTAATAGGAAAGAGGAGCATAATGACTATCTGGAGGTTGTTCTAGGTGTTTTGAGGGGTCACCATCTATATGAAAATATGTACAAGTGTAGGTTTTGGATTTAGGAGGTGAATTTATTTGAGTACATGATTTTTGAGGTATGAGTTTCAATGGATCCATAGAAATTTAGAGCAGTCATGTCTTGGGAGAAAACTAAGAATGTGTTTTAGGTCCGCAATTTTCTAGGCATGGCCAGGTACTATAGACATTTTTCTCAGGACTTCTCCAGGATAGATTCTCCCTTGAGGGTTCTGACTAGGAAAGGGTTTAATTTTGAGTTGGATGAGAATTTTTGTAGTTATTTTGAGCAGTTACAGGCCCTTTTAACATTTTCACATATCTTGATTATTCCTGAGACTCAGAGAGATTATAAAGTGTTTTGTGATGCTTCTAGTGTGGTTTTGGGGTGTGTGATGATGTTAAATGACTATGTTTTGGCCTATGGATCATGGAATCTATGAATCCATGAATGGAATTACCCTACCCATGACCAAGAATTGGTAGTTGTGATTCATGTGTTGAATATATGGAGGCATTTCTCTTAGGGGAGAATTTAAAGTGTATTCAGACTATAAGATCATGAAGTATATTTTTACCCATAGGGACCTAAACCTTAGATATAGATAATGGGTAGAATATATTTAGACCTTCAATTTTGAGATTTCTTATACACCAGGGAAGGTGAATATTTTCGCCGACATGTTGAGGAGGAAGCTTCCACTATAGGCAATTTGGGAATCAAAAAATAAGTGGGGTTTGATGAGTTTGTTTATTGATTTGAGTCTAGAGGTATATGAGGATAGATGGTTGGTGTTCTTAGCTAGTGTATAGTTTACAACCACTCTTATTTATTAGGTGAGGAGTGAGCTAATATCCTACTCCAAGTTCCAGTAGATTAGTAGTGCATTAAATGGTGGGGAGACCATAGGTTAATAGTCTCGGTCTCCTGATAGTTATCTCCTCTTTTGGAAGTGCTTGGTAGTTCTATTAAACTTGAGGTAGGAGGTGATTCATGAGGTTCATCATTCTATTTGGCCCATTCACACCGGGGAAACCATGATGTTCTATACCTTGAGAGTTTGGTATTGTTGGATTGAGATGAAATGTGTGGTTGTAGGTTTTGTTTATAGGTGATTGATCTATCAGAGGATTGAAGACAAGTATTAAGGACCAACCAGGTTGTTTCATCAACTTCCCATTTCAGTGTGGAAGTGGGATGATATATATATGGATTTCATGACCATTCTACCTCATACTCAAAGTGGAAAATATTGTCACGACCCGTCCCCCAGGGCCCGTACCGTTACTACCCCAAGCCCGCATTCCATAGGTCAGGGGCTGGCGACTAGCACTGGAAAGGCGTATCCCTAAAAACAGGAAGACATTGCCCTTAAACCTATACAAACTCACAGAGTAGAACACAAAAAGGGGAAACCACACAAAATAGAATGCAACAAAAGAAACTGTGAAGTAAACTGCTGTAGTAAAGAGTGCTGAAAGTAAAGGGCGCCAGAATATAAGCCCAACTGTAAAAGTACAAGTACGACTGAAAATACAATACAACTGAAAGAAAAAGTGAAATAGCTACTGGTTCATCCTCCTAGGTTCCTACCTGAAGGGTAGGTACAGATCGCCTCCTCAGCACTCCACGTCCATCCATCTCCTCCGCGTACCACCATGTCCTAGCTCCCTCAAACCTCAGCCTAGCTGCTCGTCGTCTCCACAGGACACAACAAGGTGAGGGTGAATCCCGTGCAGGGGTGAGTATAACGATACTCAGTAGGGACCCCGAGACCCTGAAGGTTTCCTAGAATCCCAAAAATAAAAACCACAGGGTAACACCATGAAGGTAAAGTACCACATAACATAACCTCAATCACAAGCACAAAGTAAAGATAGCTCACATCAAGATTTATTCTAGGGGTAGTAACAAGTAACATCCCCAGTCACATCGTCGAACACCTCAGCTGCTGGAGAACTCCTCTTCTATTGAGTATAGTGGGCCTTCCTCATCACATAGAGGCGCTTACCACTAACCTTGAACTATTGAGGTACTCCTCCCCATCGCATACCGTGGGTCTGCTGGGTCACACAGAGCCTCCCTCCCCCACCGTGGTCTGCTAAGGTACTCCTCTCCATCGCGTACCACAGACTCTCCCTAACGTGGCCTACTGATATACTCCTTCCCATTTCATAACATGGCCATCGAGTCACTATGAGTTGAAAAGTTAGCAGTCATCAGGTTTCAACCAGTCGTAGGGTTCCGTACATAGTGCACTTGGGAGAACCACTCCCTAATCTATTGTTCATATCTCAACTAGCACAAAGTCTCACAAAGAAGTAACATGATTATCTTCCATGTCATAATGGTTCCAACTCAACAGACGGCACGTCAATCGGACGACCGGTCTGTGCGTTATTGGCATTTCAGTGCTGAGGGCCCAATTGGATTGAGGTGCGATCCAACCGAGTCGTAGTACATATTTCTCCAAAACTCTAATGGATTAATTCAAAAGGACCGTCTTGCTCCAAGGGTCCCAACACCACAGACGGTTCGTCAAATGGGCGTTCGATTCTCAAGATAAGGTCCTTTGAGTGTTTCTGGGCCCGGTCAGGCCCGGGTCTGGTCCGACCCGGTCAGCCCGACCCGGCCCGACCCGGTCTAGGCGGGGGCGAGGTAAACTCGTCCCACTAGGACGATGTATGGTTCTGCCCACAAGATGGGTGGCCTGTAAGGCCGTCCTGGCCAGAATAGGGTGGCCCGCAAAGGGCGGCCTGACCCGCGTGGAGCAGTGGCCCTATAGGGCGGCGACCCGATCCGGGGGTGGCGGCCCACTCAGACAATGGCCCGGTCCAAGGGTAGCGGCCCGCATGGGTGGTGGACCAGTCTGAGGTCGGCGGCCTGGTGCGAGGGTGACGACCCGGTTCAATCCAGCGCGGGGGGTGTAACCCCCTAGTCTCCCAGATTCCCGAATGTCCTAGAGGCCATTCAGTTTGTGAAGCAGCGGTGCCACGTGGGCACCACTCAATCACCGCGAGACCCACCGAAGGTATATTTATTCTCTACCGTGGATTCCATTCGTCAGTTCCGCAGTGGTCGCACTGCCTCCCTTCTCGCGACTGGCCATCGTGCCAGCCGCCTCCTCCGTTCACCGCGGCTGACGAGCCGCTACCCTCCTCTTGCGTCGTGCGTCGATGTGTTGCAGTCTTTTATGGAGGCACAAGGATAGCAATATAACAGAGGGTTTGAGCCGGGTTCATTAGGCCCACGCCCTCCATGTTATCTCTTAAACATGAGGGGGATTAAGGGGTTTAATAATCAATTAAATTAACAACAAGATAAACCCCACAAAGATACCTCGTAACAACCTCCCGTAAAGACGAATGAATCGCGGGTCAACCTGTTAGTCGGTTGACCTGCGTTCTTCGTATTATTCAATAATGGAGAAGAGGAAATCATTTAAAAAGAATAAAATAACAAACCCCCTACCTTGAAACATTAGATAAATGTATGTGCTTGAAGGTGGATCGTGTTCTTCGTTCCCGCGACCGGCTCCCAAAGACGCCACTCGTACGTCACCCTTTGGTTCGGTGCGTCTGTCACCTCGTGCTGGGTCGGCTTTGTCTTCTAAGGGTCTGGAATCAAGGTGTTCTTTCAGCACTTCACTACTTGGTGAAGCTCTCTGATACCCCTTCCCCAGCTCCATATATATAGGATAGGGGGAGGGTAAGTAACGATGTGGGGAAATAATGGGGCTCATTAATTAGGAAGCTTCCTAATTTTCCCAACGTCGTCATTACTTAAGGTTGGCAGGTCAATCCATTTAATGGCTTGACACACCACTGACCCCACCCTTTAATTGGTCCGTTGGAGGTTATGAAATAAAATAACAAAATTATTTTATTTCATTTCTTAAAAAGTCACAAAACTTAACTTTTTCTCTAAAAATACTGCCATCAAAGTAAAGCCCCCCTTAAGAAAATCCCATCACTGTGGATTCAACGGTACCCTCATATTTTTAATCTGAGCAACAGTTCAAAAGTTAGAAAATGCCGCTCACGTATTTACTGAACTTACCTGAAAAAAGGTTCAGAAATTCATTTCAGGCATACCAGGCCTCGGAATCATGCACCATCAATTTTTTCAAACTTTTAATAATTCCATATAATTAAAAAAAATTACATGGAAATATGGGTCCTTACATTATCCCCACCTTTAGATCCTTTCATCCCTGAAAGACACAACATAGACTAAGGAAACAAATGTGGGTATTGAGCATGAATTTGAGCCTCCTTCTCCCATGTGATCTCCTGGAGGTTCCCATACTGCCAATGAACACGCACCAGAGGTATAGACCACCCACGAAGGACCCACTCCTGTCGATCCTCAATCTCTAATGGAACCTCCGTAAATGTCGCCCCATCTTCTAAGTCCAGCTCACCATGGTCGATGACGTGAGATGGGTCGTGCACGTATCTCCTCAGCTGAGATATGTGGAAGACGTCGTGCACCTTCTCCAACTGCGATGGAAGTGCCAAGTAGTATGCCACCTCGCATATCCTCTAAAGTATCATAAATGGACCAATAAAACTTGGTGATAACTTACCGCCTTGGCCAAATCTCCTTAGTCCCCATCAAGGAGAGACTCGCAAGAAAACATGGTCCCCCTCCTGGAACCCCAAAGGTCTCTCTATTCTGTTAGTATATGACTTATTTCTGCTTTGTGTAGTCTTCATCCACTCCTGGATGATCTGCACCTTCTCAGTAGTAGCCCGTACCAACTCTAGACCCATAAGTGTTGACACCCCTAGGTCTGTACAACATAGAGTTGATCTACAGGGTCGGCCGTATAGGGCCTCGAATGGTGCCATGCCGATGGTGGAGTGATAACTATTATTGTAAGAGAACTCCACCAAGGGAAAGTGATCCTTCCAACTGTGACCAAAATCTAGGACGCATGCATACAACATGTCCTTTGATGTCTGAATGGTCCACTCCGTCTGACCATCTGTCTGAGGATGAAAGGCGATGCTCAAACGCAACTGAGCCCCGGATGCCTCCTACAATCCATTCCACATCTGGTATGTAAAACATGCATCACAGTTAGAGAAAATAGTTGATGGAACCCCATGAAGTCTCACAATATCCTGTACATAGAGGCGTCCCAAGACCTCTACTGATCCCTACTCTCAGATAGGTAAGAAGTGGGCCGACTTGGTGAGTCGGTCAACGATCACCCATATGGAATCATTTACCCTAGACATATGTGGAAGCCCTATCACAAAGTCCATGTAGATCCCATCCCACTTCCATTTTGGCACCTCTAGTGGCTGTGCTAAGCCTACTGGTACCTAATGCTCGACCTTCACTTGCTGACAAGTGAGGCATCGGGAAACAAACTCTGCTACTGCCTTCTTCATCCCTGGCCACCAGTGCTGACACCGGAGGTCCTGGTACATCTTCGCCACACCAGGATGTACCGCCAGAGAGGACGTATGGAACTCCCTCAACACCTACTCCCATAGCACCACCAGTACCATGGTATATCCTTTGAAGAGGATGACATGCTCCCTACCTTCAAAAAATCTATCAGGTGCCTACCCTGAGGATATCTGAGCACATCGAGCCTCGAAATCAGTGTCCCCAAGCTGCGCCTCCCTAACCCGCTGAAGGAGTGGGGGAGTGACAGTCATAGACTGAAGGTATGCTGCTCTATCTCAATCCAAAAAGGATAACTGCAACGTGGCTAGCTGCTCTGTCTCCTCACTCAGCAACTGCATACCACACCTTTTGCTGAGTGCATCTACTACCATGTTCCCATTCCCAGGAGTATAGAATATCTCAAAGTCATAGTCCTGGAGGAAATCTAGACAATGCCACTATCTTAGGTTCAGGTCCTTCTGAGAGAAGATATACTTGAGACTCTTGTGATCAGATTAGACTGTAAAACGTTCACCCATCAAGTAATGTCACCACATCTTCAAAGTGAAGACCACTCTTGCTAACTCCAGGTCATGGGTAGCGTAGTTCTGCTCATTATGCCTTATCTGTCACGAGACATAGGAGATTACTATTCACTCCTACATCAGGACACACCCAAGTCCAGTCCCTGATGCGTCATAGTAGACTACATACCCCACACCCTCTTCTGGTAGCCTCAAGATGGGATCACTCATCAGTCTCTGTCTTAGCTCCTGGAAAATATGCTGGCATCTCTCCATCCATATAAAAGGCTATCCCTTATTCATAAAAGATGAAAAGGGTTATGAAACTTTGGAAAAGTCCGACATGAATCTTTGGTAATATCCAACCAACCTTAGGAAACTCCGCACCTTGGTCACACTCCTAGGTGGCTCCCATGAAATTACAGACTCTATCTTCACCGGATCCACTATAACTCTAGACTCCAAGATAACATGTCCTTGAAAGTGGACCTCTTATATATAGAACTAGAAATTCAAGAGTTTATCATAAAGCTGGTGCTCTCAGAGTGTATCTAGAACTATCTACAGATGATAGGCATGCTCCTCCTCTGTTGCTGAGTATATCAAGATGTCATCGATGAACACCACCACGAAGCGATCAAGGTATAGATGAAAGATCATGTTAATGAGTCCTATAAACACTACTGAGACATTGGTCATTCCGAAAGGCATAACCAAGAACTCATAATGGCCATACCAACATCTGAAGGCCATCTTATGCACATCCTCATCTTGTATCTTGAGATGATGATAGCCTAATTGGAGTTCTATCTTAAAAAACAAGTGAGCTCCCTTTAGCTGATCAAAAATATCATCGATCCTTGGGAGTGGATACTTATTCTTAATGGTCACCTAGTTCAGGCACTGATAATCCACATAGAGTCTCAAACTCCCATCTTCCTTCTTGGTGAACAAAATTGGGGCCGCCCATAGAGAAACACTGGGTCTTATGAACCCCTTTCCCTGCAAGTCCTCCAACTGTACATGTAACTCACGAAGCTTCGTGGGAGCCATCCAATATGATAGTGTAGATATTAGTGCTGTACTGGGGTACAGGTTGATGTAAAACTCTACCTCTCTACGTGGAGGTAGTCCTAGAACATCATCAGGAAAGACATCAGCATACTGGTCCACCACTATAGGATAGCTCGGACTCTCAACATCAATTGATCCGAGGGGAAGGCTAGCCAAATTATGAGTAATCGGATGAAACCTCCTCTGGGTAAGTCTATCCTATGCTGCAAAGGTTCCCTTATCACTGGTAAAAGAAAACCTGGTCCCGTCCGTGTGGACACACCTCACTTTGCACTTAATATAGTCAATCTGAGCATGGACTGTGGATAACTAGTCCATACCCAAGATGACGTTGTAAGGCCTAAACTCCGCTACTAGAAGATCCCAGCCAAAGCTCTCGCCTCTTAGAGTAATCTCACACTACCGACACTAGTGTGTAATCGTCGAATCCACTCCCGTAAGAGTCTCTAGCTGTAAGGATCAATCCAACGACTCCATTGGAATCTCCGAGCTCCGAACGAGGGCCATGGAAATAAAAGAGTGACTGTAACATATTTCTATAAGTACTGAAGCTAAGGTGTAGTAGACACAAATCATACCTCTAATAATCTCCAGAGTGTTGTGGTTGTAGGCCTCATCTGCCTAGAGCTGAGATCATCCTTGTCCTCCTTCTCCCTATGGTCGGGGTGGACCACTTGGCGGTGGTGGCGATAGAATCTCGAAACACTGCCCACCGCCTGCTACACGGTCAGATCCTCTACCGCATCTGCCACCCTGTGGAACTCCTCACTCGAACCTCTGACTCTTCCTCGATGGTCACTCAACCATATTCCAGTCGTTGGTATGGCGGGTTGGGCAGTCGCGATCCATATGACCCTGCCCGCCGCACGTGTAACACCGCGTGCCCCTCACCTATCTTCTTCTACCCTGTGAGCCTCGTACCTCTGACCCTGCATCTCGGGGTCATCCAATAGAAGGTCTAGTCTTCTTGGACCTCTATGTCATCTGCCTACTACCTCCTGTATATGACTCGGCTATATTTCATCCGGTGGTAGCTCTCGCTGTTGGTGCCTACTCAGCTAGGAAGCTCTCCACAAAAATTTCTTGCTCAAGCACCCTGACCTACATTGGAATGCTGAGCGATACCATCGATGCTCTGATCTCCCATAGGAGACCCTTATCAAAGGTCCTGGCCCTAAAGAAAGGGTCCCGTACCATGTCGATGGAGTAGCGGGAGAGATTTGGTGAACCTCGCCGAGTACTGGGCCACTATCATGCTGCCTTTCTATAAGCGCAACAACTCCTGTATATGCACAGAGCATAAGGTAGCTGGGAAGAACTCTGCCCTGAAAAGGCCCTCAAAGTCCACCTAGATAAGGGTCGCCTCATCGTGTATCTGGAGCATCAGGCTCCACCATCTCCCTGCTGCTGCCTAAAAAAGGATGTCTTCCAGGATCACCATAAAATCAGCTGGTGTCCCAACTATGTGAAAAAATCTGACCACAGTCTCCAGCCAGTCCTCAGCCGCCTTCAGGTCCGTCTCACCTCGGAACCTCGGAGGCCTCTACCACTGGAAATCATGCAAAGATCTCAGTCGGTGTGCACCCTATACTGGTGGGGCTGGTGGCAATGGCTATCCAACAGGCAGCGGTGCTGCTGGTACACCACCCGAAGGTGCTAGTGCCGTAAGGGGGCCTTGTACTGAGGCCTCATCGCTCGGTGGGCTGTCATCACGTACTCTCTCAGGGAACCTGGGTGGCTGTCTTTGTGGAAGCATCCTGAAAATAAACATGTGTGCCATGGTTAAAAGGTATACCTGGTGAGATGACTCAAGAAAACACAAGAAAGACTTTTCAAAACACACGCAATCAGTGTTTTCGTGTGATGAGTGGGAAATCATAACTCAGGGTCCTGGTGTATGGATACGTCAGTCGCCGCACCAACAATGTACTCCCCAAATTGAGAACCACACTCATAACAATTAACACTAATTCCACATAGAAAATATCAGAGTCCTAGTTATTTGGTAGAACCAAACTCCTCTGATACCAATTTGTCACGACCCGTCCACCAGGGCCCATGCCGTGACTACCCCAAGCCCACCTTCCATAGGCTAGGGGATGGTGACTAGCATCGGAAAGGCGTATCTCTAAAACGGGAAGGCATTGCCTTTAAACCTATAAAAACTCACAGAGTAGAATGCAACAAGGGGAAACCACACAGACTAGAAGGCAACAAAAGCAACTATGAAGTAAACTACTGTAGTAAAGAGTGATGAAAGTAAAGGGGACCAGAATACAAGCCCAACTGTAAAAGTACAAGTACAAATGAAAGTACAATACAACTGAAAGAAAAAGGGAAACAACTAATGGGTCATCCTTCGAGGTACCTACTTGAAGGGTAGGTACATATCACCTCCTCAACACTCTATGTCCGTCTATCTCCTCCGTGTACCACCAGGTCCTGTCTCACTCAAACCTCAGCCCAGCTGCTCATCATCTGCACAAGACACAACAAGGTGTGGGAGAAGCCCGTTTAGGGGTGAGTATAATGATACTAAATAGGTATCCTGAGACCCTGAAGGTATCCTAGAATTCCACAAATAAAAACCACAGGGTAACACCACGAAGGTAAAGTATCACACAGGTAAAGTACCACATAGCATAACCTCAATCAAAAGAACAAAGTAAAGACAAATCACACCAGGATTTATTCTAGGGGTAAAACAATTAATATCCCCAGTCACATCATTGAACACCTCATCTACTAGAGAACTCCTCCTCTATCGAGTATAGTGGGCATGCCGTGCCACACAGAGGCTCTTCCCACTAACCTTGAATTACTGAGGTACTCCTCCCCATTGTGTACCATGGGTCTTATGGGTCACACAGAGCCGCCCTCCCCAAGAGTGGTCTGCTAAGGTACTCCTCCCCATCGGGTACCATAGACTCTCCCCACCGTGGCCTGTTGAGTTACTCCTCCCCATCATATACCGTGGCCGTTGAGTCACTCCGAGTTGAAAAGTCAGTAGTCGTCATGTCTCAGCCAGTCACAAGGTTCTGTATGTAGTGCACTTGGGAGAACCGATCCCCAAGCCATCGGTTATATCTCAACTAGCACAAAGTCTTACAAAGAATTAACCCGATGATCCGCCATGTTATAAGGGTTCCAATGCAATAGACGACTCGTCAATTGGACTACCAGTCTGTGCATTATTGGCATTTCAGTACTGAGGGCCCGGTTGGATTCGGGTGCGATCCAACCTGGCCATACTCAAGATTTCTTTGAAACTCTAATAGAGTAAGTCAAAATGACTGTCTCGCTCCAAGGGTCCTAACGCTGCAGACGGTTCATCAAATGGGCGTCCGGTTCTCAAGATAAGGTCCTTTGAGTGTTTGTGGGCCCGGTGAGGCCCAGGTCTGGTCCGACCCGGTCTAGGCTGGGCCAAGGTGAAATCAGCCCGCTGGGCCGATGTCTGGTCCGTCCTACAAGATGGGTGGCCCGCAAGGGGCGGCCCGACCCGCATGGGGCAGTTGCCCGATCCGGGGGCGTCAGCCCATTGGGGCAACATCCTACTCGGGCGGTGGCCCGGTCTGAGGGCAGTAGCCCGGCTCGAGGGAGGTGTCCTGGTGTGAGGGCGGAAACCTGGTTTGATCTGACGTGATGGGGGGGGGGTGTAACCCCCCAGTCTCCCAAATTCACGAACAGCCCAGAGGACATTCGGTTTACGAAGCGGTGACACCATGTGGGCACTGCTTGGTCGCCGCGGAACCCGCCGGAGGCGGGTTCGGCCTCCGCCATGGCTTCGGCCATGACTTTTGTTCACCGAAGGTGTGGTGGTCACACTTCCTCTCTTCCTGTGGCCGACCATCATGCTGGCCGCCTCCTCCATTCGCCACGACTAACGATCCGCATCCCTCATCTTGCGGTGTGCGTCGACGTGCTCACAGTCTTCCATGGAGGCACACAGATAGAAAGATAGTGGAGGTTTCAGGCTGGGTTCGTTAGGCCCGCACCCTCCGCGTTAGATCATAAACTTGAGGGTGATTAAGGGGTTTAATAATCAATTGAATTAACAATAAGATAAACCCCACAAAGATACCCCGCAACAACCTCCCACAAAGATGAATGAATCGCGGGTCAACCCGTTAGTCGGTTGACCTGCGTTCTTCATATTATTCAAGAATGGGGAAGAGGAAATCATTTAAAAATCATAAACGAACAAACCCACTACCTCGAAATTTTGTATAAATGTTCTCTCTTGAAGGTGGATCATGTTCTTCGTTCCCACGACCGACTCCCAAAGACGCCACTCGTATGTCGTCCTTTGGTTCGGTGTCGTCCATCACCTCCAACTGGGTCAGCTTTATCTTTTAAGGGTCTGGCGTCATGGTGTTCCTTCAGCACTTCGCTGCTTGTTGAAGCTCTCTGATACCCCTTCCCTAAATCCATATATATAGGAGATGTGGAGGGTAAGTAATAGCGTGGGGAACTAATGAGGCTCATTAATTAGGAAGCTTCCTAATTTCCCCAACGTCGTCGTTACTTAAGGTTGGTAAGTCAAGCCATTTAATGGCTTGACACACCGCCGACCCCACCCTTTAATTGGTTTGTTAGAGGTTATGAAATAAAATAACAAAATTATTTTATTTCATTGCTTAAAAAGTCACAAAACTTAACTTTTTCTTCGGACCTACCACGACCAAAGTAAATCCACTCTTAAGTGAATCTTGATGCTACGAATTCAACGGTGCCCTTGAATTTTTAATCTAAGCAATGATTTAAAAGTTAGAAAATGCTGCTCACACATTTACTGAACGTGCCTAAAAAAAAGGTTCAGAAATTCATTCCGGGAACATCGGGCCTCAGAATCATGCACCATCAATTTTCACAGACTCATAATAATTCCATATAATTAAAAAAAATTACATAGAAATATGGGTCTTTACAAATATGACCTATGGGTGATTTTCAATCATCTGATGAAATCAACCCATTTTCTTCCCATCAGGGAGTCGATGAAGGTAGATGACCTCAAATTCTTATATGTTTAAGTGGGTTTTTAGCTTTATAGAGTTTCCTTAATGATAGTTTCAATCCAGGATGCCCATTTTACTTCATATTTTTATAAGGGTCTCTAGGAGTCTTTGAGAATCGAGATGAGATTGATCACAACGTATCAACCACAAACATATGGTCATTTTGAGTAGACCATCTAGACTCTTGAGGATATGTTGTGTGTGTGTGTGTGCTTGATTTTGGGGGTTTAAAATTCACCTAACACTAGATAAGTTTTATTATAATAATATTTATCAGTCCTCGATCAAGATAGAACCATTTGTGGCATTGTACAGATATCTGTTCCAATCCCTGTTGTGCTGGGATGAGGTGGGTAAGCATTCATTGGTTAGACTAAGTCTCATCTAGGAGACTTCTGAGATAGTGTGGTTGATTCAGAAAACGTTAGATATAGCTAAAAGTTGGAAGAATTCATATTCCAACTACCATCGTTAACCATTAGAGTTTCATATTGGTGATCAGGTGTTTCTTCTAGTTTGAGTTCAACTGGGACACCGTCGCTTAGGTAAGTAGAGAAAGTTAGCACTACATTATATCATGTCTTTTCGTATTATAGAGTGTCATGGGAAGGTAGCCTATCGGTTGAAGTTTCCATCATGGATGACCTCGATCCATGATGTATTTCATGTTTCCCAAATGAAGAGATACCACCCAGACCCATATCATTTGTTAGAGTGGGAAGATTTTGAGTTTGAGCTTGATGCCACCATTATAGAGAATCCTGTTTGTATCTTGGATTATCAGAACAAGGTGATTTGTGGTAAGAAGATCCCATTGGTCTGTGTGATTTGGAAGTGTTGTGGAGATAGCCGTGAGATATGGGAGTGAGAAGCTTTGGTGAGGGAAGAATGGCCTCACTTGTTTTATTCTAAGGATTACCAAGGACTTTCTGGGGGAAGAAAGTGGCATGCTAGGGAGTTTGTGACACTTTCTAGGTCACTTTTACATCTAATTTGAGTTTTATTTCCATTTAAATGTGTTATTGGAGTTCCTGGGTGTCGAGGTTCAAAAATGGGAAGTTTTGGGAAGATAGAACAAGGTTCACAGTAAGCATATGATTTGTTTAATTGTGCGGATAACCGTTCATGGGGGATTTAGGTTGGGACAATGGGTTTTTTCATAGTTTGGGAAAGGTTTTCTAAATTGTGAAACACCTAGGGGTAACTATGCGACTCGATTTTTGGGTAGATATTAGTTCTACATGGTTCGAACATGTTTTACCTAACTGTGGGGCTAAACCATGTGGCTTGTCCAGTTCACTTAAAATTTGGTAATTTACCATTTTTCCTCTATTGATTTCATACCCCTTTGATTCTATTTTTCTCATACCAACATGCGAAACCACTTCTCCTTGGTGGTGAAGCTTACCCACTCCTTTGATGGTAAATTTATCTTGGATTCTTGGTGGTTTGGATTGAGGTAAGTCAATTTATTCTTGTTTTCTTCTTCCTTTGACCCTCTTATTTCTTGTTCCTCCATTTTCATGGAGATGTTTAACCCTAGAAGGGATGTTGGCTAAATTTAGGGTATGTTATGGGGGGAATGGTTGTTTTTTTATGTATTAGGTGTGTGATACCTTGATCTTCATATTTTGGGTGGTTTTAATTGAATTCAATGAGGTTAGAACTGAATCTAAGTAAAGTATCTTTATTTAAGGGTGTTATCCATGGTTTACCTTTAAATTTTTGAACCGCCTTTGGTTTTTAATTATCTAATTACCATTAAATTAATGCATGGTTCATGTTTATCCCACGATTGATGTGATTTATAGATTTTAATGGTAATTTAAGATTTTAAAGTGTGGTTTTCCAAATGGGGGTGGCATGTGTGCACCCCAAGTGTTTGATAAAATGGATCAAAGGGGTTTCATAGTTCTAAATGGATTTATAAAATGGTTTTATAAATGGTTTTACCTTGGTAAATGTGTTTTGATAAAATGGGAATATCTATTTATGAAATTGGATTTTGAAATGAATTTTCATGGATTGAAACTTGTTTGTAATTATGTTGGTATGGATTAGAACATGGGTTAACTGGGGTGTGAGCAAGGGTTTGTCTAAGGGATCATTAGAGACTTCGAGGAGGAAGACCGTGAGAGCTTTCATTTTGGTTTCCAAGGGACCGTGAGATCCTTTAGGTAGTAAGATCATGAGAGCTTATATTTGGTTACTGAGAGACTATGAGATCTCTTGGAGTTGGGCTCGAGGAAGATTGTGAGAGCTTCCACTTTTCTCATCCAACTAGGATACTTTGATTAGAATCAATCACATTAGACCCTTGTGGTTAGATACCTAGGTTCACTTACTCATGACAGATTGGTTTTCATGATTATAAATTTTATTAGTTCCATGTTTGATGTGATGAGATGTGTTATTCCCATTATCATTTATTAGTATTATAATAATGATGCTTATGATTATACCTTGTTATGCCTTGTTTGGGGTGGGTTGAGCATGCTTTAACTTATGGTATTTTTGCTTTATTTGATCCATGTAAAAGTTTTTTTTTGGAAAACAAGATTTATTGTAAATGTAAAACCAAATGGATTTCAAAGGTTATTTGAAAATGGTATGTTTTCAAGGTGGTTTAGTTTTGAAAAGGGGTTTCAACTAGTTTATTGGTTTGCATGGGTAAAAACCTTAAATAGATTCATGATGGTATCCTACTAGGAATTATGACTCACACCCTATATATGACTTTGTGAGTATGTAGAATTTCATTTTTCAAGACATAGGTAAAGGCAAGGGCACTATGTACCTGAGTGGATCTTCTTGATTACTGTTGTCCAGTGTTTTGTGGAGGATAAATGGTATCAAAACTATTAGCTCATGTGGAGTCGTTTTTTGGAATTTTGTATCCATTGGGATGTATGTATTGTATTTTTTAGGATTTCTTGACTTTATTTTTGTTTTTGAGCTATGACTTGAGATACCATGTATATGGACTTTGTGGCATGTTTTGTATATGATGGTTATGTTGGTTTATGGTATTTTATATCATATTTTCTGTTTCTCTAGATGTTTATGTATTTTTAACTCTGATGTTATTAGTTTGGCATCCCCGTTTCATGGATGGGTCATACTGATTTACCATGGGTGAAACCATTCCCAAGAGATTGTTGGTTATGCCCGATGCTTGTCGCCAACCTCTGGAGATTGGGAATGCACTTTAGACCATATGAAAGACCAACTTGGGGTGATGGTTCAGGTCAACCCAAGTGGGTTTGTTACAATTAATTACTTATATTTATAAAAGATAAATCTATTCACCTAGGGCATGAGGGTTAGTTGTATCTATATCAACAGAATAATCTACATCACTACACTATAAGAAAAACCATATTTAGCAATGGTTTAAACCTTCACTAAATATTTCATTATGTTTTCTATAAATTTTTTATGAATTTTTATACTGAGAATCATTTCACAATATTTTTTTGAATTGTTAAGGATTATTTAGTAGTGGTTATTTCATAATAGTTTAAACCAATAATAAATTATTAAAAATAGTTTATTATTTAAATATTTTTATAAAAAAATAAAAAAAATTATTCAAAATGAAAATTTTAGATTTATAAAATTATTATTTATTTACCATTTATTATTTAATATTTACTTATTTTGGTATTTTTTATACATGACATAATAACTTCCCAAAAGTCAACCCATCTTTACACTACCACCACTCATTCTCACTTTACTTTTTAAGTACTAAACAAACCATCAAATATATTTACATATATTAATATGCTAATAAATATTATGTAATCCATCTTTTTCAATATTTTTTTACAATACACAATGACTCCCTAGGAGGTCACCCATATTGACATTGGTCCCACAACATGGAAAAATGAAGTTTGGGCCAAAACCCTTTGAGGCCCACATCATCCACAACATGGAAAAATGTCCTTCTCAGGTGAGAGAATGGGAAGACACCTTTATGTGATGTCCAAAGCAACAAAAAAAAAATGAATTTCAGGCCAAAACCTCATCATCCCTTGTTCTGAGCTCCATACTTCAAAAGAGGGAACAAACATCAACCTTCCAGAAAGAAAACAACTATAGAAATATGTAAATTAACAAAATATTAATAGAATATTCCTACCACGAGCCATCAATATCCTCATTCATTTATCAAATTTAGATTTACCATTAACATTATTTAGAGTGCCACGACCTCCTGGGTAGCGACCTCTCCTCCAGGATTTTGGGTTTTTTCCATAAATGGTCATCATAAAAAGTTAAAGGTGTTGAGGAAAAAATTTGGCCATGTGTCTTTTTCCTATGGTAATCATGTTGGAAATACAAACCAATACCGTCAGTTTTTATTTTCAATGTATGAGGAAGTTCCCAATGCGTTCCCAGTATATTCCATATACATACCTTTTTTCTCCCCATGCGGCTCTCCACTCCACGCATCTGCTCCAATTCTAGATGAAATAATTTAATTTTTGCTGCATTGTTTTTGGTTCCTTTAATTAATATGGTACTATAATGTTTTTTGAGTCATTTAATTTTTTGGGAAAAGTATATAAATAGACTGGTTTGTGTAGTCCATAAAACTACAGTGAAATACAAGCTTGAAAGCATTTTTTGTGGTGTTCCATTTTTCTTTCTCACATTTCTAGCTTGTACATCCAACAAACTAGTATCAGATCTGATAGCAAGGCATCCTCCTATTTCTAAAGATGTCCACCACAATTTAGTCGCAAGTTCCTAAGATCTCTAAGGATAATTATGAAAGGTGGTTTATCCAAATGAAGGCATTGTTTGGATCATAATAATTATGGTAGATCTTCACCTATGGGTATATAATAACCAATATGGAGGAAGAATCCACCTTCAAAAATGAAGAAAATATGGATCTCAAAAATCAAAGGAATAAATAAAACAAGGCGTTGTTCATCCTATATCAAGGGTTAGATGAATCAAAATTTTAAAATATTATTAAAGCAACATCAAGAAAGAAATATTAGGATACCCTTGGTATAATATTCAAGGTTGTTGATTGAGTGAAGCATTTTAATCTTCAAACACTAAGATTGGAGTTTGAAGTGGTGCACATGAAGGAAGGTGAGAGTATATCTGATTACTTCTCATGTTTTATTGTTATCATCAACAATTTAAAAATAAATGATGAAAAAGTGGAGGAAACTCGAGTAATTAAAAAAGAACTTATATCCCTCAAAACCAAGTTTGAGAACGTGGTTGTGGAAATTGAAGAATCAAAGGATTTGGAAAAATTTTCCACTGAATAATTTATGGGGTCGTTGCAAGTGAATGAGAAACGAATGAAAAAGAATGCTGGTTCAACACTAGATTATGCCTTAGAGTCCAAGTTGACTCTACAAGAACAAAAGGATGGACATGCACAAAGAAGTGGTCATGGAACTATTAATAATGAAAGAGTTAGAGAACATGGATATCATCAAAGTCATCAACAAAATCAATAAAATTTTTCCATCTTCCATGGAAGAGGAAATGGTGGAGGCTGATTTACGCATGGTCGTGAAAACACAAAGAATGTTCAATGTCACAATTGTAAGAAATTCGGCCATTATACCTGTGATTTTTAGAGAAAAATGGATCAATATGAATGATCCAAATATGATAAAGCATCTCATCATGAATAATAAGTTACCACACTCCTCCTTGCACAAGAAAAGGAATATGAATGGCCAGATGTGTGGCATCTCGAAACGGGTGAAAGAAACCATATGAGTGGTAACAAAGAATTATTACTGGAACTCACATAATAAGTTCATGGAAATGTGAGTTTTAGTGACTCATAAATGGTACCTGTGATTGGAAAAGGTAAAATTAAAATATATTAGAAGAATGGTGAGTTAAATTGCATCTCTAATGTGTATTACATACCAAACATGAAAAATAATATCATCAGTATAGACCAACTCCTTAAGCAGGGGTATATCATACACATAGATAACTCTTATCTATCTATAAGATATGCTCACAAGAGACTTGTTGCTCAAGTCCAAATGGCGAAGAATCACATGTTTCTACTACATATTAACACTAAGGCTGAGGAGTGTCTCTTTGGGATTATAATGAATGACTCATGGAGATGGCATCTGCGCTTTGGACATATCCATTTAAGAAACCTTAAACTTTTTTCCCCATCAAACATGGTGCGTGGATTTCCAAATATTGAAGTTACAAATCATGTGTGTGAGGCATGTACACTTAGTAAGCAACAAATGAATTCCTTCCCAAGTAGAATTTCTATAAGAGTAAAGGAACCACTTCAGTTGGTTCACACTGATATTTTTAGACCACTTGAAACACCCTCATTTGGAGGTAATAAGTACTTTATTACCCTCATTGATTATTTCAATAGAAATCTTTGGGTTTATTGCATCAAAGAAAAATATTCTGCTTTTACTATCTTTTAAATTTTCAAATCCCGCGTTGAAGAAGAGAGTGGTCACAAAATCAAAGTAATCAGATCTGATATAGGTGGAGAATATACTAAAAATGCATTTCAAGATTTTTTATGGGAATAAGGAATCAAGTAGAAATACACTATAGCCTACATGCCATATCAAAATTACATTGCAGAATGAAAGAACCACACCATCCTCAACATGATGAGGACCATACTAAAGGAGAAAGGCCTTCCAAAGAGCTTCTAGATAGAGGAAGTGGTATGTACTGACTAGCTACTCAATCAGTGTCTAACCAAGAGCATCAAAAATTTGACACCACAAGAGGCATAGAGTGGCTACAAACCTAGCATGGTGCACCTAAGAATATTTGGGTGTGTCTCCTACACTCGAGTTCCAGAATCAAGAAGAAAGAAGCTTGGTGTTCATGGCGAAAAATTAATCTTCATCATCTATACTGAAGCATATAAATCCTAAAATCCCTACAATCCACTAACCAATAAATTATTGGTGAGTAGAGATGTGATCTTTAGTGAGTAAAAATCTTGGAAATATAATTATGAAGAATCAAACAAAGATATTCCAGTCGAAACAGAAGATCCTAAATAAAGGAATGATCATCAAGATTAAACGATTTCCACACCTTCCTCGAGTGCATCATCAGAATACAGAAGTCTAGGATTACATTCCATCACTCCTAAAATCACTCCATCAAGTCAAAATTCGGCCAGCTCATCCTCACCCATGGGGTCTATAAAAATGAAGAGCTTAGGAGACATCTATGAGAAAACTGAATAGGTAAATATTTTCTGATAGTATACATATCACAAGCCTCTAAAATTTTAGGAATCCATAAGAGAATAATGTTGGCAAATTTATATGAAATAATAAATTAATTCCATAGATAAAAATGACACATGGGAGCTGGATAAACTTCCTAAAATCCAAAAAACAATTAACATCAAATGGGTGTACAAGATCAAGCGAAATGATGATGGTGAGATAGATCATTACAAGTCAAGGCTCATAGAAAAGGGGTATAAATAGAAGTATGGGGTGGAATATGAAGAAGTCTTCGCTTCTATTTCTCATATTGACATTGTGAAGATGATTATCTCCCTTGTTATCCATAATAGTTGGATGATCTACCAATTGGATGTGAAATCTGCATTCCTTAATGGGATTCTAGAAGAAGAGGTCTATGTTGACCAGCCTGAAGGCTTTGTTATGCAAGGGGAGGAAGAAAAGGCGTATTGATTGAAGAAATACCTCTATGGGTTGAAGCAATCTCCACATGCTTGGAATGCATGAATAAAAAATTATCTTCAAGATAATGGCTTTTACCAATGTCCATATGAGCATGAAGTTTACATCAAGAAGAATTTTCATGGATATATGCTTATAGCCTACCTGTGTGTTGATGATTTGTTGTTTATAGGGAACAACCAAATGATGTTCAATGAATTCAAGGATTCCATGTTTAAGGAGTTCGAGATGACTAATGGAGGTCTCATGCCCTTTTTTCTGGACATATAGGTAAAGAAAAAACATGGTGGCATCTACATATCTCAGAATAAGTATGCCAAGGAATTGTTTGAAAATTTCAAAATGGCCAATTGCAATACTGTAAAAACTCCTATAAAAATGGGTTTAAAACTGAAAAAATATAGAGAAGGACAAGCATTGACTCGAATTTGTTCAAGATTCTGATTGGAAGCCTAAGGTACCTTACAATAAGAAGGAAAAATATTTTATACAGTGTTGGTCATCTAAGTAGGTACATGGAATCACCAAAAGAGTCGTACTGGATAACTACAAAAAGAACCCTCAAGTACGTCAAAGGAATAGTGTATTTTGGTCTTTTCTATCCATATAGTGATGAATAAAAGTTATATGGATACTTAGAAATTGGTTGGGGAGGTGACCAAGATGAAATAAAAATCACCATTAGATATGTATTCTTTCTTGGAATGACTAATTCCACATGGAATTCAAGGAAGTAGAGAGTGGTCTCCCTATCCATATGTGAAGCAGAGTATGTGGTAGCACTATACACTGTTTGTGAAAGAATTTGGTTGAGAAATTTTCTAAAGGAGATGAATCATCCACATGATGGATCCACAATCATATATGTGGATAATAATTTAGCAATTGAACTAGCCAAAAATCCGGTGCAACATGGAAGAATAAAACACATTGATACTCGATACCATTTTCTGAGAGATCATGTGAAGCAAACAATAATAAAATTAAAGTATTTCTATACTATGGAACAGGTGCATGATATTTTCACAAAGGCATTACCAATAGATGAATTCAAACAACTAAGAACAATTCTTGGAATTAAGTTGGTTTTGTTTTTAAGGGGAGTGTTGGATATAAAAACCAATACCTTCAGTCAGTATTTTCAAATAAGAGGAAGTTCCCAGCGCATTCCTGATGTATTCCATATACGTCCCTTTTTTCTCCCCATGTGGATATCCACTCCACACATCCACTCCAATTCTAGACGCAAGAATTTAATTTTTTCTATGTTGTTTTTTTCCTTTAATTAATATGCTCCTATAATGTTTTTGGAATCCATTCATTTTTGGGAAAATGTCTATAAATAGACTATCTTGTGTAGTCCATAAAACTAGAGTGAAATACAAGCTTGAAATCATTTTTTTGTGGTGTTCTATTTTTATTTCTCACATTTCTATCTTGTATAGCCAATACATGATCACAAATATGACCAGACTTAGCCACCTCCCCTGTCCCCTTGGTATAATTCATAACAACATCAACTCTAGAAACAGTGCTCCCTAAAGCTTTATCATGAGTGGGGAAATGTCAGCTTTATTGCTGGAGATAGAGACCAGATCAACTGGTATCCCTACCTCTATAGTCACTGACACCTGTTTCCTTTTACCTAGATCATTAGAACCTACATAAGTAGGTTCCTTAGATAATAAATAATAAATAATTATAATAAATAATTAACAATTAATAATTAACAAGTAATTAAAATTTTCAATTAATTATAAATAATAAATAATTAATAATTAATAATTAACAAATAATAATTAATTGAAATAATAAATAATAAATAATAAATAAATAATAATAATAAATAAAAATTAATTAAAATTTCAATTAATTATTATTATTTTTATAGTGGTGTTTAAAAAACTATAGTTAAAAATAAATAAAAATACAAAAAATAAAATTTCATATTTAGCGATGGGTTTGACTACAGCTAAATGGATATAGTTTTTTAATAAATCATTGTGAATCATCACTTTTTTTTCTAAAAGCATCACTATAAAAACAAAAAAATCATTTAATGGTAGTTTTGAAAACTACTGCTAGATGATCTTTTTTCCTATAGATCCTACAACCTTTTTTAATAGAGATACATAATGCCCTCAGTGCTGGTAGGGGTGGAAGCATAAAAGGATGCATATGGGTAGTAAGTGTTGAAAACATAAGAGTATGTGGACACTATTATGATGGGTCAGACATCACAGAACATAGATACTGGGGGAAAGAAGGACCTAGTGAAAGATATGGTGTTCCCAGAAAATATGGAGTAAATGACATCAGTATCTCCAATCTTGGTACATTAGTTAAGGTATGCCATATAGTAGGAACAACTAATAAACCAATAGAATTTAGAGATATAGAAGAGGATTTTTGTGTTTCTGAGTCCTAAAAAATAATAATCATGAGAAATAAACATAGATAAAAAATGATAGATGTTATGAATATTAAAAATGTAAACTCATTGGGGTGATCATTAGTTATAATCCCCTATTTTAAGGACATTGATTCTTTCAAGTACTTTTTTACCTTCTAATATCTTCATAACTAGACATAATCATAGAGAAAAAATGTCATTTATATAGCTAACTATTAGCATCTAATTGGGGATTGATGTTGGTGTTGGATATATTTTCTACCATGAAATTATGTTGGAATTTTTATCAACTATGAATTGCATCCAATTGAGGAATTGGTGATGTTATATTTACTTCCAACGTAAGATACAATGAATATAAATTTGGAGATAGAGTTTTCATTGGTAAATCATTAGAATTAGCTAAGGAGTATCCACATGAAGAGTTTTTCTTATGGAAATGTAAGTATTTAGAAAGTTTCCAATAACATATCATTTGTGAAGGTTTCAATGATAGAAGTGCACAAGATGAACAATGGTATTGATGAATTTAAATGATCTTATTCTAATTTAATATGGATTTATATTAGGATTTAATGAATTTGGAAGAAGTTGGAAGCAGCTGTAGCAGTCCTATTTGTAGGACAAAAACCACACCGCAACACCATGGGTTATGCCAAAATGGATCTTTCATCAGATTAAAGTTTTGTGGATGATGGAATGATTTCACTGTATTAGTAGAGACCATATCTTATGTGTGATTAAATCAAAGTCATATAAGAATGAATCTGGAATTATCAAAGGTAGATCATGCCGTAGTTATCTTGGTAGTGTCGTGAATCAAAAGGAGTGATTTCTGGGAGGCTTGTTCCATGGTAAGTTGGTCAAAGGAGAATCCTAATATTTTCTTCAAAACATGTTTTATGGGGTGTGAGCTGTGAAATTGTTAGATTTATGATTATATACTATAAATGATAGTGTCACACCATGGATGTACTGAAGGAGGCAGTAGGTCTCAGGTTCAAGATTTTTAAATGGGAAACTTTGACTTGTATTTGAAGGATATTGTTGGATCAATTTAACTATATTACTTATGTATAATTGAATATATTTAGTGTGGGAAACAAGAATAATTTATATTAGAATAGAGAAAATGAAATTATGAAAAAGATAATAATGGAGATATCTATCTCTATAAAAAATAAATATTACTGCTATATAGAGAATAGAGAAACATTGTCATATCCGCAATTAAGAAAGATGAAATTAGATATCTGAATGAAATATCATAGAAAATAGGAATTTTAATGAAGAGATAAATAATAAAAATAAATATTGGTACTCATTGAATATATTTTCAAATAAGTAAGGTGGATTTTTCATTATGACTCATGGAAGGTGATGTTTCTTTCATAGCATTGTTCACAATTTGCTTGTGAATATGGAGCAGTAAGTGGAGATCAAGTAGAACCTATCTTCACTTGGTGCATCGATAACAAAAATGGTGATATTTTTATGTATTTTATTTGATTTCAATGTTGTATTACTTTCTCGAGTAGTGAGAAAATAAAAAAGAGTAATGAAGTGGCCCTTATAAGGGAAGTGACCCCAAGCTTGAAGTGATCTTTCCTAAAGCCACCACTAAGTAGCACGTTTAGTGGTTTTGTGGTAAACTAACACATTTTCATTGTATTTTCCTTAGATTATCCTAGTTTTGGTTAAAAATGTAAAATATTTATGTCTTGTGTGCATGCTTTACTTACTTTTTTCATGACATAAATCAATATGCATGGGCTAAGTAATCATTGACTGAAATGGATTAAAGTAAAGATAAGTGAATTAATAATCCAATTATTTCCAAAAGAAGAAAATAAGAGTGACCCTAATAATAATTTGGTAAAGATAATTTAGGGTAGTAAGAGTTTTAGGATTAATTTATTTATATTGAAACAAGTTTCATGCCCTGATTCATCCCTCTTACAGGGTATCTCTCACTAATTACCATCATGGTCCTAACAAGTGGTTTCATAGCATAAGACTATTTTTGGATTTGTTTTATTCTAAATTTATCCAATTATTTCTTATAGTTGAGTTTTATTATGTCCTTACATTCCTTTGGTGACCTAATAATAAGAAATAATTTGAAGTAGAACTCCAAGGGAATTCCATATAATGGAAAATTTCTTTCTGATTTTATGATTCAAATGAATAATTTCAGTAGCTTTAAAAAGGAAGGTATGAATAATTTTTATTATTAATCTATTGATATATTCAATGATGCTACAATATTATAATACTATCCTGATTTCCTAGATGATATTTCATCTATTGACGATGATAAGATATCGAGAAATCCAAAAGTTGAATCTATCCATATATCAAATGAGCTAGATATGTAACTATAATAAGAGATCATAAAGTTATAAAAGGAGAATGATGCACATGAGATCCATGATGTAGGGATGAGAATTGAGATAGAAAAGTTAAAAATACTGAACAAAAAGTTAGTTTAAGTGGATACTAATCTTGGGGAAAAGAATGAATCTCATGCTAATGAATTGAAGGAGATGTTTTCAAAAGTGGATAATATTAACATCTTGTTCTAAGGAGAAGGGCCTTATCTCAAAAGAAAAATAAAATATAAAGGTCTAGAAGGATGAAATTATTGTACGCATGGCCAAATAGATTGATAAGAATCAAAGGCTATAACAAGAAAAAGTTATCTTGAAGGATTCAATTTCTTAGATAAACAATAAGATGAATAAGCAAAGTGATACACTTAATGATCTTTCCCATAAATTGGAGGATAAAATGTATAAAGGGAATATGATGAAGGAATACATGAATAATCAACTTGAGGAAATAAACAAAAAGGTCCAATAACTTGAAGATGAATTGATCTTGGTGAAAAAAAAGTGGAACAACCTAAATATAAGGGTAAGCATATTATAAAAGATGATTTACATTTTTTATTCAATTATCCCATGGATTGGAATAGTGAGATGAAGATCAAGTATGCTAAATCAAAGGAGAATCATGAAAGAACTATGATGTCACAAAGGTTGCATTCCATGGGAAAATCATTCATTGACCATAATGGAACCCCTTTAAAGTTTGAAATCAAGAAAACCATTTTCACTCCAAATAAAATGGAAAAAATTGATATAATGAAAAAGAAACCAAGAATATCCCTATAATAGGTAAAAAACAAAGAGGTGAGCTTCAAGAGAAGGTATACAGACATGTGAATTTATTATGGAATGCATGGAAATATTTATAGATTTTTCTATGAATCATTGAATATTTTTTTAGGAAGATTAAACAATGATACAATCACTAGATGCTTGAACCTAAGTTCATCGGAAATTCATATCTACTGATAGTTCAGCGCTGTATTATTCCAACTATCGATTTTTCCCTCTTGTCTTATAGCACTAGAATTAGGAAGCCTATTTCACCCTATTCACCACTTATAAGATGTACCACACACACACTTAAACAATATAAAAACATACAAATAATGTTTGGTTCATATAAAAAAGAAAATGTACATTCAAGATTATGTGGTTTAGACTTTCATCATATATCCATATGATAACACTACAAACTCTTATATTACTGGAAGTACAAAGGATTGAAAACACTATAGCTTAGAATATAGTGTTACACTTTGATTAGAAATGGAACAAAAATTCATATCACTATCATTGTTCTCAGTATCTGGACCCACCTATCTTTTATAGATACACTTAACTAGTTGAGTCGGTCACACCAACATTTGAGAATCATGGCCAGTCATCTATTGACTCATTATTCTTCAATATATAGCACCACCTCAACCTATTTGGATGGTACAATATTCATATCCACCAAACTATAAATCCTAGACCAGCCTGATTAACGCATCGAAAGTTCACAATCTTTTGATAAAAACATCTCTTTGATAAAGGTTTTTTTGTTTCTACTTTGATAAGACCAAGGTGACCTATCAGATTTTTAACTTTTGGTGAGTTAAATCCATTAACTTGAAGAAGCTTTATAGCCCCAAAAAATTACCAATTAAATATTTCTTAAATATATATCTTCAAAATTCTCCAACACATAGGAAATAAACATCCCATACCTCTATTCAAGTAGTGTTCTCCATCATCCTCTAGTTCAGCTGAGTCCCACTAAGGCACAATGCTATCTTAGGTTCTATTAGACTGACAAATTTTTAAATATGTGAGTTTTATTTTTCTTCCTTGTGATCTTACATATCTCTAACACCTTGTCTTCTAGAATATTCTAGATTAAATTAAATTCTTGGTTAATGTGTTTCATTATTTTATGAAATTATGGATTCTTGGTAAGGTGGATAACACTCTGATTGTTATTGGATAATGTTCCTCATTCTGATTATTTTCCATGATCCTTCAACTAGAACATTAACCAGAATATCTCCTTTATGTATTCTATAGATATTACATACTAAAATTCCATTATGGACTAAGTAACCATCATCTGTAGCTAATACATCCAACTGATCACCATTTCACCAAAAAGTAAACATAAGACCTATTGTGATTTTTCAAATATCGATGTCACTAATAAAACCCACATTAAAAAAACCTTATATAGGACCATTTTACTTAAACCAAAATGTTGCATATACCAATAACTTCAAGTGTAGAATGATCCACTTCAAAAATTCCTAATGTTCCTTCCCAGTGTTAGACATAAATTAACTTAATACTCCCACTTTTTTAGACAATTTCAGGCTATGTACAAATCATTGAATACATTAAGCTTCTGATAGCTAAAGAATATTTTACTTTCTCCATGCACCAGACCTCATATTCCTTTGAAGGCACCCATGACTTAGATAATTTTAAGTGTCTGGTAGGAGGGGTTGCAGAATATTTATATATGGTATTCCCAAAATTTTCAATGATCTTTCATATGTATTTCTTCTAGGATAACACCAAAATGCTATATTTTTTATCTCTTTCTATCCTCATCCCCATGATTTTCTTAGCATTATTAAGATCTTTCATTTCAAATCTAATAGACAAAAATATCTTCATATCTTGAATCCATCGAATCTATGGACCTAAAAACAACATATCATCCATATAGAATAGGATTAAAGTGTAAGTCCCATCATTCCACATCTTTTGATAGAATCAATTATAGGATTTTCTCCTCATGAAACCTTCTTTATTTATGAATAAATTGAATTTTTAGATCCACTACTAAGGTGCCTATTTCAATATGTAGAGACTTTGATTCAATTTACAAACAAGGCCCTCCTTCTGATGATCTGCACAACCCTTGGGATACCACATGTAGATATCCTCCTCCAAATCACCACAAAAAGGTAGTATTGACATATATCTTCTCCAAGTGTAAATAATTAGAAGAAAATAAACTCAACACTATTTAAAGGGTAGTATGATTAACTATCGATGAAAATATTTTAGAGAAATCAATTCCTTCCTTTTTTTGGAACCATTTCACCACCAACCATGCCTTATATATTCTACTTCTATAGCTTCTTCTTTTAGATGAAAAACCAATTTGTTCTCAATTTCTCACTCACCCTTCGATAATTTAGTCAAATTCCAAGTTTATTTGAACATTAACGAGTTCATATATTCCTCTATCACTGAATCTAACTATTTTAATTCACTGAGAGTTTCCATCTCTTTTGGGTATTTGGGTTCTCCAATATCCATCGCAAGTAAGAAGTTCATGTTGATCCCATATCACGGGATCAATCTTATGACTCTATAATATCTCCTTAGTGAAGTATCTAATCTTTATGATACTATAATTCTCAATGTTTGAACTTCAAATGAACCTACTACTAATTTATCAACTTAGATTTTTTCCTTCAAGTATAGGCATACCTTGAGAATTCTGTCACATATACCATTCGTTGAATCTCTGGTGAATTCATGATAACATCTGGTATCTCCATTTTTTTTTGAATTTCTAGTTATTTCATCCAGAATTAATTTTACTTAAGTATTTTACTTATTTCCCTCAAATTCAGATTCATCAAAGTTCATGTATTTTTATAGAATGTTTTTATTAAAAATTATATCATAACTTATGATGATATTCTATTTATCATCATTCCACAATCGATAACTGAATTATTCATCCCTATAGAATACACAAAAATAGCCTATATACTTTACCTCAAGCTTATCTTTGTCCTTAGTATCAACAATTTCACAAATAATGAAACCAAATACTTTGAGGTGAAATACTTTTAGTAACTTACCAGACCATAACTCTTCTGGTACACTTTTTTACCATGCAGATTCTAGACTTCTATTGACTAGGTATGCTACCATATTAATTGCTTATACCTAAATAGATTTGGGCATTCCATAGTGTACACACATGCATCTTTCCTTCTTAGTAAAAGTCCAATTCATCCTATCCATAATACTATTTTTTGTGGTGTTTTAGGTACTATTATTTTAAGCTTGATCCCCTTCTACCTGTTGGGAAAAAATCCCTCAAGGTAACATTGCAGTATTTTTGGGTTGATTGTGTTTGTTGACAAAGCAGGTTTTCATGGATATTTGTCGAGTTCCCGAGAATTTGTTGACAATCCATGTTGACAAAGAATGATGACAAAGGAAAGGGCGATCTGGAGGCGGTACAAAAGAGAAGTACAAGGTGGCGCCGTTTCCCAGTGTTTGCCAAATTTTTGGGGTCCAAAATTTGGAGTTTGGTGAGCATCGCGAAAAGTGGATTTCCATGAAGAGCATAATTTAATATGGCAAAGGCATGAATTTCGCAAAGATAGGATGTATGGATTGGATTTCTCGAAGACCAGAAGAATGGAGGTGGTGATGCTTCGCGATTACGTCAAGCTTCGCGAACGGCAGAGGCTGAAGCGCATCGCGGCGGAGAAGGGCTTTGCGAGAGAGCTTCGCGGCGAAGGCGCGAAGGAATGTTGGGATTTGCGAGGGAGCTTCGCGGCGAAGACGCGAAGGAATGTTATGCTTCGCGAGGGAGCTTCGCGGTGAAGGTGCGAGCCATGAAGGTAAGTTGACGGTGATTCTACGCGACTACGTCAAGCTTCGCGAACAGATAATTGCCGTGGAGCTTCACGATTTGGACATATTTCCGGTAGAAACTTTGGAGCTTCGCGAATTGAGATGACGTGGCGTTGACTTCGCGCGGAAAGTTCGAGGGTCGGTGGAATTGCCTATAAATAGAGGCCGACCCCCTCGAGAGAAGAAGAGAGAATTTTAAGAGAAAATCTATTACTCTCGGTTTGCGAAGGTGGTTCGCGGAGCCAGTGTGCTTCGCGAAAGAGGTGCTTCGCGGCGGCTATTGTAGCTCCGCGAAACCTGCGAGCTCCGCGTTGGCTTACTTAGCTTTGCGAGGGTCGTTGCTTTGCGACGGCTTGAGTATCGCGAGAGAGCTTCGCGAGGGTGCTTCGCGAGTGAGCTTCACGAAAAGGCAAGAGCTTCGCGAATGCTTGTTTGAGCTTCGCGAAATCGGGAGCCTCGCATTGTAGGGTGATTTGCGAAGGTCTTTCCAAAGGTTTTTTGCCCAGTGGATAGTGGCAAAGGGGTATTCATCTACGGGTGAAAGTTGAACTTCAACAGAGCATCTACATACAGAGAAAGATGCATTCCTTAATGGAAATGAAGAGACCTACAGGTCTATAAACTGTGAGTGAATCCCTTCCAAGAGCAGTGAGCTTAGGAAGAGGAAGAAGGTGATCCTCTACACCGGCAGTGATCTAGAGAGAGAGAAACAAGGAGTGACCCTTGGGAAAGCAGTGAGCTGACCCTAAACTTTGTATAGGCAGTGAGCCTGGGCCTAGAAGTGATCTAGCCCGAACATTGTAATCCACAGCTAGTGAAGTCTAGTGGAATTTGGTACGAACCGGAAACTTGTCGGTGTATGCTCCTTAGACATAGCCCTTAGCGGTGAACCAAGTAAAAATATCCGTGTCTACCTGCTTACTTCCCTGCATTGCATTCAAATCATCATTATCAGGTAAAGGAGACAAGTGATCATAGTAACCACACAAGTGCAAACAAAGTGACCCTTGTAACAAAGAGGTCAAGATCCAGTGGGGCAGGAAGAACTTTGAAAAAGAATATACATACCCTGATTCACCCCCCCTCTCAGGGTATATAGGCCCCTATTGGCCCTAACAATTGGTATCAGAGGGATAAGTTTCCTTTATTAGATTTGTTTGCTCCGACTTGGTGTAGTCGATCTGTGTGTTTAAAGAATTAGTCTGCTCTTATCTCGTGAGCCATGGCAAAGGGAAAAACATCAAAGAAGAATCAGAAGACAGGTGGTATTATTCAGTGTGGAAGTGTGTATGGAAAATGTGTGATTTAGTTAAAAGAATCAAACTGCTTGCTAAAGGAAGGCTTGGATGAATCTGATAGGGAAAAGATTGATTTACTCAATCAAGATGTTGGAATAAGTGAAGTACATGATCATCAAAGTAATGCCGGAACAACTGATGATGATGAAGTTTCAAGAAGGAGGCCACCAGTAGATGTTGTCAACATGACAAAGGAAGTGGACCAGAAGTTGGATGAAGATGTCAAATCCAAAGATAGCCGGATAAAAGTATTGGAGATTGAGGTCAACAAGCTAAGAGGCTTAAATCAAAGGCTTATTGACATAGTTACTGACCTAACAGAGAAGAATGATTCTCATGCCAATGAACTAAAAAAGATGGCTAAAATGAAAGGAAAACAAAAGGCTGATGATTATGAAGAGAATCAAAAGTCAGATGAAGTACAAAATCTGAAAGCTAGAAATGATGATCTAGCAGCACAGTTGTCTGAAGAAGTTCAGAAGAATCAAAGCCTACGACAAGAGAATGAATCTGTCTCTAAATCTGTTTCTGGGGAAAAATTAAAAGTAGTGAAGCAAAGTGCAATGGTGGAAAAGCTCACATAGGAACTAGAAGATGAGGTGAGTAACGGGAATCTTCTCAAGAAAGAACTGGATGTCCAACTCGAATCAAGGGAGACAAAGATTAAAAAGTTGGAAGAGGATCTAGAATTAGTAAAGAAGGATGTGGAGAAATCCAATGCTAAAGGAATGCCAAAAATGAAGGATGCCTTACACTTGCTATTTGATCATCCTTCGACAAGTGATGATAAAATGAAGAATAGGTATGCTATTTCTGAAGAGAAACAACAGAATATTTTCTCAGCTCAAAGACCAGCAAGTTTCGGAAAAGCTGGTATTGGATTTGTTGAAACCCCTCCTGTGCATGATAGAAAGAGAGCCGTGAACAGTTCTAGAAATGGAAAAGATCCTGCAGGTGCTGGAGATAGGCCTAAAAGGAAAATTACAAAAATAAGTGATGACATGTGTTATTTCTGTGGGATTCGCGGCCACACATCAAGCTTCTGTTCAGGGGCTCTGGAATACATTTTCGGATGTGAAAACGGAGACATTGCTAAATCTGAGAATAAGAAGAAGCATCATGATAAATCAGAGAGAAGAGTTTCTCAGAGGAGAACATTCATCAGATGCTATTACTGTGGAAGGATGGGACACATCATGAGTATGTTTCAGGAAGGTCAGGAGATCGATGCCAGAAGAATAAAACAAGTTGCATCAACATCTCAGCAGAGAAGTGATGAAATGAGGTATGCCTTTAATAGAAAATGTTTCATATGTTCTGATCATGGGAATCTGGACAGAGAGTGTAGCAAGAAGAAAGCAGGAAAGGAAAAGGAGCCCAGAAAGAGATTACCAACTCCAGTGGTACATAATGATAAATTAAACACTGGGAGACAAAGTGGTAAGGTAAAAAATAGGCTTAGAGCCTCAGGGGAATCACATGGAGCTGAACGAAAGGTATATCAATCACCTCCTCTATCGTACTCACAACCGCTCTCAAGGAGAGAATGTGAACAAACCTAGAAGATTAAGGGGAGATCTACTCCAGCTGTGATGAAGAATATTGAATGTTCAATAGAGGACTCACCACCAGCGAAAAAGAGTGTGGTGACTCAAACCTCTGATAAAATAAAGATGAACGAAGAATGCATCGAGAAATCCACATGTCGTGTTTCTCAGCGAGAAGTGAAGGAAAGAGGAAGACCCCTAAGATGGGAGAAGAAGAAAGGGAAGATGCCAAATAGAGAGGTTCCTACTCAGAGAAATAATCAAGGAAAATGGAATTTTGGTAGAGCCTCAAAGAAGGGAATGTGTACTAGCGGGTTTATACCCCAAGCGGTGAGAAAGGCCGAGCCAACCAAATCTACATATCAGAAAAAGGCTCAGAATGTAGGCAATGAATGCCTAGTCATATGGCCAGAATAGTTGAAGTTGGTTAGGCAGTTGGAGGAAGCAAGAAAGGAGTGTGATGCCCTCCAAGAAAGAATCAAAGGGTTGACCCATCAGGATCAACCACAATCCTCATCTTGAGGAGTCCAGAAGAAGACCCCCTCTCCCTATGTATATAAATGCTATTAACTGATGATCCGTGTGTTTCAGGTTTTAGGGAGATACGATCCAAGGGGAAGTGGCATCTAAGGATGCGTGGTGGAGAAGTGATATGCTTCAGTGTTTTGATTGACTCAAATCAGTTATCAATGTTGATGATAAAAGGGAGAAATAGAGCACAACAGGAAGTGAGAGCACAACGGGAAGTGATTGTGTTATTGACTTTGTCTCTTGTTTCCTACATCGAGTTCCAACTCAGTAGGCTTAGAGATTTGGTTAATGGATCAATGATGAGTGATAGATTGGCATAAATCATACAGGTGGAAGATAAGAATAAATGATGCAGGATAAGAATGGCGTTTATGGGTATAAACAGTGGGTCTAACCCCAGGAAGTGTTGCATAACACAGGGGGAGCATTCAACAACAAAATAAGATGCCAGATCCATCAAGGAAATAATTTGATGACCCAGCTCAGGTGTTGTCTATTGAGATAAGACGTACTATGGGAGAAGCAGCAGTGATCAAGCATTTCATGCTTATTTATTTTGATCTAACATTGTGGTATCAGCTGACTGTTTTCAGGATACCAAGAAGCTGCGAGAAAAAGTTGAAAGGAATGATTTCATTGCACAATGAAATATAGAAAAGTAACTGAAAGAAATGAAGCCACTGAAAAATGAGTCAGTGAACAATTTCCTGACGAAAGTGTTGAGGAAGAAAGCAACACAGGGGGAGAAGAAGTGGCTGAGGGTGACTCAGAAGAAGATACTGATGATGAGTACAAGGAAGTAAAATCCTTATCTGCATAACAGACAAAGAATCGAGCTGAAATTGACAGGCAGAATATCATCAGTGATCATTGAAGATGAAAACGGGGAAATGCCATGAATGAAGAGATAGGTCAAAATTGAGAAGAATCAGACCTGGGAGATTGTTTCGAGGCCATCAGACAACAATGTCATCAGGGATAAATGGGTTTATTAAGACAAGATGAATGAATATGACATAGTGATTTGGAACAAAGAACGATTGATGTGCAAAGGAGACTCCCAGATAGAGGGAATAAATGGTGATGAGACATTTTCACCGATTTCAAGGCAGGAGATAATCAGAATATTCCTAGCCATTGCAGGGCAAAGAAAGTTCAAAGAGTTCCAGATGGATGTAAAGGCTGCATTTCTAAATTATTTTCTGGAAGAAGAAGTGCATATCGAGGAACCATATGGTTCTCTTATTCATGAGGATGAGAACATGGCTTTTTAGATGAAGAAGGAATTATGTTGGTTTGGAATGGCGAAGTCCAAGGAGATGAAGACTCCGGTTGCTATCTGGATGAAATCATCAAAAGATGACTGTGGAAGGGCAGTTAATCTCACTAAAAACAGGCAGATTATCAGCAGTTTGCTCTACATGACCGCACCAAAGCCTGATATTGTTTTCGCCACATGCCAAGCAGAGAGATATAAGAGTAATCCCAAGGAAAGTCACCTGCTCGCAGTGAAAAGAATACTTCGGTATATCAAGGGCACAGTGGACTTCGGACTAACATACATCGGCAAATCTCAGACAGAGTTATTGGGATATACTGATGCAGACTGGGCCGGTTCAGCAGATGATAGAAAATCAACGTCAGGTGGTGCATTCTATCTTGGTGGATTGTGTATTTCTTGGATAAGCAAGAAACAAGATTGCATTTCATTAAGCACCGCAGAAGCTGAGTATATTGCGGCCACTCAAGCATGCACACTATTATTGTGGATGAAGCAGCAGCTTGAAGATATAGGAGTTGAAGTGAAGTCTCCGATCGGAATCCAGTGCGACAACTCAAGTGCTATAAATCTCAGCAAAAATCCCGTCCATCACTCAAGGACAAAGCACATTGAGATAAAGTATCATTTTATCAAGGAGAAAGTTGAGCAGGGGATCGTGAAGTTGGAGTATGTGCCTGCAGAACTACAGGTTGCAGACATCCTGACAAAGGCCTTATCCAAGGAAGCTTTTGAAAGGCATCGACTGGCTCTGGGAGTTCAGTCGATTCCCCGCACTTGAACTAGTGTGGATGTGGGACCCCCCTCTCCCTGAGGTATGGTGTGTTTTTATTTTTCCCTACTGTGCTAATGTGTTCTCTACTCTGTTACAGACTGCAAAGGAATAACCTTTGGGTTCGTTGACAAAGGGGGAGAAAAGTGTTTGTTAAAGGAGGAGAAAATAGTGATTGGGAGACAGTGTGGCTATTTGATAAATCATAATTGATACGGGGAGAAGCTGATAGGTGGAGCATCCAGAAAGGGGGAGCAATGAGCAAGGGGGAGAGAGTTTTTAAATCTGGCGATGCTAGAAGTGATCGATCAAAGAATAGAAATCACGACAGCTGAGGATCGTGATAAAAGCAGAACAGTGATGTTGGAATGGTGTGAGATGGAGTCCAGCTATCAACAATTGGTATCAACTTAAGAATTCACCAATTGGTATCAGTGTGGTTCAACAACTGGTTTTATTTTAAAAATTGTTATCAGGGTGGAATCGACAATTGGGGTTTGACATGAAGTGATTCATTGATGATCTTTTCATACTACTCTTGTTTCTCATGCCGAGCATTGCTCATGTGGGCTTAGAGTACGTGTTAATTGAATCCTTGAATGCTATCAGAATCTCAAGGGGCGAACGGTGGTAGTGGATGGAAGAAGACTCAGTGAGGTATCAAAGTGCAGAAAATCATCCTGAGCAAAATTGTGAAGAGTTGTCAACAAACCCAAAGGGGGAGATTGTTGGGCAAAAATCCCTCAAGGTAACATTGCAGTATTTTTGGGTTGATTGTGTTTGTTGACAAAGCAGGTTTTCATGGATATTTGTCGAGTTCCTGAGAAGTTGTTGACAATCCATGTTGACAAAGAACGATGACAAAGGAAAGGGAGATCTGGAGGCGGTACAAAAGAGCAATACAAGGTGGCACCGTTTCCCAGTGTTTGCCAAATTTTTGGGGTCCAAAATTTGGAGTTTGGTGAGCATCGCGAAAAGTGGATTTCCATGAAGAGAAGAATTCAATATGGAAAAGGCATGAATTTTGCGAAGATAGGATGTATGGATTGGATTTCGCGAAGACCAGAAGAATGGAGGCGGTGATGCTTCACGATTACGTCAAGCTTCGCGAACAGCAGAGGCTGAAGCGCATCGCGGCGGAGAAGGGCTTTGCGAGAGAGCTTCGTGGAGAAGGCGCGAAGGAATGTTGGGCTTTGTGAGGGAGCTTCGCGGCGAAGACACGAAAGTATGTTAGGCTTCGCGAGGGAGCTTCGTGGTGAAGGTGCGAGCCACGAAGGTAAGTTGACGGTGATTCTACGCGACTACGTCAAGCTTCGCGAATGGATAATTGCCGTGGAGCTTCGCGATTTGGACATATTTCCGGTAGAAACTTTAGAGCTTTGCGAATTGAGATGACGTGGCGTTGACTTCGCGCGGAAAGTTCGAGGGTCGGTGGAATTGCCTATAAATAGAGGCCGACCCCCTCGAGAGAAGAAGAGAGAATTTTCAGAGAAAATCTATTGCTCTCGGTTTGCGAAGGTGGTTCGCGGAGCCAGTGTGCTTCACGAAAGAGGTGCTTCGCGGCGACTATTGTAGCTCCGAGAAACCTGCGAGCTTCGTGTTGGCTTACTTAGATTCGCGAGGGTCGTTGCTTTCACTTGAGCATCGCGAGAGAGCTTCACGAGGGTTCTTCGCGAGTGAGCTTCGCGAAAAGGCAGGAGCTTCGCGAAGGCTTGTTTGAGCTTCACGAAATCGGGAGCCTCGCATTGTAGGGTGCTTTGCGAAGGTCTTTCCAAAGGTTGTTTGCCCAGTGGATAGTGGAAAAGGGGTATTCATCTACGGGTGAAAGTTGAACTTCAACAGAGCATCTACATACAGAGAAAGATGCATTCCTTAATGAAAATGAAGAGACCTACAGGTCTATAAACTGTGAGTGAATCCCTTCCAAGAGCAGTGAGCTTAGGAAGAGGAAGAAGGTGATCCTCTCCACCGGCAGTGAGCCAAAGAGAGAGAAACAGGGAGTGACCCTTGTGAAAGCAGTGAGCTGACCCTAAACTTTGTATAGGCAGTGATCCTGGGCCTAGAAGTGATCTAGCCCGAACATTGTAATCCACAGCTAGTGAAGTCTAGTGGAATTTGGTACGAACCGGCAACTTGTCGGCGTATGCTCCTTGGACGTAGCCCTTAGCGGTGAACCAAGTAAAAATATCTGTGTCTGCCTGCTTACTTCCCTGCATTGCATTCAAAGCATCATTATCAGGTAAAGGAGACAAGTGATCATAGTAACCACACAAGTGCAAACAAAGTGACCCTTGTAACAAAGAGGTCAAGATCCAGTGGGGTAGGAAGAACTTTGAAAAAGAATATACATACCATGATTCACCCCCCCTCTCAGGGTATATAGGCCCCTATTGGCCCTAACACTACCTAAAAGAGTTTTGGAAATTATTACCATTATATCCTCCACCATTATTAGATATGAGTAAATTCAATTTCTTTCCACTTTACAAGTCCACCATGGATTTCTACTATACAAAGGTACTAAAAAAATTAAATTTATTTTTAATAAAATAAACTCATACCTTCCTTGTGGAATCATTGATAAATATGATAAAGTAAAGTGATCCTCCATGAGATTGAACTAAGGTAGGTCCACAAACATTTTTGTGAACTAATTTTGGCTTCTCTTCTATGAGATTCTATCCATTCAAGTTAAATGAAATCGTCTTTTGTTTTCTAAGAACACAACTCTCCCAACTTTAAATAGTTGTATGATCAATATTCAATATTCCCTTCCTTACTATAACTTTCATGTTCTTCTCACTAAGGTGACCAATTCTGGAATACCAAACCTCTAGATCTTATGAGGTTGAAATTCTAGTGATTTCACTTCCACCCAAACTTTTGGTCAAGGAAAGTGTACCATACTTTACTAATCATGCCATAACCATGGATCTTAGAGTCACTTTTTAGACTCTATTGGAAAATTACATGATTAATACTTAATTATATAACTACTACAAAAATATAAGGTTCTTCTAGAGACCTAATATGTATCCCACTCCTTTAAACTGAAGAATACACCCATTCTGCATCCAGATGTTCACATATCCCTTTTCGATAATATCCAAAGTATCATCATCGAGAAAATGAAATCTCCCAAATCTTCCTAATACATAATTTACCATGAATCCATGATTTTTAATTTATTTGAAGGATTCACCAAAGTTAATCACCCATGAATCCACTAAAATATGAACAGTGAGTAGAATATTATTGCCACCCTATATTTTGCTAACATAATTTGAACTTATAGAATATGTTATTATGGTTACTTCCTTGATATTTATGAAATTTATATAGAGATATACTTACTTAACATAGTGTTAGCAGGTTCATCCTACAATAGTTGTCTTTCTATGACTCTTCTCCCAAGAATTTTCTTCCAATCATCTCCAATTATTTATTCGAGGTGAGCATCACCTTCCATCAGTATTGATAGCGATACTGAAAGGTAATTTGACCTCTCTTATCCAGAGTTACTCATTGATAATAAAATTATAGATGTATTAAAATATCATATTATTTATTTCACATGAATTACTTACTATAATAACCATGTCATCCTGGGATTTTTGTAAAGATGAAAGTTGTTGTATAACCCACACATCATCCATGAAAGTAACTTTCACTAGTTTGTGCTATATTCATATCATATTGAAGTCATTCACATGATATTCCATTAAACTAACTTCCAAAAATCTCATTTTAAAAAATGCCTCATTAGGAACACTTTATTTAGTGTTTTCAGTTTTTTATACATGTCATCTAAGGCCGCCTCAGCTCTAATATAGTCTAATTCTCCCAGATATTAAAAGCCATATTTTATTCCAAAAATATCCTCACTGAACCAATAATTTTTATATCCATATTTTCCCATTATCCATTCTCTATATTTTTAGGATTATCTCCACCTAACATAATTTCCAGGACCTTTTGGATGAGATGCATTCACGAGAAACCATAATCGATTCTATCGAACTTAATGATTAAAACTTTTGCTTCTTCCACCATTATATTTCCAATGACAATAAACCCTAATGAAATCAAATAGAATGGTGAGGTGGATCTGAATGTTACATTATTTTTTGAGTGTTTCCAAACAAGCTATGATGCCACTTGTTGAAAAAAACTCAAATACAATCACTGGATGATTGAACCCGAGTTCACTAGAAATTCATATCTATCGTTAGTTCTACATTTTAGAATTCCAATTATTGATTATTACCTCCTATATTAGAGAACCAGAATTATTAAGCCTACTGTTTCCCAATCACCACTTCTAAGACATACCAAATTCTCACTTCAAACAATCTCAAAACATACAAACAACGTAAGATAAATAAGAAAAAGTAAATGAACACATAAGATTACATGGTTCATACTTTCATCCAACATCCATGGGAGAAAATTGAAAACTATTATATTATTATATTTGAAAAGGATTAAAAAAACTTTAGATAATGATCTAGTGTTACACTTTGATATAATATAGAACAATAATATATATTAATATCCTCATTCTCAGAAACTGGCCCCACCTCTCTTTTATAGATATTCTCAGCCGGTTGAGCTGGCCACACTGATATTCAAGAATCATGGTCATCCATTCATTGAATTCACTATTCATATATATCCATCTTTTCCTCAACCACTTAAACCAGTACACTATTCATAACCACCAAACCAAAAATCCTAGATCAGTATGCTTAACCCATCATAATTTCATGATATTTTGGTACACACATCTACATGTTGAAGGTTAATATTATTTCTACTCATAAAATAACAGAGTGAACTATCAGAGTTTGGACTTCTGGTGAGTTAAATACAGTAACTTGAATAATATTTATAATCCCAACATATTTCTTACTACGAAATTGATATAAGTTTTTCAAAATTAAGTTACCCACAATAATAATGAAGGTATGGATTTTATTATAATAATTACTACCACGCTAGTCATTTATTAAGTAGAGATCATAGGATAACTTCAACTGGAATGAATCATGAAAAATAACATACATTTTTATTCTTTATAGAAATAGATTTCATAGTTTGGTTGAATAAAATCACCATTATGAAAGTGTTTTAAAAATGAGTTCCAAATATATCATTGAACAAAAACTTTCATGGAAAGATAAGAATAAGATTCATAAAATAGAAATAAGTTCAAATGCTTATATAACTGATAAATCTTATGTGAAATAAGTATCCCAAGGAAAGGTATTTTTTGAGAAATCTAATTATTATTGTAGATATAAACATGATAGAAAGATGGTTTAGAGAGTAAATGTTCAATTAGTGATATATGAATAAATAATTATTGGAAATATAACCCAAGAGGAAAACCTTGTTATTTGGTCAATGAAGAGAAGATCAAGCCCAAGGATAATTAAGAGAAGTTGGATTCTATAAAAAATATTTCATATCACAAGATGGATTCTAAATTTAAGGATAAAGGAAAAGAGGTGTTCTATAGTGAATCACCATCTTCCTCAACTTTTTGAAATTGGAATATCCCATTTCCCCTTATATTTAAATGATATAATTGTTTATTGGTGATGGCTTTGAGGGAGATATGATCCATGATGATATTTTGTTAAAAGATACAAGTGATGTCAAGACATGATTCAAATTTCCAATTGATGTTGGAGTAGTGAATGTGGTATATTTAGTGACCCAACCATAGTAGCTCAAATTCGGTGTCTATTTCATGAAATTGGTATAAGATACAAGGAATCACATTCTAAAGGACCTAATAATTTAGTAGTCTTGGTAAACTAGATACAGACTTGAGTAATTTATTACATTTGAAAACAAAAATAACAACACAATTTTTTGTATAAAAATATTATTCCCTCTAGAATATCCTTGAATATAAAACATAGTAATATTCATGGAAAACTAGGGAAAGGAAACAAAATAATGGTGAACTCAAATGCTCAGTAAGGGTTAAGTATAATAGAAGAAATCATGAATAACTGAAGCATCATTAATAAGGAATGAACAATATGGAAAGGTAAATATCTAAACACACATTCCATTTAAATAATTGACTAGCATAATCAATTTCAAGGTAAATAATTGAAAACACATTCGATTTAATCAATAAAATGAATATCATAATTGGATAAGTAATAATCAATATGGAAAGGTAAATAATTGAAAACACATTTCATTAATCAACAACTGATAATGAAATGCATCCAAAGATAATATCATTGTGAAAATCTATTAGATAATAATAAATAAACTATAAATGAAGGAAATTATTAAATATCAGATTCTATGTTTCCCAAGAACATGATACCTTTACTGTTAAAACCTTTCATAATATGGTTTAGAACATACTGGGTGAAAACCCATATAACTAAGGCTAGTGAATGGATTTATCACATGAGACCATCAATGCATCAATGGGATTTCTATAAATAAACCCCAACCAATTTCATGCATGTTAAAAGAATTCCTCATATATTGTATAATTGATTTAATTCATTAATAATGTTCCTTATCATTGAGTATTCATATTGAGTAAATAATATAGATTTATTAACATTTCCACAAATGAACAAATAATTTTCAATGTAAACATTGTATGTTAAAATGGTATACAATTTAAGAAATAAGAATATCCATGATAAATAATATGGATATTTATGGGAAATTTAATGTCTAATAATCATAGTAAAGTTAATATTTCAAGGAGAAGTTAATGACTACAAAATGTAATAAGGAAGTGAATTTCAATACTATCCTTGGTCAAAATAATCATAAACTGTACAGAGTAAGAATAAGGATGGTATTAACATATACCCATTGGAGTAATAATAAAGTGTTTCTATCATTTATGAATATAAATACCATAAAAATATCTATAAAAACATTCCTATGAAAAATATCCTTTTCATTTTGAAAAACATTTTGAAAATCCTTTTCTTTGAAAATTACTTTTATAAAACATTTTCTTTAAAAAGTTCCTCATAAAATTGAAAAAAATATTCAAAGAAAAAATGGTCATGATAGTGGGTAATTTAGTAAATGCCATAAAATTTAAAAATAACATTCCTTTTTCACCGTAAAAAATGTTAGGAATGATCCTTATTCATAAAATGACAAGAAGATTCCTTTCACATTTTCATTAAAATCCAAACGGGCATTATTTTGAAAATGTCATAAGATTACCTTGATTTTTTTTAAAATAATAAAAATGGGTAAAAATAACTTTGATAAATAATTATGAAAAGTTCAAAAAAAAGTAATAAATTTTTATAAAACATTGTATTTGAAGAAAAACAGATTTCTGACCAAAGAGAGAAATGAAGTCGGATTTTCTTAAAAAAATTTACTCAATTAATTTAAGTACCGAAGATTTAAAAAAAAACAATATTACATGAAAATATCATTAATAAACATAGTAGAATAAAATTAATTTCATTTATTAGGAAATGGTCAAATAATTTCCTTCATCTGATATTCAAGAATAATTAATCTTGATTAGAATGAGATTGTGAAATAAACCCTTTAAATGATCATAACGTTGAAGTGAGAATTAATAAATGAATCAATTATGTGTATAAAATGTAAATAAACATAAAAAAGTGAACATAAAACTTAAGACAATTAAATTCATTACACACATAATCTTATCATGACATAATTAATGAAGTATAAGTTTAACCCAATGAGTAAAAATTGAGTTAAGAATTCCCTTACCACTTGGTAGATTTTAATTCAAATTACCTTAGATTAAATAATTAAAATTGAAACTTAAAATAAAAAAGGATTAATTATTCATGATATTATATGTCAAAGTATCAGTATATACACCATATAAAAGAAATCCAGTGTATAACATTACAATATGCCTCAATGAAATGAAATTGAGATGAAATCCCTTATCATACGCTCACTTTTAGTTGAACATGATTGAACCTATTTTATAGTGGTTTTAAAAATGTTAATAACTTATTCAAGAACCATATTAATATTTATAATATCATATATGATTCTTTTATAACATCTTATTACCCATTCATTAACAATCTTTCATTATTTTTATTATTTTGGTTGTTAATTGTTTTATTTTCTCATGCATGTTTCGTCATGAAAGATCCAATTCTTGCACATATTATATAGTTATATCATCTCCAGAATAATAATCATGGAATAAATATCATATTTTTACATAAATTTTATTTTTAAATCCAATCATTAATGATGGTTATGAAAAATGAAGTACGTTACGATCATGGAGATGGTGTGCCATACGTACGCATGAGTAATGTTTCCATTTTCCAATGATCATTATGGAAACGATGAATGCAATATTTTTATCCTTAAATAATGATCATAATACAATATATACCATATTATTTATTTAATAATACATATATATATCATCCATGTGGCGTGGTGATGAAAAGAGAGTCACATCATTTCGTGAAGGCGGTAGTCTACATGTACACGAACAACGTTGTCATATTTCATTTAGTGAAAAGGTAAGAAATAAAATGATATATATTATCTTTAAAGAATGATATATATGATATTAATATCATAATTATTTCATTTATATCACATATAATCATTAAATTTATCCTTATCACCTTCCATGTGAAGTGTTAGTGAAAGACAAATCACATCGCTTCGTGAGGTGGTAGTCCGCCGTACACACGAGTGATGTTATCGCATGTCCTATAGAATGGAATATAAATATATATATATATATGATATAGTGACTATAGAGGTATAAATATGTTATAAATATCATATATATACTTTATATCTCTCATTATACCCAATCTTGAGAGGTGGAAATGAAAAAATGAACGATATCGGTTTGCGAGGCGGTAGTCCGCCGTACGCATGAATAATGATTTCATAACCCATTTGATGGAAGTGAATATGGTTTTAGGTAATTACCTTATTATAAAATCATCCAATTATATGGAATATAATTAGTTTATTATATCATCATGTATTAATAAAAATTTAATGAGGTGGATAAATAAGTAAAATAAAGATTCTTGTTGAAGAACGTTACCTCTTCATCAGGTATCTTCCTTCGGTTTGCACTAAATACTTATTAGACTGGATTTATACCCAAAATAAGGTTTCTGTGATGAGGTTAGGGAATTTTATAATTTATTTGGGATGTTATTTTCTGAACATAAGTGCTTTGAAGGTGTGAAGAAGAGAGAAGAGGGGGTGGCCTTTTATAAGTGAGGGAGAGGACACACTTGATATTTTTTAAAAGAATTGAGTGCTCCCATATTTTTTATATTTAAAAAGGGTAAAAAATGGACAATTTTAGAACCTTATAGGTTTTATGGTCAAAATATGTCCATAAAATAGTTTTATACAAGTTTTTAAGTCATTTTAACCCTTATCTTTTTAGTTTAACCCCATGGTAAACCCATTTTTACCTTAACCGTGATAATTAATTTTTATTGCATTCAATATTAATTTTGCTCAAAAATTAAGTTGAAATTATTATAAATTATAAATTATTATTATTCCAATTATGAAATCCATTTTTACAAATTAAATTCATAGAAGTTCCAAAATTTAATTTAAAATTAACCCCACATACGCGATGAGAAAGCATGTTTTTAAAGAGAAAAAGTTCAAAAATTTACAAAGTTTACAAAGTTTTTATATCAAAATTTAACATTAAAATTATTAAAATGAAATAAATTGTATTAATTGATATAAAATTGAACTAATTTTACTGTTAAAATAATTCAAAATATAATTTAACATTATAAATTATTTAAATTAAAAGGCAATTTTCAATTAAAACTCACTATTTTTTATTATTCATGAAAAAATGAAACTTCTTAGAAAAATCCAAAAAATGAACCCTAAGATAATTTAGATATTAATATTTCAAAAATTAGTTTTATTTTTTCAAATAAATTTTCTGAAATTGGTAAAAATTAATTTTAAATTATGTGCTCAGAGCGCAACAAAAACTTCTTTTAGAAAAAAATATTCTTTTTCAGAAAGAAAGTTATTTTTCTTTTAAATGATTATTATTTTATTTATAATAAATATATAATTAATAAAAATGTGTAAAATATATATTTTCACAAGTTATTCAATCCTATTCATACCCTCCATTCCAATATATAGGCAATAACTATCATATTAAATAATAATATTAATAGTATATTATTGTTCAGTAAAACTCAGTCTTATGTGTAATACAAGATATCAAAGATACTAATTCTTGTGTGTTACTAAAGATAACTAAGTATTACGTGTAACATATTCTCTAATTTTTTTTATTCTTTTAGAATTTTTTGGGTGTTACATTCTCCCCACATTAAATAAATTGTATCCTTGCAAATTAAACTCGATCTCCATAGTCAAAGGTTTGAAATTTGTAAATAGCATTATTAAAAAATACACATCATAAAAGGGTTAATAATAAATTATATTAATAAGAGAGAAAAGGTATGTACAATGGTCATATGTAATAACACATTACTAGGTTTCTAAGTAGGAGAACAATGGTGGCAATTAAATATATAGACATGGAATAAATGAATAAATAATTATAGAGAGTGATTGAGGTCATTGATCACAAAAAAGTGAATGATCAATGGAAAGTTAATCGCCTAAAAACCATAAATATATGATTATTTAGAACACCATTTGATTCATTGGATATGAATTTAATAGGATATCATTTTTTTCATGATCATTTTCCTAAAGTTCAAGAATTATTTTACTATCTAAAAATATAAGGAAATATACTTACTTGATATGTTTCTGTTTCATAAGAAAAATTTAATCCTTTGGTTATGCTTAGATCAATTTATATTTTATCTATTATTCCATGAAATGAATATCCATAAATTACTTTTTATTCCTAAAGCACTAAAATTCACTTTTAATGGATTGTAAGATCCATAAAAGTGTGACAGGTCTTTCCACCAGAATCTAACTATTTTCCAAAACCAATACGACTAGTACACATTATCTAATATAATACATTAATATCTAAACTTTAGAAGTAATAATATTGATTTATCATTGATATTTTTTTAAAGCATTTAACTAAAAACAATAATATATTAACCAGAACATCACATAGGCCAGTGGTAGATGTGAAACCCTTATCATCCTTCGGTCATGGGTTCAAGCCTCACTGCATTGTCGGAAGTGATAGGTTTTCACCCAAAATGTGAGTTTTACTTTTTCTAAACTTTATTAATATAATTCCAATAACATTACCTAAAAAAATATTATGTAAATCCTTGAAATAAAATCAATATTTAAATAACATTTTACTAAAGTTTTAATTAGAACTATTTTTTCCCCACAAAGTCTGATAATTTTATTTTTATATCAACCCTAAAGGTTATAAATACTGTTAAAATTATGTCTATAAAATGTAAATTAATTATTCCTAAAATAATTTTCCACTAAAACATATACTTTCCATAATTTTCTCCAAAATTTCCTTAATCTTAATATACTCCCTTCACATAAAACCTAAAAAGAGGTGTTTAAGACTTTGAAAATATGACCAATATTAAACTCATTAACCCATGATGAAATCCATAAATCTTAAGTTAATTAATACATATATGATTCTAACACAATCCAAATATGTCTCATGATTCTTATAACCAAAATACCATTGGTAAAAATAATTCTAAATTTTTATTTTTTGAATCCCAATACATAAATACTTATTTTATTTTATTTCTACAAAGGTCCTTCCTTGGTCTTGGGTTTATCCTTTATAAGATGGAATTGAATCAGATAATTCATAGGTTATCCAAATTTAATACAACTAACTATAAATGGATCACTAGGATTAGATTTATTTCCCTCCATCATACTCTTCATTTTTTTCTCTACATTTCTTTTCTTTATGCCTTTCTTTCCCACACATAAATATTTTTTCCATTCCTTTTGAGACAATTTTGTGGGTTTTTATTTCCACATTTCTAACATGATGGAAATCTAGCCTTATTTCCTATATGGCCTCCACCACTCGAGCTATTTGAAACTTCCATCATTATATTCTTTGGTGATTCTAGGAGCTGGTTAAGGTATATGTTGTTAATCATATTTCAGGAAAACTAATTAGGTATAATCACAATATATTTCACTTCAGTCATCATCCCATTTGGTTGCTCATATTTACCACCTTTTCCTTTACATTAAATGTTAACATGATTACTTTGGGTTCTATCCATTGACTAAAACCAAAAAGTATAGTGTGATAAATAATAATCATACTGGGAAAACCATATAATCATTTATAGGATGTCTAAATTATGACATTATTTTCAATATAAGACACCTTAGTTTTAACCTAGGCCATTAAATGTTATTACATATTCAAATTATTCATAATGGTTTGTAAATAAAATGCGAATTATCCTATGAATATCCCCTGTGAGTGTCAAACTAGCAGCGCAGTAAGTCCCATTGTCATGCACCAGGTGATGATCAGGTCAAGACCAATGCAACCTTTTCAAAGTTATTACCCCTAGGAATATATATTATAGATCCACATCTACTTGTAGCATCTTGGTAGGGATATATTTCCTTGAAAAACCACATAATCTTCACCTTATCAAAACTTTAGGACGTTTTATATACTTATCCTCAAAGTATACCATAGGGTTATATTCCCTAATATATGTTTTCCTAAATCTAGTTCCCAAGGTTTAACTAAACTTACTCTGATACCAAATATTGTGACCTAACCCCAATAACCTAGATCCTATGTCTTCTTTATTACATTAGTATAAGATACAAGTAATATCATCCTGAAGGACTGAATAGTTTAGTAGTCTTGGTAAACTAGATACATACTTGAGTCATTCATTACATTTGAAAACACAAATTACAACATATTTTTTTATATAATATCATTATTCCCTATAGAATATCCTTTCATATCAAACATAGAACTCTTTATGGAATCTTGGGTAAATGAAACAAAATAATAGTGAGATCAAATGCTCTTTAAGGGTTAATTACAGGGGAATAAATCACGAATAAATGAAGTTTCATTAATAAGGAATGAACAATATAACAAGGTAAATATATGAACACACATTCCATTTAAATAATTGATTAACATAATCAATGTTTAGGTAAATAACTGAGAAAACATTTTATTTAATCAATAAAATAATTATCATAACTAGATAAGGAATAATCAATATGGAAATGTAAATAACTGAAAACACATGACATTAATAAATAATTAATAATGAAATTCATCAAGAGATAATATCATTGTGAAAATCTCATGGATAATAATAACTAAACTCTGAATGAAGGAAATGCTTAAATATCAGAAGTCATGTTTCCTAGGAACATGATACCTTTACCATTAAAACCTTTCAAAATATGGTTTATAATATATTGGGTAAAAACCCATTTAACTAAGTTTAGTTAACTGATTCGTCCCATGAGACCATTGATACATCGAGGGAATTTATATAAATAGTACCCAACCCATTTCATGCATGTCCAAAGCATTCCTTATATATTGAATAATCGATTTAATTCATGAACAATGTGACTTATCATTAAGTATCCATATTGAATAAAGAATACAAATCTATCAATATTTCCACAGATGAAAAAATAATTTTCAATGTAAACATAATATGTTAAAATGGTATATAGTTTAATCAATAAAAATTTCCATGATAAATAATATGGATATTTAGGGGAAATTTAATGTCTAATGATCATAAGAAAGTGAATATTTCAAGGGGAAGATAATGAATACCCAATGAATCAAGGAAGTGAATGTCAATACTATCCTTAGTCAAAATAATCATAAACCATCTAGAGGAAGAATAATTATGTTATTAACATAGACCCATTGGAGCAAGAATAATGGTATGTTGTTATTGATGAATAGAAATACCATAAAAATATCTTTAAAAAAATTATTGAGGAAAATATCATTTTCATTTTGAAAAACATTTTAAAAACATTTTTCTTTGAAAATAACTTTTTAAAAACATTTTATTTTAAAATATACTAATAAACATTCAAATAAATCTTAAAAGAAATGATGGTAATGATAGAAAGTTGTAAGAAACCGAGTTTTTTCATGAGTTAAGAATCCTTTTTATTTTGGTTTAAATTCTTAATTACAGTATAATGTGAATACCCTTTGAGGTCATGGGTGTTTCAAGGGTTTCCGAAGAATATTTAGAGCTTAGATCCCATATTTTTGGAAGAAAATGATAGGCCACATGGTTAATAGAAATCATGTAGGGAAGGTCACACAGTTACTACTAACCATGTGAGTTTGGACAGTGGGGTGCTACATGATACATGGTTTGAGGAGACCATGCGTATGGTGGTAAATTCCCATGTGGGAGCCTTTTCAATTTTTGATAGTGGTATGAGACACAGTTTGTGCACGATTTGGAAAACCATGCGTACAAACCGTGTGAAGTTCCCCTCCTTATAGCATTGGGCACACAGTTGGTGCACAGTTTGTCCAACCGTGTGGTCAAACCATGCGGCCCAATATTTTGGGTAAAATTATGAAATTGACCTTATTTAATCTTATATTTCAAAAATAATTTCTATTTCCTCCTACATATAATAGCTTAAATGTGATAATCTCCCTTTGAAACCAATATTAGGATTTTCCATTGTTCCTTCATATGATCTTGGAATCAAGTGTCGTTGGTCTCATTGGATCTGCATTGGTGAGTAATCAATTCATTTTTTTCCATTATTCATTCTTATTGGTATCAGTTGTGCTATTTAGGTGCAAGACAATTTTCCCTAATTTCATATTCTTTATCAATTCTTCATTTTTATTCTGATTTGAGTCAAATCAAAAGCAGATACTAGACGAACACTCTACTATGAACCTATGGTAGGTGGTATATACTTTTACTAAATGGGTTGGTGCTTTATTAAGCTATTTTACACTATAATAGCCACCAAAATTTCTATAATGACCCCAAAATTGAAATGATTAATTGTGTTAAATGAAATGAAACCTGTTAGGGATGCGTTTGAGATGCGTTGGAGGTTTTTTCCCCAACCAAGGCCACCCATGGGGTGTTCCATGTAAATGGCCTATGCCTATGCCTTATTAAACCACCCATGGGGTGTTGTTAGTGATTTACTAGTTAGAGTAATCCTATTTATAAATGAATTGAATTGAATTGAATTGAATTTCTTGACAGGAGATGGGATGTCTCCTTTTCATGTTGATTATTTTGTTTGAATGGTTTATATAGAAATTAAATTACTTGAATGGTTTATTTAGAAAATATGGAAATGAGTGGGTAAACTCATGGAATGGAATTGAATGTGGATTATGATATGAGTAGGTATACTCATGGAACTTAAATGATAAATGATTTGAATGATGAATGGTTACATAGGATGCCATGTGTGTGTTACCCCATGGGTCATGAAAATGGTAAAGAATTCCTTGGACCTATATGCTCCTTGGATTCTGATTTCGCGGGATTCCTTAGGCCTTTATACCCCTTGTATCTAGTTTTTTTGTGATCACAATGGATAGGGTCGGTATACATGCTCCTTGGACCCCAACTCAAGCCTAACTAAGTTTCCATCGAGATGCTCCTGGGACTCGATGGGGATTCGTTGGTCCACTATACCTTGGATCCATCCCCAGGGGGTCTAACACTTGATTATATGCAAAAAACATGGTAAATGTTATATGATATGTTGTATAGTGAGACCATGGTTTATATGTGACTCTTCTAGTTATACGGTGTGGCTGTGGTTATGTTGATTTATAGATTATATGACATGGATGTGGTTAACATGATATGTATGGATGTACAAAAAGGCCATTTTAATATTATTATATTTTTTGTAGCTCCCTTGTTATAGGATCTTGACCCATGTTTTTATAGGGAGCCTTTATGGGATATATAGTATCTCTTGTTCTATAGTATACATGCCAAGGGCACTTTCCTTTTTCTTACTACTTACTCATGATATGTATTGAACTCTACTTTAGGTTATTATATTTCACAACTAGGATTTTATAGATATATTTGGGTGATTACCTAATAGGAATGTGTATCACACATTGTTTGGGATACTGTTGGGTACCTGAATAGACTATTTGGATGCAGGTAGGGACTGGGGAATCACCCATAGTTCGATGCTTGATTTTGTGCCATGCTTAGGATTAGGGGATAATGAGATCAATATGAGGCTCATGATGAAATTCAGAGATAGATCTTTTTGGTATTTATAGTAATTTTTTACATGTATTGTATTGGATATCTATATACCTATTTTGGATGCTTTGTAGATACATGACATGATCATCATTTATATGATATTCCTTTTGGAATTTGTTATATTTAACTATTTTTTTGTTTTTCTATTGTATGAATATTATAATGCTTCCAATATTGATTTGTATGATTGATGACACTATGTTACACTCTAATAAGAGGGAATAGTCTCCCCACAGACACACCATAGACCCTCGTTTCTAGTCGGCAACCTTTAGCGTTTGGGGAGATGCGATTGAGGCCATGTGACCAACTGGGCTCAAGGAACCATTCAATGGTATCTGGGTCTAGGACATTACAAAGTGGTATCAGATGTTTTTTCTTTTTATGGTTTATTATTTTGAAACAATAGGAAGGGATATGAAGGAATTGGAATTTTTTAATGAGTTGTTCCTGGGAACAACTAATCCACGTATAGAAAAAATCCAAATTACCTCCAATGAAAATTGATTTTTTATGGATTTAGACTATTATAGTTGATTTGATTCCACTGTTGGGTGATACACTTGAATTGTGATGTTATCGTTAATATTATTGAGGGTTCTATTTTGTTGAAACCTGATGAGATGAGGGTATTCCATGTCATGCATCATTTTCAGAACTTGTTAGAAATCGCATTCCATGCATTATGCTACACCATATAGGATGAATTTCCTGCTTTCATGATGTTGTGATAGGTGCTGTGATAGATATACCTACTGTTGTGATATAATTTTTTGTAGGGAATTGGGAAACATGGTTGCTACTCACAGTGCCTACCATAACCTAAGTGATGTATTCCTGATTAGGCTACATAAGACACCCTAAGCAGCAAATTGTGTCACATTGAGTCATGGACTATGAGTCCCATGGACTATAATTCACATGGACTATGAGTCGTATGGACTAGAACATGTTATGATGTAGATTAGTTGGACACCATATTTTGGTTTATGAGGAGTATAGTCCCTTATGGATCAAAAGTGGTAAACCATTTGGTTAAAACATTTAAAATTGAATGTGAAATAAATATGAAATTTAAATGGGAAATTGAAATGAAAAATAGATAAATTTACCTAGACACAGATTTTGAGTGGGCAAGAGGCAGTGTCTCTAGTGACTGTTTCTCTTACCAGTCATAGATTTAGGAGTAGGCTATGTAGTATGAATTTTTGTAGGAAGTTTTTGACTTGTCCTACTCTTTGAGCTATGAACTTTTGGTATCATTCTTTTTCAAAGTATGTATTTGGAATTGTAGAGTCATTCTACCACAATGAACTCCAATCATATTCCTAGAGGGTGGTGATGAACACACTCTGGAGATGGTGGGACATGGGATACCGATGGATCCTCCTTTAGTGTCCTATAGGATAATAACATTTTTACCAGACATAGGTGCTAAGGCATAGTTTTGCAAGCACTTTTTTTGCTTCATGCAGACTTTTTAGGGAGCACCACAACCTACCTTGTCTATGGTCGAGCTAACATATGTGTTCCAGCAGTAGAATTATCCTACTTTTTTGGGGGATGGTGGTCCACTGGCTGCTAAGCTGTGGCTTGAGACTATGCTATCGATCTTTGAGCATATTGATACACCTCCTTAGAGGAGAGTAAAGATCATGACTTACATGCTTCAGGGATCAACAAAGTGCTAGTGGGATTTTCTAAACTAGGATGACATGTTTCAAAATATGGTTTGGGTTGATTTTCAAACTAGGTTCTATGAATAATTTTACCCTAAGACTTTGAGGGCAGATCTGACTAGTGAGTTCATGCGTTTGGAGTAGGGTTCTATAACAGTTATAGAGTAATCAACATGATTTATAGAGTTAAAACATTTTTCATCTATGTACCTAGCTGATAAGTTATCGAGGGAAAGATTCTTTGAGGAAGGTCTCCGAAATGTTGTTTGATCTCAGGTCAATATTTTTAGATTGACCTCTATTATTGAAATTGTGAATCAAGTGATAATTAAAGAGAGGAACCGGAGGAAATCTGGGGACACAAAGCAGAGAAGTTCAGTATCTTAACCTAGTGGTTCAGTGTCTTTAAATATGAAGTACCATTTTGAGGCTTCCCATGAGATGAGTACTAATCAAACTGTGAGTACTGGTAGCTTGGTTTTCTATCATCAATGTGGCTGATAGGGAAACATGAGGAATCAATGCGAATGTGACCTAGTTGAGTGAAAATATTATGATAGGATATGCCATGTGAAATGTTTATATAGGACCTCACCTCTAGTAGTGAGTGGTAGGGGTCATCTCTAACACCCGGTTCAGGAGAAGGTTTCACAACTCTGTGTTAGGAAAGGATCTAGAGTAATACCATTCGATCAGGCTGAGGTGGTGGTGGTTGTGGCTAAGGTAGCTAGGAAACAGTTGTACCAATAAAGGAGAGTGGGCCTACTCTGGGTAGTGAGGTTGTGTCATAAGTCCATGGTCTAGGACAGATCTATTATGTTCAGGCTACCCCTGAGGAGTCGGGCGTCGGACCATATACAGTGATTAGTACAATTCTAGTAGCCTCAACTCTTGTATCTGATCTTTTTGACATATGTGCATCATATAGTTTCATATTTGTACCTATGGTGGAAATCCTTGGTCTTTTGGTTATGTTTTTGAGGGTTTTATGACACTTTAAATTCAATTGGGCATCAGAATGGGGGATGTACGTCAATTCAGGGAGTGCCCCCTTAAGGTTGGTGGGTGTCACTTCATCTGGAATCTTTTTTTCCTTGAGATGATTGGGTTTAGTGTTATAATTGGGATAGACTATCTAGTGGATTATTGAGCCTACGTTGACTTCTATCATCATAAGGTGACTATAAAATCACCATAGGGCACATTTTATACTCATAAGGGTGAATGTGATGTCTAGGTGAGTCAAGATGGACAAGAACATCATGGACTTGGCAGGATGACAACTCAGATTTCTAGTTTGTATCTAGATGATCAGGGAGAATGTCAGGTGGAATTTCCTACAGTGGTTGATCATTTCAAGGATGTATTACCAGATGAATTTTCTAGTTTACCTCATGGGATAGATGTTAAGTTCTCTATCGATCTAGTTCCAAGAGCTTTATTGGTATCCATTACTTCTTATAGGATGGTTGCGACAGAGTTGCAGGAGCTCAAGAGGCAGCTAGAGGATTTAGATGCAAAGAGGTTTGTTCAACCTAATACTTATCTACATGTTTTTCCTATCCTTTTTGTAAAAAAGGTGTACCCTCAATATATGTGTAAATTATCAGAAATTGAACCAACTGATGATTAAGAACTGGTATCCCATTCCATGGATAAATGACCCATTTGATCAGCTTTGAGGATATCGAGTGTTTTAGAAAATTGATTTGAGATTGGGATATCACCTGGTTTGTGTTTGAACTATAGAACTCATACGACTTTTCATAGTAGGTATGGTCTATAAAAGTATCTAGTTATTCCGTTCAGTCCCATGAATGTGCCAAATATTTTCATAGCCCTGATGAACTGAGTTTTCCATCCATATTTGGATTCGTTTGTAGTGTTTTTTAGGGACGATATCCTTGTGTATTCTCACAATCTACATGACCATGAAAAACTTATAGACATATTTTTTGTATACACTAAGATATCATTATTTATATGCTAATATCACAAATTTCCACTTCTAGATGGATACAATTCACTTCTTATGTCTTATTATCTCAGATATAGGAGTATCAGTATACTTAGAGAAGGTGAGAACTATAATTTCTTAGGAGTATCCTAATAACGTATTTGACACATGGAGTTTATTAGGGATAGATGGATATTAAAAGTGTTTTATATAGGACTTATCATGCTTATTAGCACCATTGAAGGGCTTGATAAGAAGGCTGTGAAGTTTTTATGGCCAGATACCTATGAGACAACCTTTTAGGAGCTAAAAGGGAGATTGAATTCAGCACAAGTCCTGATAATATCCGATTAGGTAAGGAGATACATTGTGTATTGAGAAACATTAGGTATTGGTCTTGGAGCAATGTTTATGTATGGGGATAGATTCATGGTGTATGGGTCTAGGAAGCTGATGCCAAACAAGAGGAATCACCTAACGCATGATCTTGAGTTAGCTGCAGTTGTTCATGAATTGCATTGTTGGATACACTAATTATTGGGAGATCATTTTATTTAATACATGTGCCATAATATCCTCAATTATATATTTACAAAATATGATCTAAATATAAGGAAACAAAGGTGGTTTGAGTACCTACAGTCTTTCAACATCGAGCTTGCTTACATGCCTGAAAAAGGAATTGCAGTGGTCAATTCACTAAGAAGGAGGCCTCAGATATAAGTTGTTCATATGGCTAGTAGTGAGTGGTGGCTTATTTATTTTTTCTCTGAGATGCACTTAGAGGTGTATGAAAGTTAGGGAAAAACTTTTCTTTCACCCTTAGTTGTGACCTCTACCCTTATGGATAAAGTGAGGATGAGGCAGCTATCAAATTCAAAGGGCCTAGTCTTATGGGAGAGTGTGGAAGGTGGGTACCGACATCCTGGTTGGGACATAGAAGAGGATTATATCCTTTTTATCCATGGTCACATTTGGGTTCCAGTGGAAATACATGAGGAGGTGATGTGGGAGTTTCATGCCTCAGTTTGGGCAATGCATCCCGGTGTTACCAAGATGTACTATGACTTACGCCGTCAGTACTGGTGGCCAGGTGTAAAACAAGAGGTGATTGGTTTTTTTACGAGATGTTCCACCTAATAGTAGGTGAATTTATAAAATTAGTGACTAAAAAAATTTTTACCATAGTTACATATTCTCGAGTGGAAATGGGATGACATCGCGATGGATTTCATGACTAGTTTACCGAGGTCGCCTCAATGCAGTGATTCTGTGTGGGTTGTTACTGATAGTCTCATGAAGGTTTCTCATTTCCTACTGATCAAGGAGACCATTAGTGTTGATGATTTTTGGAGGTTTTATATATGTGAGATAGTACAAATTCACAGGGTCCAACGCACTACTGTTTCAGATAGGGTCACCTGGTTTACATCTCGTTTCTGGAAGAGTTTGTAGAGGGAACTGAGTATGAAGGTGCTTCTGAGCATGGAATATCACCATTAGACTAATGGCCATTCATATCATATGATATATATGCTTGAGGACATGTGGAGATAATGAATCTTGGATTTCAGGGGCTCTTAGGAGAGGCATATACCCTTTATTGAGTTCACCTAAAATAATAGCTATCAGGAGACTATACAGATTAAACCTTATGAGGATTTGTATTGTAGGATATGTTGATTTCCCCTATGTTGGCTATAGGTAGGTGAGGAAACTTTTCTATGACCATGTCTCATATAGGATACTTCTGAGAAGGTCTAGTTGATTCAAAAGCCGATGGCTACTACACAGTCTCGACAAAAATATTACGCAAATCACCGCAGATGACCTCTAGAGTTCGAGATCTGGGATCAGGTACTTTTACATGTTTCACTAATATTGGGACACAGACATATCACGAGACAAATTAAGATTTCAACACAATATATCGGACCATTCTAGATCCTGGAGAGAGTCATCCTGACAGCCTATCAACTGCAGTTAGCTCAGAGGTACTGATCCATGCGTGGCATCTTCCATGTATCTCAGCTGCACTATTATCATCTGGATCTGTCTCATGATTTTTATCCCAAGGTGGCTGAGTTATAGGTAGATGCATCTTTTAAGGAGCATCCTATTCATATCATTTATAGGAGAATAATGGTTCTTCAAGGCCGGTCAGTTCCTCTAGTACAAATGCTATGGTAGCACGACTATTTAAAGGATTAGACTTGGGAGTTGGAGGCTGACGTACATGCTTAGTGGCCGGATTTTTTCTCATAAGAATCTTAACCACACTTGAGAGGGAGATTTGAGGATGAATTACTTTAAAGGGGGAAGATTTTAAGAACTCATGATTTTTAATGAGCTATGAATCCTTTTTTATTTTGGTTTAAATGATTAATTATGGCCTAATGTGAATACCATTTGAGGTCACGGGTGTTTCAGGTGTATCTAGGTATTTTTTAGAGCCCAAAACCTAGATTTTTGGAAGAAAAGAACAAGCTAAATGGTTAATAGAAATAGTGTGGGGAAGGTCGCATAGTTACTACTAACCATGAGAGGCTGGACAGTGGGGTGCTACAGGCCACATGGTTTTAGGAAACCATGAGGATGGAGGCACACACCCACGTGGGATCCTCTGCAGTTTTTTATAGTGGGTTGAGGCACAATTTTCACATGGTTTGGAAAACTGTGCATACAAACCGTTCAAGGTTCCCCTCCTTACAGTATTGGGCACATGGTTGGCACATGATTTCACTTATTCAATATTATTCAAATGTGATAATATCCCTTTGAATCCAATCTTAGGATTTTCCACCGTTCCTTCATTTGATCTCAGAATCGAGTGCCACTGGTCTCATTGGATTCATGTCAACGATTACTCAAGTACTTTTACTCCGTTCTTTGTTCTTCTTGGTATCAACTATACTATTTAGGTGAAAGATAATTTTTACTAATTTTAAGTTCTTTATCCATTCTTCATTTTGCTTCTAATTTGAGTCAAATTAGAAGCTAATACTTGATGAGCACTCTACTATGGACCTATGATAGGTGGTATATACTTTTCTTGAATGTTTTGGTGATTTATTAATCAATTTTCCATTGTTCTGCCCACCATAAATTCCAGAGAGACACCAAAATTGAAATAACTAATTGAATTAAATGAAATGGAACATGTTAGGGATTCCCTTTAGTTCATTTGAGATGATTTGGAGTTTTTCCCCCAACCTAGGACACCCATGGGGTGTTCCATGTAAATGGACTATGCCTATGCCTTGTTAAACTACCCATGGGTGTTGTTAGTGATTGAATAGTTAGAGGAAGCCTATTTATAATTGAATTGAATTTAATTGAATTGAATTGATTGACGAGGAGAAAAATTTCCTCCTTTACACATTGATTCTTTTTTTGAATAGTTTATATGGAAGTTAAATTTCTTGAATGGTTTATTTATAAATTTTGGAAATGATTGGGTAAACTCATGGAATGAAATTGAATGTAAATTATGATATAAATGGGTATACTCATGGAACTTAAATGATAAATGATTTTAACGTCGAATGGTTAAATAGAATTCTATGTGTGTGCTATGTAATGGGTCATGGAAATGGTATATAACTCATTGGATATATACGCTCCTTGGATTATAATTTTTTGGAATTCCTTAGGCCTTGCTACCCCTTGGATTCAGTTTTTCTGGGCTCATAGTGGACATGTTCGGTAGACATGCTCTTTGGACCCCAACTCAAGCATAATTAAGTTTCCATCGAGATTATCCTAAGACTCGATGAGGATTCCTTTGCCCAATATACCTTGGATCCATCCCCTAGGGGTTTGACACTTGATTATATGGAAAGAACATGGTAAATGTGACATGCTTGGTTTTACAGAATGGTCGTGGTTGATATGTGACTCTTTTGGTTATACGGGGTGGCCATGGTTAATTTGATTTATATATTATATGAAAAGGATGTGGTTAAAATGATATATATGGATATACGATGAGGCCGTGTTATTTATTCTTGTATTTTTTGTATCTTCCTTGTTATAGAAGCTTGAACCATGATTTTTAGAGAGACTTGATGGGATATACAATATCACTTGATCTATAGTATACATGCCATTGGAACTTTCCTTTTTCTTAATGATTACCTATGATATGTATTGAACTATTCTTTAGATTGTTATATTGCATATCTAGGATTTTCTATAGACCTTTGGGTGATTACCAACTAGGATTTTATCTCACACCCTATTTGGGCTGCCGCTGGGTACCTAGATAGACTATTTGGATACAGGTAGGGACCAGGGAAGGCACCCATAGTTTGATTATTGATTTTTCACCATGCTTAGGAGTAGGGGATCATGGGACCAAGATGAGGCTTGTTATTCTATTTAGAGATATCTCATTTTAGTCTTTATAGTATTTTGTTACATGTATTGTATTGACTATATGTATACCTATTTTGTCTTCTTTGTAGATACATGACATGATCATCATTTTATATTATATTCCTTTTAGAATTTTTTATATTTATCTATTACTTATGTTTATCTATTGCATGACTATTATACTTATCCCAATATTGATTTGTATGATTGATTCCATTTTGTTACACTTTGATAATAGGGAATAGTCTCCCCCATACACACCCTAGGCCCTCACTACTATTTGCTAGCCTCTGGTGTTTGGGTAGATGTGCTTGAGGCCATATGGAAAATTAGGATCAGGGAACCATTCAATGGTATATGAGTATGGGATGTTAAGTGAGTAATTCCATACATGATGTAAAATTTAAAAATAAAATTCCTTTTTTACTATAAAAGAGGTTAGTATTGTGCCTTGTTTATAAAATAATAGGAATATTCCTTTCTCATTTTCAATAAAATCCAAATGGGCATTATTTTTAAAATTACATAAGATTCCATTGAATTTTTCTTAAAAGAGTGAAAATGGGTGAAAATTACTTTTATAAATAATTTTTAAAGTTAAAGAAAATTTAATATAATTTTATAAAACATGGTATTTAAAGAAAAATAAAATTTCGACCGAAGAGAGAAATGAAGTCAAATTTTCTAAAAAAAATTTCCTCAATTAATTTAAGTTCAAAATATTAGAAAAATAATACCATTACATGAAAATATCATGAATAATAAGAGGATAATAAAATGAAATGGGTTTATTAGTAAATGGTTAAATAATTTCCTTCAACTAATATTCAAGAATAACAATCTCGATTAAAATGAGATTGTGAAATAAACCCTTAAAATGATAATAATACTGAAGTGAGAATTAATAAATAAATCAATTATATGTATAAAATGTAAATCCACATAAAAAACTGGATATAAAAATCAATATAATCAAATTCACTACACACATAATATTAACATGACATAATTAACTAATTATAAGTTTAACCCAATGAGTGGAAATTGAGTTAAGAATTCCCTTACCACTTGGTAACTTTTAATTCAAATACCCTTAGACGAAATAATTAAAATTAAAACTTAAACTACCATAAATTATTAATTATTAATGATATTACATATCAAAGGGGAAATATATACACCATATAAATAAATTAAGTGCATAACATTACAATATGCCTCAATGAAATGAGATTGAGATAAAATCCCTTACCTTATGCTCCCTTTTAGTTGAACGTGATCTAACCCCCCGTATAGTGATTTTAAAAATTCTATTAAATTATTCAAGAATAATATTAATATTTATAATATAATATATGATCCTTTTGTAACATTTTATTACCCATTCATTAATAATATTTCATTATTTTCATTGATTTGGGGGTTAATTACCTTGTTTTATCACGTGTGTTTCATCATTCAAGATTCGATTATTGAATATATTATATATTTTTATCATATAAAGAATAATAATAATGAAATAATTTTCATATTTTTACATCAACTGTACTTTTAAAACCAATCTTGAATGATTATTTTGAAAAATGAAGTACGTTACGATCATGGAGACGGTAGGTCATACATACGCGTGAGTAACGTTTCCATTTTCCAATGATCATTATAAAAAAGAATCATGTAATATTTAATACTTATATAATTATAATAATATCATATATACTATATAATTTCATTAATAATACATATATATATCATCCATGTGGTGTGGTTATGAAAAGAGAGCCACATTGTTTCGTGAAGGTGGTAGTCTACACGTACACAAACAATGTTATCATCTTTCATTTGGTGAAAAGGTAAGAAAGAAAATAATAGATATTATATTAATAAAATGATATATATGTTATTAATATCATAATTATTCCATTAATATAATACATAATCATTAAATTTATCCTTATCAACTTCCATGGGAAGCGTTAGTGAAATACAAATTACATCGCTTCATGAGGTGGTAGTTCGCCGTACACACGAGCGACATTATCATATATAATAAAGAATGGAATGTAAAAAACTATATTTTATATAGTGAATATAGAGGTATAAATATGTTATAAATATTGTATATATAATTTATATCCACCATCATACCCAACATTGAGAGGTGGAAATGGAAAAACAAATGACATTGGTTCACAAGGCGGTAGTCCGCCATACATACAAGTGATGACTTCAAAACCCATTTGATGGAAGTTAAGAAGGTTTTAGGTAGTTACCTTATTATAAAATAATAAAATTATATTTAATATACTGAGTTTATTATATCATCATGGATTAATAAAAATTTAATGAGGTGGATAAATAAGTGAAATAATGATGCTTGTTGAAGAACATTACCTCTTCTTCAGGTATCCTTATTAGGTTTTCACTAAAACCTTATTAGGTTGGATTTATACCCAAAATAAGGATTTTAGGATGATTTTAGGGAAGTTTGGAAGTGATTTTGGCTGGTATTTTATGAACAAAATTGGTTTGAAGGTGTAAAGAAGAGATAAGAGGGGGTGGCCTTTTATAAGTGGGGGAGAGGACACACATGGTATTTTTGAAAATAATTGAGTGATCCCTTGTTTTTAATATTAAAAAAGGGTCCAAAATGGAATATTATTGAACCTTATAGGTTTTATGATCTAAATATGTCCATAAAATAGTTTTTAGACAAGTTTAAAGGTCATTTTCACCCTTACCTTTTTAGTTTAACCCCCTGGTAAACCTATTTTTACCTTAATCGCGATAATTAATTTTCACCGAATTCACTCTTAATTTTGCTCAAAAATTAGGATGAACTTATTATAAATTAGAAATTATTATTATTCCAAATATTAAATCCTTTTTTTTCAAATTCAATTCACATAATTACCAAAATTTAATTTAAAATTAACCCCGTAGACACGATGAGAAAGCGGGTTTTTAAAGAAAAAAATCCCAAAGTTTACAAAGTTTTTATATCAAAATTAAATATGATAATTATTATAATGAAATAAATTGTATTAATTGGTTTAAAATTGAACTAATTTTACTTTTAAACCAATTCAAAATATAATTTAGCTTTACAAATTATTTAAATGAAAAGGCAGTTTTCAATTAAAATTCAGTATTTTTCACTATTAATCAAAAAATAAAACTTCTCAGAAAAATCCCAGAAAACCACCCTAATATAATTTCAACATTATTTTTTGTTTATTTTTTCATATAATTTTTCTAAAATTGGTAAAATGTAATTTTAAATTATGTGCGCAAAGCGCAACTAAACCGTCTTTTAGAAAAAAATATTGTTTTTTGGAAAAAAATTCTTTTTCTTTAAAATGATTATTATTTTATTTATAATCAAAAGAAAATTAATAAACATGTGTAAAATATATATTTTTATAATTTATTTAATCTTATTAATACCTACCATTCTAATGTCTAGGCGAAAACTATCATATTAAATAATAATATTATTAGTATATTGTTGTTCAGTAAAACTCGGTCTTGCGTGTAATGCAAGTTATTGAAGAAAATAATTATTGTGTTTAATGAAAGATAAATCAGTATTGCATATAACATAAGTTATCAATTTTTTTTAATAAATTTATAGGTGTTACATTCTCCCCCCTTAAATAAATCATGTATTCACAATTTAAACTTGATCTCAGTAGTCAAAGGTTTGATATTTGGAAATACCATTATTGAAAAACCCACATCATAAAGAAAAGGGATGTAAGAAGGTCATATGTAATAACACATTACTAGGTTTATAAGTAGGAGAACATTGGTGGCAAGTAAAGATATCTACATGGAAGAAAGGCGTAAATAATTATAGAGAGTAATTGAGGTCATTGATCACAAGTAAGTTAATGATAAATAGAAAATTAAGTGTATAAAAACCATAAATATGTGATTATTTAAAATACCACATGATTCATTTTATATTAAGGTAATATGATAAAATTTTTGTTTCACTATCCTCTTTCCAAAGTTAAAGAATTATTTTACTATCAACTAATATAAGGAAATATACTCACTTGATATGTCTCTATTTCATAATCATAATTTCATCCATTGGTTTTGATTCGATCAATTTCCAAATCATCTATTACTCCATGAAATAAATATCCATAAATTATTTTTTTATTCTAGAATCACTAAAATTCACTTTTAATGGATCATAAGATACATAAAAGTGTGAAAAGTCTTTCCATCCGCCTCTAACTGTTTTCCAAAACCAATATGGTTAGAACAAGTTATCCAATATAATACATTAATCTATAAACTTTAGAAGTAATAATATGGGTTCATCATTTATATTTATTTTTCAAATTGTTTAACTAAAATTAATGACATATTAACCAGAACATCACATAGGCCAGTGGTAGATGCGAAACCCTTATCTTCCTTCGATAATGTGTTCAAGCCCCATCGCCTTGTCGGATGTGACAGGTTGTTACCTATAATGTGGGTTATCCTTTTTCTAAACTATATTAATATAATTACTATAACATTCCCTAAAAAATATGATGGAAATCCTTGAAATAAAATTAATCTTTTATAACCCTTTTACTATGGTTTTCAATAAAAATATTTTTTTTTCTGAAAAATTCTAATAAAATTATTTTTATATCAACCTTAAAGGTTATCAATACTATTAAAATAATTTCTATAAAATTTAAAGGCATAATTACTTAAATAAATTTTCCACTAATACATATACTTGATATAAATTTCTCTAAAATTTCCTTAAACTTAATAGACCCCCATCATATAAAACCTAAAAAGCGGTGCTCAAGACTTTGAACATATGATCAAACTTAAACTCATTAACCCATGATGGTATCCATAACTCTTAAGTTAATAAATATATATACGATTCTAACATAATAAAAATATGTTTCATTATTCTTAAATAAAATTGGTAAAAATAATTATAAAATTTAATTTTTTGAATCCCAATATATAAATACTTCTTCTATTTTATTTCTATATAGTTCCTTACCTGGTCTAGGGTTTATCCATTAAAAGAGGGAATTGACTCAGATAATTCACAAATTCTCCACATTTAAGTCAATGGACTATAAATGGATCCCTAGAATTAGATTTATTTCCTTCCATCATACTCCTCATTTTTTTAGGAATTATTTAATTTATGACTTTTTTCTCTACACATAAATAGTTTTTTTATTTCTTTGATACACTTTACTGGGTTTCTCTTTCCACATTTCTAACATAATGGAAACCAAGCCTCATTTCCTCTATGGTATCTACCACTCGATCTCTTAGAAACTTCCACCATTCTTTTCCTTGGTGATTCTGGGAGTTGGTTAAGGTATATTTTGTTAATAATATTTCAGGAAAACTGATTAGGTATAATCACAATATCTTTCAATCCAGTCATCATCCAATTTTGTTTATCATAATCACCACATTTTACTTTATATTCAATTTTAACATGACTCCTTTGGGTTCTATCCATTGACTAAAACAAAAAAGTATATCATGAACAACAATAATCATAATGGGAAAACCATATAATAATTTATAGTTTGTCTAAATTATGACACATTATTTTCAATATAAGACACATTAGGTTTAACCTAGGTCATTAAATTTCATTATCGATTCAAATGCTTCATAATGGTTTGTAAAGAAAATTTGAATTATCCTAAGCATATCCCCTGAGAGTGTCAAACCAGTTGCACAGTAAGGCCCATTATTGTGTACTAAGTGATGATCAGGTCAAGCCCAATGCAACCTTTTCAGAGTTATTACTTCTAGGAACATCTATTCTAGAACCATTTACACTTACAGTATCCAGAAATATATGTATTTATAGAATAAACCACATAATATCCACCTTACCAAAACTTTAGTATGTTCTTCTATACTTATCCTCAAAGCCTACTATAAGTCCATATTCCCTAATTTATTTTTCCTAAATACTATTTCAAAGGTTTATAATAAACTTATTCTGATACCAACTATAGAAACCTGACCCCAGTAGCCTAAATCCAGTGTCTTCTTTATTACATTGGTATAATATATAAGGAATATCATCCCAAAGCACTGAACAATTTAATAGTATTGGTAAACTAGATACAAACTTGAGCCATTCACTATATTTGAAAAAATAAATTAAAACATAATTTTTTTCTATAATAACATTATTACCTCTAGAATATCCTTATATATTCAACATATTACTCTTCATTGAATCCTAGTAAAAAGAAACAAAATAAGGGTGAGATCAAATGCTCAGTAAGGGTTAATTACAACAGAAGCAATCATGAATAACTGAAGCATCATTAATAAGGAATGAACAATATAGAGAGGTAAATATAAGAACACACATGAAATTAAAATAATTGACTATAATAATAAATGGTAAGATAAATACCTAAAAACACATTCCATTTAATCATTAAACTAACTATCATAACTAGATAAGGCATAATCAATATGGAAAGGTAAATAACTAAAAACACATGCCACTAATCAATAACTTAAAATGAAATGAATCCAAAGATAATGTCATTATGAAAATATCATGGATAATAATAACCAAACTCTAAATAAAGATAATTATTAAATATCATACATCAAGTTTCCTAGGAACATGATACCTTTATCAAAAAAAACCTTTGATAATATGGTTTAAAATATACTAGGTGAAAACCCATTTAACTAAGGCTAGTTAACTGATTCATCCCATGAGACCATCGATGCATCGAGGGACTTTCTATAATTAGTCCCCAACCCGTGTCATGAATGTAAAAATCATTCCTCATATATGGAATAATTGATTTAATTCATGAATAATTTTCCTTACCATTAAGTATCCATATTGAGTAAAGAATATGAATTTATTAATATTTCCATAGATAAACAAATAATTTTCAATGTAAACACTGTATGTTAAAATGGTATACAGTTTAATAAATAAGATTATACAAGATAAATAATATAGATATTTAGGGGAAATTTAATTTCTAATGATCATAGGATAGTGAACATTTCAAGGGGAAGTTAATGACTACAAAATGAAACAAGGAAGTGAATGTCAATACTATCCTTGGTCAAAATAATCATAAACCATATATAGGAAGAATAAGGATCATATTAACATATACCCATTAGAGTAAGAATAAAGTTATTCTATCATTGATGAATATAAATACCATAAAAACATCTTTAAAAACATTATTGAGGAAAATATCCTTTTCATTTTAATTTTTTTGAAAATTCTTTTCTTTAAAAATCACTTTTTAAAAAAAATTTCTTTAAAAATACCCTCATAAAATTTCAAAGTAATATTCAAATAAATAATGGACATGAAAGGAGGTAATTCCATCTATGTTGTAAAATTTAAAAATAATATTCCTTTTTCACTATAAAAAATGTTAGGAATATTCCTTGTTCAGAAAACAACAAGAATATTCCTTTCACATTTTCAGTATAATCCAAATGGGTATTGTTTTTAAAACGAAATAATATTACATTGAATTTTTTTAAGTGTAAAAATGGGTGAAAATTAATTTGATAAATCATTCTGATTTTTTTTTAAAATTAAAATATTTTTATAAAACATGGTATTTTAAGAAAAACAGATTTCTAACCAAAGAGAGAAATGAAGCCAGATTTTCTTAAAAAAATTTACTCAATTAATTTAAGTAAAAAATATTGAAAAAATAGTAATATTACATGAAAATATAATTAATAACTATAGGATAATAAAATTAAATGGTTTTATTAAGAAATGGTCAAATAATTTCATTCAATTGATATTCAAGAATAAATAATCTCGATTAGAATGTGATTGTGAAATAAACCTAATGATCATAACGTTGAAGTGAGAATTAATAAATGAATCAATTATGTATATAAAATATAATTACACATAAAAATGTGGACATGAAACTTAATATAATCCAAATAATTACACAAATAATCTTAGCATGACATAATTAACGAAGTAGAAGTTTAACCTAATGAGTGGAAATTGAGTTAAGAATTCCCTTACCACCAGGTAACTTTTAATTAAAATACCATTAGATTAAATAATTAAAATTGAAACTTAAAATACCATAAAGGATTAATTATTCATGATATTACATGTTAAAGGGGAAATATATACACCATATAAAAGAAATTAGGTGCAAAACATTACAATATGTCTCAATGAAATGAAATTGAAATGAGATACCTAACCTTATGATACCTTTTATTTAAACTTGATTTAACCTATTTTATAGTGGTTTTAATAATGTTATTAACTTATTAAAGAAATATATCAATTTTTATAATATCATATAAGATCCTTTTATTACATCTTATTACCCATTCATTAATAATATTTCATTATTTTCATTGTTTCAGGTGTTAATTACCTTGTTTTTTCATGCATGTTTTCATCATGAAAGATCCAATTCTTTCACATATTATATAGTTCTATCATCTACAGAATAATAATCATGAAATAATTATAATTTTTTTACATCAATTTTACTTTTAAAACCAATAATTAATGATGGTTATGAAAAAGGAAGTATGTTACGATCATGGATACAGTTGGTCGTACGTACATATGATCAACATTTCTATTTTCCAATGATCATTATGGAAAAAAGGAATGTAATATTTTATCCTTAAATAATGATCATAATATAATATATAACATATTATTTCTTTAATCATACTTATATATATCATCCATGTGGTGTGGTGATGAAAAGAGAGTCACATCATTTCATGAAAGCGGTAGTCTACATGTACACGAACAACATTATTATCTTTCATTTAGTGAAAAAGGTAAGAAATAAAATGATATATGTTATATTTAAAGAATTATATATATGTAATGAACATATATAATCATTAACTTTATCCTTATCACCTTCCATGTGAAGCGTCATTGATATACGAATCACATCACTTCACGAGGCGGTAGTCCGCTGTACACACGAGCGATGTTATCGTATATCCTACAAAATGAAAAGTAAATATATACATATATATATATATGATATAGTGACTATATAGGTATAAATATGTTATAAATATCATATATATATACTTTATATCCATCAATATACCCAACCTTGAGAGGTGGAAATGGAAAAAATGAATGACATCAATTCACAAAATGGTAGTTCGCCGTACAAACAAATAACGATTTCGTAACCCATTTGATGGAAGTGAATTTGGTTTTAAGTAATTAAATTATTATAAAATCATCCATTAATATGGAATATAATGATGTTATTATATCATAATGAATTAATAAAAATTTAAGAAGATGGAGAAATAAGTAAAACAAAGACGCTTATTGAAGAACATTACCTCTTCTTTGGGGATCCTCCTTAAGTTTGCACTAAAACCTTCATAGGTTGGATTTATACCCAAAATAAGGCTTCTAAGATGAGTTGAGGGAAGTTTTTAAGTGATATGGGTTGGTTTTTTATAAAACAAAGTGGTTTTATGGTGTAAAGAATAGAGAAGAGGGGGTTGCCTTTTATAAGCGGGGGAGTGGACACACTTGGTATTTTAAAAAATAATTGAGTTATCCCATGTTTTTCATAATTAAAAAGGGTCTAAAATGGACCATTATAAAACCTTAGAGGTTTTATGGTAGAAAAATTTCCATAAAATAGTTTTTATACAAGTTTATAGGTCATTTTTACTCTTATCATTTTAGTTTAACCCCATGGTAAATCCATTTTTACCTTAAAAGTGATAATTATTTTTTAATGCATTCACTATTAATTTTGATCAAAAATAATTTAAAATAATTTAAAATTATAAATTATTATTATTGAAAATATAAAATATATTTTTCCAAATTCAATTCATAGTTCCAAAATTTAATTTAAAATTAACCCTGTAGACTCGATGAGAAAACATGGTTTTAAAGAGAAAAAACCCAAATGTATACAAAATTTTTATATCAAAATTCATTATGAAAATTATTTAAATGATCTAAATTAGATTAAATGATATAAAATTTAACTAATTTTACTTTAAAACCAATTAAAAATATAATTTAAAATTATAAATTATTTAAACAAAAAGACAATTTTTAATTAAAATTCAGTATTTTTCACTATTCATCAAAAAATGAATCTTCTTAGAAAAATCCCAAAAATTCACCACAAATTAATTTCAATATTAAAATTTCAAAAATTAGTTTTATTTTTTCATATAAATTTTCTAAAATTAGTAAAAATTAATTTTAAATTATCCGCGCAAAGCGCAACTAAACCGTATTTTGGAAAAAATATTATTTTTCAAAAACACTTTCTTTTTATTTTAAATTATTATTATTTTATTTATAATAAATAGATAATTAATAAACATGTATAAACTATATATTTTCATAAGTGAGTTAATCCTATTTATTCTTGCCATTCAAATGGCTAGGTGATAACTATCATATTAAATAATAATAATAGTATACTTTTGTTTGGTAAAACTCGATCTTGCGTGTAACGTAAGCTGTCGAAGAAACTCATTATTATGTGTAAATCAAGATAAATCAGTATTTCTTATAACATATTCTATAAATTTTTTTATTTTAGAATTTTTGGGGTGTTACATTCTCCCCATCTTAAATGAATTGCATCCTCTTAATTTAAACTTGATCTCGGTAGTCAAAGGTTTGATATTTGGAAATACAATTTTTGAAAAACCCACATTGTAAAATGGTTAATAAAAAATTCTATTAATAATATAGAAAGTGAATGTAAAAATGTCACATGTAATAAAATATAACTAGGTTATTGAGGTCATTGATCATAAGAAAAGAATAAATCTGTGATGATTTAAAAGACTATATAATTCATTGGATATGAAGGTAATACAATAAAATTTTTGTTTCATAATAATTTTCCTAAAGTTGTAGAATTATTTTACTATCTAATAATATAATGAAATATACTTACTCGATATGTTTCTATTTCATAAGCACAGTTTTATCATTTGGTTATGATCTGATCAATTTCTAATTCATCTATTACTCTATTAAATGAATATCCATAAATAAATTTTTTATTCCTGAAGTACTAAAATTCACTTTTAATAGATTGTAAGATCCATAAAAGTGTGAAAAGTATTTTCATCTACCTTAAACTATTTTACAAAACCAATATGGTTAACACAAGTTATCCAATATAATAAATTAATCTCTAAACTTCAGAAGTAATAATAGCGGTTCATTATTGATATTTATTTTTCAAATCATTTAACTAGAAAAAATAACATATTAAACAGAACATCATGTAGTCCAATGGTAGACATGAAACCCTTATCATTCTTTGGTCATGGGTTCAAACCCCACCACCTTGTCGGATGTGAAGGGTTTTCACCCACTATGTGGGTTGCCATTTTTCTAAACTATATTAATATAATTACAATAACATTCTTATCACACCCTGACCACAATTTTTATTTTTCTTTATTATTTCCTTGATGTTGGTTCTTTTAATTGAGGTTCAGGTTGAGTTCCCAGTGTAATTTTTTGAGTTTTGGAGGTTTTGGGTGGCTTTTTGGCCTGTGCACAGTTTGGAGGAAAACGGTGTGGCCTATTAAGGCCAAGGGCCTTTTATGTTCCTTTTATTCTTGCATGATTATCCTTGCATGGATTGCGTACAGTTTGGGAAAAAACTGTGTGAGGCTAAGGGGTAACTGTGAAACTTGTTTTTAGTGTTAAGGGTATGGCGCACAAATTTTACATGATTAGAGAAAACCATGCATCAAGTGTGAAAACGGTTCTGTAATTTTTTACAAAACTATGGTGCATAGTTTCCCAAATCATGCGACCAAACCGTACAGGTGTCCTTCTGCAATAGGGTGTGAACGGTTGGAACATAGTTTGTCAAACTATGTGTCCAAACTGTGTGAGTTTCCCAGATCATTAAAAACTTGAAATTCCCATATTTTCCACTTATTTTTTAATCCAAAATCAGGTTCCTCCTCCTTTGGTCAACCTAGGAACACTTGGGGGCTCTTAAAAACCTTCCTCCCTTGACCTCCTTCCACCATTGATTCCCCTAAAAGGTTATTAGGAAAGTTTCCTTTGGATTTTTGGTCAATTTCCTTCTCTTCTGTATTTTTATCTTGGTTTTTTGGTGTTTCCTTGGTGGGTTCTCTCTTAGAAGAACCCTAGAGGCTTGGGTTAGTGAGTGGGTTGTGTTTCTTTGATGTCAGGGTTTGCAGATCGCCCCTTTGGATTAGTTATTCCTTCCCCAAAGGTTTTGTTGTGTGTGCACATCATTGAGGTAAGTGTTTCTATCCATTTTTTTCCGAATCATTCCTTTTAATGATTCATATTTCTTAAATGATTTCTAAAGGTGATATTCATTCTTGTGATGTGTTAGTACAATTTTTTGTCAATTTATTGTTGGTAGTTTTATGTAAATTGGTTTTAAAGGGTTTCCCTAACTATGACTATATGTATATGCTTGAAAGATGTTTGATAAAATTCTATTTGTTCTTTAAAGAGAAAATTGGGTTCTTTACATTGTTTTTGGCCCTGATTATGATTGTTAGTACGTTTTTCATTGCAAAATAAATTTGGTATGTGTGTGTTTTGGGTGGATTTCATGGTTTGGTGCTTATTTGTGGACTCTTGTGATGGGTTGTAAGGATCTTCATGATTCTTAAAATGAAGCTTTTGGTATTTTGTGTTTTCCCTTGGATGTTCCATTGGATGTGGGAATATCCATGTATGCATAGGGTGAACACATGGATAGGAACACAAATGATAATGGTTTCTTAATAGAAATGTTTCTCTTGAACCCCAAATTTCAAAATAACCTTTTTCTTCTCCTTCTTTTCTCTAGTCATTCTCTTCCCAAATGTCTCTTCTAAAACCCCTATATGTTTTAAATTGTTTTTTTATTTAAAAATGATCTTAGAATGTGGTTTTAAATGTTTATTTTAATTCTCATCCCATTTAGAAATTTAGAAAGTGGTTTGGTAACTAAATTAGATAAAGGCCCATTTGGTACCTTTAAAATTAAATAGTGTTGACACCTTGGAATTTTAAATTGTTTTTGAAATGGATTTGGATTTGATATATTAAAGGCCTAGTTGGTACCTTGTTTTGTATTCATAAAATTGGTTTTAAAGTGACGTAACATGTAGGACTGATTGGTACTTCACAATGTTTTAGAAAAGGGTTTGAAAGCTCATGTGACATGAAGGCCCAGTTGGAACTTGTGTATGGATTGATGTGTGCTGGGAACCCCTATGGTGGAACCTCCAAGGAGAGGGTCATCTCATAGGTGGTGTCGGTGTTTGGGCTAGGTAGGCACAATGGATGTGGGTTTCAATTTGAGCCACACATGTGAGGAGATACCCAATCCCAATGTACTATTATCATGGGATTCCTGGCCATCATCTAAATGGTCAAGTGATAGTTTCTTATTGACCTTGATTAAATTGGTTTGTACCCCCTGTATTTGTGGAGAGGCCAGGTGGTATGTGTCACTAGATTGGCCAGTTTAAAGTAGATTATTGGTTATTAACTATGGAGTTTCACCATACATCGACAGGTGAGTCTAATCTAAGTATGTCTAGGGATTGTTTATAGAGATTTTTAGAAAAATACCATGATTACTATCTATATGTTCAGTTTTATTCTATTACATTTGATTATTTAGGCCTGTTAGTATTTCCTTCTTATTTGGTTTCTTTTATTTGTAGCATATCCCTTGATGATCACCTGGGTTGGTAGTTTCTTTTCATACTGGGTTATAAACTGGGTTTTTAAAATGGAAATATGTTTTGAAAAGAGGAAAGTGGTGTGTGTTTTTTTAAAATGGGAAAGCTATGTTTGGTTCATTAAAATGATATAGCCCTATTTTCTAAATTTATTTTCAAACTAGTTTTTGTGGAATGATTTGGGAAAGAAAATTCATGGAATCTATGGAGATTACCTACTGATATGTTTATGATCACACCCTATTTGTTCCACTCAGCATTGGTAGACCTGATCTATTTTGCAGGTTCAGGTTTCTGGTTCGGTTAAGCCTTTGTAGTGGGTTGGTCTTGTGGTTGGAAGTGTTCATGAGGTTATGTGGTGATCTTGTATACTGTAGTTTTTTTGGGTTTTTATGTAGTTTCTATATTTCTTAGTTTCTATTGTAATTGGATCTGGTTTTGTATTGTTTTTGTTCATTTATTATGGATCTTGTTGCTGCTTTTTTTTGTTACTTTATCTTGGTTGTTTATTGGGAGAAATCCTTCCCACATGGTTTATCTTTGATGCCTGAAGCTAGTCGCTAGCCTAGGAGGATCGGGAATGCCTCTCAGGCCTTGTTGCAGACCAAGTGTAACACCCTGATATTTTATGAGAAGTATATTTTTTTATGTTATACACAACATCAAAGGAATCTTTCACTACACACAACACTAGCTTGGCTTGCGTTATACTCAAGAGCAACCTTCCTCGATAGCGTGTGTTGTACGCAATATCAAGTTTCACTAAACAACGATATGTTATTAAAATATTATATAAAGTAGCTGTTATAAATATAATTAACAACATTTTTAATTTTATATAAAATTAGAATTCATTTTACATATGATATGAGAAAAAAATCATTTTTTCGGATAAACGAATTATTTAAAAAAAATAAAGTTTTCCGCCTTTTGATAGCGCACCCATTTCTAAAGCTAATTTTGACAAGTTTATAAGTTCAATTTTACAAAATAAAATTCTTCCTTTGAATCAGGATATAATAATTTACATTGGATAAATTTTTGATACTTTTCTGATAATTTTCATATTTTGATGAATAGTAAAAATATGCTAATTTTTAATTGAAAACAACTTTTTTCATCAAAAAAATTTTAAGGTTAAAATATATTATTGAATGGTTTTAAAGTATAAATAGAATATATTTTTACCATTTAATATAATTTATGTCATTATCATTAATTTTACATTGAATTCATAGGTAAAAACATTTCAATCTTTGCCAATGTTTTAACTTTTAAAACCTGTTTGCTTAACAATGTGATTAATTTTAAATTAATTACTGCAACTTTTGCGTTTTTAATTTTGAAAAATGGATTCCATATTTGTATTCATTGGGTCCAAATTATGTTAATAGGTTACTTTTATTTTTTTTGATATTATGAATAGTAACTACGGTAATTTTTATTTACTGCAGTTAAAGGTAAATCGGGTAATTAAGGGTAAAAATAAGATTATAAAATTACCCTAACACCTGCAAAAAATCTATTGGATGACTAAAAGTCGACCCATATCACCTAAGGGTCAGAATATATTCATTTTATGTACTTTTTTCCATGAAAATAATTTAATTATTATTAAAACCAAAGAAAGTGACAACATGTCACTCTCTTAAATCTCATAAGTATAATAATTTTAATTTAATGATAAACTTCATGAAACTTCAAACATTGATAGTCTCCAGAAATCTAATAAAATTATCTACATCATTTGAATTTATTTAAAATTTTTATGGATTAAATAATTATCATTAATGGTGACACAATAGTGATTTTGAAATTATTTTATTGATTGAAATATAAAATAAATGGTTTTAAAAACAATAAAATAAATATTATATGAACTATTTAATGTGATCCACTAATTTTATATATAAATATGACATTTTATAAATCTATTAAATATTTTATTTTTAATATATCCTCTATATAGATTTTAGTTAAATTCAAATAAATGAATAGTGTCAAAATTGACACTATTGTTATTTTATAAAAATAACATATTATAAAATTGTTTAAAAATCACAAAAATATTTAATATTTAAAAATTAAAATTTATATGGTTGAAAATGTCATAAAGTATAAAATTATGGACAATTCACAACATATATGTAAATATTTATAATTATTTAAAATTTAGAATATTATTACCACAAATAAAAATTAAATAGATAAAATAAGGATAAAACAAGTTGATAATGTTTAAAATAAATTCCCAACATGTCTAAATATTATTGGTTGATAATATTACAACCACAAATCATATAATATTTGAATTTTAGTAATTTTGGAAGTTTTTAAGTGGGGTTTGAATTTATTATAAATTAATATTTTTTTAGATTTCCAAAGGTGCCCCTCTACTCCCTTATAAAAGGGAACCTCCTCCCTCTCCTCCTCACACAATTTTGAGCCTTCAAGATCGACCAAACCCTGCCCATTTCCCTTCTAAAATTCCCTAGAAACATAATAGATGTCTTGGTCTTCTTAAAAGACCAATTTTAGTGCCCTAAGAGAAGGTTTCAAAGAGGCGTATTGAAGAAGAGGTAATATCTATTACCGATTATTTCAAATTTATTTCTTATTCTACTTCCTCTTATTGAGTTGTTTCATTATGAAGTAATAACATAAGTATAAATCATATACTTATATGTTATTATAAATATGAAACAACCCTATTTCATCTTCTATCTATCCTACGGAAAATGAAATCACCGCGCGTGCGTACGTACGAAATACCGTCTCCACGCCGTGGTGTAATCTGTTTTCCACCACCACCTTACTTGGATGGGTATAATGGTGAAAATAATAACTATATATGATTATTGTAAAGTGATATTGATTATTAAATAGTATACATACACTTCAATACAATTCCACGATCATGGGAACGATATCATCGCTCGTGCGTACGTACGACCTACCGTCTCCACGATGTGATGCGACTCATTCTACATGATCTTCATTGAATAATGATTATATAAATGAATTTAATGAATAAATATGATATATATTACACTAATACCATTATGTAAATGAGGTATATATAACCTAAAAATAGGAATAATAATTTATTCGACAAAACATGCATAAGAATGTAAAGCAATGAACACCCGAATAACAAGTAGCAATGAAATATTACTAATAAGAAGATAAGAATATGACCATATATGATATCATAATAATGAATATGATTATGTAATAAGTCAATGACATTATTTAAATCATTATACAGGAGGTTCAGATATGTACAAAGCATATTGGACCTAAGGTAAGGGAAAATCTCGCAATCTCAATTTTTATCCAAGATTGTTTATACTTTGGTATTTACTGGGGAATATTTATCATCCACATACATGTTTCCTCAATTATTTATATCCTCCTACAATTTTTTAAATCCAATTTTACCTATTGGTGAATTTTTAGTAAAAGATATGAAAGTAATATTTTGTCATTTTCTGTACGAGATGTTTTTTGACTTTTTCGATCGAAGTACGAGAAGAATGTTTTTTAACTTATACGACATGAATGGATTTTTATGATTCCATAGAACATTATTTCCATGAATCTTCATTTAAAAATTTTCAAGTTTATTTTTAATTAACTTCTTTTAGTTTAAAATTTTATGACATGTTAAGAAAGGAAGAATGTTTTTTGAAGTAGAAAGGATATTTTCCTCAAGAATAGAGTTCAAGTGTTTTATCAAAATTATTTTCCATCTAAGATAATATAGAGTTATATTTCTATCTTTATTATTACATTGATTTGATTATGTTGTGATGGAATTATTTTTATGGAGTCCTTTATCTTATATTAATTGTTTTATTATGTCACGATGTTTAAGAAACCCTTTTTTATTACATGGGTTATGCTATGATGTATGGTTTAAGATTTTGTGGCACACATAAGAATGGTTTCATTATGAGATGGGTTGGACCTATATCTCCATCCAATGCATTTCGTAAATATTTATATCTCATGAGATAGACATGGATGGAATGACAAGTTAATCCGGTTCAGTGATACAGGACTGGAATGAGGAGTGAACTCGGTTCAGTAATGGACTTTGTCCGCTATGATAGTCTTGTCAATGAGTCTTGACTAATATGAAATTATTTTCTATTATTATGTGTGTATGACACAAATTTTCATGTTTTAAGTTATGATTAATGGGATTACATTTCAATACTATGACTTATCCCATGACATGATATTATGATCTCTTTTGCAGGATAATATTTTCAAAATGTTATGTTCTTATGGATATGATATGATTGATATTTCCTTTTTTACCCATTACTGATCATTTGAGCTCACCCTTTTGTATATTTTCTTTTTCCCCAGGTCTGGAAGAAGGGTATTAAGTAGAATATGCCAAAAAGGACTCTAGATATGATGAAATAAACGAGACAATGTAGATGATTTATGAACAAGTTGTTTATGTTTCCCAGTTTCTAAAGACACTATACCTATACAGTCCTTTCATGGTTTTTTTATATTTTGTAATAAGTATGCTTCAATTCTGAAGTAATAACAAAGTATGTAAATTATGGGTCGTTATAACAGGTCAAGTTTCAGGTTGGATGGAAGCCCTGCCTGGTTTGTAAAAAAGTGGTATCAGAGGAGTCCTTTGTTATTTGGGGTGTTAGGTAGTTGGAGATTTGGACTGTCGGAACATTGTAGGTAGGTGTTGGAAGAGCATCACAAACTCTTACTTATTATGATCCTTGATTTTCAAAGGTTATTCCAAGATTTTATTCTTTTATTTTTGTACTGGGTTTAGGGATATGGGATGATAATATAGGTGAACCGATGTTGTACAGTGGGATCACATGGAGTAGTGACCCATGTGGAGCCCGAGTTCATGATTTGAGGTCATCCTAGTGGTTGGTTATTTCCTAGGGAATGGTCTACTAAACAATTTCACTGGTTTTTTTTTATCTTCCCTAGTTCTCTATTTTGAGTGTTTGGTGTGATTGGTGTTATGGTTTGTCTTTGTCCAGTGTGGGTTGATTTGAATTGGAAAATGGATTTTGAAATGGAAAATGGTTTTCATAAAAAGAGTTTTGAAAAGATAAAATGATTTCAAGGTTTGGGTTTGTTTTAAAAGTAGTATTTTGTGTTTGATCTAGATTCAAAGATGGGTTTTGTGTTTGGAAAGTGGCCTTGGAAGAAGGATGTTTTGAAATTGGAATGGAGATGGTGTTTTGAAGAATAAATCTAGTTTCTTTTTGTGAAGTTTGGAATATGAATTTTTGTTTTGGATTTGGAGGTTCTTTTTGTTTTAATTTTGGTTTGATATTTATTTGGTTTTATGTTTCTATGTTGAATAGAGTATGCCGCCCATAAAATTCCCAGAGGTTTTTAGCGAGTTTCATCCATTTGTTGTCTTTGTCCAAACTCTCAATAGAGTTTTGGAATCTGATTATTTTAGGTTGTTTCCTATTTTACATGGTAATCAAGGTCAATTAGAGTAAGTGAAATTTATTGAAGAAGTTGAGAGTGTTTTTAGGTCACTGGGAACTCCTGAATTTGTGAGAATGAATGCAGTTTTGAGTTTGTTTGAGGGTCCATGTTTGGATTGGTAAAAGGTGATCATCCCATCATCATTACATGATGATATGTATTTATAAGTGTTTAATAACACTTTTATATGATGTTTCATATCTGAGGAAGTAAATACAAGGAAATTCGAAGAGCTATTGGGTGTTCAGTAAGGTCAGAAGACTGTGAAGGCCTACGTCAACCAGTTTAAAGAGCTAGTTACCTTTTCTCTGGAGATAGTGTTGGAGGATCAGTTGAAAGATCATATTTTTGTCTAGGGTATTCACCATGATATTAAGGAAAGAGTTATCTCATACAAGGAATTTCTATTAAAGAAGTTTGTGGGAGGGGAATTTTTGGACGAGTTAGATTTTGGAGGACCATTGATGGTGGTTGGAGCTCATGAAGGTTCTCCATCTGGCCAAAAGTGTATGTCAAGGAACCTATTCTTGAGGATTCTCCTTTATTGGTTACAAAATCCTATTTTTTAGTCTAATTGCTCATGTGCTTCTAGTGTGGAAAGTTTGGGCATTCAAATACATTTTTTCATAATTCTCCTAAGGATTTATGGTGATGTGTTCGCTTGGGTCACTTGGATAAGTTCTACAAGAATATTTTACAGAAAATAAAGTCTTGATTAGAGGATGTAATCTCCTAATTGCAAGGAAGAATATGATTCAAGAATTTAGGGCTCCAGCCACATGTACTAGAGTTAATCACTTCATACAGTCTGGATTTTTATGGTATGGGGGAGTTCTTGGCCTAGATTTTATCCCCAATATTGATTTGGAGATAGTTTAATTTTTCCTTTTGTATCATCCTTAATTGTTTTAATTTTTCTTCATTGTAAAATTTTGGTGGTCTCGTTCTTATATAGTCCTGTGGTTGTTCTTTATTTTGAGAATCCTGTGTGGTTAGCCTTGTAGATCAGTTTAATTTTTAGTTGTTCTTGTTTGGAAGATTCTTGTGTTTTGAGGAAATAATGAATTTTGGTTTAGTCTACTTTCCTTTTGTGGGCTTCCCCTTGTGTTGGGGGTTTGGTTTGTGTGAGGAGTTCTCAGTCCTAGTGTTGGTCGGTGCTAGCTGGTTTCTTGTGGCGGGGACAACCCCTTATCTATGGTTATCCTCATTGTGGTTTTCCTTATAGAATGTTATGTGTGACTTGTGGAGTTAAAAAGTTCACCTTGAGGTTTTTGATTCTAGTTGGTTTCATTCCATTCCGACTTTGAATTTTGGTTTTTGTTTGGTTCAGTGACTTTTTAGGGGAATTTTTTTTGTAGTGGGGAGAATTGTCACACCCTAAACATAGTTTTTATTTTATTTTATTATTTCCATGATGTTGGTTCTTTTTTTTGAGGTTCTATTAGAGTTCCCGGTGAATTTTTTTTGAGTTTTGGAGTTTTTGGGTGGTTTTTGTCTTGTGCACGGTTTGGAGACAAACTGTGCATCCTGTTAAGGACAAGGACCCTTTTAGTTCATTTTCTTCTTCCATGGATTGTGCATGGTTTGGGAAAAACCATGTGAGTACAAATAGTAATTATGTGGATTTTTTGTTTCAAGGGTATGGTTCACAACTTATGCATGGTTAGAGGAAACCATGTGTCAAGCATGCAATGGGTTTAGAAATATTTGATAGAACTATAGTGCACGGTTAGATCATAGTTTCTCAAACTGTGTGGGTGTCGTTATTGTCCAGTAGGGTGCCCATGGTTGGAGAATAGTTTGTTAAACCGTGTGGCCAAACCATGCGAGTTTCCCAAATATTTAAAAACATGAAGTTCCCATCTCCCCCTCTTATATTTTAACTCGAAATCAGGTTCCTCCTCCTTCACTTGACCTAAGTGCACCATGGGTCTCCCAAAAAACCTCCTCCCATTCCCTCCTTCCACCATTGAATCCCCTCAAAGGTTCCTAGGTAAGTTTACTTTGGATTTTGGGTCAATTTCCTTCTCTTCTCTCATTCCTCTCTTGGTTTCTTGGTGTTTCCTTGGTGTTTTCTCTCTTGGAAGAACCCTAGATGCTAGGGTTGACATGTGGGTTGTGTTTCTTTGATTTTAGGGTGTAGGGATCATACCTCAATATTAGTTATTCCTTCCTCGAAGATTTTATTGTGTGCACACATCATTGAGGTAGGTGTTTCCATCCATTTCCTTTCTAAATCATGTATTTGAATGTTTATGATTTCATAAATTATTTCTAAAGGTGATTTGCAAACTTCTGATGTGTTATTATAATTTTTAGCAATTATTTTTGGAAATTTTATGTAAATTATTTTCAAAGGGTTTCCCTAACTATGTCTATATGTATATGCATGCAACATGTTTTATAAAATTCAATTTGGTCTTTAAAGAGAAAATTGGGTTCTTTAAGTTGTGTTTGGACCTATTTAAGCTTTAGTAGTATGGTTTTCATTGTAAAATGAATTTGGTGTGTGTAGGTTTTGGGCGAATTTCATGGTTTGGTGCTTATATGTGGAATATTATGATAGGTTGTAAGGATATTTTTTATTCTTAAAATGAATCCTTTGGTATTTTGTGGTTTTAGTTGGATGTGCAATTAGATATGGGAATATCCATGTGTGCTTAGGGTGAACACATAAATTGTCACACAAATTATAATTTATTTCTTAAGAAAAATGTTTCCCTTGAACCCCATAATTCAAAAGAACATTTTCCTTCTTATTCTTCTTTTCTTTAGTCCTTATTTTCCCAAATTGATATTTTAAAACTACTATGTGTTCTAAATGGTTTATTGGTTTCAAAATGATCTCAAAACATGTTTTCAAATGTGTCCTTAAATTCTCAGACTTTTTGGAACTTTGGAAGGTGGTTTGGTAACTAAATGATATAAAGGCCCGTTTGGAACCTCCCAAGTTAAATAGTGCCTACACTTTGGAATTGAAAGTTGTTTTGGAAATGGGTTTGGATTTAAAATGTTAAAGGCCCATTTGGTACCATGTGTTGTCTTTAGGAAATTGGTTTTAAAGTGATATGATGTGTAGGGCTGATTGGTAATTCACAATGGTTTGGAAAAGGGTTTGAAAGATCATGTGACATAAAGGCCTAGTTGGAACTTGTTTATGGATTGATGTGTGATGGGAACCCCTATGTCGGACCCTCCAAGGAGCGGGACATTGCATAGGTGATGTTGGTGTTTGGGCTAGGCAAGCACAGTGGCTGTGGGTTTCAATTTGAGCCACACATGTGAGGACCTCCCCACTCACCACATACTATTATCATGAGATTATTAGGCATCATCTAGAGGTTCGAGTGATGGTTTCTTATTGAACTTGATTATATGGGTTGGTAACCCTTGGATTTGTGGAGAGGCCAAGTGGGATGTGCCACTATATTAGCTAGTTTAGAGTAACCAGTTGGTTATTGACAATGGAACTACACCATACACCAATAGGTGAGTCTAATCTGAGTAGGTCCAGGGATTTCTTCTAGTGATGTTTAGGAAAATACCATGATTACTATCTATATGTTCTGTTTTATTATGTTTCATTTGATCGTTTATACTTGAAAGTATTTCCCACTTGTTTTTTTATTTTATTTTTAGTATATCCCTTGATGATCACCTGGTTTGGTAGTTTTTATTGGGTTTTAAACTGGTTTTTTAAAATGGAAATATTTTTTGAAAAGATGAAAGTGGTGTGTGTCATCTTAAAATGGGAAAGCTGTGTTTTTTCATTTAAATTATATAATCCTATTTTCTAAATGTATTTTCAAACTAGTGTTTATGGAATGATTTTGGAAAGGAAATGCATGGACTCTATGATACTTACCTACTGAGATATTTATTCCCACACCCTACTTGCACCCCTTAGCGTTAGTAGAACCAAGCTATTTTTCAGGTTCAGGTTTCTAGTTTGGTTATGCCTTTGGAGTGGGTTGGTCTTATGGTTAGAGGTGACCATGAGGTCACGTGGTGATCTTGTCAGGTGTAGTTTTATTTTTGGTTTGTTCTATAGTTTTTGTCCTTTTCAGTTGCTGTTGTAATTGGATCTGGTTATGTATTATTGTTGTTTAGTTATTATGAATCTTTCTACATGCTCTATTTGGTTATTTGATCCTAGTTGTTAATTGGAAAAAATCATTCCCACTAGGTTTATCTTTGACACCTGATGATAGTTTCCAGCCCAGGAGGATCAGGAATGCCTCTTGGTCCTTATTATAGATCAGGTCGGGTATTAAGTTGGATGGAAGCCTAACCTGGTTTGTGACGATTCCCTAAAAAGATGTGATGGACATCCTTGAAATAAAATTAATCTTTAAATAACATTTTTACTAAAATTTTCAATACAAATCATTTTTTCCAACAAAGTCTTATAATCTTATTTGTATATGAACCCTAAATGTTATCAATACTATTATACTTATTTCTATAAAATGTAAAATAATTATTCCTCAAATATTTTTTCCATTAAAACATATACTTACCATAAATTTATTCAAAATTTCCTTAATCTTGATAGGATCCCATCACATAAAACATAAAAAGATGTGTTTAAGAATTTGAACATATGATCAATATTAAACTCATTAACCCATGATGGTATTCATAACTATTAATTTAATTAATAAATATATGATTTTAACACAATCCAGATATGTTTCATGATTTTTATAAGCAGAATACAAATGGTAAAAATACTTCTAAAATTTAATTTTTTGAATCCCAAAACATAAATACTTCTATTTTATTTCACCCTAGGTTCATACATAGTCTATGATTTATCCTTTAGAAGAGGGTAATGAATCAGATAATTCCCAAGTTGTCCACATTTAATACAACAAACTATAAATAGATCCCTAGGATTATATTTATTTCCTTTCATCGTAATCTACATTTTTTCTCGGCAATTATTTTCTTTATGCCTTTATTTTCCACACATAAATAATTTTTCCATTCCTTCAATACACTTTTGTGGGTGTATCTTTCCAAATTTTTGACATGATGGAAATCAAGCCTTATTTCCTCTATGGTCACTACCACTCAAGCTCTTAGAAACTTCCATTATTCTCTTCTTTGGTGATTCTGGGAGTTAGTTATTGTCACAAACCGTCCCCTGGGGCTTGTGCCGTGACTACCACAAGCCCGCCTTCTATAGGCCAGGGGCTGGAAAATAGCACCAAAAGGTGTATTACATATAACCGAGAAGACATTGCCTTTATAACCTGTAAATACACGCAACCAAGCACACAACAAGATACGAACACAAGTCAACTGTATAGCAGAAAGAGTGGTTAAAGTAAAAAGGGGCCAGAATACAAGACCAACTGTAAAGATACAAGTACAACTAAAATAAAATACAACTGAATAAAGAGAAGGATAACTACTGGGTCGTCCTCCGAGGTTCCTACATGAAGGGTAGGTACAGATCGCCTCCTCATCACTCCATGTCCACGCATATCCTTTGCATATCGACATGCCGTATGGTCCACCTCCGAGCACCGTCCAGTCCTGGTATTCTCAGCCTCGATCAGCGTTGTCCGTCATCTTCACCAAACACAATGAGGTGCAGGCATAACCCGTGCAAGGGTGAGTATAACGATACTCAGTAGGGACCCAGAGACCCTCAAGGTCTCACAAAATCCACAAAGAATAAACCGCAAATAATGAAACAAATGATAACCCTACTTAGGTATATGCCCATACATATACCTAAGTTATCAAGTAAACCCATCTCAATCATGAGGAAACACAAGGACCAACTCATTAGCCCAAAGCTCAACTGTTCCAAAAAGTAAGGAATTCCATAAAGGAAAGTACCACACAGATACGCCACACTGAAGAATACCACCAAGGTATTACCATGAAGGAAAGTACCACATAGGTACGGACTCAGCTCACACCAAGTATAACTTAGGTACGATAGTAAAGATGATTAATTATAATTATTGAATCATCTTACTCCGTTAAGAGGAAAACCCACGAAGGATCCTAACTCCTCATCAGACCCACACAGGATCTCTAGGTGCTGACCCACACAAGATCGCTCGGTGCTGACCCACACAACATCTCTAGGTGCTGACCCACATAGGATCGCTCGATGCTGACCCACACAGGATCGCTAGGTGCTGACCCACACAGGATCGCTCAGTGCTGACCCACACAAGATCACTATTCATTCTTCACGTCACAGCCAGCTACTGGGTTCCCTCACTAAGTTTGCTTGTCTCCAAGAGGGTCTGCTCCACAATCCATTGGTTGATACTCCAATTTCCACAAGGTCCCATGAAGAAGTATCTCAAAGGACCACCATGTCAAAGGGGTCTCAACGCAATAGACAGTGCGTCAATCAGACGCCCGGTATGTGAGTTATTAACCTTTTAGTCCCGAGGGATCGGTTGTATTTGTGCTCGATCCAACCCGACCGTACCCCATATTAATCCAAAACTCTAGTGGGTTATACTCAAAGGGACCATTTTGCTCCATGTTTTCCAATGCCATTGACGGTTTTTCAAACGAACACCTGCTGCCAAAGTTATGGCTAAAAGAGCGTAAATGGGTCGAAGTGGGTCCGGGTCTGGTCCGACCCGGTCAGACTGACCTGGCCCAACCCGGGGGGTCGCGAGAGCGGCACGAGGCTACAGGGGGGGGGGGGGCTCAGATACGGGATAGCTTGGCCTCAGGGTAGCTCGACCGTGGATGGAGCGAGGCCGTGCGCCGTGGGGGGCTCTGCCGCGGGTGACACAAGGTTGCGGGGCGGCTCAGCCACGGGTGACGCGGGGCCGTAGGCGGCGTGAGGCCATGGGGCGGATCGGCCGCAGGCAACACGAGGCCGTGGGATGGCTCAGCCACGGGGCGGCTCGGTCGTGGAGGGGTGCTCGGCCACAGATGACGCAGAGGCCTCGGGTGCTGAGGAGGCCGCGAAGCCACGGACGGCGGAGGCCGTGGGGCGGTAGAGCGCTGTGGGGCGGTGGGGTGTCGTGCCTCCATCGACAACCAGATTGACTGACTACCCTTCGTTCGTCGCCTTCATCGCGATTCTCAAGCTCCATCAGTGCCAACCACCGGCACCGGTCCCTGTCACCATTGCGAAGATCACGCAAAAGATGCACAAGATTTGTGGAGGGGTAGGGCCATGTTTGTTTGGCCCGTATCCTCTGCGTTAGGGCGGTAGCATATGGCTTGAGGAAGATGATTCAATGTGAGAGGGAATTTAATATTGATCATATTAAAAAACATCCCTACCTCGGATTGTTCATTGAAATTAGTGCGAGAAGGAATTTGAAGAAGGCGAAGAGAGTGCGAACGATCATTACTTCCAAAACCATGCTTCGATGTCAGGCTTGTTCGTCGTCCTCTTCCTTGATTTCCAAAAAACGTTCTTCGATGGATTTCTTCATTGGAGGATGTTCTGAAGAAGAATTCGAAGTCGTGCATCGACGGTCTTCATTGGAGGAGCATTCTTTGTGGAAGAAGTTCTTCATTGGAGAAGTTTAATCCTCCAAGAGCTCTCCCCTTTTCCAATACTTTCCCCCAATCCCACCAAAATGAAAATAGCCAACTTAATAATTTAAGTTTATCAAATAAAATTATGTGGGAACATTTTATGTTGGCCCAAAATTAATTGGATTAATTAATTGATTGATTTGGCATAATAAATAAAGGGGGGTAACATAATAAAAGTAGGGAGTTGAGAGGTTTTTCTCCATAATGAGGGGTTCGGGTGGTCCCCACCAAGAAGCTTTGAATTGGGGGTTTTACTAGCTGAGGTGGTCCCCACTACTAAGCATTCAATTTGGAGGATAAAACTCCTATGGTCCCCACCTCCACAATATTCACATGTAGGAGGTTTTAGTTCTGGTGGTCTCCACCTGTGAAACATCCCTATGGGAGTTTCAAAATAAAATAAAAATAAAATGTTACATAATTTTATTTTATTTTATTCTTTCACGAATAAGAACAAAAAATTATCTTTCACTCTCGAATCACTACGGTCGAGGTGAAGGTCTCCTTAAGAGAATACCAACACTGCGAGTTTAACGGTGCCCTAAGATTTTAATTCCGAGAACTAGTTCAAAAGTTAGGAAAACCTGCTCGCACGTTTTCTGAATGTACCCGAAAGAAAGTTTAGAAATTCATTCCGGGCACACTGGGCCTTGGAATCATGTGCTGTCAATTTTTTTCGGACATGTAAAATTCCCATTTAATTAAAAAAATTACATGGAAATTATGGGTCTTTACATTCTCCCCACCTCAGGGATTTACATCCCCATAATCCACAACTCAAAACTAGGAAAACAAGTGGGGGTATTGAGCACGAATCTGAGCTTCCCACTCTCATGTGCTCTCCTGGAGGTTCCTGTGTTGCCAGTGAATGTGCACCATAGGTATCAACTGCCCACAAAGGACCCACTCCTGTCGATCCTCAATCTCAACTAGAACCTTCGTAAAAGTTGCTCCATCGTCAACGTCCATCTCTCCATGGTTGATGACGTGGGAGGGGTTGTGCACGTATCTCCTCAACTGGGATATGTGGAAGACATCCTGCACCCGATGCAACTGAGGTGGAAGAGCTAAGCGGTAAGCCACCTCTCCAACTCTGCTGAGGACCTGGAAGGGTCTAATGAATCTTGGAGATAACTTTCCACCTTGGCGAAATATCCGCAAACCTCATCGAGGTGAGACCCATAGAAAGTCGTGGTCACCATCCTCGAACTCTAGAGGTCTCTGTCTCCTGTCGGAATATGACTTCTGCCTGCTCTGTGAAGTCTTCATCTGCTCTTGGATGATCTAGACCTTCTCTATGGTAGCCTGTACCATCTCTGGTCCCACTTGTGTTGACTCCCCTGGATCAGTCCATCACAAAGGTGATTTGCAAGGTCGCCCGTACAACGCATCAAAAGGTTCAATCCCAATGGTGGAGTGATATATTTTGTTGTATGAAAACTCCACCAAAGGAAATTGATCCTCCCAGCTGCGACCAAAGTCAAGGATGCAAGCATGAAACATGTCCTCGAGGGTCTGAATGGTCCACTCAGTCTGACCATCCGTCTGAGGATGAAAGGCAGTGCTCAATCAAAGTTGTGTCCCAAAAGCCTCCTGCAACCCCTTCCATAGTCGGGAAGTGAAATGTGCATCATGATCAGAGACAATTGTCGAGGGTAATCCATGTAGCCGCATAAACTCCTACACATAGAGGCATCCCAATATCTCTACTGAATACAGCTCTCTAATTGGTAGGAGTGGGACGACTTGGTTAATAAGTCAATGATCACCCAAATCAAGTCATGTCCCGCGGATGTACGTGGAAGTCCTGTCACGAAGTCCATGGATATCCCATCCCACTTCCACTATGGGACCTATAAAGGTAGAACCAAGCCTACTAGTACCTGATGATCTTCCTTCACTTACTGACAAGTGAGGCACCGAGAGACATACTCTGCAACTGCTTTCTTCATTCCCATCCACTAGTGCTGTCATTGGAGATCTTGGTACATCTTCACCACTCCTGGATGTACCGCTAGAGGGGATGTGTGGAACTCCCTCAACACTTCCTCCTGAAGTGAAACTGGTACCATGGTACGTCCTCTGAAGAGGATGACGTTCTCCCCACCTTCAGAAAATCCATCAAGTGCCTGTCCTGTGGATATATGATCACATTGAGCCTCGTAGTCAGCATCCCCACACTGCACCTCCCTGACTCACTAAAGAAGTGTGGGAGTGATTGTAAGAGACTATAGAAAAGATGATCCATCTCGATCCACAAAGGATATCTACAAAGCGGCTAGCTACTCTGTCGCCTTGCCTAGTAGCTGTATACCAGACCTCCTACTGAGTGCATCTGCGACAACATTCCCTTTCCCAGGAGTATAGACTATCTCAAAGTCATAGTCCTAGAGGAACTCAAGACAACATAGCTGTCTCAGGTTTAGGTCCTTCTGAGATAAGATATACCTGAGAATCCTGTGATCAAAGTACACTGTAAAATGCTCACCCATCAAGTAATGTCACCACATATTCAAGGTGAAGAACACTACTGCTAACTCCAGGTCATGGGTGGTGTAGTTCTACTCGTTCTGTCTCAGCTGTCGAGAACCATATGTGACCATTGCTCGCTCCTACATTAGGACACATCCAAGTCTGGTCCCTGATGCATCGCAGTAGACTACGTACCCTATTCCCTCATACAGAAGCCTCAATATGGGGGCACTAGTCAGCCTCTACCTCAACTCCTGAAAACTCTACTGACATCTCTCCGACCACATGAAGGGTTGCCCCTTCTTCGTCAACGTTGAAAGTGGTGCTGGAAATCTGGAGAAATATGGCATAAATCTCCAGTAGTATTCGGCCAAGCCTAGGAAACTCTGTACCTTTGTCACACTCCTGGGTGGCTCCCAAGAAAGTACCGCCTCAATCTTTACTGGATCCACTGCAACTCCGGCCTCTGATATGACATATCCTAGAAAGTGAACCTCTCGGATCCAGAACTGGCACTTCGAGAGATTACCATAAAACTGGTGCTCTCAGAGTGTGTCCAGAACTATCCACAAATGATAAGCATGTTACTCCTTAGTAGTCGAGTAGATCAAAATGTCATCGATGAAGACTACTAAAAAGTTATCAAGGTATGGCTGAAATATCTTGTTCATGAGTCCCATGAACACTGTTGTAGCATTAGTCACACGAAACGACATGAAAAAAAACTCAAAATGTCCGTATTGACATCTAAAATATATCTTCTGCACATCCTCATCTCGTAATCTGATCTGGTGATAGCCTGATCTGAGGTCTATCTTCAAGAACCACTGTGCTCCCTTCAGCTGATCAAATAGGTCGTCAATCCTCAGAAGTGGGTACTTGTTCTTCATGGTCACCTGGTTTAGGCACCGATAGTCAACACAAAGCCTCAAGCTCCCATCCTCCTTAGAGAACAAAATCGGGGCTTCCCAAGGAGAAACACTGGGCTGAATGAATACCTTCCCCTGTAAGTCCTCTAGCTATACCCACAGCTCACGAAGCTCCACGAGAGCCATCCGATACGCTGGTGTGGATATCAGTGTCGTCTTGGGGTAAAAGTCAATGTAAAATTCCACCTCTCTATGAGGAGTTAGACCCAGAACATCATCAGGGAAAACATCTGAGTACTGGTCCACCACTATAGGATAGCTCAGACTCTCCACATCTACCGCTCCGAGGGTAAGGCTAGCCAACTGATAAGTGATTAGCTGCACCCTCCTCTGGGTAAGTCCATCCTACGCTGCAAAGGATCCCTTCTCACTGGTGAAGGTAAACCTGGTTCCATACGTGTGGACACACTTCACTTTGCTCCTAATATAGTCTATCTGATCATGGAATATTGATAACCAGTCCATACCCAAGATGACATCGTAAGGCCTCGACGCTGCTACTAGAAGATCCCAACCAAAGCTCTAGCCTTCTAGAGTAAGCTCACACTTCTGGAACCAGTGTGTAATCATTGAATCCGCTCCCGTAGGATTATCTACCTGTAAGTATTGAGCCAATGACTCCATCAGAATCTCTGAGCTCTGAACGAGGGTAGTGGAAATAAAATAATGACTGACACCTGTGTCTATAAGTACTGCAACCAAGGTGGAATAGATACAAATCATACCTCGTATCATCTCCAAAGTGCCGTGATCGTAGTCCTCAGATTCTTGGAGCTGAGCTCGCCCCTTTCCACCTGCTCCCTGTGGTCGGGGTGGACTACTGGGTGGTGGTGGTAGTAACATCTCTAATCATCTTCCACCACCAACTGCACATCCTGATCCTCTTCTATGTCCACCTGCTCTCTACAGACCACCTCGATCGAACCTCTGTTTCTTCCTGGACAGTCCTTAGAACGTCTTCTGATCATTCATATGGAAGTTCGGATAGTCACGAGCCATGTGACCCTACCCCCCGCATGCGTAACACTTCCCAATCCTAGCATGACTAGCTCTGGCTCGAGTGCCCCACACAACCGACTCTAAATCCTACGGTCATCCACTTGTAGTTCTGGTCCTCTTGGACCTCTGTGACATATATCTGATGCGAGTTGCAGAAGACTCCACTACGTGAGGTCTGATGGTGGGTCTCGCTGCTGGTGACTGCTCAGCAAGAAAAATCTCCACTAATAGGGCTCTCTCTAACACCCCCGTCTGTGTCGGGATGCTGAGTGAGATCATTAAAGCCCTGATCTCTCGCCTGAGCCCCTGCTCGAAGGTCCAGGCCCTAATGAATGGGTCCCACACCATATTAGTGGAGTAGTGGTAGAGATCAGTGAACCTCATTGAGTACTGAGCTATAGTCATGTTGCCCTGCTGCAGATGAAGGAGCTCCTGAATGCGCACTGCGTGAAGAGGCGCTGGGACAAACTCTTCCCAAAACAGGCTCTCGAAGTCTGCCCATAGAAGCGCCACCTCATCGTGAACTTGGAGAATCAAGCTCCACCATCTTCCTGCTGCTTCTTATAGAAGGCTGGTGGCAAGGATCACCATGAGATCAACTAGTGTCCCTACTAGTCAGAATACTCTCACCACAGCCTCCAGCCAATCCTTAGCCGCCTGTGGGTCTATCTCTCCCCTGAACCTGGGTGGCCTCTGGAACTGGAACTCATGCAATGCGGTCAAGCGGTGTACACCCTCTGCTGCTGGGGCTGGTGGAATCGGTGGCCCAATAGGTAATGGTACCACTGGTGCCTTCGTTGGTACCTCTACTGGAAGAGGGCCCTACACTGAGGCCTCATCGCTCAGTGGGATATTAGTGTGTACTACTCTCAGAACACTAGCTGGCTGTCTTCGTGGAGGAATCCTAAAAAGAAACAGGTGCACCACGGTTAATAAGTTATACCTGGTGAGATGACTGAAGAGATCACAAATAAAACTCTTGGAAACACACACGCAATCAGTGTTTTCATGCATTGAGTTGGAAATCAGAAGTCAGGGTCTTGGTGTATGGATACGTCGGCCGCCGCACCAACACTGGATTCCCTAAACCGATAACCACACTCACTACGCTTAACACTATTACTGTTAAAATATCATAGTACTATGTTCTACGGTAGAACCAACTCCTATGATACCAATTTTTCATGACCCGTCCCCTGGGGCCCGTGCCGTGACTACCCCAATCCCACCTTCCATAGGCCAGAGGTTGGAGACTAGCACCGAAAGGCATATTACCTATAACTGAGAAGGAATTTCCTTTATAACCTATAAATACACGCAACCAATCACACAGCAAGATACGAACACAAATCAACTATATAGTAGAAAGAGCGTTGAAAGTAAAAAGGGGCCAGAATACAAGCCCAATTTTAAAGATACAAGTACAATTGAAGTACAATACAACCGAAGAAAGAGAAAGACAGCTACTGGGTCATCCTCCGAGGTTCCTACTTGAAGGTTAGGTACAGATCACCTCCTCAACACTCCACATCCACCCATCTCCTCCACGTACCTACACACCGTATGGTCCACCTCCGAGCACCGTCCAATCCTGGTACTCTCATACTCGATCAGCGATGTCCGTCGTCTATACCAAACACAACGAGGTGCGGGCATAGCCTATGCAGGGGTGAGTATAACGATACTTAGTAGGGACCCCGAGACCCTCAAGGTCTCAAAAAATCTACAAAGGATAAACCACAAAGAATGAAACAACTTATAACCCTACTTAGGTATATGCCCATACATATACCTAAGTTATCAAGTAAACCCATCTCAATCATGAGGAAACACAAGGCCCAACTCATTATCCCAAAGCTCAAATATTCCACAAAGGAAGGAATACCACAAAGGCAAGTACCACATAGGTACTCCACACGGAAGAATACCACCAAGGTATTACCATGAAGGAAAGTACCACACAAGTACGAAATCAACTCACACCAGGTATAACTTAGGTACGGTAGTAAAGATGATTAGTTATAACTACTGAATCATCTTACTCCGTTAAGAGGTAGACCCATGAAGGATCCTAACTCCTCATCAGACCCACACAAGATCTATAGGTGATGACCCACACAGGATCGCTTGCTGCTGACCCACATAGGATCGCTAGGTGCTGGCCCACACATGATTTCTCGGTGCTGACCCATACAGGATCGCTAGGTGCTGACCCACACATGATCGCTCGGTGCTGACCCACATAGGATCACTGTTCATTATTCACGTCACATCCAGCTAATGGGTTCCCACACTAAGTTCACTTTTCTCTGGGAGGGTACGCTCCACAAGCCACTGGTCGATACTCCAATTGTCGAAAATTCCCAAGAAAAAGTATCTCAAAGGAACTTTACGTCAAAGGGGTCTCAACGCAACAGATGGTGCGTCAATCAGACGCCCGGTCTGTGAGTTATTAGCCTTTTAGTCCCGGGGGCCCGGTTGGATCCGTGCTTGATCCAACCTGACCATACCCCATCTTAATACAAAACTCTAGTGGGGTATACTCAAAGGGACCATTTTGCTCCATGTTTTCTAGAGCAGCTGACAGTTCCTCAAACGGACGCCCGATGCCAAAGTTATGGCTAAAAGAGCGTAAATGGGTCAAAGTGGGTCCGGGTCCGGTCCGACCGACTCGGCCTGGGCCGAATGGGTTTGGGTCGACCCATCCCGACCCGACCCGACCCGCTAGGTCTGGCTTGGCCCATGGTGTGGCCCGAACCACTGGGCGGCCCGGCAGGCCATGAGGGCAACGCGAGGCCGCGAGGGCGGCGCGAGGCCACGGGGGGCCGCGGAGCAGTGTGAGGCAAAGGGGGGGGGGGCTCGACCATGGAGGGATTGAGGCTGTGGGGTGGCTCAGCCGCGGAAGACGGCTCGGCCGCGGGGCGGCTCGGCCACGGGCGGCGTGAGGCCATGGGGCGGCTCGACCGCTGGCGGCGCGAGGCCGCGGGGCGGCTCGATCATGGAGGGGGGATCAGCCATGGACGATGCGAAGTCCATGGTTTCCACAGAGGCTGCGGGTGCCACGAACGACAGAGCCCATGGGGCTTCAGAGCACCACGGGGCAGCGGGGCGTCGTGCCTCCGTCAACGGCCGGCTTGACCAGCCTCCCTTCGTTCGTCACCTTCGTCGCGGTTCTCGAGCTCCACCGGTGCCAACTTCCAACACCGATCACTGTCACCATTGAGAAGATCACACAAAAGATCCACAATATTTTCACAGGGGTCGGGCCATGTATGTTTGGCCCATACCCTCCGCGTTAGGGCAGTAGCATATGGCTCGAGGGAGATGATTCAATGTGAGAGGGAATTTAACATTGATCAAATTAAAACACACCCCTACCTCAGATTGTTCGTTGAAGTTGGTACAAGAAGGTAGTCGAAGAAGGCGAAGAGAGTGCCAATGATATTCACTTGTGAAACCATGCTTCAATGTCGGGCTCATTCTTCGTCCTCTTCCTTGATTTCCGAAGAACGTTCTTTGATGGTGTTCTTCATTGGAGGATGTTCCGAAGAAGAAGTCGAAGTCGTGCATCAGCGGTCTTTGTTGGAGGAGTGTTCTTCATGGAAGAAGTTCTTCGTGGAAGAAGTTCTTCATTGGAGAAGTGTAATCCTCCAAGAGCTGTCCCCTTTTCCAATACTTTCCCCCAATCCCACCAAAATTAAAATATCCAACTCAATAATTTTAGTTTGTCAAATTAAATTATGTGGGCACATTTCAAGTTGGCATAAAATTAATTGGATTAATTAATTTATTGAGTTGGAATAATAAATCAAGGGGGTGGAATACTAAAAGTAGGGAGATGAGAGGTTTTTCTCCATAATGATGGGTTCAGGTGGTCCCCAACACCAAGCTTTAAATTGGGGGTTTTACTAGCTCGGGTGGTCCCCACCACCAAACATTCAATTTGGAGGATAAAACTCCTATGGTCCCCACCTCCACAATATTCAAATGTGGGAGGTTTTAGTTCCAGTGGTCCTCAACTGTGAAACATCCCCATGGGAGTTTCAAAATAAAATAAAAATAAAACGTTATAACATTTTATTTTATTTTATTCTTTCATGAATAAGCACAAAAAATTATATTTCACTCTCGATTCACAACAGTTGAGGTGAAGGTCTCTTTAAGTGAATGTCGGCACTGCGAGTTCAACGGTGCCCTCAGATTTCAATTCCAAGTACCGGTTCAAAAGTTAGGAAAACCCGCTCGCACATTTACTGAACGTACCTGAAAAAAAGTTCAGAAATTCATTCCGAGCACATCGAGCCTCAGAATCACGTCCTGTCAATTTTCACAGACTCCTAAAATTCCAATTTAATTAAAAAAAATTACAGGTAAATTCTGGGTCTTTACAGTTATGGTATATGTTGTTAATCATATTTCCAGAAAACTGATTAGGTATAATCACAATATCATTCACTCCAGTCATCATCCCATTTGGTTGCTCATAGTCACCACCTTGTCCTTTATATTCAATGTTAACATGATTCCTTCAAGTTCTAACCATTGACTAAAACCAAAAAGTATAGTGTGAGAAACAATAATCGTAATGGAAAAACCATATAATCATTTATATGATGTCTAAGTTATGACACATTATTTTCAATATATGACAACTTAGGTTTAACCTAGGTCATTAAATTTCATTATATATTCAAATACTCCATAATTTTTTGTAAAGAAAATGTGAATTATCCTAAGTATATCCCCTGGGAGTGTTAAACTAGCCACATAATAAGGATTGTTGTATTGTATTGGGTGACGATTGGGTCAATACCAATGAAACCTTTTTAGAGTTATTACCCCTAGGAACATCAATGATAGAACCAAGTCAACTTTTAGTATATATACATGGATGTATTTTCAAGAAAAACCATATAATATCTACCTTACCAAAACTTTATGATGTTATTATATACTTATCCCCAAAGTATACCATAGGTTTATATTCCCTAATCTATGTTTTCCAAAATCTAGTTCCCAAGGTTTCTACTAAAATTCATCTGATGTCAACTATAGTGACCTGGACCTAGTATCCTGAAGCTGATGTCTTGTTTATTATATTGACATAAGATACAAGGAACCACATCTTGAAGAACTGAATAGTTTATTAGTCCTGGTAAACTAGATACATACTTGATTCATTTATTACATTTTAAAACACAAATTACAATATAATTTTTTTAAAATAACATTATTCCCTCTAGAATATCCTTACATATCAAACATAGTACTCTTCATGAAATCTTGGGTAAATGAAACAAAATAAGGGTGAGATCAAATACTCAGCATGGGTTAAGTATAATAGAAGAAATCATAAATAATTAAAGCATCATTAATAAGGATTGAAAAATATAGCAAGGTAAATATCTGAACACACATTCCATTTAAATAATTTACTATCGTAATCAATGGTAAGGTAAATAACTGAAAACACATTCCATTTAATCAATAAACTAACCACCATAACTGGTTACCGAATAATTAATATGGAAAGGTAAATAATTGAAAACACACACCAGTAATCAATAACTAATAATGAAATGCATCCAGAGACAATATCATTTCGAAAATATTAGGGATAATAATAATTAACTTTAAATTAAGTAAATTCTTAATTATCAGATGTCATGTTTCCCAATCACATGATACATTTACCATCAAGACCTTTCATAAGAAGGTTTAGAACATATTGGGTGAAAACCCATTTAACTAAGGCTAGCCAACTGATTTGTCCCATGGGACCACCGATCATCAAGGGGAATTCTATGAACAGTCCCCAACCAGTTTCATGCATGTCCATAGCATTACTCATATGTCAAATAATTGATTTAATTCATAAATAATGTGCATTATCATTAAGTATCCATATTGAGTAAAGAATATGAATTTATCAATATTTACTTAGATGGACAAATAGATTTCAATGTAAACACCATAAAATAAAATGGTATATGGTTTAAGAAATAATAATAACCAAGATAAATAATATGGTTATTTAAGGAAAATTTAATGCTAAAAATCATATGAAAGTGAATATTTCAAGGGGAAGTTAATGAGTTCAAAATGAAACAAGAACGTGAATATGAATACTATCCTAGGTCAAAGTAATCATAAACCCTCTAGAGGAAGAATAAGTATGGTATTAACATACACCCATTAGAATAATAATAAAGGGATGCTATCATTGATGAATATAAATACCATAAAAAATCTTTATAACATTCTTGAGGATAATATCTTTTTATTTTAAAAATCCTTTTGAAAATCATTTTCTTTGAAAATAAATTTTTAAAAACGTTTTCCTTAAAAATATCCTCATAAAATCGCAAAGTAAGATTCAAGGAAATTAAGTTCATGAGAGTGGGTAATTAATTACATTCCATAAAAGTTAAAAAGAACATTTCTTTTTCACTGTAAAATAGGTTAAGAATGTACCATGTTCAGAAAATGACAAGAAGATTTCTTTCACATTTTCGGTAAAATCCAAACAGACATTGTTTTGAAAATGACATAATATTCCATTGAATTTTTTTTTAAAAGATAAAAAATGGGTGAAAATTCCTTGTATAAATCATTTTGAAAAGTAAAAATAAAATAAAATATTTTTTATAAAACATGGTATTTGAATAAAAACATATTTTCAACTGAAGAGATAAATAAAGTTGGATTTTATTAAAAACATTTCCTCAATTAATTTAATCACTAAAGAATGAGAAAATAGTACTATTACATGAAAATATCATGAAAAACCGTAGGATAGGAAAATTAAATGATTTTATTAGTAGATGTTCAAATAATTTCCTTCAACCGATATTCAAGAATAAAAAATCTCAATTAGAATGAGATTGTGAAATAAACCCATAAAATGATCATAATGTTGAAGTGAGAATTAATCAATGATTAAATTATGTGTATAAAATGAAAATAAACATAAAAAAGTGGAAATAAAACTTAAGATAATAAAATTCATTAAACACATAATCTTATCATGACATAATTAATGAAGTTTAAGTTTAACCCAATGAGTGGAAATTAAGTTAAGAATTCCCTTACCTTACGCTCACTTTTAGTTGAAAATTATTTAACCTACTATATAGTGATTTTAAACATGTTATTAACTTATTCAAGAACCATATTAATATTTATAATATCATATATAATCCTTTTATAACATCTTGTTACCCATTCATTAATAATATTTCATTATTTTAATTGTTTTAGATGTTAATTGCCTTGTTTTCTCATGAGTGTTTCATCATGAAAGATTTAGTTCCTTTACATATTATATAGTTATATCATCTCCAGAATAATAAAAATGAAATAATTATCATATTTTTACATCAATTTTACTTTAAAAACTAATCATTAATTATTTTTATGAAAAATGAAGTATGTTACGATCATGTAGACAGTAGGTCATACGTACGCATGAGTAACGTTTCCATTTTCCAATGATCATTATGGAAAAGAGGAATGTAATATTTTATACTTTAATAGTAATAATAATATCATATATACAATATTTTTTCTTTAATAATACTAATATATATCATCCATGTAGTGTGGTGATGAAAATAGAGTCACATCGTTACGTGAAAGTGATAGTCTACACGTACACAAACAAAGTTGTCATATTTCATTTAGCAAAAAGGTAAGAAATAAAATGATATATGTTATATTTAAATAATTATATACATTTCATTAATATCATAATTATGTCATGTATATCACATATAATCATTAACTTTATCCTTATCACTTTCCATGTGCAGCGTTAGTGAAATACGAATCACATCGTTTCATGAGTCGGTAGTCCTCGATACACACGAGTGACATTATCGTATATCCTACAGAAATGAAGGTAAATATATATATGATATAGTGACTATATAGGTATAAATATGTTACAAATATCATATATATACTTTATATCCATCATTATACCTAATCTTGAGAGGCAGAAATGGAAAAACAAATGACATCGGTTCGTGAGGCGGTAATCCACCATACACATGAATGATGATTTCATAACCCATTTGATGGAAGTGAAGATGGTTTTAAGTAATAAACTTATTATAACACATTACAATTATATGGAAGATAATTAGGTTATTATATCATCATATATTAATAAAAATTTAAAGAGGTAGAGAAATAAGTAAAATAAGGATGCTTGTTGAAAAACATTACCTCTTCTTCGGGTGTCCTCCTTAGGTTTTCACTAAAGCCTTACTAGGTTAGATTTACACACAAAATAAGGATTCTATTATGAGTTTAGGGAATTTTGGAAGTTATTTGGTCTTGTATTTTTCAAACCAAAGTGATTTTTTGGTGCAAAGAGGAGAGAATAGGTGGTGACCTTTTATAAGTGGGGGAGAGGTCACAATTGGTATTTTTGAAAATAATTGAGCGATCCTATGTTTTTTATATTTAAAAAGCATATAAAATAGACAATTATCTAACCTTATAGGTGTTATGGTCTAAATATGTTAATAAAATAGTTTTTATACAAGTTTATAGGTCATTTTCACCCTTATCCTTTTATTTTAACCCCATGGTAAAACCATTTTTACCTTAACTGTGATTATTAATTTTTACTGCATTCACTATTTATTTTGTGAAAAAATTAATTTGACCTTATTATAAATTATAAATTATGATTATTAAAAATATTAAATCCATTTTTACAAAGTTCCAAAATTTATTTTTAAATTAACCCCGCAGACGCGATGAGAAAGCATGTTTTTAAAGAGAAAAGGTCCAAAAGTTTACAAAGTTTTTATATCAAAATTCAATTTAAAAATTATTCCAATGACCTAAATTGGATTAAATGATATAAAATTTTACTAATTTTACTTTTAAAACAATTCAAAATATAATTTAACATTATAAATTATTTATATGAAAAGACAGTTTTCTATTAAAATTCAGTATTTATCACGACTGAATCGGGAGAAATAGAAATGGATTGTAATGTGCTCCACTCTTATGTGCCTTCACTCTCTCCTCTAGGATTCTCTTGGATGGCCCATGTTGTGGCTACTTCTTCCTCATCTGTTACATATGGAGATAAGCTACCGGCCATGGATCTTCCAGTGGGTCTTTCTGGTCTTGCCACCTTGGAGGGGGCTTCTACACTACCACAAAACATGGCAAGAGAAACGCCTCATTTTATCAGTGCTAATAAGAAAGCGCTGATAAAGGGGGAGCCTTTATCAGCGCTAAGAAAAGCACTGATAAAAGATTCATTTATTAGTGCTATATTTAGCGCTGATAAAAGTTCTTAATAATTTATATTAAAAAATAATGTTTATTCAGATACATTAACTAAAAAAATGCATGTTTATAATTAATATATATTTTTTAATAATTTAAAAAATATATATAATGTTTAAAAAAAAGTATTTCTAAGATTATAACTAAATATATATACATTTAAATAATTATAATATTATAATAAATTTCATTAAATAATAAATATATTTATTAGATTTATTAGATTCATTAGATTCATTGGATTTATTATAGATTTTTAGATTTAGATTTATTATATTTATTAGATTAATAAATTAGATTTTTTATATTTTTTAGATTTATTAGATTATTAGATTTATTAGATTATTTTATTTATTATATTTGTTATATTTAATACATTTATTTTATTTATAATTAATATATATAAATACCTTTTTAAATATATATATTTATATTAATTATTAAATATATATGTTCCAAGGAATTTGGTTAATAAATATATTGATCATGCATGCATATGTTATGTATCATATTGTTCATTTATACATTACACCCTTTCTCATTATTCATGTTATCCATTGATGACTCGTTTTTTATTATGTATATTTACTGTGTATATGATTAATTCATGTTACCCATATATATTATTATGTTCTAAAAAATACTTATAAAATTACATTAAATATATTTAAATAATAAATATAATTATTATATTTATAATTATTAAATTTTAATTATATATAAATACTTTTTAAATATATTTATTTGTAATTATAATTACAACTATATATATATTCAAATAATTATAAAATCAAAATAAATACATATATTATAATTATATATATATATATATTTATAATTATATACAAATATTTATAAATATATTTATTTATAGTTATAATTATAACTATAAATAACTATATATATGTAAATAATTATGAAATTATAATAAATATATTTATTATACTACTTATAAAGTTATAATATAATTAAATAAATATATTTATAAATATATACAAATATTTATAAATAAATAAAAATATTTATAATTATAATTCCTAAATGAATATAGATGTATTTAAATAATTATATAATTATAATAAATATATTAATTATACATATTTATATACAAATATTTATAAATAAATACAAATAGTTATAAATATAATTCTAAATAAATGTAGATAAATTTAAATAATTAAAAAATTATAATAAATATATTTTTTATAATTTTATAATTATTTAAATATAAATATATATATATATATATAATTACAACTATAAATAAATGTTTATTTATTATAATTTTTAATTACAAATAAATATATATTTATTTATTAGTTATAAATATAAATAAATATATATTTATTTGAATAATTATTAATTTATAAAAAAATATATTTATCATTTTCATATATAATGTTATATATAATTAAATAAATATATAGAAATATTGATAAATAAATACAAATATTTATATTTATAGATATAAATAAAAACAGATATATTTTAATAATTATAAAATTATAATAAATATATTAAATAAATATATTAATAAAATTATAAAATTAAAAATATTAATTTTTTATAATTTTATAATTATTTAAATAAATATATATATATTCAATTTTAATTATAATTATAATTAAATATATATTCATATAAATAATTATAAAATTAGAAGAAATATAGTTTATATATCTATAATCTTATAAATATATATAACTAATATATTTATTATATATATTCTAAGATTATAAATATAATAAGTATATTTCATATAATTTTTTAATTATTTAAATTATAATTTTATAAATATAAATATAAATATAACTATAAATATATATATATATTTATAGTTATAATTATAAATAAATTAATATATATTTAAAATATATATAATTTTATAAATATATATTAATATAAATAAAATTTTAACATAATATCTTTATTAGTGCTTTTTTATTTTAGCTCTGATAAAACATACCTTTATCAGCTCTTTTTAGCTAGAGCTGATAAAAGGTTCACCGGGTTTTATAAAAAAATCCTATCAGTCTCCTTCATTCTCGCACCCCTCAAGCACTCACAGAAGCTGACCTGTATACTACGACTCCTCCTCCTCCTCTCCCACCACCTCTCCTCAACCGCGAACCACACCTCCACTGTGCACCGTCACCTCCACCGCACGCCACACCGTCGTGTGGCTCTAACAGTCTCCTATACCCTAACAATCTCCTCTGTCGTGCGTCTCCTCTACCCTAATAGTCTCCTCTATTATGCATGAACCAAACATCATGCACCTCTCCTCTACCATGCACCACACCTTCGTCTTGTGCCACACTACTGTCTTGCACCTCTCCTTCACTGTGCACCTCTCCTCTACTGGTGAGTTTTCTCCTTTTTGTCATACGTTTTTTCTTGTTTGCATGTAATTATAGTTTGATATTAACGGTAAGCTGTGAATTGTATGGGCTAAACATCCTGCTAAAAATCATGGCCGTTGTCGGTCCTTGTTTTCACACTAAATGAATTGCATATTGGTTGGTGTTCCTCTTCATATTTTTTACTTTGATTTTGTGTGACTCAGTTATAAATTTGAAGTGTGATGCCACTAGAGCATAGTGTAATTTCTTTTTAATGATGAGGATTTATTTCATTAGGGGTTGAGTAGTATGTCACTTGACATATTTATGTTTTCTCCATTAATGTCAATAAGTTTTAGCTTCGATTTTTCTTGAGTGAGGTAGGTGTTTCTTTGGAACTCCCTTTAATACATGTTATAAATTTCTTGGATGTTTTTAAATGATTTCTTATAAAATTATAATCCTATGTTATGACTTTGTTGGGTTTCAATTGGCATGAAAACAGTTTAAAGAGTTGTCATAGACTTATGTCACATTCCAAGTGTTTTGTAAAAGGCCCGAGTATATTTTTTAAAGGAATTTAAATATTTTGAAAGTTTGGTCACAATTTTTTTTCCTTTAAAGTGAATATGCGATATTTTAAAGTCATGTTTTGAAAAATTAATGAAATTGACCTTCAATCTATTTAAATGGGTTTGAGACCCTTAACTCTCATGGTGGATTAAGAAGTTTTCAAAAGGATATTGAAGTTTAATAAAATAGTTCTTAGCACATATTTCCTTCAAAAATAAAAGAGTTTATTATTTTAATTTTTTTATAGAAAATGGTTGGGTTTCCAAATGGGATTTATAGTACATTTTGATAAATATTTTTTGGATGAAATTTGAAACGTTGTTCTCAAATGGGGTGAAAATGGATTGGATTCTCGAGCACATTTGTAAAATCCTAGTTGGTAATTTAAATGAAGTTATTTTATAAATATGAAAGACCCTCAATTGAGCTCCATGCATTTATTGTTCCTGTTGTGGCTCGTGACCCCATGGTGGATTCTCTATATTATCATGCTTATTGTGAGGATTACAAAAGGATGTGAAAGTGGTTGTTTCTTGTGAGGGTGTAGGAGGTGGGGTGAGGTTAAATTTCAATTTATTGAAATTAAATTTATGTGATGATCTATTATTTCATTGGTTTCTCACTTCCACTATTGAAATATCATGGGTGTCCAAGGAGACTTGTAGGGATCCAGATAAGTGAAACCCCTAGTGTGGAGTGCGCTGCCTAGTGTAAGGACCCAATTAGATTGAGTGAGTTTCTGAGAGGTTTCAGTGTCCCTAGAATATACTGGAAGTGGCCAGAGTTTCTTTTGATACCCTGATCATGATAGAGCCTAGTGAGTTCTATAGGACTACTTGGATATGACAAGTTAAATAGTATTGACCTAGGTTCCTCATCTCTAGTTCAGGATCCAAATACATAAGTCTTAAGAAGTTTCACATGATGGTTACATTATTCTTAGGAAACATTAGAGGATTTATTTTCTTGGCAGGATTGTATTCCCTTAGTTTTTTTATTATATAGAACCATCGCTTGGTTGTTTTTTGGATTATGTTTCCTTGTTTCCTTAGTGCCTATGTATAATCATTGTTTCACTTCGAGTGTGTATTTTCTTACTTTCAAATAGGTTGATTTAAATGTTTAAAAAATTTTATTTAAAAAGAAAGAAAAAATTGGTTATTTGTTAAATGAGTTTTAAGAAAATGGATTTTCATTAGGATGTCACAATAATTTTGCAATAGTCCCAATGTAGACGACATTTTATATATAAGAGGAGACCACAATGAAGGGATTTGGATAGTCGATAGAGGGGTCAAATCTCTTCAACCTTAAAAAAGAGAGTTCAATAATCAGGTTATATTTTTTTGTAATATACATCATGTTACCTTATGTTATTATCTGTTAACTATTGCTTTTATGTAATCTAAATTAAAATTTTGAACCACTTATGCAGATAATGACTTCTGCATGTGATGATACTCCCAATACCAAGGCACAAAAGGTCTCTCAACCTGCTGCTGCTCGCAGTGCAGAAGACCAACAGGTTTCTCAACCTTTTGTTGCTGCTTCTCCTAGTGCAGAGGTAAAACCACCATCTGCACATGCCGATGCTAGCACTCTAAAGGAACATATTGATGATGTTAAAACCAAAGAAATGTTAGGCACCGAAACACTAGCAGCACAGAAAAAATAGAAGCGCTATAGTTTGATGGTGTTATAAAAAATCCTTAAGGAAAAAAGCAAAAGGCATCAAATATGAGGTTAGATGGAATAAGCATGGAAAAAATGTTAAACCCAACAAGACTATGTTCAGTAGATACATTGGGAATCGTCACTCGGCAACACGTGTTGATTGATGTACAATCATGGAACCATGTTGTCACCAGGATTAAGACACTGATGTGGGGAGATATTATGGTAACATTATGATATATCATTTCTTTAATTTAATAAAAAATAAAATAATGAAACATTGACTTAATCTTCATCATCCCTTGTAGAGTGCATTTATAGTGGATGACTCACACAAGGACTATGTATTAAGGGTTTCTTGAAGTATTCACAGAGTCTTTCACACAATTTTAATGAAACGTTATCTTAAATATGCTGAAGGGAAAATAAACCCGCACCTACCTCCTATTTATGCACACATGATAATCCAAGGAGCGTGGGATGCGTTTACTAGCCATCGTGAGGAGCAATCTTTTTAGGTACATTGTGTTTGGTAATACGTTTTTTGAAGATACTTGTATTCATAAATTTGATTGATAGTTTTTTATTTATGAAATATAAAATGAGTGATGAAAATAAGGAATGAGTAGCAAAACCAGCGTACCCCTACCGTAAATTAAGAATGGGGTACGCTTCACTTGAAAAAAAATTGGTACGTATTTTAAATCTATCGTAATACTTTTATGTGATATAAAACAACACCATAACTATGTTCCTCTATTTATATGTAGATGATGAATCCAAATCTGATGTCACTTCCATCCCATGCCATGTGCTATGGAAGGAGGCGCGTGTAAATAAATATGGGATACTAATTGATGAAAACCCATAAAAAGAATGGGAAACATGTGTAAATATGACATAATAAATATTTGTTTTTGATTTAAATTTATATTAAATAACAATGATTACTTATTTTCCAATATTTTCTATCTAACATAGTCAAAGGAAATAGGAACACCCAAACTAGATGTCGACAGACTTTCAGTGGCCTTGAAACAACCAGAAAAGTATGTCCGCGTCAGTGGTACGGGTTTTGGGGTGACACCCCGAACATTTTTTGAGAGAAAAACAAGAGGAGGATAAAATTGTAGAAATCAAAATTATGAGAGAAATAATAGCTATCCTTAAAGAACATATGAAATTTAAAAGAGAGTTCATGGAAAATATGATGTGGGGGGGGGGGGGATAGAAGAAACAACTCAAGAACAACCAGCACGTGAAGATCCCGCTGCACCCCCACTAGCTTTGAGGTGAGCCATTCCCTTAAAAACCGGTCTTAACTAAGGTAATCAATGTTATAATATTCGTTTCTATGAATTTTGAATCATATATACACTGATTACCTTTCCCGTACTGATATTGTACAAGGTGAAAATGATTGTGATTTATATCTATCAACACCGCCACCATCATCTTATAGGGAGGGATATGATGTTCAATATACAAAATGTCATGCTACACAACAGACCACTTCCAACAGGTCATGTCAAATTGATGATTACGTAGCCCATAAGCCGAGCACCGAGCTACCTATTCCAATTGATGATGAAGATATTCATAAGGTCGAACAAGATCTTGGAACATTCATTGAATGGCTATCACAACTTGTAAAAAAACATGTCGACAAGGAGGTATTAATTTCACTACTACAAAATCAGGCTATAGCCATAGTTTTAAACCGCGTCTATAGGCCCAAAAACTATGGCTATAGGTTATAGCCACAGTTCCCACAACCGTGGATGTTTATTGGCATGGATATAGGGTAAAAACTATAGCCACGTTCCCAACCGTGGCTATAAGCCCTTTAGCCATGGTTCCCAACTGTGGCTATAGCCCTTTAGCCATGGTTCCCAACTGTGGCTATAGCCCTTTAGCCATTGTTTGAACTATGTCTATAGCCCTATAGCCACGGTTCCAACTGTGGCAACAACCCTAAAGCCACAGTTGAAACCGTGGATATAGACATATAGCCATGGTTATGAATCATGGCTGTAGACCTATAGCTACAGTTTAAAACGGTGGCTATAGGCCTACACATTTTATAAAAAAAACCAGCACCGTTCAGCTGGTGCTGGCCCCTTGCATCCTCCCCACCACCCCTGAAAATCCCCCCCACTCTCCCCCCTTACACCCCACCTGCACCTTAAAGTCCCACATGCACACCTCCCTCTGCAGCCCCCCTTCCCACCCTAGACAGACCCCACTCACCCCCCTGGACAGACCCCCCTAGACCCCCCCTCCTGGACACCCCCCTCCTGGACACCCCCCATGACAACCCCACCCGGACAGCAGCCCCCCCCTACTGGACACCCCTTGCACCCCCTACTGGACACCCCCCCCACAGAAGACCCCCCTATAGACCCCTCCCTCCAGGACACTGGACACCCCCACCCTACATAAAACCCCCTCCCCTGGACAACCCTCTCCCCCCTGGACAACCCCCTGTAGAGCCCCCCCTCCTGGACAGACCCTGGACACCCCCCCCAGACAGACCCTAGACACCCCTAGACCCTGGACATCCCCCAAACCCTGGACACCCCCGGACAGACCCTGGACACCCCCCGGACAGACCCTAGACACCCTCAGACCCTGGACACCCCCAGACCCTGGATAGATCCCCCATGGACAGCCCAGACCTCCACTCCCCTAGATAGCCACCCCACCCTCCTGGACAGACCTTGGAACCCCCCCCCATAACTTGGACACCTCCATACCCCCATACCCTAGACACCCCCAGACCCCTGACAGATCCCCCTGGACAGCCCATACCTCCACTCCCCTAGACAGCCACCCCCACCCTCCTGGACAGACCCTGGAACCCCCCTAGAACCTAGACACCCCCAGACCCCCCAGTCCTACCCCCCCTCCTGTTTCCCCTCCCCCTACCCCCTGCCAGCCCCCACTTTCACCCCCCTTCTAGCCCCCACTTGCACCCCCTGCCAGTTTCCCCCTGCCCTTGCCAATCCCCTCTAAATTAAATTATACACAAAATCTAGTTACATAATAAGAATTAAACAAATCCAAATATAAAAAAACACATAACTTCACTTACACGATTCTCCCTATAAGAAAAACTATCAAATAAGTCTGGAACCAGCTCAAAAGTACCTACAACACAAGGTAGAACATAATAGCGATTATCCCCTAAAATTATGGTAAAACAAAACATCTTAGAATATTAACAAAGAATATAACTAAATAAACAAGAATAGTGCATCCCCCCTGTTGGAACCCCCTGGATAGTATCCCCCCCCCACTGCTGGACCCCCTGGACAGCAGCCCCCCCTGCTGGACCCCCTAGCCAGTATCCCCCCCATGGACAGACCCCACCTGCTGGACCCCCTGGATAGCAGCTCCCCCTATTGGAAACCCCTAGATAGCATCCCCCTACTGGACCCCCCTGGATAGCATCCCCCCTACTGGACCCCTCTGGAAAACACCCCCCACTGCTGGTCCCCCTGGACAACATCTCCCTCCCTACTGGACCCCCCTGGACAGCAGCCCTCCCCTCCGGACCCCCTAGACAGCAACCCCCCCTAGACAGAGAACCCCCTACTGGACCCCCTAGACAACAACCCCCCTGGAGAGCCCCCCCCCCCACTACTGGACCCCCCCGAATAGCATCCCCCCCTACTGGACCCCCTGGACAAGAACCCTCCCCTCCGGACCCCCCTAGACAGCAGCCCCCCTGGACAGAACCCCCCCTACTGGACCCCTTGGACAGTAGCCCCCCCGGACCCCCTGGACAGCAACCCGCCTGGACAGACCCCCCCTGCTGGACCCCCCTGAACAGCTGCCCCCCCTGCTGGACCCCCCTGGATAGTAGCCCCCCCTATTTACCTTGAATGATTCTTAAGGTTGAGGTCAGGAGATGCTGGGTTTATCTAATAGATACTTACAAAGATTCTCATAGTGGGTTTATAGGTTTCTTGTGGAGGATTTAGGAGGTGAGGTTGTGAGTTTCGTGTTGCTGTTTGGAATTATAGGACCTTTGAATATGTGTTTTAGCTGGGGGTGTTGCTGTTTGGAATTTTCTACATGGTGTAGTACAGGATACACTTACAAGGTGCATAGTGCTGGTTGGTTTGTGATTTCTACTATGGTTGGTAACATGTTTTGGGTGCATAGGGGTTGGCTTTCTAGTGTTTCTTCTTTGTTTTGGATTTCTATTGTAGGATTATGATTCTCTCGATTGTCTAGTGTGGTGGATATAGTTTGGGGTGGGTCTTCAGGTGGTGGTTTGGAGTAAGTTCAGTTGGCTTGTGCTCAGTTTTTCCATCTTGTGTATTCTGGTTGTTGATGGTGTAGGGATTTCTATGGTGGATGTTCTAAAATTCCCTTGAGATGCTGGATGCTGCAGGTTGGGAGGAATATTTCTGGTAGATGGGTGGTTCTATTTCTAGGGTGGGTGTATGTTGACTACTTGGTGGGTCTAGAGATGTTGGATTTAGGGTGGGTATTAGCTCACATTTGGATCAGGGACTGCTTAGGGATTCTTTAGGTTGTATGATGGGTTAGGCGTGGGTGATGCGGGGCACTTCAGATGGATGGTACTAGTTGACTGCTAGTTTTTTAGACTTTCTTATGGTGGGATGGTCCATTTTATGCAAGGTGTTCAAATGGTGATGAATGGGGCCAGATGGTGGTCTGGGGATGATTTGGTTTCTAGATAATATTTTGGGTGTTGTGTCTACTATAGGTGCTTATTGTGGTTGGATATGGTGTGGTTTAGGGTTCTTGTGCAAGTAGGTGTTGGTGTAGTGGCCATTAGTTGGCATGGTTATCTAGAGGTCTTTCACTCTAGGATTTGTTTGGATATGGATGTTGGTCTAGTTGGTTGATGTTGGTTGTGGGGCTGGGGGTTCAGTGGTTCTATTTCTTTGGATAAAGATAGACTTTTGGATGGGTGCTGGATTTTGGAAACTTGTGTGTGGGTGGGTGGGTGTGTGTGTCTGTGTGGGTGGTTGTGAGTGATTTAATGAATGTGTGTGTTGTTTGTTTCTATCATTTGTGACTAATTCTTTTTGGGTTTTTATATTTCTCCTTTAGCCGCCTTGTTTCCTTGGTTATACTTCCCCTAGGAGTGCTTGTTGGATTTGTGCTTGGGAGCTTCTGCGATTCCTTCTGCTGCTTTGTAATTGGTTCATATGTTGGGATCTTATGCTATTTGGTGGGTTTTTAGTGTGCTATTGATATGATACAATATATATATGGGGTATTCATTAGATGAAATGTGAAAAAACAAGTGATAGAAGTTGTAAAAATAGAAATTAAAAGAAGTGAAAAGGAAATAAAAGGGGAAGGTGGGGGGGCTGTTACGGGATGGAATGATGGTGGCAGCGGGATGAAATGAAGGTGGAAGGGGGATGGTGTGGGCTGGATGTGGCTAGAACATGGCCAAATCACAAAATTACCGTGGCGTGGCCGCGGCGTGACCGCGGCGTGACCGCGGCGTGCCCGCAACATGACTATGGCGTGACCGCGGCGTGAGCGCGACGTGTTGGCCCGGTCCAGCGACATCCGCGGGGCAACATCTTCTGGCCAAGAGCGAAGGAGGCAGGAGGAGGCGGGGAAACATTCCAGTCATCACCCCACTGGCAGAAATTTTGATTAGTCAATCTCAACATTTATTACAAGACTCATGGAATACTATCACTACGAACCGCCGCGGGGTGTCGTCCTGGAATAGGGCCAAATCACGACATTACCACGGCGTGACCGCGTCGTGACTGCGGAGTGTTGGCCCGTTCTAGTGACATCCCGTAGGTCAGCATCTTCTGGACAGGAGCGAAGGGAGCGGGAGGAGGTGGGGCAACATTCCGGTCGTCACCCCACCGACAAAAATTGTGATTAGTCAGTCTCAACATTGATCACAAGATTCATAGAATACTATCACTGCGAACCATTGCGGGGTGTCGTCCTAGAGCAGAGACAAATCACAGCATTACCACGGCATGACCACGGCATGACTGTGGCGTGGCCGCTGCATGACCGCAGCGTGACCGCAGCGTGTTGGCCCGGTCCAGCGACATCCGCGTGGCAGAATCTTCCGGCCATGATCGAAGGGAGTAGGAGGAGGCGTGGCAACATTCCGGTCGTCACCCCGCCGACAAAAATTGTGATTAGTCAGTCTCAACATTGATCACAAGAATAATGGAATACTATAACTGTGAACCGCTGCGGGGTGTCATCCTGGAGTAGAGCCAAATAATGGAATTACCACGGCGTGACCACGACGTGTTGGCCCGGTCCAGCGACATCTGTGGGGCAGCATCTTCCGGCCAAGAGCGGAGGGAGCAGGAGGCGGCGGGGCAACATTCCAGTCATCTCCCCGCCACGGGGTGTCATCATGGAGTAGGGCCAAATCACGACATTACCACAACGTGACCGCAGTGTGACCGAGGCATGACCGTAGTGTGACCGCAGCCTGACCACGGAGTGACCGCGGCGTGACCGCGGCGTGACCGCGGCGTGACCGCAGCGTGACCGCGGCGTGACCGCGACGTGACCATGGTGTGACCGCGGCGTGACCGTGGCGTGTTGGTCTGGTCCAGCGACATCCGCGGGGCAGCATCTTCCGGCCAGGAGCAAAGGGAGCGGGAGGAGGCGGGGCAACATTCCGACCGTCACCCCGCCGGTAGATGATAGAACAAATCAACTATTTAATATGCTATAACAAGGGATTTCCAGAGAAGGTTGTAGCGAGCGAAAAAATGACGCAACGTCTAAAGGGAAACAAAACGACGAAAAATAATCATACACCCTACAAAAACCATTTAAAAATTAATTCACTTTTACTAAACATGGAAATTTTATTTATAATATTTAAAGCGTGAAAAGGAAAGTGTCATGGTCAAGGCATATGCCTACTCAGGCAATGTCATTTGAGTTAAACGAGTATGATAAGCCAATTTATATTATTCAAAGAAAACAAAAACTAACTAGCCACAAAACAAACACCAAAAGAGGCATATAAAATACTAAAACCAAATCTAAACATGATACAAATAACTATCACTACTCTTTGGTTTAGAAGACAGAACACCTCCATTGGAGGGGTTTTATTATAAAATCATGACATTGCTTTATCACACAGTTTATTTAATTATATTTAACATTTATTCTAAAACTCATTCAACACAAATAGAATGCAATAATTTAAGCAACTAGATCAACATAACTATCACTGTGAGTTTTCACAGACAACGCACCTTCGTTGGAGGGGTTTTATTATAAAAACATGACTTTATCAATTGAAACAATTATATTAAAGAACACTTTTTTATGATATGCAATTCAATATAATTAATCAGAATTAATAAAGAATCCAAATTCAATTTAAAGCATTCTTGAATTAAAGAGTCTAGAAGAGGGATCCTACCTCAAGGTGGAACCAAACCATCCACTTCAGCTTTTGGAGCTTTCTAACTAAAAGTTGTTTCTCCCCCACTGGGTATACACGCCTTCACACATTAAATGTATTTTACAGAAACCTTCAAATTAAATGGGCAATGTATCACATAAAATTTAAAGAGGAAGGTGGAAAACATAAAAAACATTGAAAAAAAAGTAGAAACACAAACCTGGATGTTTGTTTATGCTTCCAACAACAGTATGATTCGATATTCAACAGGTGCAAGAGGTGCTGTCCAGCTTTTTTCGTTCCCAGAAAACACAAGAAAAATGTTATTAAATAGTAAAATAACTAAAGGAAATAAAATAAAAGAAAATGGAAAATAATTTTTATGTTTCAAATCCTGAACATGTGATGTTGTTAACCTGTCCATAGCTGGACAGTTCCAGCAGGTCAACCCCAGTCTATTTGCGGGTGTGGTCATCAGAGTAGGAACCACCTCATCTTGTTTCTATTGAGTGTTGATTTCAGTTCCCCTAGAACTTCAACTTGAGTGAAGTTTATACAATTTCCATTAATACATCTCAGTAGCTCTTCTCAGTATGCACCCCATTATCATCAACCAGACTACTTAAGTAACCGTTCTTATACAATAATCAACCTGAAACCAAATGTTTAATGAGATATAACATGGAAGAAGAGTCATGTATATAAAAGTTCATAAAGAATAAATGTTAAATCCATGAATTATTGGTCTAATTCCATCCAAATAAGAATAATGAATGAACTGTTTAATCACGAACCACAATCAAATAGTTAAAATGAAATATGGCATATCAAAGTTTTTAATCCAGATAATGGTATTTACATATTTATCAGGAATTTCAATATGGAAAATGATAGGAATGAATAACGAGAAAATACACCTCTCAACATTACAGTTGTAGTATGGTAATAGGAAATAAATGAACATGCCAAAATGTTACCTTCGAGCAGTGGGGCGCATTAAGAGTACATTTCCTTAAGTGTACATTTCCAAGTAGATTAGTCTTATGGATGGTAAAATTGACGTCGTTGACCTGTCGCCTGCTCTGCAGACCTCCCCCTGCCCCCTACCCCATGCCCCCCTCTACCCTACCCCCCTGCACCCCTGCACCCTCCCCTCTGCCCCCTGCCCCCTGCCCCTACCCCCTGCCCCCTGCCACCCTCCACCCTGCCCCTGCCCCCTGCCCCCTACCCCCTGACCCCTGCCCCCTGCCCCCTACCCCCCTCCACCCTGCCCCCCTGCCCCCCTCCACCCTGTCCCCTTCCCCTGCCCCCTGCCCCTGCCCCTACCCCCTGCCCCCTCCACCTAGCCCCCTAGCCTACACAGCCCCCCCTGCACCCCCTGCCCCCTCCATCCATTCCCAGTTGCTAAATAATGTTTTTGTATTATGTACAAGTGTTTTATGAACCTAATTTTCCTATGATACTAAACATTTAGATCCTTGAATGTATTATTATGTTATTTATCTTAAAAATTCTGTAATAAACATGTACAAATAGGTTGGTTTTCTATATAATGACATCCCAATGTCCCTTTACATGGTTTTACATGAATATGATAACAAATACCACTACAAGAACAATATATTATTGAGTACATATCATTGTATACATTAAAATTCAAACACATGAGGAATATGTAATTTTCTCCATGTATTGGCACTCTTCTTCCATTGTGAGTTCTTATGCCTTGGTCAAGTTGAAGTGACATGCAATATGGGTAGTCACTGTTTCTCATCTATTCATGCCCAAAATTTTGATGATCCTATTGATATGCTCCTTCTGGGTTATTACTAAATCTACATTCTTATTATCTATTTCTATACTTATCCACAACATCTTCTCAAATTTCTTGGGATTTTTCATCTCAAAACCTCCAAAAAATTATCCATAGATTTCTAAATCATTCAATCATCTAGTATAAGTAGAAACATGTAATTGAATTAAAATATGAAATTTATGAAGGTACTATTATCCCATTTATTTTAGTAGAAGTAATTATCTCTATTGCAACTATCAAAGCCTTCATCAGAGATAAATGATTCAAATTTATGATTCCACTATCATGGTACATGATTTATTCTATACAAGATTTTATAAAATATACAAACCAAGTCATGTATCCCAATTGCTGGTATTCATATTGGTTGTTTCATGTTGATTTATTCCTTTAACTCACCATGAAGCAAAGTTGTCTTGATGTCCACCAAATCTAGAAGCATATTTTCCAATTCCACCATACTTAGAATTATTTAGATGATATAATTCTTATATTTAGTGAGAATATTTCCAAAAAATAAACCTTTTCATTATACTAATAACACATTATTACCATCCTTAATTTTTATCATTTATAAACATCATTCTAATAATTAATTCAGTAAACCCACTTATTTTCAAGTTCCTTTTTACCCAATTAAAGTTCAACCATATCTGATTTTTTTTTAACTTCAAATAATACATATCTTTATTCATGGAATATTCCACTAATTTGAATAAAAAAATCATAGTTTAATTTGGATTTTCATGTTTCTATTCATTCAATATAAGTATATAATTCATTTAAACCCCATACCTTTAAACCAATCTTCTAATTTTGGTTGATCTCATCAACTGAATCATATTTTCTAAACTAATCAACTTAGTTCTTCCTACATGTACATGGATTTATATTATTTGAATGTTGAACATGTACTTTCACTACTCCCATCCATGATTTAGCTGCACATAAACTCTTTTGATGAACAAATGATGGTTTTAATTTTTATAATTCAAGTTCCTTCACCACCAGAATCTGAGTTATTCAGAATTTATTAACTTCTAGTAACCTTAATATGATCAACATGGGATTTAACTATAGGTTCTTCATTAATATAATTCCCAATCAAGTTCTAATAATTCAACAAAACTATTTCATTTAAGAAAATATCTCTCCTTTTGAGGATTTTTTATTCATCATCCCACAAATGATATCCAAAATCATTATAATAATATCCAAGGAAGAAACACATTTTATATTTTGATTAAAGTTGTTCTCTTTCATGAGAAAAAAATTTAGAAATTGAGTCCACTGTACCCACCTCCATTGTCTATTAGGAAACAATTCAGCTTTTGATTGTACTCCCATTATGGAAAAGCATTCCATGAAGTAAACAGAAATACATCAAATTTGTTATTCTAAAAAAATCCTTACCTTTCTAGTAGAATAATCAATGAAATTAATTAATTAAATTCAAACACCATAGTATTTTATAGGGGTAGGTCCCCAAAAATCTTCATAGACAAACTCTAACTTTTGGTTTCTATGATTCTGAAAATCTAAGTTGAAAAAAACTTTTATCTTCTTTCCTAACACAGAACATTTACACTTTCCAAATTATTTATGATCAAGATTTGTTATTATGTTATCCTATAGAACCTTTAAATTCTTTTCACTAAGGTGATTAAACCAATAGTAAAAAAAATAGATCATCAAATTAATACTTATAAAAATTTCCCCTCCAGTTAAATTTCTAGTGAAGTAGAGAGTTCCATCATTTACTCCTTGTGAAACTATCATTGATCCATCGGTAAATTTCTTTACCATATTTTCAAAACTAGTCCTAATGGCTACATAATTATTCTTCCAAATTAAAATTAGATTTATTCACAAATCATGGATGTTTGAAACTTCCATTAACTTTAATAATCATCCATTATTTATTTATATGCTCAGTTATCATTTTCTAATAACTTCTAGGGATTCACCATTCACCAGATGGGATCTTCAAAACATCCTTGATACATAATTAACCATGTATATTTGATCACCAATGGATTAATAAGAATATCTAGAATCAGTCACCCAAGATTATACTAGAGTATTCACACTCAGTAAATAGAACTTGGTAACTTCCGTTATTTAAATAGAATCTAAACTATTTGACATTGAATCATTTGTGGTGTTATCCTTATAATTATTACATTACATATTGATATTTACATTCCTTAAATATTTACAAAATATGGTACAATGACCATCCAATAGAATTTTACTCCACACATGAGGTTTTTATTTCATTGGTTTCTTCTCATAGACTTTCTGCTGATGGGGTTACCTTCCCCTTCCATTATTATTAAGGGAACTATCAATTAAATATTGAACTTAACTTTTATTAATTTATTCAATGAGTATAAAATTAATAATATCATTGAACAACAAATCTATTTTTCCACAAGAATTACTAATAGTCATAAGTATAGAATCCAAGCTCTCTGGAAGTGAAGATATAAAAAACACATATACATCATCAAAAAAAGTAACCTTCGCTGATTAAATCTACCCACAGAACATATTAAATTCATTCATATGATATATCACTGGTTTTACTTATGAAAAAATTAATTTTAACAACCATCGGAACATGAAATTTTTTTTAAGGGCCATAATTTTTTTATACATATCCATCAATGCGTTCATAGCATCTAACAACTCATCAACCAACTCTGAGTTCACTTTTCCAACCCTATATTTAATTTGCTGTTAGTTATGATAGCTCTGAAAACTCATCAACCAACTCTGATTTCACTTTTCCAACCCTATATTTAGCTATTAGGAATGGATCTCCCTTTAATCCTAATGCTCTATAGATTCTAGTTCAGGACATGTCAGTGACTGAAATTTCAGGTACTGAAAACTATGAAAATATCACAGAGGGTGGATTTGATGACTTCTTATGATGAATTAATATTACTATATAGTATGTAGTAGTGTTTATGTCCCTACTGATTAAATGTGTTAATCTAGTTAACATTACCCTCTGTCCATGTGGAGAAGGCTAGAAGATGATAGATTTGTACTATGTACAAGTCTAATGGAAAATATCAGCTGTCAAATTATTCATTTTTCCTTGTTCTTTTGAAGGAAAGGAGTAGGAGGGTGACTTTAAATCACCATGCATGATAATTGTGAGTTTAAATTACACTAGTAGGCCCGTAAAGTAACTTTGAATGAAAGGTAGAGTAAAGGATTAAAAATTAACACTTATGATACATAATTAGTGTGCTGTTTTGATAATAGAAACCTTACCTATTAGCTAGATGAAGACAATGGATCTTGAGCACCAAAAACATGGACATGGCTAAGGGAAACATAAAAAGGTATTCAATCTTGTTTCATGGCCTCCAGGTAATACTCATGTGTGTTCTAAAAGAAAAATTTAATGCCTGCGAAAGTTTTTATTGGTCACATGTATGTTAATAGAAAGGATAGATTAAAGCAGTTGTCATCATCATGTGTTTCTTTTTTTCTTTGTTTACATGAGATTAGACCTAACCCAAATCCCACCATCCCTAACACTTGGATAATTTCACCCCTTACATTAGGCACTGCTTTTTACATCTAATGAGATCACTATGTTTATGGTATTGGGGTTAAAACCCAATATACTTTTCAAATAGGGCATGGGAGTAGAAACAATACACTGCGTTTTAGTACTAAGTAGTAAACCTAATACACTATTCTTATTGTATTATGATGTAAACCAAATCCTCTATTATAGGAAAAAATTCTCTATGATCAATCAATTTGGAACAACTTATGGGCATATACAATATTGGAATAGTAATAATGTTTTTAATACAGTTAGTTTGCACCAACATTCAACCAATTAAAAAACTGAAAAAAGAGATAGAAAAGGAAAATAAGTTATTATCTATGTGTAGATACGTAACTCTCTTGAAATTAAGATAAATTGTAGAGAATTTAGTAGTCCCAAAAATAGGCCCTTGCTGAAATCCCAGGGAGGAGCAGTAGAAAGAGTTGAATTTCAGGAAACCATATCTTGCTGTGTAGAGATAAACAAAGTAATTGTTAACAAATATAAAAATATTCTAATTAATCAAGAATAATAACTTTCATGTTTCCATTTCCTAGAATAAAAACCCTTTCCCATAGGGAAATTATAGCTTCAAGATGGTCTGACACCAAGAGGAAGTATCCATCAAAGCAGTTTGATGACACAAAGGCTTGGGGAATCCCTTCCACCTGAGAAAACTATAGGAAAGTAAGAAATGATCATATTGTAAATTAATACATTGACATATATATATTATTTAATAGAAACTCACATAGATCCCCCGGTAGATGATAATTCCTCAAGAATAATACCTTTCATGATTCTATCACCTAGAATAAAAACCCTTTCGCTCGGAATAACCATAGCTCCAAGTTGGCTGGACACCTAGAGGAAGTATCCATCAAAGCAGTTTGATGATACAAAGGCATGGGGAATCCCTTCCACCTGAGAAAACATTGGGAAAGGAAAAATCTGCATACCTGTATGGAATAAAAGATGGACATGTTTGAAAAAAAATATGAACAAATTAGAACCAAAATATGAACTTGTTAAATTATGGAATGAAAGATTAACCTGTTTGAAAAGATGGAACAAACTGGGCCTTCCTAACTCATCTCCTTGGAGAGGTTATTTGTCTGTGTTGTGTTGTACTATTATCTCCTTGTGTAATTGAAACAAAAAAACATAAAACGTTAAGATATAAGGAAGAATATAAAGAATATAAAGATACGATACAATACACACACCTTTTATCAGTAGAATATCATACACAGTTCAGGTCATGTTTTGGTTGTATTTGAATAGCACACTTGAAGCACAAAATAGCCTCATTTGGAATTTCTAGAGCTTGTAAAAGGTTAACAAATTGCCTCAGTCAAGTAAAGGATCAGGCATTTATAGCAACACAATGTAACCACAACATACCTTATAGACATTTCTAAGGTTTAGTTAGGCATCAGGAAATGTAGGTTTCATCTTTACAACTTTCTGGATGAATTAAATTAGTAGGAAGGAAACAAAAATAAAAAATTGGAAAGGTAACCAAAGTCACAAGTTTTTCCTCACTCATTCTGAATAACTTCCCCACCTTTCAGATGTAATCAGGTTGAGTCGGGTATAAAGTATCATAACTTAAGTCCCTCAAAATCCTCATCCCTAGGATCTATTTTGCTGGAACATGATTCTTCATCTTGAAACTTCCAGAAAATTCTATCTTTATCTCATCAACTATATATTTTATTTGAATATAAATAATAATATCATCAACATGGATATATAGGATGATGAAGATCCAATATTAGAAAAAATTCAGGCAATAGTAATGATTTGTATTGTTTCAGATGAAATTTTGTTTCATCGCGAAACTAGATGCCATGTCTTTTAATCTCTACGAGAAGTGATTCTATATATCTCATAGCTTCACAACTATCTCTCCATTACATCAAAGGATCCCACCACCTAAAATCATCCACCTAGTACATTGTGAACATTATAAAAATATCATGAGAAAAACATTATGTTTGATTCATTAATAAACTAGTATATTATCTTTTCTAAAATATTCCAAGAGTAAAAGCTTACATACTCTTCAATCAGGGAAAATATATGAAATTCCTTTTCATTTTCCACACTAATTCCATTATAATAAGTTGTTGGGTAATATTTTATTTTCATTTTCCGAATGCACCATCCAATTAAAGTAACTTCTATTCTTCTATAATTTTTAGCTACTACTCCATTATTGCAATCAATGTTCTAGAAATAACTCTTCTAGAATTTATCCTTCTATTTGACTATGTTTTAGAACCTAAAAATGGTTTTCACACACATAGATGAAACCTAAAAATATTAAAAATTTGGAATCTTTTTTTGGGATTCACTATTGAGTGCCCCATCAACTTCTATAAACCTATTTTTATTCCTCAAACTTCCTTAACAGATGTATGGTTTCCCCATGATGATTTTATTTATCCTAGCTCAACTGAGGTGAATATCCCCTCAAAACATTCTTAACAATGACATTTTTTAGTATATCTACCATATTTTGAGTCCCCTATATCTTTCCATATATCCAGTACTCTATCCCCCCAAAACTTATAGATAAAGTGATAATTTCTCAAAATATTCTTCATACTAGATTAAAACATCATATTTTTTACTAATTGAATCACAATCGGTGATTCAAAAAACAACATCTCATCATATTTCCTCATTCTGAGATCTTTCAATGTCCCGTTCAACCCAAACAACTCCTTTCCAAATTCTGTTAAAGAAATATAATCTACTTTTATTATTGGGAGTGAAAATATCAATTAAATCTTTGACATTTGACACTAAGCCTTTCCTCTAAAATTGAACACATATATAGTGGTTCTCTTTCAAGTGTAAGAATATCTCTCAAAGTATGACTTAGAAAAACCAGGAAATGACTCATCTATTTTGAAGGAAATTTCCAAGCTTCTAGAACCCTTTAATTTCTATAAAATCTATTTCACATCAACCCAATATTATCTTATGGGATTCTATATGTTCCTTCTCCTTTCTCAATTTGAAATGTTCAACTAGGGGTGTGGTCATTGGTTTCACCTCGCCCGTGATGAAGTGATCCACCAATTTCTAGATGTAATCCAAATAATTTAGGTACAAAGTACTGAAACATAAGTCCCTCAAAATACCCATCCTAAAGATCCATTTATTCAAACTATTGTTTATCATCTCAAAACTTATGGACAATTCAATCTTCATCACATTGAACCTTTCCTTTATTGGATTAGAAATAATCATATTATGAGCATAGTTAAGTGGGATGATGTATCTCCTATCATCAAACACCCAACAATAACAAAAAATATTAGTATTGCTCTATATGAACTTCAACTTCACCATGAAGTTATTAAAATTCCAATTCTATTGACTTGGTTCCAAGTACAAAGGTATGAAATTAACTTGTGTTACTTGTATCTAATGGACGATGGAGAACCCAATAGCTTAAAAGAGGAATGATATTTGAAAGATTTTAATTAGTGGGAGTTATACATGAAAGATGATAATGATTCCCTCCATGTGTATGAGACATGGGAGAAAATGGAGAGACCTGATAGAAATAAATTTATTCAGAATAAATGGATGTATCAGCTAGAGTAGGTAGCATTTGATAGATAGAGTTACAAGGCATGACTATTTGTGAGAGGGTTTTTTTGGTGCATGGATATCTTCTAGAATACTCCTTAAATATATCCTCCAAAAATAAATTATGAGGAATCAATGTACATATAGTTGAGCTCATGCTTTGGAGTCTATAACATAAAAAACTATGCACCTATATTACCACACTGCAATGTAAAAACCACTACAAATGAACACAGACAATAGTATTGGAAGAAAATGATTGAAATAAAATAATTAAAATGAGAAAAACAAATTTAACCCCATTGTCTAAAAATCAATAAAATTCAACTTAGTATAATGGGGAATGTGTAGTAGCATCCATATCCTACTTGTTACCTGAAAAAATTGAGCCTATTTCTAGTAAGTTTATGATTACCCAGTGTGAAGAAGAGTTGTAGAAGCTAAGGTTACTCAATTCAGAATTAATCAGAGTTAATATAACAACAGAGTGAAACTCCTAGTAACAGGATAATTTATCTCCTCCAATGAATTCACATCAATAATAACGAACTACTAAACCAATAACGAAGGTAATAGATGAAGATTCCTACCTCAAATCGCTGTATAGGAGGTGTGCCAGAGGAGGATATGGGAAGGAAGCCTCAGAGCAGCGTCGATAGGGAGGTGAGGTGATCGCAGGGAGGTGGGTGGGTTGTGTCGGCGGGGAGGTGGGCTGGCAGTGCCGGAGCCACGTCGGCAGGGAGGCGTCAGAGCCACGTCGGAGCTGGCAGGGAGGTTTTTGGCTGCGTCAGAGCTGAAGGGGGAGGATGAATCGCGAGAGGAGGAGGAATAATGAGGGGAGGAGGGGAGTAGAAATGGAGAGGGAGGAGGAATCCCGAGGGGAGTAGGGGAAGAGGGACAACTAGGATGACGAGGGAGGAGGAATCACGATGTGGGAGGAAGGACGAGGACAGGGAGGAGATTCGCGATGCGGCCCGATCAAAATAATTTTCACATAAGCTATTGCCACACCCAGCTATTTGGGTGTGTATATATCTTATCTATATCCATGGATCATTTAAAGTGTGTCTATAGATCATTTTTTTAGTAGTGTTTACATTTTTTTTCAAGTTAAACCTTTAAAATTTAATGAAAAAAGATTTTAACTAATGAATGTTATTACTAACGAACATAGATAAGGGGGTGAAAATAAATAATAGCTCAAAACCATATCAAGGATCAACCAACCAATCAAAACGATCAACCAAAATCCCCTTAAACCTGCTCGTTCTATATCCACATTTATTATCATTGTAGACTCATGTGAATATGAAGTTAAATGATGGTGGGGTTCACACAATTCTTCTTGATAAAAATATGTACAGTGGGGAAGATCTAAATTTCATTAGTGTTGACAATGTAAGTGAAATCCTGGAGTATGGTTGGTTAGGCAGCTCAGTTGTAAATGTATACATGAGGTATGTTTTCATGATTTGATTTTAAAAAATCTAATATACTATGATAATTATGACTAAATAAATTTCACATTTTTCAGAGGCATATATATGAAAAACAATTGAAGGGATTTCCCCATGAACAGAAATTTGGACTTGTTAGTCCTCACGTCACCTCTGCAGAACAAACAGATATAGAATCTGAAAAAGATGGTGAAATAGTAGAAGGCCTACTCAAATCATTTAACCGAAAAATCAAGGATGATAGGATCTTCTTAATACTAATGATGCAGGGGTAAAACTATACAATTTAATCATATCAAACATATTTTGATTTCTTCATTACTTATTCCTTTTTGTGTTTTTAGGCAGCATTGGATTCTTATTGCGGTCAATTTAGATACTCTAAAGATTTATTTCTTGGATTCAATGGATGTATATCCAACAAACGGACTACAAATGATGGCGTTTGTAAATTTGTAATACACTACATCCAACATTTTAGAACTAAACATCTAGTTATATAATTTATATTATCTTTTAATGAGGATTCTGTTATGATAGGGTGGTACGTGAATATCATCTACATCATGGGATGGGGATAGGGTAAAAGGAAAAGAAACATCACAAGTACTATGATTGGATAAAAATTAGGGTATATATAATAAGATTTCACTATCCAAATAGATATAAAAAAATTACTTATTTTTCTCAATGTTTTTGCATTGTCTAAAACAAATAAATGATAAATATTGTGGTTATTATGTTTGTAAATTTATGAAAGAGATCATATTCCATGAACAAACCAGCATTCCTGAAGAGGTATTTTCGATGATAATTATTATTTCATTTAAAATAATTATTAATCCTTCGTGTATTTATATTTTTTCAGTATGACCATGATTATTGAAAAGAATCCTATTCAAAAGATGAGATATATTTGTTTATAAATGAATGAGAAACATACCCGATGGAATAATGTACATAAATAGAATGAATATGTGACCAGTATGACTCAAAGTGTCTATTTTTATTTAAAATTATCAATGTTTTTAGTAAAAAGAATAACTACCATTCTGAAAAAAAAAGAAAATGAATTAGGATTATTTTGAAACTTTAGGGAAATGATCTATAAGTCATTTTTAACTTTTAGGAATCAACCACACCAGAATACGACACATGGTGTGATCGTTATGACTTTAAGTGTGTATTTTTATAATAAATTAACAATAAATTTAGCAAAAATAATAAGTGACATACCTAAAACCTAGAAAATGAATTCAGATTGTTTTTATACTTTTGAAAAATGACCCATAGGTCATTTGTGATGTGTAAGAATCAACCACATCTCAATCTGACGAATGATGTGATCAATATGACTAAAAGTGTCCGTTATCAGTTTAAAATTGTCATTTTAGCTCAAAACGCGTCACTCACTGAAAACCAAAAAAACTTGGCCCGATTGTTTTTATAATTTAGGAAAACGATTCATAAGTTATTTGTGATGTGTATGAAGATGTATCATGTCCAAATTATGCACGATGTGACCGGTATGACTCAAAATTCATGTTTCCATTTTGAAATGATATTTTAGTAAAAAAATACAACTAACATACTAAAAACTAAGAAAACACATTTGGATTGTTTTGATACATCTAGAAAATGATATATAAGTCATTTTTGATGTGTAAGAATCAACCACACCTCAATCCGATGCACGGTGCGGCCGATATGATTCAAAGTGTCTCTTTTTATTTAAAATTGACATTAATTTTATTAAAAAAACAGAACTGGCATACTGAAAACCAAGAAAACACATTTAGATTATTTTGATAATTTAGGAAAATGATCCATGAGTAATTGTTTACGTCTAGGAATCAACCCCACCTCAATACAATGCACGATGTTACCGGTATAAATCTAAATGTGTCTTTTTATTTAAAATTGACATTAATTTAAGTAAAAAGAACAACCTCCATAATGAAAACCAAGAAAACATATTTGGATTATTTTGATACTTTATGATAATGGAACATGAATTATTATTTATGTGTAGGAGTCAACCACACCTCAATCCGATGCACGGTGTGACTGGTATGACTAAAAGTGTCTATTATTAGTTTAAAATTTACATTTCTGCTCAAAACACGTCACTCTCTAAAAACCAAGAAAATGCTTTTCAATTGTCTTCATAATTTGTGATAGTGATTCTTAATTCCTTTCTGATGTGTATGAATGAGTCTCACATCAAATCGACGCACGATGTGACCACTATGACTCAAAAAGTGTGTTTCAGGTTTAAAATGATATTTTAGTAAAAAAACACAACTGACATACTGAAAACCAATCAAACACATTTGGATTTTTTTGATACCTCAGAACAACGATCCATGAGTCATTTGTGACGTGTAAGAATTATCCACACCTCAATCCGACGGAATATGTGACCGGTATAAATCTAAATGTGTTTTTTTATTTAAAATTGACATTAATTTAAGTAAAAAGAACAAGTGACATACTGAAAACCAAGAAAACACATTCAGATTGTTTCGATACTTTTAGAAAATGATCCATGGGTCATTTTTGATGTGTAGGAATCAACCACACCTCAATCTGATGGTTAGTGTGTCCAGTATGACTAAAAGTGTTTGTTATTAGTTTAAAATTGAAATTTTAGCTGAAAATGTTTCACTCACTTAAAACCAAGAAAACACCCTTTGATTGTCTTTATAATTTAGGAGAGCGATTCATAAGTCCTTTGTGACATGTATGAAGTAGTATCTCCTCAAACTGATGAACGATGCATCCGATATGACTCAAAATGGGTGTTTCTAATTTGAAATGATATTTCAGTAAAAAAACACAACTGTCATACTAAAAGCAGAGCAAACTAATTCAGATTGTTTTGACACTTTAGAAAAATGATCCATGAGTCATTTGTGACGTGTAGGAATCAACCACACCTCAATCCGATGAATGATTTGACTGGTATAAATCCAATTATGTTATTTAAATTTTATATTAATTTTAGTAAAAGACAAGGGACATACTCAAAACCAATAAAACCCATTCATATTGTTTTGATAATTTAGGACAACAATCCATAACTCATTTTTTATTTGTAGGAATCAACCCCACCTCAATAAGACACATGATTTGACCTATATAACTCCAAATGTGTCTTTTTTATTAAAAATTGACATTTTATTAATGTATTCTTTCATATTAATGTTTAATTTATTTATTTATAGTATTACTAACATAATATTTGTTTTCTTATATAGGTGGAACCTTTTTCTTGAGTGGGGATGATTTTTTCAGAAACTAATACCATGGGAGGATATTTTTGAGAGGGGATCACAAATGTCAAAGGATGAAACATTAATGTTTTTTAACTATTTGTTGGATAATTGTAAATGTAATTATAAAAAAAAATATTTGAAATGTATATAGCATTGTTTACCAAACCCTTGACTGTATTGATTTTTTCTTGTGTGCGTTGTGCATGTGTTGTTTTGTATAGGTGGTGTATGTGTGTTTTGCAGGTGCAGATGCTGCTGGGGGGTGTACTATTATATAAAAAGCACATCACTGGTAGCTAGGACTTTATCAGCACTGATAAAGGCACCATTTATGTCACGACCCGTCCTCGGGACCCGTGCCGTGACTACCCCAAGCCCGCCTCCCATAGGCCAGGGGCTGGCGACTAGCACCAAGGTGTAAATCCCGACAAAAAGGGGAAGGCATTGCCTTTATAAAATAAAAAACACCACAGAGTAAGCAAGTAGAAGTAAACACTAAGTAAAACTGGGTATGAAAAGTAGTGCGAAAAAGTAAGTGGGCCAGAATACAAACCCAAACTGAAAGTAAAGTACATCTAGAAAGAAAGAAGAACAACTGAAACTAAAGCAGCTACGCCGAGCCATCCACTGGAAGTCCCACCTGAAGGGTGGGTACAGATAGCCAACTCAGCTCCTTGGTCCAGCCGTCTGCTCCGTGTACGTCCAGCCCAGTGGTCCACCTCCAGGTACCGACTTGCTCCACAAGCCTCAACCACGATCAGCGCTGTCCGTCATCTGCATCCAACACAACATAGTGCGGGCATAACCCATGCAGGGGTGAGTATATGCTACTCAGTAGGGACCCCGAGACCCCCGAAGGTCTCCCAGAATCCACAAAGGATAATCCACAAAGTAAAGATACAATCACGAAGTAACATCCAACACTACTTAGGTATATGCCCATACATATACCTAAGTCATCAATTCCCGTTCGGCTCCAGCATCCATGCCCAAGTTTGATCATGTCCACATAGGAGTACAACCCAATCCACACAGGATAACACAACTCAATCCACATAGGAAAGCAAGTCAATCATATTGAAGATATTGATTGAAGTCAAGACTCAGCTCACACAGGTATACTTCTTCGGTGATAGAGATGATCAGATATAGCCACTGATTCATCTAAGCTGGGACCCACATAGGATACTAAACCAGCCAAGCTGCTGATCCCACATAGGATTTCAGTGCAGTATTCATCGCCGTCGAACCCACATAGGATTTCAGTACGGTCTTCATCGCTGCCGAACCCACATAGGATTTCAGTGTAGTCTTCATCGCTGTCGAACCCACATAGGATTTCAGTACGGTCTTCATCACTGCTGAACCCACATAGGATTTCAGTGCATTCTTCGTCGCCGTCGAACCCACATAGGATTTCAGTACGGTCATCATCACTACCGAACCCACATAGGATTTCAGTGCAGTCTTCATCACTGCCGAACCCACATAGGATTTCAGTGCAGTCTTCATCGCAGTCGCAGCCAGCTCTAGGGTTCCCGCACACAGCATGCTCGTTTTCGGGAGGGTCTGCTCCACGAACCAAGGGGTAGATACATCAACTGGCACGTAGTCCAGATTTGATGTATGTCAAAGTTCCGTCTCAATAAGAGGAACTCAACGTGACAGACGACGCATCAATCGGATGCCCGGTCTGAGAGTTATTGGCTTTTTCGTTCCAGGGGCCCGGTTAGTTTTTAAGTCAAAACCAACCCGACCACACTCCAACTGCATCCAAACCTCAAGCGGAGTAAGCCAAAAGGTCCATCTCACTAAGAGGAATCCAACAAAGTCGACGACACGTCAATCGGACGCCCGAAGCTCAAGTTATAAGCGTTTTCGCTCCGAGGGCCCGGTTGGTTTCGTGTTCGAACCAACCCGGCTATACCCAAAGCTCTCTGAAACCTTGAGTGTAATATACCGACACGACCGTCTTGATCCAAGGATCGCATCGCAGCTGACAGTGCATCGATCGGAGGTCCGTAGCCCAAGTTATGGGCGTTTGAACAGATCTATCCGAAAATAGGGGTTCGGGCCCGGTCTGACCCGACCCGATACCCCCCCCCCCTCGGGTCGACCCGAACCGGGTCCAGGTTCGTCCCATTAGGGCGTGGCCCGGATTGGTGGGCGTGTCCCGACCCATCCAGCGCAGCCCGGCCTGGGCGCGGCCCGACCCACATGGCCAGCTCTGCCACGCCGAGCTGAGCGGAATAGGGGGGTGCTGCCCCCCTGATTGAGGAACCGTGACCCCCACGTGGGGGGCCGCTCCTTCGGCCAACCGGGGGTTACGACCCCTGGCTTCTTGGAAGCCGGTCGGCCCGGTCTGGCCATCCGGTGTTGCTACCGCGGGACCGCCGGGGTCCCGCCCCTCCGAGGTGCCAGCGGCTAGTGGTTCCAGCCGCCCGACCTTGCACCGCCGCGGCTTCGAGCCATGGACTTGTCCGACCGGTGCGGCGCGATGGCGCCACGCCCCTACACCGCGGCCCCACTCCGGCCATGGTGACTTCGTGGTTCTCCGGCACGGCGCGACGTTTCCGCGCATCTTCGCCACATTTCCCCATGTTTCCGGGTGATGCCGTTGCACCGCGCCGCCTTCTTTCGAACCACAACAAACACAATCATCAAAAAGGGGGAGGAGGGTCGGCCGTGTTCGTGCGGTCCGACCTCCTACCATTATTACGATAACAGGCGGCCCAAATGGAAGTCGATGAACGGTAAGGAATAATTCACGGGCAAAAACAATTAACCCCTACCTCAAGGTGTCATCGAATGAAGGTTCGTCGCGGAAAATATTCGTCACAGAAGACGGCGTCGCGAAAAAGGTTCCGTAAACGTCGTAGGCGTCACGGAGAAGAGAATCGTCGACGTCGCGGAGAAGAGAATCGTCGGCATCGCGGAGAAGAGAATCGTTGGCGTCGCGGTACCCGACATCGTGTCATCGATCTCCGAGGATTCAGCGTTCTTCATCATCCTTCGTCGGAGGCTGGCGTTCTTCGTTGGCGACGGTGCGTTCTTCGCGTTCTTCAAGGAGGAAGATGAGGATTCCAAGACTTGAGCTCTCCTCTTCAAATCCTTCTCGCACAACGAAACAACATAATAAAATAAGGCTTTGCCTTATTTTATTTCTCCTGCCAACTGTTTATGAAATTCAAAATCAGATCCCGATTTAATTATCGAGCGTTGACCAATTAATGAGGCATTTAATAATCCAATTAAACGCAAGAGTTGACTTGGCATTAAAGAGGGGGGCGCGGGTGAATTACCATATTAAATTCTTGTGGGAGGTGAAAAGGAAATAAGGGGTGGGGCTCGTGTGGGCCCCACTTAACTAATATCCTACCTAGGGTAGTTAGGAACTAGTGGGTCCCACCCCAACCTCTAAGCATAGGTTTAAGCTACCTTAAATAAAAATAAAATTGGTTGCACAAATTTTATTTTTATTCTTTAGTTAACCCAATTAATTAATAACCTCACCCGAGCAAACGCAACTCTGGAAAAGGTGTTTTTAAGCAATTACTGGCACTGCGGTTCTATCGGTGCCCTCAGATTTAGATTCCGAGCACTGGTTAAAAAGTTAGGAAAACCCACTCGTTAGTTTACTAAACGTACCCGAACTGAACTTCAGAAATTGATTCTGGGCACATCGGGCCTCGGAATCAGGTGCCGTCAGAAACTGCGTTCCTGTAAAATTCCAAAGAAAATTAAGAAAAAAAATTTCCCTTGAATTTTACGGGTATTTACAATTTATCAGCGTTATTTCGAACGCTGATAAAAGCACCATTTCTTAGAACTAAAATAGAGTGGATAAAGGGAGGTGGGATTTATCAGTGTTTTAGCATGGATAAAGAATTCCCTCTATCAGTGTTTTTAGAACTTTTAAAGGGAACCCCCCTTTATCTTTGCTGAGATTAACAATGATTTTCCAGCGCTGTTAAAAGCATTTTCTAGCATTGATAAATGCATTATCTGTAGTAGTGCTACTTCCAGATCATTCAAGGATGTTCAAGGTGAGCCACCTAGAGCCACTCAATCTGGATTGGATCGAATCCATATTATATCTATCACCCCTAGGTCTTTTAATCAAGTGGATGGTTTTCCAGCGGTCAACTTTTTGGTAGATGAGCTTATGAGGTAGCGACTTTCCATAATCTTTCCCTGGTTGTGACGTTCGGTCAAGAAAAACCACCCCTTGCATTCTTCAAAAATTACTTGGATTCATGGGGGCTTAAAAAATAGTGTATGGTTTCAGTTCTCACCAAATTTTCATTTTTTACCCACCTATCATCATGGAAGGAATTTGTTAAGGCCTGGTCCAGGGTGATCCATCACTGTGGTTCTTGGAGGTTCACACTAACCAGATGGTCCTGGGATGCTCACCTTGGCCATGAATCTAGTCTTTTAGTGGTTTGGGTTAGGCTTCCAGGGCTTCCCCCTTGGCTTAAAAATGCCCCGATGATGATTTTTGTAGTAAATTCTTTTGGGAGGTTCCTTTGTGTGGATGAAGACATGATTTTCCTCCAGTCAGTGTTGTCCCCTCATATCTATGTGGAGTTAGATCTGGCGAAGCCGATTCCATCTCTAGTACTCCTTAGAGTGGGTGTGGACTTCTTCTGGTGGTAGAATATTTTCCCTCAGACCAACCCCCATTTTTGCATTTGGTGCTTCAAGTATGGGTATTCAGTGGACTTTTATAGGATTTGGATATCATCTTCCTCAGCAGGTGTTGTGAATTTGGACCAGTCTTCCTTTCCTTTTGATCCCATGGCTAGTAAGGGTGTTAGTTTTGTACAAGAGAATGTTTTATTGGATCAGGTGCTGGTGAATTCCTCCCCATTTATTCTGGATAAGGGAAGCACAAACCTTGTGAATTTGAATTTGGGCTCTAAGTCTCATGTGCTTGTTCCTTTTTCCAAAAATTATTCTGACTTGTCAGTAATGGTTAGCCTGACTCAGCCTCATGCTCCTCTGTTGACGTCCCTTCCCTCTAGTGGGGTGATGATATTGAAATTTTATGAAAAAGATTCAAATGTGACCATAATACTTCCATTTGAAGCTTATTATGGTCATTCGGAGCCTATCCAAGAACTCCGTAGCTATCCAGATGCAGTGTCACTGCCATCCAGATCCACCACTGCTACATAGGAGTAGTCTGATTGACATTTGTTGGTGCTGTCCAGGCCTATCCAGGCCCAACATAGCCATCTAAATATGCCACCTACATCCTGATCTAGTGCGAATCAGACCTACCACCTCTTTCCACCAGATCTGTCCAGATACACTGCCGTTGTCTGAGTCCGCTCTAATCCAAACTCACCGTCCTCTATGATTTATAACAAGAACCCAAATCTCAAGATATATCCACGATGTCCTCATTTCTTGATAGGGAATGGCCAAACCACAACAATTTCCCCGCTACCATGGATGTGGGAAATCCCTTCAAGAATCGACCTCATGTATATGGACTTTTGAGATCCTTCTCATGCTAGAGAAAGCTGGAGGAAGAGTTTTCGAGAAAAGATAGAGGCGTTGTAGACTAAACCCCAACCCCCATCAGAATGGGGTCTCTGCAAAACCCTAGATCACATTGCTCTATGAGTTGAGGAAGGGAAGATATGGTGGGCCAAGGGAAAAGGAAACACATGAGGGGTAGGTGTCCCAATCACTGGACAGGTGGACGGTAATACTGCAAAAGGTGGTGGGCTTCGTAAATAATCCTCAAAATAGAAAAATTCATATTAAAAAAAAGTCATTTTAATTAACAATAAAAAATGTTAAACTATATTTCACACATTCCAATGAGAAGGTATGGTCTAAATCCTACCTGACTCCAGCAACCTCCAGGAATGTTACTCAGGCTAAGGAAAGATAAGCTCTTTTGTCAAATGGGGTGTCCAAAAATGATTATTCTTTAGGTTCTTCTAATTCAGGCCGTGAGGCCACCACTATAATTTTTTAATGGTTTCTTTGATGTTATAGAATGCCAGAGGGTTGTGGTCTTGGGAGAAGAGTGTGTACATGTTTCACAAGACTCATCGTAACTAGGTTTATGTGATTTACACTCTAGAACTAAAATAAAGGGTGGATCTTATCCCTCCACTTGAAATACATATGGGTTTTCCAGAATTCATGCTTGAAAATACATGAAGAGAATTTATCTGGGTCAAAAAGTAGTTTTGAGGGAGCCTTTGGATTCTTAAAAGAAACACATTATGAAAAGGGTGTCTTTAGGTGATACACCATTTGTCTTTACTTTTATATATTCTAAATGTGATATTGTTGTGCGTGCTTTATTGTGGAAGTCCCTATCCAACTTCAACTTGGGTGGTAATGCATGGTTTATGGGTGTTGATTTTAACACCCTAGCAGATATTTTTGATAAGGGAGGGGAAAGTTCTTCCATAATATCTATGCATAACTTCAAATAATTCATGCTCAACAATATCCTAATGGATCTCAACTTCTTGGGTTCTAGATACACCTGGTGTAACAACCACAAGATCTAGGAATGTATATTTTGTATTTTGGACAAGTATTTATCCAACATCCAAGGTATGGATTTTTTTCCTCTTTCCTCTTTTTGTTATCTCACTTGGTATCTCTTGGAGCATGCACCAATAATGGTGAATATCAAAAATAATATCAGTAGACGCAAGCATTTCATCTTCTCAAGCAATTGTGAAAGGATGGAGGGGTTCTCTGAGATGGTTGATAGATCCTGAAACCAAAATTTCTCTACTACCTCCTAGATGATAATGATGATTCAACTCAAGAAGTTGAGAAGGGACATGCAAGAGTGGGTCTCAAGAAGACCTACTAAAGGTACCATCTTGGATAAAATTCAAAAGAAAGTTGATACTCTTTAAGATAGGCTCCAACAATCATGGGATGATGAAACCTTCATTGTGTTGTATGAGAAACAAACTGCAGTGGATGAAAAGATGCTGAATATTGAAAGGAATTGAAGGGAGAGATCAACAGTGTTATGATTTAAAGAGGGGTATTGCAACACGGCTTACTTCCAGGTGTGTATTAATGGAAGTAAGGCCTACATAGAATCAATCTGAAACTTCAAGATAGATCCTTCACAAATTACATTGAGGTTTTAGGGAGAATGAATCTTGATCATTTTGAGGGGATATTGGCGAGTCCAAGGAGAATATATGACCATGGATGTGAGGCTTTGTAACTAAGTAATTTTATGAAAAACATTCATATTCTAGTTGATGAGGAGACCAATAGAGTACTAGAACAAATTTCAGGAGAATAAGAGATCAAATAGATCACTTTTATCATGAAGGTGGATAATGCAGTAGGTCCTAATGGGTTCCTGGTTTCCTTCTTCATGGCTACATGATACATTATTAATAACCAAATTGAGGAAGAGCTTTGTGACTTCTTTATAGGAGGGTCTCTCCCTAGGGTGTTCAGTTCCTCTAGAGTAGTGCTTGTCCTAATGGTCCAACATCCCATGACCATTAATCAATACCAGCCAATATTCTTATGTAACTATGTCCATAAAATACTCTATGGGTGCATTAACAGGCGTCTCAGTTGTGTCATTCCAAGACTCATTTCAAAATAACAACAAGGTTCCATTAAAGGAAGGGACATCCAAGGTGATGTGGGTATTAAAAAAGAAATGGTTGAGGATCTTAATAAGAAGACCATCGGTTTCAATATTATCATCAAATGCAATATTGAAAAATCATATGATAAACATGAATAGAGCTTCATCATCAGATTGATGAGGAAATTTGGATTCAAGTAATGGGTTTGTGACTTGCTCTTTAGATGTTACTCTTCCCCATGGATTTCTATCTCGCCTATGGGAAAGGTTTTTAGTTTCTTCAAGTCAGTGTGTAACCTTATACAAGGTGACTTTATGTCACCTAATTTGTTGATCCTATCTCAAGAGATCTTTCAAGAAATCTCAAGCACATACTTGATGAGGGAAGCATTTTACTGCATAGAGACAAATCAGGTAACAGTATTATCTCTCATTTGATGTTTTCTAATGACATACTCTTTTTTATGAATGGTAGGAAAAAATCCATTAATGGGTGGAATAGGCTCATGGATACATATGGAAATCTAAGTGGAAAAAATTAATAAATAAAAGAGAAATGTATATATCACCAAACAGTGATCTATCTGACACTCTTGAACTATTAAAAATAGAATTAGAATACAAAGACATGATCTTACTATGATTTAATTAGGGGAACCAATTTCAAATGGAAGAATTAAGAAGGACTTATTTGAAGGAATAATGAACCACATTACATGACATATTCTTAACTAGAATAACCACTTCATTTATTTTAGTGGACTAATTACATTGGTTAATAATGTTTTAACCTCAATTCCCATACATATATTGTCAATTATCAAGGCCCCTAAAGGGACTATAGAGCATATAGAAAAAATCATGAAAAGTTTTATTAAGGATTCAAACCAGAAAGGTAAATTTCATTGAGCCTCTTAGAGGAGAATGGAAAAGACCATTGAGGAAGGTGGTATTAATTTACATAACATGGTTGAAGTCATGAAATTCATGCAGGATAAATTAGTATGGGAAATACTTAAAGGCAATCCATTTTGGATAGGTATATGAGGAAACACTATGAAGAGGACAGGGTGAGTGGGATAAAAGATATGGGAGGGTGTTAGCTCTAGAAAAGACCATGATTGGTCTCCTAGAAGTTTTAGAAAATGAGTTTAGATGGGTGGTAGGATTTGGGGACATCAATTACATGAAGATGAACTGGGTTGGTGTGACACTTTTCTTCTTGGGATATCCAGTTCTTGATATATCCTTCAAATAAGAAATTTATTTCCCCACTACCATCAACAAAACCCTTGATCATCAATAACAGGTTCTTTTTGATAATATCTAACTCATTAACATGCATGATCAATGTGTTTTTTCTGGCTCTTCTTATGGGCACTTTAATATGGGCACTTTAACATCAGAAAATTCTGGGAGATAGTGCATGTTATTGATGGTTATGATTAATGGGATTCAAGGCTGTGGTATAAAGTTAATGGGGGTGATCTTGGATTCCCACTACCGATGTTGTTCCTCTACAACCTATGAGACTATTGAGGATTTTTTCTTCAGAAGAAATTGGGCTCTCTCTATTTTGAGTTTCCTTGTCCGCTGCACGAGATTCACTACAAGTGGGAATGTGATTTTAGATTTCCTTGAGAGATGGTTCCAGGGTGATAATATGAATTCTGTAGAGGTTAAAGCTCATTCCATGATATTCATTATGGGATGATGGGTTATTTGGGAAGGTGAGAACAAGTCTCGGGAGAGATAGTATTTATCTCTTCAGTTCATGTAGATGAAGGTTAAAACATTGGTTATGTAAGTAGGTGTACTTGTTCCTAGAGGGTGTTCTTACCCCATGATGTGGAAAATAATCTGTAGTGTGGTTCTGATGATAGAGGGATGTGAAAGGGTCAATCTGAGAGTGTGGGTTAATTAAAATCCTCTAAAGTTGGGGCTGAAGCTCAATGAGGATGGGTCGTTCCTAGATTATGAAATAAGGGGTGGTATCCTAGTTCAAGATATTAGAGGATATATTTTATTTGGATTTATCTCCTTATATGGCATGGGTGACTATTTTGGTGTGGAAGAAAGGGCCATTGTAAGTGGATTATCTCTGTATAGCATCTTGAAATTCAATGTTGCAGAGGTTGAGTCATATTCAAAAGTTCTCATTAGGATTATACAAGGAAAATATGACCCCCTTGGAACCTAACCTATTTTATCAGTTAGTGTTGGAATTTATTGGACCAGGGAGGGCATTATAATTAATCGAGAAGGTAATTTTGTTACTGATGTCTTGGCCAAAAAGGGGGCCCCAATGAATGTACCATTCTTTATCTTTGTTATAATTCCCTCCCGAATGCTTGTAAAATATTTTTTAGGGGTGATTCTCTTGGTATTCACCATTTATGGACACCCTAATTTCTTATATTTGTCCTGGGATCACCCTCCTATCTTAATAAAAAGTTATTTTTTTGTCAATATTTCTCACCATTCATCAAAAAATAAAATTTCTTAGAAAAATACCAAAAAACTCACCCTAAGATAATTTAAATATTATGATTTAAAAAATTAGTTTTATTTTTCCAAATAAATTTTATAAAAGTGGTAAAAATTAATTTTAAATTATGTTCACAAAGCAAAACTAAATTGTCTTTTAGGAAAAAATATCATTTTTCAGAAAAAAAGTTCTTTTCCTTTTAAATGAATATTATTCTATTTCCAATCAATAGATAATTAATAAACATGTGTAAAATATATATTTTCATAAATTATTCAATCACATTCATAACATCCATTACAATTTCTAGGAGATAACTACCATATTAAATAATAATATTAATTGTATATTATTGTTTGGTAAAACTTGGTCTTGAATGTAACATAAGTTATTGAAGAAACTCATTCTTGTGTGTAATGAAAGCTAAATTATTATTTTATGTAAAATAATCTATAAAAAAATTATTATTTTATAAATTTTGGAGTGTTACATTATCCCCACCTTAAATAAATTGCATCCTCGAAATTTAAACCTGATCTCGGTAGTCGAAGGTTTTATATTTGGAAATACCATTATTGAAAAAAACACACCATAAAAGGGTTAATAAAAAATTCTATTAATAAGATAGAAAAGGGATGTAAAAAGGCCATATTTAATAACACATAACTCGATTTCTATGTAGAGTAACATTAGTGAAAATTAAAGATATGGACATGGAATAAAAGCATAAATAATTATAGAGAGTGATTAAGGTCACTGATCCCAAGAAAGTGAATGGTCATTGGAAAGTTAAGAGCCTCAAAACCATAAATCTGTGATAATTTAAAAGATCAAATGATTCATTGTATATGAAAGTAATAATATAACATTTTTGTTTCATTACCCTTTTCCTAAAGTTGAAGAATTATTTTTTTTGTCTAAGTATACAAGGAAATATACTTACTTGGTATGTTTCTATTTAATAATAACAATTTCATCCTTTGGTTGTTCTTAAATCAATTTCCAATACAACTATTACTCCATGAAATGAATATCCACAAATTATTTTTTATGCCTGAAGCACTAAAATTCACTTTTAATGGATCATAAGATCTATAAAAGTTTGAAAATACTTCCCACCGGCCTTTAACTATTTTCCAAAACCAATATGTATTGCACAAGTTATCCAATATAATACATTAATATCTAAAATTTAGAATTAATAATACCGGTTCTTCATTGATATTTATTTTTCAAATCGTTTAACTAAAAACAATGACATATTAACTAGAACATCACATAGGCCAGTGGTATACACGAAACCTTTATCTTCCTTAGGGAACGAGTTTAAGTCCCACCGCATTTTAATATGCGATGATTTGTAACCCAATATGTGGCTTGTCCTTTTTCTAAAATATATTAAGATAATTCCTATAAAATTATCTAAAAAAATATGATGGAAATCCTTGAAGTAAAATTAATTTTTAAATAAAATTTTTACTAATGTTTTCAATACAACTCATTTTCCCCAAAAATTCTAATAATATTATTTTTATATCAACCGTAAAGATTATAAATATTGTTAAAATTATGTCTATAAAATGTAAATGAATTATTCCTCAAATAATTTTTCCACTAAAACATATAATTTCCATAAATTTATCAAAAATTTCCTTAATCTTGATAGAATCCCATCACATAAAACCTAAAAAGTGGTGTTTATAACTTTGAACACATGATCAATATTAAACTCATTAACCCATGATGGTATCCAAAACTCTTAATTTAATGAATACATATATGATTCTAACATAATCCAAAGACGTTTCATTATTATTATAACCAAAATAACATTGGTAAAAATACTTCTAAAATTTAATTTTTTGAATACCAATACATAAATACTTCTATTTTTTATTTCCACATAGGTCCTTCCCTAGTCTTGGGTTTATCCTTTAGAAGAGGGAATTGAATCAGATAATGCTTAGGTTATCCTCATTTATGAAAACAAACTGTAAATGGACCCCTTTTGTTATATTTATTTCCTTCCATAATACTCTTAATTTTTTCTCAGCAATTATTTACTTTATGGATTTATTTTACACACATAAATAATTTTTTTGTTCCTTCGATACACTTTCCTAGGTGTATCTTTCCAAATTTATGACATGATCGAAATAGAACATTATTTCCTTTATGGTCTCCACCACTGAAGCTCTTAAAAACTTCCATCATTCTATTTTTTATTGATTCTTGGAGTTGGTTAAGGTATATGTTGTTAATCATATTTTAGGAAAATAGATTAGGTATAATCACAAGATCTTTCAATCTAGTCATAAACCCATTTGGTTTCTCTTAGTCACTACCTTTTTCTTTATATTAAATGTTAACATGATTCCCTCTGGTTCCAGCCATCAACTAAAACAAAAAATTATAGCGTGAGAAACAATAATCATAGTGGAAAAACCATATAGCAATTTATAGGATCTTTAAAGTATAACACATTATTTTCAATATAAGAAAACATAGGTTTAAACTAGGTCATTCAATGTCGTTATCAATTCAAATCCTTCATAAAGGTTGGTAAAGAAAATGTAAATTATTCTAAGAATATCTGCTGGGAGGGTTAAAGTAGTTTCATAGTAATGCCTATTGTTGTGCACCATGTGACGTTCAAGTCAAAACCAATGCAACATTTTCAGAGTTATTACCCCTAGGCACATCTATTCTAGAATCATGTCCACTTATAGTATCCATAAATGGATGTATTTCTAGGGAAAACTACACAACCTCTACCTTACCAAAAATTTAGTATGTTCTTCTATACATATCCTCAATGTACACCCTTGGGTTATATTCCCAAATTTATGTTTTCCTAAATCCAGTTCCCAAGGTTTTTTCTAAACTTTATCTGATACCAATTATATAAAACTTGACCCCAGTATCCCAAAGCTGGTGTATTATTTATTACACTATCATAAGATACAAGGAATCACATCCTTAAGGACCAAATAGTTTAGTAGTTTGGGTAAACTAGATACATACTTTAGTCATTCATTACATTTGAAAAGAGAAATTACAAAATATTCTTTTCTATAATAACATTATCCTCTCTAGAGTATCCTTGAATATCAAACATAATACTATTCATGGAATCCTAGGTAAAGTAAACAAAATAAGGCGAGATCAAATTCTCAGTAAGAGTTAAGTATAGCGGAAGCAATCATGAATAATTAAATAATAATTAATAAGGAATAAAAAATATATCAAGGTAAATATCTGAACACGCATTCCATTTAAATAATTGTCTAGAATAATCAATGGTAAGGTATATAATTGAAAACATATACGATTTAATCAATAAACTGACTATCATAACTAGATAAGGCATAATCAATATGGAAAGGTAAATAATTAAAAACACATTCTATTTATCAATAATTAAGAATGAAATGCAACCAGGGATAATATCATTGCAAAAATTTCAGTGATAGTAAGAAATGAATTTTGAATGAAGTAAATGATTATATACCAGACATAATGTTTTACAGGAATGTGATACATTTACCATCATGATCTTTCACAAGAAGGTTTAGAACATATTGGGTGAAAACCCATTTAACTAAGGCTAGAAAAATGATTCATCCCATGAGACCACTATTTCATCGAGGGTATTTCTATAAATAGTCCCCAAGCCTTGTCATGAATGTCAAAATAATTCCTCATATATTGAATAATTCATTTAATTCATAAAAAATACACCTTATCATTAAATATCCATATAGAGTAAAGAATATAAATTTATCAATATTTCCCTAAATGAAAAAATAAATTTCAATGTAAACACCATATGTTAAAATGGTATATTATTTAAGAAAAAAGAATATCCATGATAAATAATATAGATATTTATTGGAAATTTAATTTCTAATTATCATATGAAAGTGAATATTTCAAGGGGAAGTTAATGACTAAAAAATGAAACAAGTGAATGTTAATACTATACTTGGTCAAAATAATCATAAATCATCTGGAGAGAGAATAAGGATGATATTAACATATACCCATTAGAGTAATAATAAAGGCTTGTTATCATTGATTAATATAAATACCAAGAAAAGATATTTGAAAAAATCCTTGAGAAAAATAACCTTTTCATTTTGATTTTTTTTGAAAATACTTTTCTTTGAAAATCAATTTTTAAAAACATTTTATTTAAAAAAATCCTCATAAAATTGAAAAGGAAAATTCAAATATATGATGTTTATGATGGTGGGTAATTTTAAACATTCTTTAAAAATTAAAGAGAGCATTCCTTTTTCACTGTAAAAAAGTTTAGGAAGGTTCCTCGTTTAAAAAAATATAAGAAGATTCCTTTCACATTTTTGGTAAAAGCCAAACGGGCATTGTTTTGAAAATGAAATAAGATTCCATTGATTTTTTTTAAAAGAGTAAAAATGGGTGAAAATAATTTTGATAAATAATTTTGAAAATCTGAAAACATTTTTTAAAACATTTTATTAAAAAAATGTTTTTGAAAAATATAGATTTTTTACCTAAGAGATAAATGAAGTTAGATTTTCATAAAACAAATTCCTCAATTAATTTATGTACCAAAGAGTATAAAAATAGTACTAGTACATGATAATATCAATAATAAATATAGAAGAATAAAATTAAATGGTATTATTATTAAATACACAAATGATTTCCTTCAAATAATATTCAAGAATAAAAAATCTCAATTTGAATGTGATTGTGAAATAAACCCTTAAAATGATCATAATGTTGAAGTGATAATTAATAAATGAATCAATTATGTGTATAAAATATAAAAAAAAAAAAATTCACTTAAAACATAAGATAATCAAATTCATTACCCACATTGTCTTATCATGACATAATTGACAAAGTAGAAGTTTAACCCAATGAGTGGAAATTGAGTTAAGAAACCCCTTACCACTTGGTAACTTTTAATTGAAATCCACTTAGATGAAATAATTAAAATTGAAACTTAAAATACCATAAATTATTAATTATTAATGATATTACATGTCAAAGGGGTAGTATATACACCATATAAAAGAAATTAGATTCATAACATTACAATATGCCTCAATGAAATGAAATTGTGACGAAATCCCTTACCTTATGATTACTTTTGGTTGATTGTGCTTCAAACTCCTATATAGTCGTTTAAAACATGTTATTAACTTATTTTAGAACCATATTAATATTTATAATATCATATATGATCCTTTTATAACATATTATTACGTGTTCCTTAATAATATTTCATTATTTTTATTGTTTCGGGTTTTAATTGCCTTATTTTCTCATGTGTGTTTAATCATAAAAGATCCGGTTATTGTGTATATTATATTGTTCTATCATATATATAATAATAATAATGACATAATTATCATATTTTTACAGAAATTTTACTTTTAAAACTAATAATTAATGATAGTTATAAACAATGAAGTACGTTACGATCATGAAGATGGTAGGCCATACATACACATGAGTAACATTTCCATTTTAAAAAGATAATTATGGAAAGGAAGCATGTAATATTTTATCCTTATAGAATAATAATAATATAATATATATATATATAATATTATTTATTTAATAAATATATATATATATATATATCATCCATGTGGTGTTGTGATGAATAGAGAGTCACATCATTTTGTGAAGGTGGTAGTCCACACGTACACAAAGGACATTGTCATATTTCATTTAGTGAAAAGGTAAGAAAGTACTTGATATATATTATATTTAAAAAATTATATATATTTCATTAATATCATAATTATTTCATCTATATAACATATAATCATTAACTTTATCTTTACCACCTTTCATGTGAAGCGTTAATGAAAGACGAATCACATCGCTTCGCGAGGTGGTAGTCTGCCGTACACACGAGCAACATTATCGTATCTTATATGAAATAGAAGGTAAAAAAATGATATAGTGACTATAAAGGTATAAATATGTTATAAATATCATATATATACTTTATATAAATCATAATACCCAACCTTGAGAGGCGTAAATGAAAAAATTAATGACATCGATTTGCGATGCGGTAGTCCGCTGTATACACGAACGATGATCTTGTAAACCATTTTATGGAAGTGGATATGGTTTTAGTTCATGAAATTATTATAAAAAAATAGTATATTTATCATACTAATTATAAAATATCATCATGATTTAATAAAATTTAATGGAGTTTGAGGAGGAGTAAAGTAAATATTCTCATTGAAGAACGGTACCTCTTCTTTAGGTGCCCTCCTTAGGTTTTCAATAAAACCTTAAAAAGTTATATTTATTCCCAAAATAAGGATTATATGATGAGGTTAGGGAATTTGTGAATTTATTTGGGTAGTTATTGTTTGAAACAAATTGGTTTTAAGGTTTGAAGAAGAGAGGAGAGGGGGTGACCTTTTATAAGTGCGGAGATGACACACTTAGTATTTTTGAAAAGAATTGAGCGCTCCCACATTTTTCATATGTCATAAGGGGATAAAATGGACCTTTATCAAACCTTATAAGTGTAATGGAAGAAAAATTATATCTAATAGTTTTTTTAAAATTTTATAGGTTATTTTTATCCTTATCTTTTTAGTTTAACTCCTGGTAAACCCATTTTTACCTTAACCGTCGTAATTAATTTTTACTACATTCACTATTAATTTTTATAAAAAGTTAAGTTGAAATTATTAGAAATTAGAAATTATGGTTATTAATAGTATTTAATCCATTTTTTCTAAATTAAATTTACATAATTTTCATAATTTAATTTAAAAGTAATCCCGCAGGCGCGAGGAGAAAACAAGTTTTTAAAGAGAAACTATCCAAAAGTTTACAAAGTTTTTATATAAAAATTCAATATGAAAATTATTACAATGAACTAAATTGGATTAATTGATATAAAATTTATCTAATTATACTTTGAAACAAATTAAAAATATAATTTAACATTATATATTATTAAATTGAAAATGCAATTTTGAATTAAAATTCTGTATTTTTCATTATTCATCAAAAAATGAAACTTCTCAAAAAATTCCCAAAAACTCACCCTAAGATAATTTAAATATCATGTTTTTAAAATGTAAGTTTATTTTTTCAAATAAAATTTCTCAAAGTGGTATAAATTAATTTTAAATTATGTTTGCAAAACGTGACTAAACTGTCTTTTAGAAAAAATAAAAAATTTTCAAATTTTTTTAAAATGATTCTTATTTTATTTATAATCATTATATAATTAATAAAAATTCCTAGACTATATATTTTTATAATTTAGTTAATCTTATTCATACCCTCCATTCCAAATCCTAAGCGATAAATATCATATTAAATAATTATATTAATAGTATATTATTTTTTGATAAAACTCAGTCTTGTGTGTAACACAAACTATATAAGAATATCATTGTTTCATGTAACACTAGATAATTCAATATTGAATGTAACATATTCTATCGCATAAAATTTTATTCTTTACAATATCTTGTTGAATCTAGAATTACAAGTACATGAGTGTGATGAGAGGCATCAAATTAATTGAAATTGGTATCAAGATATAATTTAAGTGTTTGTGTTAAGAGAACATATTAAACAACTTGTATTATATTTTGAAGATGGAAGCAGAACTATAATGGAGAGTCATAAAAAATATTTTTTATGATTATTTATTTTTAACTAACATGTGATATCATCTGATTAAGATCACTGAGGGAGTTCCTTAGAAAAATCTTAATACTGTGGCTTCTTGAATATAATGTTAATAGGTGAGTGAAATAGATATAAATGGTTTTATTGAATTAATATCTTATTTCACATACTAATTTCTAACTCAGTGGATTTAAAGGTTTTAAAAATAGCTCATTTCTAAGTGGTAAAATCATACACTAAAATTATTTGAAAATCCAGGTATAGTTTTTAATATTAAAATTCAAATATGGGATTGTGTTGAACATGTGAATAAAGGTATGTAGATTGAAGGATCCTTAAAGTATATTGAAAATGAAAATTTTATTCTATTTTAAAATTTATGAAATAAATGTACTGACAAATAGGGAGAAGATCCATTGACAATGCCTCTATGCTCTAAAATGATAAAAGAGCAAATTTCTATTAAAACATTGGTATTTAACTATGACTTTTTAAAGGCAGGAAGAAAACCCATTTTTATCAAGTGAAGAAATACCGCTTTTTCAACATGGTTTATAGGTAACCCTTATATGACCTGAAGGCCCAGTGGCTTGAAGTCTCTTTACAATTTTATGGCTTGAAGGCTATGTGACCTGAAGGACCAAGTTGAGTAGCCAAAATTCACATCATGATCCCAATTTTCTCATAGTGATGCCCTTATGAAAATCAATCTTTGTATTGTATTAACCCATTGTGAAGACATGGTAGAGAACCCCTCTTTAAATCATGTCTGGGTAGAGGGATAGATGATAGTTTCCAGTGCGCCCATTGCTCTTTCGAGCTACCCACCCAACAATGAATATATGTCTCCATGCTATGATGCTTGCTAAGATGCATCACTTTTATAGTGTAGTCATCATCATTTACATTATATGTTTACCCCTCCTCCAAGAATCATCACACTATTCTTACCTTTGCAATGTCATGGAAGAGAACCCCTCTGTACCAAATGGTAAGATGTCTAATTGATAGTTTTTAATGCACCTATCCATCCTTATATTTTTCCACCCAACAATGCTGCTTAAGATAAGCTGTACCACCAACCTAATGTGCTACACTAATCATCTAGTCACTCTATGTCACCTTCTATTATGTAATATACCCGATACCCTATGACCTAAAGGCCCTATGGCCCGAAGACCCAATTCAGTGGACCTTAAGTCCAAATCAAGTGAATAGCTCCACTATATAATAATTACTAAAGTAACTTCTACAATAACTCAAGAATAAAGCCTTTACTAGTTTTGAACCTTGGTCATTTGGATACCAAGAAGGAGCCTGTACCACTTTTCTACAGGCTTATTAGCATATCCAACTTTATTAAACACTCCTATAATAATAAGAATTATATTTATCAATTTATTCCCCTTAAGAAAATTATAATAGGTATTAAAATATTGAGTATAAATTAGGGGAGTATTATAACAATAGAGGGATTTATTACCCTTTTACCTCAAGGTATTTTTTTTATAAAAATTATACATTTGATACTTTTTGTGGACGTTTTGATTTGAATTTTATGTTAAAGGGGGATAAGAGAGAATTATGAATATATAAGATTTATAAGTAAAACATAATAGATTTTATGAGTCATGTATTTAGTGTCATGGTTGGTATTGGATTCATGATAGTGTTTACAATGAATCCAAAGGGAGATATTGTTAGCATCCAATTGAGAATCAGTGTCGGTGTTGGATATTTCATCAAATAATGAAGTTTTCTTAGAATTTTTATCAAATATATATTTTATATAATTGAGTAATTGATGATTTTATTTTTTTAAAATGAATTTTCAATGAAGATAAATATGAATATGGAGTTTTCATTGGGAAAATATTAGAGTTAGCTATAGAGTTTTCACATGAAGAGTTGTTTTTTATGGAATGGTAAGTACCTGAAAGGTTTTCAAAGCATCAAATTTATGAAGTTTTACATTATGGAAGTGAAATGGATGGAAAATGGGATTTATAAAGTTTAATGGTCCCATTATGGTTTAATATGACTTTTAAATAGGCTTGAATACATTTGGAAGAAGTTGAAAGTTGTTGTAGTAGTTCTGTCTGAAGGATAAAAAACATTACAAAACATCATGGGTTACACCATAGGTGATCTCATGGAAAATTAAAGTACTATGGTTGATGGAATGATTGTGGTATATTGTTATGGATCACATCCTGATGGATCTATATCTGTTGATGATAAGGCTATGTAGGAATAACTCATGACTACAAAAATTGGGTTATTGATGGGACATTCTAGGAAGGGTTAGGTCACACTATAATTGAGTTATGATAAAATTACCTATTCTTAAGATAGTTATTATTAGTAATGTATCACATCATGAAGGGTAACCTCTAAATATTGGGGTCTAGGTTGTTAGAGGCCAATTGATTGTTTGCGTTATGGAAACAGGTGCCACATTGTGATGTATCTTATATGTAATTGAAACAAATTTATATAAGAATTAATCTAGAATACTCAAAGGTGGATCATTCCATAGTTATCTTGGTTTCACCATAAATCTAAAAGAGTGTTTTTTGGTATTCTTCCTAGGATAAGGGGATTACACCATGGAATGAGGCTCGCATTGTGGTGAGATTCTCAAAGGAAAGTCCTAATATTTTCCCCATGACATGTTTTTCAAGGGGAAATCCATAAAATTAGAAGGTTTTAAATTATGAGGAATGATTATTGACATGAAGGAGACCAACTGAATGTTAGGGTATAGGTTGTTCAAAGTTGATTTATTATTTTTTCTATAGAAGATGGTGTGACATTGTGATGTATATTACATGTTATTAAATCAAATTTATATAAGAATGAATCTATATTACTAAAAGGTGGATCATAACATAGTTATATTGGTTTTACCATAAAGTCGAAAGATTTGTTTATAGAATTTTTCTTAGGAGAAAGGGTACTATTCCATAAAATGTAGCTCGCACTGTGGTGATATGATCAAAGAATAATCCTAATATTTTTACCACAACATGCTTCGAAGGGTACATGCCGTGAAATTTGGGGGTTGTTGATTACACGTTGCAAAGGACATTGTCACATCATGGAGGCACCCAAGGATCTAGGATATTAGGTTCAAGGTTTTAAAGGGTAATGAGGGTTAAATCATGATGTGAATTCTCACATCGTGAAGAAGTCGAGTCAATGGATTTCCATTTTTAAATATCCTATATTTTTTGAAAGAAATTGAGGATTTTAATTGGAAAATTTGACTCAAATTTGAAATATATTATTGGATGAATTTACCCATATTAATCATGTCTAATTAAAAATATTCAATGAGGGAAAAATGGAGAATTTATATTTAAATATAGAAAAGGAAATTATGGAAAAGTGAATAATGGATATATTTATCTCTATAAATAATAATGATTTCTATTATAAAGAGAAGAGATAAATATTTAACATATTTAGTACTGAGAAATATGGAATCATATATTTTAATGAAATATCAAATAATATAGGAATTCTAGAAATATTATTGAAAGAAGAAGAATAAATATTGGAACTCATTGAATATCTTACCAAATAAGGAAGGTGGGGTTTTCATAATGACTCATGGAAGGTGATGTTGTGACCATGGTGTTGTTCACAACTTTTTGGTAAAGATGGTGCAACAAGTGACAATCAAGGAGAACCTATCAAGACTCGATGCATTGAAAAAAACCATGGTGATTTTGTTTTGTATTGGTTTTCATGAAAAGGACGTTTTCCTTTCTTGAGCATTGAGTAAAAAGAAAGTAGCCAAAGAGTGACCCTTACAAGGTGAGCGACCCTAGACTTGAATTGATCTTTCCTAAACCCACCATTGAGTAGTATGTTTAGTGGTTTCTGGTATATCCAAACATTGTTTTGGTATACTTCTTAGATTAGATCAATTTGGGTGAACCAAGTAAAAAATTTTTTTATTATGTAATTTATTTACTTTCTTTCTGAAAGATATGAATCACTATGTTTGTGGGGGATAAGTAATCATTAAACAAATTGGATTACAGTAAGAAAAAGTGAATTTAACAAATATATCATCATAAAAATGATAACATAAGAGTGACACTACTAATAATTAAAACAAGATAATTTATTGTGGTGATAGTTTAAAGATTAAGTTATTATTATCAGAAAAATTTTTATATGCCAATTCACCCCCTCCTAGGGTATCTCTCTCAAAAGACCATCATGGTACAAACACTAACATTATATAAATTTATAAAAATTAAATAGTTAACAATAAATATAATTTATAAATGATTAAAAATATATGGTATATATAAAAGTATAAAAAGTATATATAAAATTATAAAAGTATATATAATTTTTAAAATTTTACATAATTTATATAAGTATACAAAGTATTGATCAATATCAATTAATGTATATTAATTTATAAAGGTATTAATTAATATTTATACCAATATTTATTAATGTTTATAAATTTATAAAGGTATTTATCTCTCTAATATCATATTTATATTAATAAAATGATCACAGAAGGGAAGTCAGACCCATATAGCTTCTAGACAACAACAATATTATTTAGATAAGTAATATTTTATAAGAATCTCATTGATTCCCTTCGATAAATATTTATAAATATATAAAAGTATATTGTTATAAATGCATCAAATTATAAAACTATAAAAAGTATATTGAAAATTATAAATATATAAAATTATGTTTACATAAATTAAGAATTCATATTGATTATATTTATAGCTTTATATAATTATCAGCTTATTAAATCCCTAATTAGTCTCCCCAAATACCACCTACTTTTATAAAAAATCATCTAAAACCAATAACATAGAACAATAAATATATGGGAGATTTCAAATCCTAATCAACATAAAAAAATTGAAATCATTATGCAAACAATTCAACATATTAATAATAATATACCTTTAATATAAAACCCAAGGTAGGGGAGATGATGGGACTACACGGTGAAGGATGAAGAGGTGAAAAATAGATAATAGAGGGTAAATGACCAAATAACATAGGAGAGATAGCCTAGAAGGGTGATGATGATGTGGGAGGAGATCGGGATTGTTCAGCACAAGACTACATGGGAGGAGGGAGGAAAATGAAATGGGGGGGGGGGGGATATAACCAAGTTATATATTTTTTAAGTTTATGGTTATGGTTTTTAAAAATAAAGCAGTGATTTATCTACTATTATGATTAAAACAAAAAATTCATAATAAGTAACATAGTATTATAATTTTAAAAAATTATAACAACAGATAACTATTATCATTGTTGGGTAAATCATGAAAAAAGGTCTATTACCATATACTTAAAATAAAATAGTGATGAATCCCTCATATTTACAAAGAATAGTTGACATGATGAAAAAAGATATTCAATCTCCTTTGATATGTCCCTTAACCAATAAAATGATTTTATTTTGGGTGTGTTTATATTTAATAACAACCTTTAAGGTCTCTATAATTTTTGTATAATAAATCTACCAAATCACAAAAACTCACAGACTCATGATTCACATTTATCACTTTATCTTCTCTCAATATTTAGTATTCTCATAATCTCATCAATACACACACACACACTAAATTTCTTATTCAATGAATAATTATATATAACATTAAGATAATTTCTTAATTTTAATAAATTTAATTTCCACTAAAATAAATTTTTATAAATTTTCTTTATTTAAGAATTTATCATTTCCATAATATTTTGATTTAAATTTTATAATTAACTACCCATTATTCATGAAAAAAATCTATTAAATAATAATTATCTCATTGAAAAAATAAAATAAAAACAATATATTTCCATTTTAAGTCACCATAAATCATGATAAATATAATGAACTAAGTTTTTATTGGTTTGAAATTGTCTCATTTCTGAGTTATGGAGTCTAGGGTCCCCTAAAAGGGTAAAGCGGTAAGTCTACCCTAGTGAACAACATTATAATTTTTTTGATAGTCCTGTTAAGTTTTCAATTGAAATTGGTGAATTTTAGAGATGGAATAATTTTAAGGGATATTTAATATTTAATAAATAAACAAATACTTGTATCATGTACAAGAACACTTGTATCTCCTAAATGAAAGATCAGATGGAAATTAAAACATTGGATATTTGTTCCAAACATAGTGTTTTCCCTAGTCAAGATATAAGTTATGTATCTAGGTTTTGGTTCCTTGATTGAGCATTTTCTGGTCTTTACATTGTAACATCCTATTACTGATTGTTAGGTACTCCTCAACCCTCATTTTTGATCATGATTTGGTTGGGTTTTTTCTTAGGTTGTTTCAGGAGGAAATTTGAAATTTTTGTAAATTTTTGGGTTGTTTACAGTTGGCACACAAATTTCCCAAACCATGCATCCACCTAGTGGAAATTGTGTAACCTAGTATAGGGGTTCATGGTTAGGGCACCTAATTTGTCTAACCACGCATCCCTTCCCAGCTAACCATGCATGTGGGAAATATTATTTTCGAAAATTGATAAACAAATTACCAGACCCCCTTTTTACCTCCTGCTCAACCCCAAATCCTAATAACTTGAAACCCTAGGTCATGGAGGCTCTCAATAACCCCTTTTTTCTCCTCCAAATCACTTTTTAGGTGGATCAAAGTGCAGAGGATCTTGTTCAATCCCTCTTATGCAAGTGATTATTCTCCCATTCATTCTATTTCTCTCTCTATTTCTCTCCTCCATAGGGTTTGTTATATCACCATGTACTCAAGGGATCTAAACTCTATTGATTTGGATAATAAATCTAGGTTGGATTTATAGATCTCCATTGACGTCGTTCGTCATTGTAAAATCCTGTTATAGGTGTTTTATTATGTGATATATGTGATAAAGGTAGGTGGTTCTTTATAAGATTTACCAATTGATTAAAACTTGAATTTCTCGATTGTTTAAAATTTATTTTAATTAAATTGTGAAAACCCAATTTGATGAAAATTAGAATTTTAATTGATTTAGTATGTAATTATGGGAAAAATCCCAAATTCCAATGGAATTGGAATTTGGGGTGCGATTTGAAATTGATAGAAAAATGTGGAATGATTTATAAAATTTATTTATGAGAAAAATGGATTAAATTGATTTGATAGGGACCTATGATTGGTTTTATTTTGAAAAGGCATGAAATTATGATGAAAAACCTATATTTTGGTTATGGAATGAAATTGGCATATTGAATATGGAAAATTGTGTAATTGTATTTTAAACTAATATGAAATGTTTTTTTCCATTATTTATTGATTGATTGAGCATAAGAGAGCCTGAGTAGTTAGTGGGTTATTTGGGACAAGCATGCTAGGATGGTAATTCCTTAACAATAAATTTATGATTAAAACTCTACAAAAATCTAATTAGGCATATGATATTCTTGATGAAACGTTGTTGAGTCCTATTCATCTTGTGCCAAAGGGACGTGTGTATACATATTCCGTGATCACTGATATGAGATTTTGAGGATCCTATAACATGAAACTATCATACTATAGGGTAGATGAACATGTTGATTATTGTGACTACTTTGATATATATGACATTGATTGTGAAACTTCTTTATTTATGCCTAGTTATTTTTATAAACTATTTTATATAAAAATTTTACTTAAGACATTGTTTGAAATGTTTTCCATCATTTGAAATGAAAAGCATGTTTTGTTTTAAATATGAAATTGTATCACCATGCCTTATTTTTTTAAAATTGAAATCATGATTTGGTTAATTTTTATAGAATCGTATTATGGAACACTTGGTGAGACCCTACAAGGAATTTGTCTCACAACCTACCTTTTCCTTCATGAATTTATAGATTTTAATCTACTAGGTTCGAGTAAAGGGAAAGAACCTCTTGGAGGCAGTGGATGATCTTGACCCTTTGGGTTCATAGTGTTGATACCTTCAGTATGTTTGTGTTTTTTCTTTTATACTTATAATTACTTTGATGATGTACTATTTTGGGTTTTGATATACCTATTTGGTTTCTGGTATTGTCTTCCATTGGATGTTTTGAGCATACTGATATGTATACATTATCTTCTACTATTTTTGTGGAAAAACCATTCCCTCTTTTTCATTGTATGATGCCGGGTGCTAGTCTCCAACCCATGGGGATCAAGAATAACCTTTGGACCATGTCTGTTCTGACTTAGGTATTAGGGTACCAGGGTATCTAGGTTAGTTCATGAAAAAGTAGTATCAATGGTGTAGATTATGAATCTTTCCTTGATGTTAGTATGCAATTTGAGATCTTGTATGGACTTAAGAGGTAGGTTTGAGTGAGTTCCTGGTAAGATCTCATTGTAGAGAGCCTTAAGTTACCATGGGTGGTTTGGTAAAGGTGTCTTGAGGATTAATTATAGTCTTTTTTCTTTATATTTGGATTGGTAGAAATATTAATATTGTTTATCTATCTGATGAGATTAATTTATATGTTGTTCTTATTTGAGTTATTGATCTGATTAATCTTCTGACATCTTCAATGTTGTTTGATGATGTTTTGTAGCATCATTCCTCAAAGAAGAAATGTGAATAATATCTAGTAGGAAACTATTGATGGACTATAGAGAACAAATCCTCTATGAAAATATTTTGCATTTAAAACTTCAATTTTTACTTCTTCAAACCTCCATAGATTTATTTGAGATTTATGCAAAATTAAAATTCTAGTTTGACCACTTCAATTCATCATACGTTTCTTAGCTCATTATGATATTTTGATTGGCCTGGATATAATTGGCAGTATCCCTTACTCTTTCAATATGGTTCTAATCAATATGGGTATGATCATATTCCTCATGAGTCTGAGTATGATCATCCTGGGAATGAAAAGTTTTTTATGCTTCAGATGGATGATTGGATGCTACAATACCTGATGTCAATCGGCCTCAATATGATGTAATCCCCATTATGATGGAATTCTCATTATGATGAAATTCCCATTATGATTGAATTCTCATTACGATCAAATTTCCATTTCGATGAAATTCACATTACAATTTAATTCTCATTATGATAAAATTCCAATTACAATGTAATTATCATTATAATGAAATCCCATTATGTTGGAATTATCACTCTATGATTTTAAATTTCTTCAAACCTATCCACATTTTCTTGAAAATATTTTATCATGAAAGTTTTCATGATTTGTGAGAACTTATTGATCAGTAAATCATCACCTGATTTATTGTTAGAAAGTATGAAAACTTTCTATCTCCAAACTTCACAATCTTCCTTCAAAACTCTTCAGAAAATTCATTCTTTCTATGATTATATCAAATATAGTCTTCTAAAAAAATAAATTCTTCCTCTGATTCTTTTAGATACGATGATCTGAATACGATGCAGAGAGATCCAATTCCTAGTTCTGATTCCTAGAAAACAGAAATATTCTAATATAAATATGTTAGTTTTAAAAAAATACAAAAATTTTTTTAAAACAATTTATCACAAAGGTACTTTAATCTCCCCCTTTTTATTTTTTGACAACCCTCGTTAACAATTTTTCCAACTCTCAGAATTTTTTCACAACTCAATTTTTATTAAAAAATCAAGTTTTTTGAATAAAAACATATCCTTTTTCAAAAGAGAGTGTCCTAACACCACAATACTAGATAAGGTAATGTTTTTGAAGTAATTACATCCCTTTGTGGTAAGAAAATTTTTCATCCATGTAAATATAAACTCTCCTCACTGTTCTTTTCACACTTTCTTTTCTCTCCCCCATTATTTATTTTCTCACATTGTTTTTCTCTCACTTTTTCTTTTTCTCTCCCCCATTATATGATAACCATAGTTCCATATTCATAAAATAAAGACAAGTAAAAACTTCTTACAAATTATAAAGGTGTTACTTTCTCTCCCCCATTGTAAACATAATCCAAATCATGGTGGGGGTTCTTACTTATGAGGTTTAGGAAGACATGGGAGGAGGATGAACATGAACTTGCATCCTCAATTCAAAAAACCTTTCCTTCTTCATTTCTTTTGTAAAGATATCATAAATTTGATACTTTATTGAAATGTATTCCAGCAAAACATCGCTAGTAGAAACTTTATCTTTTATAAATTGAAACTTTATATCATTGTGTTTTGATCTTGAATGTTGGATATAATTCTTAGAAATATAAATTACACTCTGATTATCACAAATTATCTTCAATGGTTTAGAAACTTTTACTTTAAAATATTCCAGTTAGACTTTCATCCACAACATCTGAGTACAAGCTTGACTAGCTATAACATATTCAGATTATGCTATGATCAAAGTTACTAAGCTTTTTTCTTACTATTCCAATGTACACAACATTCAACCAAGAAATTTTTTCCACTTGAGGTTGATTTTATATCATTACAATCTCCATCCCAATCAACATCAGTATGACCATGAAAACTCATCTCACTATTTCTTTTGTATAACAACCCATGTGAAGTTGTTCCTTTGACATATCACAGAGTCCTCTTTGCTGCTAATATATCTTATTCTTTCAGATTAATTTGATACCTAGAACCTAAATTCACAACATAAAAAATATCATTCCTTCAAGATGTAAGGTAAATAAGACTTCATATTAGCTTCTGAAAGTATTTTTGATTTACACTTATTCTGGATTCATATTTACTCAAATTTTTCCTCATTTAAATAGGAGTTGAAACTTATTTGGATTGATCCATCCCAAACTTCTTTAACAATTCCCTGGTATACTTTTCTTGATATAATAAAATATATTTTTCTTTTTGTTGAACTTGTAAGACAAGGAATAATGTTAATTCTACCAACATTGAAATTTAAAAATTCTTCTTCATTTTTTTAGAAAATTATTCATAAACCTTTTCTTCATCCCCAGAAAAAATTATATCATCCACATAAGTAATTGCGATTAAAGTTCTGGAGTCAACATCTTTCACATACAAGTTGCTATAAATTTTTCCTTTACAAAAGTTCATCATTATCAAAAAAATTTAAAGCGTTGAATACCAAGCATGTGGATCTTATTTCATCCCATAAAAATATTTCTTTAATTTAAAAATTTTGTTTTCATCCTTATAAAGTAGAAACCCACAAGGTTTCTCAGTGTAAAATTCTTCCTCAATCTCATGATTTAAGAAAGCTGACTTTTCATCCATCTAATAAAATTTTTAATTCAGATGAGAAGAAACTACAAGAAACATTTGAATAGTTTCTAGTCTTATAATGGGGGAAAAGTTTTCATAAAAATCCATACCTTTCACTAGTGAATAACCTTTAAAAACAAGTATTTATTTGTTTCTTATGACTTCTCCATGCTTATTAAATTTGTTTCTATAAACCCACTTGGTTTAGATAACATTTTTATTTTCTGGACTTGGAAAAATTTCCCATGTTTAATTTTTCTCAATCTGATTCAACCCTTTATTTATAGCATCCACCCATTATTTATGTTGAATAGCCTCTCAAACTAATTCTGGTTCAACTTTTGAGATAAGTGAAGTCTGATTTTCTAATATAAACTTCCTTCTTGTCTGAACCAGAGCCTTATGATTCCCAATAATGTTTTTGTATTCAACATGATTTTATAAGGTAGGATATCTCAAGGTTTCTCTCCCAACTTCACTTTCCTCACCACATGACTCATATGAATCTTGATGAGCATGTTTTTGATAACATTCACTATTTTTGGAATTATCTAATGTATCCTCCTTAGCATTCTCAACAACTTTTGTTAAGGAACTTTTATTTTCAATTATCTTCACATCATATGATTCCACCATTTTTTTTAATGTTTGTTCCAACATTTGTAACTTCTAACATTTTCTAAATAACCCATGAAAGTTCCTTCCTCATCTTACTCATCAAAATTTCCCAAATCTAGATTTTTGATTTTGATAAAACATGGAATTCCAAAAACTTTGAAGTATTTCAATGAAGGTTTTTTATACAAAATTTTATAAGAAGTCTTGTTGGTTTCCAGTCTCAAAAAACTTCTATTTTGAACATGTACATTAGTACTAATAGCTTCTCTCCAAAAGAATTTTGGAAGTTTGTATTATGCTTACATACTTCTTCCCATTTCCACCAAGACTATATTCATTCTTCCTGCTAATCCATTTCGTTGTGGAGTATAGGGAGAACTATACTAATGTTTGATACCATGTTTTCTTAGATAAGCTTCAAAATTATTCTTTGTGAATTTGGTACCATTATCTGTTCTTATATTCTTTATGGAAACCCATAATTCTTTCTCAACATATTTTCTGAAGAATTTGAACATTCCAATAGCCTATGACTTATGCTTCATGAACATGATGTTTGTCATCTGAGTGAAATATTCAATAAAAGTGATAAAGTACAAGTCTCCTTTTGTTGACTGATGTCTCATAAGTCCACATAAATTAGAATGAATAAGATCAAGTGGTCTAGTTGATTTAATCTCAACTCTTTTATGACTCTTGTTAGTCATCTTTACTTTATAGAAAGTAATACAAACATCTTCATCTCTTCTTTTCAATTATGGAAAATTCCAGACAACATCAAATTTATAAATCTTATTCATTTTTTTATTACCAAGGTTGATAAGTCTTTGATGCCACAACTTGTTCTCATCTTCAATACTCAAGAGTAATAGGAGTTATTAAATTCTCCTATTTGAAAGATATTCCCACTAGTTCTTTCTGCTTTTGTAATGAATTTTCTATCTATCACAATTTTAATGATACACAAATACTTTCTAAATATTACTTATTTTCCATCATCACAAAGTTGAATTACACTAAGTAAGTTTTGTTTTATCCCATCAATAAGTAAAACTTCCTTATATTTCAATTTCTTTGCTTCAATCTCTGTCATTTAGATTCTTCTTATTTTTAAGGAACTATAATTGCCAAAAGTAATTTATCCTCCATTGTGACATTAAACATGATTTAATATTTTTATATCACCTATCATTTGTAAAGAACAACAAATATCAAGTATCCATGGTTTGTTCCTCTTTCTTTCTTTCAAAGCTGTATCAACAAAAAGATATCTTTCCTCAAACTTCTTATTTTTAGCTTTATTTTCTTTTATACCATGAGACACTTGTTATGGAATGAGTGTTATACATCTTTCAACATGATGAACAGACTGATCAAATATTCCACAAACTTCTTCCAGACATTCAAATTGATTATTTTTTGGAATGTTCCTAACATCTTGAGAATTCACCTTTCCAACTTTCTATGATTTAGGAGAGTTTCTCATTCTTCTTTCACCATTTCTTACCCTATTCTCAAACCTTCTTCTTGGTAGAGATAAGTTGTAAAAAAATTTATATGATCTATACCCATAGATTCCACAACACCAACAATAGCCTTCAAATCTTGGATTTCTATTCAAGAAAGATCTTTCTCTTTAGAAACTTTATTGAGGTTGGTAACTTCTTTCATCTCTAACACACATATGATGTAGAAAATCTTTTCTTTTGAGTAAGTTTTATAATTTTGTATATTTGATAGATTTATCAGATCCTTTATCCATACAAGATTTCCCAATACTTTTTTGGAACCTATAATGTTAAAAGAATCAGATGAAACATTATTTTTTGGTAAGAGAATATTTCAACTGATTCTCATATTGAGCCTTATCAGCAAATTTAGAAGTCTCATCTTTTACTTCTGAAGCTTTGTTGAAGTTTTAATTCATCTTCCTTTAGGTTATTTCAGAATCAAGAAGTTTTTATTGAAACTTGTTAACTTCTTCTTCTTTAGTTTCCATATTCTTAATAAGATATTAAATCATCTTTCACTATTCATCAATTCTAAGTTTGTAATGAAAAATATCCTTGATGTATTCTTCCTCCAGCTCGATTACATCTTTTCTTCCATAAAAAACATCTTGAAAATATTTATTCATAACTCTAATTTATTTCTTAAGAGTTTTGTTTTCTCAAGACATGAAAAAAGTTCTATTCTCAACTGATACTCTCTATAAGATCATTCACCACCTTATTCAATCTCTAAGGAATATTTTATTTTATCAACTTTTGTATTGAAGGTTTTAAATTGTTCCGAACTTTCATCTTTAGAAGAATTGTTTTTGATTGAATCTGATTCAACTTTCTTACTCAACATACTTATTTTTTTTCAATAAAATTCTTCTTGTATCTGTTGGAATACTTTTCTTCTTTATCATTTTTGTTCCACTTATTCCATTGAGGTTTTCCATTAGAATCATCTCTATATTCTCCAAATTTCTTCTTGGGGAAATTCATTGAAAAGTTTATGATTCCACCACACTCAAAACAATTGAGAGGGATTTTACCTCTATACATTCCTCTTCCTCTTTGATAGTTCTTGGATACGTGAGACATGATTTTTTTATTCAAATCATCATCCTATTTATCTTCGGAGTCACAAGGATCAACATCTTCAACATCTTGAATTTTCAACTTTCTCATAGCTTCAAAATCCATTTAATATTCTTTTTAAACATTGGATATTTCATCATTTCATAAGAAATAATAAAGTTATGGAATTTATCAAGAGATAAATCATCTTTATCTTCTAAAGAAAAAATTTTAGAATCAAACATGTTCAGAAAATTTCTCATAAGTTTCTTCACAATTATAGAATCTTACAAGACATCTTTGAATCTTATGATGTTGCAAAAAATTTTATTTACTTTGGTAAAGTATTCATCAATTGTTTCTTCATCTCTCATTCTGATGTCTTTATACTTACTATTCCAGATTTATAGCTTTTATTCCTTAACTTTACTATTTCCTTTGAAAACACTCTCCAGATTATCCCACATACTTTTTGAAGTTTTTAGATCCATCAAATTATGAGAAAAATTCTCTGATAAGGACATAAGGATTGAATTTTTAGTCTTTCTATCAACTTCCATATTTCTCTTATCAACAAACGTCATATTATCGTCTTTCAAAATAGGTGGAAAACCAATAGTAGCAGCATCAACAACTTAAAGGAAAGATATAAGAGATAAGGAATCATCCCATTTTTCCATCCATAACAGTTTTTCCATAAAATGTAGGAATTCAAATACAATTAAAAGAATTGATATTATCCATGATAAGGATTCAACAAGGGGACCTTCCCTCTGATACCAATTGAAGTTCTAATGGATCGAATAAAAACTGAGGGGGGGGGGTGGTGGTGGTTTGAATTAGTTGTTTACTTTTTATAAGTTTCAAAAAATTTAGAAACTTAACCCTTGAAACTTATTAAGATTTATCTCCTTATCAAATTTTAGTAAATAATCATGCTTGAAAAAGTAGGAAAGAAATTAAATCACATAATATTTACAAGGTTAGGCCTCAGTGTGTGAACCTACATCCTTTCTATAGCCACTCTCATGGGTCTATGAAAATAAACTATTAAGAATAAGTGTATACAACTTGTGCCAAATCCCATTAGAAACATTCTATATCATGATAGTAGTGATTATATTGACTCCTGTCAGTTTGAATTGTTTTATTATAAAATAATTGAACCAAACAAAAGAATAAAGTATTTGTTTAATTTACTCTACAATTTATCAGTTCGAATCCATAGTATGATTTGAATGGATCCAATTTTCTTAATCCAATGAAGGTAGATTCTAGATCAATTTTTCTCAATACAATGATGTTGTATTCTGGATCTGTTTTTCTCATTACAATGACGCTGGATTCTGGATCTGATTTTATCAATACAGTGATGCTGGATTCTGGATCCAATTTTCTAAGTACGATGATTCTGGATATGTTTTTATGAATAAAATTACGATGAATCCAATTTTCTCAATACAATGATGCAGGATTATGGATCTAATTTTCCGTGTATGATGATTCTAGATCCGATTATCTAAATATGATAATTCTATATCCTATTCTCTAAGTATGATGATTCAATACAATGAATTTATTCTCGATATGCAATACTCAAAATCTGATCAAATGCTCAATACAATTCTTCTTCAATCATATCGAAACTTTCAATTTTGAATTCTCTAGCGCTCTGACTTTTGTGCGTGTGTGAATGTTGTTAATGAATGAATGATATGAGGAAGTATTTATAGGCAACTCAGAAAACAAATGTGGGAAACTTGGAAACTTTCCCACTTCCTCAAATATCAAAATCTCTAAAAATATATCGCATTTAAAACATCAATTTTTACTTCTTCAAACCTCATTATATTTCTCAGAGATTTATGCAAAATTGAAATTCAATCTTGACCACTTAAATTCATCATACCTTTATCAGCTCATTACAATCTTTTTATTGGCTTGGATACAATTGTCATTATCCCTTATGCTTTCTATCTACTTCCAATCAATCGAGGTATGATCATTTTCTTCCTGAGTCTGAGTACGATCATCCTGGGTACAAAAAGTTTTTTCTTCTTCAGATGGATGATCGAATGCTATAGTACCTGATGTCGATTTACCTCAATACAATGTAAATCTCATTATGATGGAATTATCATTATGATTAAATTACCCTTATGATGGAATTCTCATTGTAATCAAATTCCCATTATGATGAAAATACCATTATGATGGAATTATCATTACGATCAAATTACCATTACGATGGAATTCTCATTATGATGAAATCGTATACGATAGAATTCTAACTCTATAATTTTAAATTTCTTAAAACCTCTCCACCATTTCTTCAAAAACTTTTGTCATGAAAATTTTCATCATTTGTGAGAACTTATTGATATGAAAAGAATCATCTGATTTAGTTTTAGAAAGTATGAAAACATTCTATCTCCTAAATTCACATTCTTATTTCAAAAGTCTTCAATAAATTCATTCTTTATCTTATTATAGAAAATATATTCTTAAGGAAAAAAATACTTCCTTTGATTCTTTTAGATTTTATGATCTAAATACAATGAAGATGGATCTGATTCCTAGTTCCGATTCCTGGAAAACAAAAACATTATAATACAAAAAAGGTTAGTTGTAAACAAATACAACAACTTTGTTAAAAAAATTTAACATAAAGGTACTTTAGTTCCTTTGTAATAATACACCATATTTCCAAGGATCTAATAATCCTCAAGTGTCTAAGGGTTGGTTGAGAAAGATAGAGATTTTTTTTGAGTTCTTAGAGACATATCATATGATCAAGGTCAAATGTGCCACTTTCAAGCAGGAAGGACCTTGCCGGAGATGGTGGTACATAATAATGGTAAAAATAAGAATGAGGGTTTAGAGTGGAAGGACTTCAAGGATATATTCATTGAATAGTTCTATCCAGAGTCTATGATTCTAGCTATGGCCATGGAGTTTTTCAAAATCGAGCAGGCTGAATAGACTATGAAAAAATATGCTAACTGATTTGCTGATCTTGTGTAGTTTTCACACAATATTGTATCAAATGAGAAGATGAAGACTCGATGGTTTGAGATGGTAATTTTATATGATATTCTTTCTTAGTTTTTCTTTTCAAATATCTATTCTTGTGTTGATGTGTTGGATAAGGCGTTGATGGTTGAGATTGACCTGGATGGTAAATTAGGGTTGACAAGAGTTTATTTTTCTCCAAGTGGATGTTTTTTGAGTTCCCATAAAGGGAAGAGGAAGCATGATGACTCTCATTATGGATATCAATACCAGGGTTTCTTCTGAACCTCCAATAGTTCCTAACATAGTCCCTTTGACTTTCTTCCACTATGGAAATACTGGGCATTTGAAATGGGTTTTCACTAAGGTACCCAAGATTTGTAGTGTAGACATTTAGGGAACTTATAGAAGTTATTTTATATATTTTTTACTCCACATAGTGGCATGGGTTCATCACCACCAAAAATTACCACATTGCAATTAGATTCTTCAAGATCTAAGGGGTTCCAGCCATAGGTATCCAGAATAAAGATTCTTTACATAGTGGAAGAGTCTCCAGAGGAAGTAGATATAGGTCCAACGACTATGAGAGGTACTGTCACTATAAATTCATCATTTATGACTACGTTATTTGATACCGGTGCATCTAATTCATTTATATGAACTCGTATTGTGGTTTTTCATAAATCTTCCTATGAAGATTTTATGATATGTGATGGATACTACTATACCCCTCAGAATGAAGAGAGAGTAGGGTCTTCATTGTCCTGACTATGTTTTGTCGTTATTAGTTATCTAGCTTAACTGGTATTTTTTATTTCTCAACATGAAAACTCTTAACATCATTTTTAGGATGGATTGGACCATTTCTAATAAATACCAAATTGATTTTTATCTTTATTGGGTCTCCTTTACTACACCCGATGGGGTGTGCTGTATCTTTCAAGGAGAATGGGACTCGAGGTTGAGTAGATTTGGACTTTCATATATAGAGTTAAGGAAAACAATATTAGTGTTTTCTTTTAATCAAGAGCATGAATCTTTGAGTTATTATCTCCCTCCATTTTTCATTGAGTTTTCCAATGTTTTTCTTCTAAATTATCTGGCTTGCAATCGGTAGGAGAGAGATTTTTCTATTGATATAATACTTGGTACTTAACTAGTGTCTATTACTTATTATCACATGGAACCCACTGAAATGAAAGATTTGAAGACCAAGTTGGATGATCTTTTAGTGAAATTCGTTACATGATCGAGCGTGTCACCTTAGGTGGAACCGGTTCTCTTTGAAAAGAAATATGATGGAGCACTTCGCCTGTGTGATGATTACAAGAAACTCAATTGTGTCACAATAAATAAAAAATATCTGTTGCCTTGAATTGAGGGTATGTTTGATAGGTTAAAATATGAGAAGTGGTTTTTGAATATTAATCTTCAATATGATTATCACCAGTTGAGAATGAAGGAATATGACATTAAAAAAATAGGCTTCCCGAGTAGTTATGAACATTATTAATAATTTTTCATCGCATTTGGACTAACTAATGCTCCTATGGTCTTTATGGATTTGATTAATAGGATCTTCCATGAGTATCATGACACATTCATGGTGGTCTTTTTTTATGAAATCTTGGTTTAATCTAAGTATGAGGAGGATCATGTGCATCATCTGAGAGCAGTTATGAAATTATTGAGAAATCACCAACATTATGCCAAGCTATCGAAATGTAAATTCTAGATTTGAGAAGTTAAGTTATTGAGACATGTAGTTTCAAAACATGGTATATCAGTTGATCTAGAGAAATTTAAAGCTATTATGACATGGGATCAACCACATAACATTTTCATGATTTAGAGATTCTTGGGTTTAGATGGATTTTATAACTGGTTCGTAAAGGATTCCTGAAAGTTAGATTTTATGATGACCGCTATCACTCAGAAGGGAGTGGATTTTTCTTAGGATGATAAATTTCAGAGTTCTTTTGTTGATATAAATAATATTTTTACTTAGTCACTGGTGTTGAATCATCCAAAGGTTGATCAGGGTGATGTGGTATTCTATAACGCATCAGGTTTGGGTTTGGGTAGTGTTCTAATTCAGGGTGATCATGTTGTTTCCTATGGATCTTGGTAACTTAGTTCACATGAGAATAATTATCTGACCCATGATCTTGAACTCATAGCTGTGATTCATGTGCTTAAGAGTTGGCAACATTACCTTTTTAGAGAAAGTTTTACCATGTATTCTAACCATAAGGTCCTGAGTTATATCTTCTCTAAAAAAGATTTGAATCTCTTCCAGTGGTGTTGGGTGGAGTACTGACAATATTTTGATTTTGAAATCACCTATAACCCAAAGAAAGGGAATTTCATGGATAATGCCATGAGGAAGAAACTCCTAACTCATGACACGAAGGAATCACCTAAGGAGTGGAACTTAGTGGCTCTATTTGCACAGTTTCATATTGGAGTTTGAGAAATAGGGATGAAGGTTGTTTTGTCCAGTGTTCAATTGACCTCCACTCTTCTCGAGATGATTATTTAGGAACAATATCTTGATTACGAATTCCATAGCATAATAGAATCTATTTATGGTGGGGAGACTGTTTCTGAGTGTTCTTTCTCCATGATGGGTGTTCTATGTTTTCAGATTTGGTTTTTTCTATCATTATCTATGAGGAAAGATGTGATGAGAGATTTATATAATTCCCAGTAGGTTTTTCACCTAAGAACCAAAAATATGTTCCATGAAACACGGTGAATATTATAGTGGATAGTTATGAGGATATACATCACTAACTTTGTTTCAATCTGTTATAGTTTCCATCAGGTCAGGGCCGAGCATCAAAGACCTTCATGTTTTCTTCAAACACTTCCAATGCCGACTTGGAAGTGGGATGAGATCTCTATGGACTTTTTAGTTGGGTTTTTTCATACCCATATAAAGAATAATGTGATATGGGTTGTGATTAATAGGATAACTAAATCAACTCACTTCATACCTATTCATGATACAACCCATGTTGAGGAGCTTTGAAATATCCATGCGAAATATATTTTTCGTTTTCATGGAGTTCGGTCTACTATAGTCTCTAATAGGGATCCCTATTTTACTTATCAATTTTAGAGAAGCCTCCATGAGGCACTAGGATCTCAGGTTATTTTGAGTATGACATACCATCCATAGACAGATTTACAAATAGAGAGGGATATAAATATTCTTAAGGATATGCTTCGTTCCTACGTCCTTGAATTTGGTGGATCTTGGGATGACCATTTGGGACTGGTTAAGTTTTCCTATAAAAATAGTTTCCATTTTGCGATTAGAATGAATTATTTTGAGGACTTGTACAATAGGCCTTGTAAATCTCTATTTTTTTAGTCAAAGATCGGTAAAAGTTCCTTGGTTGGATCGATCTTGGTTCATTAGATAATGTTGATGGCATAAAGCTGGCAAAAATATTAGGCTGATCATCATTGTAAATGATTGGAGTCTTCAGTTGATGACCATGTGTTCTAGAAAGTTTCACCTCATTTAGGTCATCGATAGCTTGGGAGGCAAGGGAATCTTCCTCCTTATTTTATGGGATCATTTGAGGTTGTTTAGAAGGTGGGGAAAGTGGATTACAATTTATCACTTATACCATAGTTGATGTCAATACATAATGCATTCCATGTATCTCAATTGTGAAAGTATCTCTTTGACCCATAACATGTTTTGATCTGGAGTGATATTGAAATTGATCCTGATTTATCCATGTCTAAGAATCTAGGCCGAATAGTTGATTCTGAGACAAAGGTACTTCATGGGAGAATGATACCTTTGGTTTGAGTTCTCCGGCAGTATAGTTCTAATATTCCTGATACGTGGGAGATGGAGGCAATGATGAGAGAGAAGTGGCCTCATATTTTTTATATAGAAACCTCTTAACAAGATTTTTGGGGAAAAAGTTTCTATGGTGGGGAATTTGGAACATACTATTACTAATTTTCATGTACTTCTGAATTTTTTTGATCATGCTTTGGTTTGGTTTTTTCTTGGGCTGTTTTAGTATGAAAACTGTTTTTTTTTGGAAAATTTTGGGCTGTGCATGGTTGGCACATAGTTTTCCCAAACCATGCACCCACCTAGTGAAAACTCTACAACCCCAGTCAATGGGGGTTTTCATGGTTGGCACACTATTTGACCAACCGTGTGGCCCTACCCAGAAAACCGTGCATGCGGGAAATTTTATTTTTGAAAATTGTTAAAAAAAATTAAAGAACACCCTTTCTACCTCCTACTCAACCCCATATTCTCATAACTCAAAATACTAGGTCATATAGGCTGTCAAGAACCCATCGTGTCTCCTCCAAACCCCTTCCTAGGCATATTGAAGTGTGGTGGATCTCATTTGATCCCTCTCTAGTAAATTATTCTTCTCCCATTCATTATCTTCTGCTCTCCATTTTTTTCCTCCATAGGGTTTGTTAGATCATCATGTGTTCGATGGATCTAATCTCCATTGATTTCGATCTTGAATCTTGTTTGTATTTCTAGATCTCTATTTCCATTATTTGTCATTGGAAAATCCTGTTATGGGTGTTTTATTATGCGATCTCTATGATAAAGGTATGTTGTTCTTTCTAAGATTGGCCAATTGATTAAACCTTGAATTGATTGATTGTTTGAAATTTATTTTAATTAAATTATGAAAACAAAATTTGATGAAAATTTTAATTTTAATTGATTTTGTATGGAATTTTTGGAAAACACCCAATTGCATTGGAATTGGAATTTGGGGTGTGACTTAAAATTGATGGAAAACTGTGAATTGATTTGTAAATTTTTTTTGATAAAAAATGGATTAAATTTATTTGATCAAAAATTAATATTGGGTTTTTAATGTCTTTAAATGATGAGGAAAAACCTAGTTTTGATTTTGGAATGAAATTTAAATATTAAAGATGGAAATGTTGCAATTTTATTTTAAACTAATTTGAAATTATTTTCCCATTATTGATTCATTGATTGAGTGAATGCAATCCTGGGTAGTTAGTTAGTTATTTTGGGCAATCATTCTAGGATGTTAATTCCCTAGAAATGGATTGATTATGATAACTATAAAAATATCTAGTTAGAAAGATTATATTCCTAATTGAACATTTATGAGTCCTATTCATCTTGATCCCGAGGGATATATGTACACATATGCCATAATCACTAATATGAGAGTTTTAAGATCCTATAACATGAAACTATCGTATTGTAGCGCAGATGACCATGTTTCTTATTATGATTACTTTGATATATATTCCATTGATTGTGAAACTTCTTTACTCATGCCTAGGTATTTATATAAATTTTATATATATAAATTTTTTACTTAATTCATTGTTTGAAATGTTTTACATCATTTGAAATGAAAATCATGTTTTTTTAAATATTATATTGTAACACCATGTCTTATTTTATTAAAATTGAAATCATGATTTTTTTAATTTTTATGGAATATTATTATGGAATACTTGGTGAGACCCTACTAGTCTTTTAGATCACACCCTACCTTTTTATTTAGGTATTCAAAGATTTTTTTCTATCAAGTTCGAGCAAAGGGAAAGAAACTATTGGAGGAGGTGGATGTTCTTGACCCTTTGGTATTGTACTGTTGATACCTTTAGTATGTTTAAGTTTTTTCTTGTCTTCTTCTAAGTAATTTATTTGGGTTTTTGATACACTTTTTTGATTTCTAGTACTGTCTTCCTTTGGAGTTTTTGAGAACACTGATATGTATCTATTATCTTCTGTAATTTCTATTGGAAAATTGTTCCCTCTTTTTCTTTGTATGATGCTAGGTGCTAGTCACCAAACAGTGGGGATCGAAAAATTATTTCAGACTATGTCGGATCTAGCTTGGATATCAAGGTACCAGGGTATTCAGGAAAGTTTATGACATTAATTAAAATACCAAACAACCTAGTAAATTCCTAATAAATAACATGTTATGGAATTTTTCTTTGGGTCCAATTTCTATAGAACCCAGGGAGAGATTATGGAATTTAGAGGTTAAATCAACAATAACATTTCATATCAATAACGATCAATGAATGTGTAATTACAAATTGAATTTTAAGGCGATTTAATTTTGTGTTAGGAGACATGACACTTAATATTACTTGTTTATAATTTAAATTTTGTGTTAACAATATTTTATTCAATGATCGAACTTTTTAATCACTCTTTATAAAAATACTATGAATGGATTGAGTATAATGAATTTGATAATCGATAATTATCTAATAATGATAAAAACAATAATAAATTAAACAAAAAATTTATATGTTTATGGAATATTGATTGTTTGATCAATAATTTGAGTGAAAGTTTTATTTATTAAATATTATTTATTGAGAAATTATTTTTAGATCCCACTAATTATTTTTCCTATAATGGTTGGTCATGTGTTTTATTTGATTGATAAAGATATTATAATTTTTAATACCATTGTTTTATTTTAAGCATATGTTAAAATAATAATTTGAAGTAAATAAATTTATTGATTAATATTGTTAATAGGTTTACTTGGTAGTTTTTGTTAAATTATTTTGAAATAATTTTGATTATTAAAAATGGTTAACATTTTCATCCTTTGACTAAATTTTTGTTTATTCGATGAATTAATTCACCATGTAATATTGATTAGACATTTTTTTAACATGAATGGGGAAAATAATTATTGGAAAAACATTTTCATCCATTGATCGATCCTTTTTATATTTCCCCGAACCTTTCCCACTCATGATATTCAAACCACCTTCAACATTTTTAATAGTTATTGGTCCATACCAAGGGATTAGAGAGTGGACACAAAATTTGGGGAATGATAAGGGCATGGGGTAGTTGGTGGGAGTGAGCCCGTAAGGGATTATGGTGGTAAGACTCATGGATGGAGAATTATTAGACACATCTTTTTCAAAAAGAAGAAAAAATGAGTAGGAATGGAGATTAATGACTAGGAATTTCTCAAGAGATGTGTGAAGGTGAGAATAGGGGCATTGTGGTTGGATGACTATGGTGGTGTGACTATATTTGGTGACAATGGTGGAGCTCACAACGTGAATCGTTGAAGCCTACACATCCTGATTTTTGAATTCCTAAATAAAAATTTTATAATACACTGTGATACATGATGTGTAGTATAAGATCCATGATTCTAGGGTTACATGGTTTTATAAATATCATACATCATGTGACTATGGGACATGAGCTATGTGTTAGAGAACAGAGTGCCTCAACGTGTACTTGGCTTACATGGAAGGTCAATTTGTCAAATCCAAAAGTCATGTACACCTATACACATGTTGTGTATCTTGGAAAATATATATCAATGTGGACTCAAGGTACACACCAATTAGATCATGTGGACCTACATGTCATGTACTATGAGTATATGTTGTGCACTATTTTATACAAGACAAAATTTTGATAGTGCATTCTTGAGTTTCTATAAAGGCATATAATATGTGTACCTTATTAGAAATGTCATGTATGTTGACCCCTTTAGGATTTAGAGAGATCAGGAAATTGATAGAGGGTCATTTCTATCTACTTTCCCCCTCCATATCTTTAGATTACCCTCTATGTGGGGTGTTCTTAATGTAAATTTCATGAAGTTTTGGAGGTATGTTACCCCTTTATTATTCATTATTTTCCCCCTTCTTTCCCCTCTAATTTATAACTATTTTAGAGTTATGTTTTGATGATGATTTCACTATAGTTTTGTGAAATCATCCTAAATAATGGTTATTTTTATCAAATTGTCTAGATGAGATATCGAGAGGAGAAATGTAAAATGTTTTTCATGATTTGGGTGACACGGTGATTCCCAATGATATTCTGAACATTATGAATCTTTGTTTAAAATTGAATAATTAATTATAAATTTTTATAATTAATATTTGGGTGTTGTGGATTGAGATAGAATCTCAAGATCTTGGAAGAGCTTAGTTCAAGGTTGTATGAGGTATGGATGGGCTTGGTCATGAATGAGTGGATCATAGAGAGGGAGTAACTTGTGTATCATGGTAGGTGGTCTCTATAATAAAAATCCATATTATCATTTATATATGATTGTACATCCCTACATGTTTACATGTGTTTGGTTAAAGGGATATAGACCAAGTAAGGGTCCATAGGTGAAGTGATAGGGTGGAATTGAGCCTCATATGTTCAGAGAAGGATCTCTAGTGGTTATTGTGGAAATGAAATCATGATTGGGTTTATAAGAGATATGGGCTTAGCTTCAAGGCTGGAATGGGTTGTGAATAGCATAGGTTAGATCTTTTAGGGATAGTTGGAAAATCATGAGTGGATTGGTCCTAAGGATGACAAAGTAATGTGGGAATACATGTCATGTATGGTTGGGAACACCCTTTGGAGGGTGGATTAGAGTCTTGGTGCATAATGAGCAGGATAAGTACTCCAAGGCTAGATGTGGTGTAATGGGAAGGGTTACCTCAGAGTGGTAGGATTAAGAGCTCTCCCATGAGAGAAATGAGGTAATGTCTGGTTGTGGGTCATGGGAAATATCTGATGACTTAGTATAGGGTTGATAAGGGATTTGATATGATTTAGTTTAGGAAAATACATAGTTAATGTGACTAGGTTGTGATGCGAGAGTTGGAAGAGTATATTAACATACCCTTGAGGCTAGGTTTAGGTAGAGCCTATAAGATAGGGGATCACAGAGGGGTGTTGGGCATGCATTAATACCAATGAACGGAGATTGAGATAGATTTGAGAAACCATGTTGAGGATCATATGGGTGATATAAGAATGATAATGTGTTTTATATATTGTGTTGTGTGAATGATATAGTATTGTGATATTAGTATATGAGGATAAATTGATGATAATTTTTTCTTCGAGACATGGGGATAGGTCTCGAGTATCTGGTTCCTAGGTGGTGAGTTAGTAAGCATTTGAGATGGGTTGTTATGCACTAGTTGTTTATTTATGTGTGTATTCTTGATGATGTTTCTTATTTCTTGGACTCACCTTGAGTGAAAAGGTGTTGGTGGGAATACCTTAAGATATTGGAAGTGGTTCCAAATATAATAATGGGAGAACTCCCTTGATAGGGGCTATTTTGGGCACTTTATTTGATAGGTGAACTCCCTTGAGAGAAGTTTTTTTGGGAACTTAACTTGATGGGTGACCTCCCCTAAGAGGGGTTGGTTTGGGTACTTGGTGGGTAAACTCCCTTGAGAGGGACTGGTTTGGGTACTTGATTAGGCTTGGCATAAACCCTACCCTGAGAGAGAGGATAGTGACCAAGAAATGGTATGATTCCCTTCCATACATATTTATGTATGGTTTTGGATTTGTGTTATGATGAATGATTTTTAACATAGCTCGAAGAAGGTATGGTCAGGCGTCAGGGTGGATTGATTTGTGCATGATGACCCGATGTGAATGCTAGTGTGTTCTATTTTTGTTATTTATTTTACTCATTAATATACATGAATATGATGACATATATTAAGGTAACCTGGTGAGATCATATGAATATATATTTCTCAAATCCTACACATGCACCCTGGTGCTCGTGCATACCTTATGTCTGTTATATTGGTTGAGCACAAGTTGTGCAATGGATTGGGTTAGAGAATCTCAACCGTGATTGGGTATGGATTGAAGGTGAGGATAAAGGATTGAAGTAGATTCACCTTTTGTATTTTTTTGTTTATTCTATATTGGTGATCATCTTATTGGGTGATTAGTTGGTACGTATGATTGTATGTTGCGTATTCATTTGTTATAACATGTTTTATTATTGATTCTGTGTACTTTAATTATCTAATGTGGAATTTTTTTGATTATTTATTTTAATTGATGAAAATGATATCAAGGGAATAATATCCCCAATATATGGTTTAGTCCCTTCCTATATGGTCATGTGGTACTCCAGCTGGGATACCAATTAGTGATCCTAGTTAGGGTGTTACAATTAGTTAGTGTATAATTAGATTGAAAATTCATTCTTAGAAATGTACATTTGAAATTTAATTTTAGTCTAAAATAATTTTAGTTGAATCATAAATATTACAAACCATATTTTTTTCATTAGTATGAATCAATAACTAATTGAACAATGCCTTCAACTTCATTAACAAAAACCATTAGACACATTCATTAACAATATATAACTATCATAACAAAACACATGCAACCAAAAAATATATAAAAAACTAGAAGTATCATGTGTTAGTTATAAATATAACTCATGAGTAATTAATATATGTGTTTTAGTTTGTGAACTCAAAACAATAATATTGTATCCTCATAAAGTGAACATCCATTAAACAAGGATTGATTAATGAAAAAAAAAGATAAATTTATCATTAAAACAATTTATATGATTTCTAATTTAAACAGAACCTCCAATATAATAATATTTTCTAAAAAAATTGGTACTTTCCAATAAAAATCAATACATGATTATAAGTTCAAATAGGGGTCATCTCTACCGTCATCATCTCCACCACCATCATCAGCTTCTTCATCTTGTGAAACACTAACATCCACATCCGTAGCAATATGATGATGAAAAACACCACCATCATCACCACTAATAAGAGATGGGTAGGTGGAATCATCTAAACCATTGAGAGTAAATAATGATAACATAGAGGTCATCCAAGAATCAAATTGTGATAAAATATCTCCCAAAATCACATATCATATAAACTAGAATCCAATGATCATCTACCATTGCATAAGCTCCTTTTGTTTCTTCTTTTTAAACCAATAATTGTTCTATAGTAGATAGAGTGGAAGAACCAAGAGTTCTTGATGATGAAAAATACTTTATAGGCGTGATATTCTTTCTAGTCCTATATCGAACCCTCCATGGGTGACCATGACTAAAAAAATTACTTGAATGATTATTATGACCTACAAGGTCCTCTCCTTCTCTATCTATAGTCTCCAAAGAAACCTATGAAATTAGTTGGAAGATAAAAAATAAGTGCGTTATTAGTTGGTTATGTTGGTTGAAAATTTAAATATTCTTATAGTTTTTCTCCAATAGAAACATTGAATGGATTTTCATCCCTTCTCTCTCGGTTAGAGAAAAATAGTAGGGCATGTAGTACCCAACCCTTGATATTCAATATTTTTTATATAAATTAAATTTTAATAATAAGATAACAAATATTTTTATTGTATTTGTGTGTGTGTGTGTTATATGAAACAAACTAAAAAAATAGTTACCTAATTCTGCTCATGGTCAGAAATACCAGTATGCCCTAGAGAGTGACAAAATTGCATTATCAACTTTTTTTATTCTTATGTGATGATTCTTTCATTAAAATATAAATTAAATAAATATTTTTTAAAGACCAAATTAATTATTTCATATAGTGATTGAGAAATAATATACATCTATACTTGAAACTTATGAATGGACCATCAAAAAATGTTATAATAAAACGGTAATTTAGTGGTGGTTTTTGAAACCATCATTAAATGACTCGGTTTAATTTTGTTAGCAGTGATTTTCAAAAACAGTCTCTATTTCACAGTGGTTTTTCAAAAAATCACCGCTAAATACAATTTTTATTTTTATTTTTTAGTAGTGTTTTTTTGAAAATCATCCTAAAATATATTAAATTAAATAATTATTTATTATTATTAATAATTTATAATTTATAATTTTAATTAATTTTCAATTATCAATTATTAAATTTTAGTTATCATTTTTTAATTATAAATTATTATCTTTTAATTATAAATTGGTACTTATAAGTCAGAAACTATTAATTTTAAATTATTAATTATTATCTAGAATTATAAATTATGAATTACTAATTATTTATAACTAAGTTAATTATTAAATATTAAATATTTTATAGTAATTATTAATTATTAATAATTATCCATTTTCTATTATTTATATCTAATTATTATTTAGTATTTAAGTTTTTATTAATCATTAATTGTCAATTATTAATTAATAGTTATCATTTATCATTTGTTAATTATTAATTATTAATTATTAATTATTAATTATTAATTATTAATTATTGGTTATTAATTATTGATTATTAATTATTAATTATCAACTATAAATTATTTATGTTCACTAACTATTTATAATTTAAATTTTATTTACTTGTTAATAATTTCAATTTACTATTTAATTTAATAATAATTAATTAATTAATTTTAAATTAATAAATATTACTAAATAAAATTTTTTAATAGTGAACAATTCATTAGAAACATCAAGAATATAGGTTGATGGCACTAATATGCAACCTTCTTGATTAGAGAGATTGAGATAAAAGGATTATATTACACAATGTATGATCATATGCGGTCATTATTGTTGTGGTATTTAAATTCATTCTATATGGGTGTATTGGGGTGTTTCTAGATGCTAACCTTGGACTTTTATGCATTGTCCCCTAATGACATTGAGAAAGAGTCTTAGATTGTCACACACTAAGTTTATTTGAAACCATAGTTAAATTCTATATAAATTTAACATATTTAATAAATATTATTCTCATACACGGTTTAATAATTATTCATGTGTGATTGATCCTTTATATTCAGTCACCAGTTATTCTGAAGAATATTAAGTGAGATGAATATTAAATAAATATTTATTCACCAGATAATTATTAATTAAATGAATATATAATATTTATTTATTTTATTTCATTCTTAAGGTAACAAATATTTATTTATTTGGTTATGTAAATATTTAATAAATATTTATTTGGTAGTTTAGTTAATATAATATTTATTTATTTATAAGTAAATAATGTGATGAAATTTATTTATTTTAAGAAATAGACTTTATTCAAGGTCCAATAAATATTTAAGAGGATTGAAAAACCAATTTTATTGGTCTGGTGAGAAATAATATATTTAATATTATTTAAATAAATGTTAATTTATTAATTCCAGAAATAATATTTATTTATTTGTGAATATAGCACATTTAAAGTAAATAATAATAATAATAATATTTGTACATGTGTTTGATCAGGTATTAATAAAATAATAAGGGCTCATGTGGAATTATTATTTCCCAACTCTGGATCTATTTAAACTCGATTATGACATTCTCAACCTTAATTGTCATTATGCACAAAAAAAGTTATAGAGAAAATTATCAAAAATCATAGAGTGATTTTCCTCGAGAACACTATCAAGAATAGAGAGTGATCCTCTTTCTCCACCTTCTCAAGTCTAGATATAACAACAAGATTTCTTCTACCTCAAATAAATTCATTTGGTTATCAAAAACAAATGATGAAAGCACTAGAATCTATTTTTCAAGCACCCTAGAATGTAACAAACCAAGTATTTATAAATAAATTTAATATTTAATGGATGAAACACCGAGTCTCTACAAAATACCACTTTGTTATAACCTAGCTAGTAAACATATTTTTTCCACCACTATGATTTGAATTTTGAAAAACTAACATATACAGTTGCGTTCAGTAAGATATTTAGAGTATAATAAGACAAACTTAAATGTTGGTGGATAGTAACATACCCTTATGAATAGTAATATGAATATTAATATGACCCTTATAAATATTAAATCATATTATTATTTTATTTTTTATGGTTGTAAGATAATGAGATCTTTATTATTTTTTCAAGGTGATATAAAATGAATTATAGTTTAAAAATTGTTATTTTTTGAATAAATTATTATTTTATTTAAAAAATAAATTAATCATATTTAGATATTTTTTTTAAAATGGGGTTCATTTTTTAATTCAGAACTTTGATATTAGGTTACACTGAATTTATGAGAATTTTATATAATACTTTAGTTTTTTGTGAATAGTAAAAATACAGTTTTGAGTTTTCAATATGATTAATGACATCATAATGATGTAATAATTAATATAGAATTTTGGTATACATGTGTACATTAAAATATTATATGATGTGTCCCAATTTTCCAATACCATGGGCAAATACTATGGGAAAGCCCATGGTTTTGCAAATACCACTAATGAGGTGTCCTTTGAACTTAATAAAAAAATCCATCTCTTTTATTATAAATATCCACTCATTACTTCATTTTCATTGATTAAAAATTCATCATACTAGAATCTATAGTAGTTTTACCTCTATAGGAGTCCTCCCAAGGTGTCCTAAACCCCCCAAGGTCCCAACCATCATGTTTTAGGAGTAACTCAACAAGGTAAGGGAATCTATCACTCTTCTCTTTTTCAAGCACTCTTTCTATGTTATTATCTTTTAATTTCAATTGTATTGTGTTGGGATATGTCATTAAATACCCCCTTACTTTCCATATTATGTAATAATTATAAGAGACCCCATTTTTATCTCATTAAAATATTTTATGAATTTTTATGTGACGTTGTTAGGCTACCAAATTTTTGTAAGGGATTTCTCAGCTTTTCTTTTATTTTGAGTTCCTTTTTTTTATTTTTCTTCCCTCACATCCTTTAATCCAAATGTTATGATAACTATAGTACCTTAAATTTATTGTAAATTTTTTATGAAAATTTAATAATCCATCATAATCTCTCATTTCCTCTTCTTTTATACTAGAAATGAAAACACCATTTGAGATGTGTTAATTTATCACATTCAAGGACGATGGGTTTTCAATTTCTATTATAGTATTCAATTATGGCCATGAAACCATTTTTATGGTTGAAACAGACTATAATATATGTATTATAACTTATATATTGTTTTGAAATCTTTTTTTACACATGATATTAATTTATAAATCAAAATGAGTTTATTGTGATCAAAACCGCCAATTAACTCAAACAATTATCATTAAAGTTTTGTATAATGATTAATCTTCACTCCCAATAATAGAATGAATTTTATAACCATGTAATATTTTTTAAGTTAAAAAATAAAATACAACTTCTATTCTAGACAACCATTCTCATCTTACATGTTTATCCTTACATGTATATAAGTAAACCAGTCATGAATACCAATGAAGAAAATACTCCCAAACAATAAAATTGAACCTCTTAAACCCATCAAGAAGGCCATGAATGAACTTAATAAGACTATAATAAATCAATTAAATAAATAATATTTTATGGAAATATTAATTAATGAATTTAATTTTGTTATCCTGGACACGAAGATCAAGTGAAGAACAACATCAGAATTAAGGTAAGGGTTTTCTACCCGAACCTCCATTTTCATTCGGGTTACTCTTATTCTATATTTACCTCATTTAAATTATTATTTATTCTAATTTAATCCTAATAATTTTTTTTTCTAATTTTATATATATGTGTACCAACCATAATACTACTTTCATTTATGGAGAGTTATATTTTTTTAAGGACCTTTCCAAAATTCTTCCCAAAATACAATCCTGATTCAATGGAATTTATCAAATTCTTATCTATTTTCAAGGGCACTATATAATATATTTTTATAGATCATTATCTTTATAAAATAACTCATTTTTTTATAAAAATAACATCTTAATTCAATTATGGTTTTATACAAATATTTTTCCAAAAATAACTTTCTTTTCAAAGTAAAAGATGTTGTACCTCTCGTATCCCCTCGTGGTTTAATTTTCATGATCACAATCACTTTCTTTTTTATCTAACATTGTCTTAAGTGTTTTTGTTTTCTAGGCAAAAGATTGCCAAGGAATTAGGCCAAGAAAGCAAGAAGCAAAACTGGACTGAAATTCAGTCCACCGGCCAACCGGTGGATACACCACCGGTCGACCGGTGGACCCTGGGCAGAAGGCAGAGCCACTGCCTCACCACCGGCCAACCGGTGGCCGCAGCACCGGTCAGCCGGTGGCACCTGCACAGAATGGAAAGCTACTGTCTTGCCACCGGCCAGCCGGTGGCTCTGGCACCGGTCAGCCGGTGACCCCTGGACAGAAATCCTCATCCTTTTTCAAGGCACCGGCCAACCGGTGGCTCTGTACCGGCCAGCCGGTGGAGCCAGTCAAACTAGCCGTTGCAGTTTGACCAGGCTGGCCCACTTGGCTCCCAACGGCTCTTTACTTCTCCAACGGCTCCGAAGACTCCCCAAGGGTTCCATTCCTATAAATAAAGACTGAGGAAGCCCCGGACACCAACCGGAACTTAAACCAAGCCCAAGGACACTTTGTTGATCATTCGGCAATCCTCCGGCGAGCCACCTCAAGGAACCCCAAGTGCTCCATCCAATTCCACATCCAAGAGCACCACCAAAGAAGCTTGGAAGCGGCCTTCAAACTCTCCTATCAATCAAAGGTGCCCAAGGCTTCTCCCAAATACGATTTTTCTTGTTTATCTCTTTTTGAGCTTAAAATTGGGTTTGTGCCTACAAACCCCAAACTCTTTCTTCATCCCTCTTTCTTTTGGGTTTCACATCACCATTAAGATGTGAAGAGGTTTCTTCAAGCCTTTCCTTTTAAAAGGCTTGTGTCATAGGTGAGCTAGCCTTCACCTGTAAGAAGACTAGTGGGTTCTTGCTAAACCATTAAAAGCAAGTGGGTTCTTGCTAAACCAATTCAAAAGCAAGCTGTAATAGGTCCTAGTGCTACCTCAAAGCCTAGTGGGTTTCTTGCTAAAACCATTGAAAAGCAAGCGGTAGGAATCTCTCAACGGTTGAGTTGGGATCGGAGACGTAGGCCAGGTTTTTGGCCGAACTCCGTTATCAATTTTTGTGTCTTTCCTTCTTTATTTCCGCTGCATTTCAACTTTGATTTTTAATTTGTTAATTAATTTTTAAAAGGCAATTCACCCCCCCTCTTGCCATCATTCCCTTGTCTTCTTCCGACCCAACATTTGGTATCAGAGGAGTATTTGAATAATTCCCTAACCGGTTTCAAATTAAAGATCCTTTTTGATGGCTTCTACCGCTTCTTCTTCTCAAACCCTCGAAGGTCATTCATTGGGTCGTGCTCCATTGTTTGATGGAACCGACTATTATTTTTGGAAAACCCGCATGACCACTTTTTTTAAAAAGTATTGGTTATCCAATTTATAAAATTGTTATGCAAGGATTTTCCCTCTCCTCTCCCGATGAGTCTAAATGGACCCCCAATGACATTGCTTATTTTGAGCTTGATGGAAAAGCCATGAACGCTCTTCATTGTGGTCTTGACCGTAATGTTTTTAATTGCATTTCTACTTGCTCTACTTCACATGATATTTGGAAATATTTAGAACTAACCTATGAAGGTACTAGCAAGGCTCCAAAGCAAGAACCCGACAATAAGCAAGAACCCGACGAAAATATCAAGCCCGATTGCCCACTCAACAAAAAACGGGCCACGCAAAACGAAAAAGGAAAGAAAAAGGTCCTCAAGGCGACATGGAGTGACACCTCATCATCCTCCTCCTCCTCCTCCTCAAGCGACCAAGGTACAAAATGCCTAATGGCAAAACATGAGGTATCATCATCCTCTTCCTCTTCTTCCTCCTCTAGTTCTTCTAATTCTTTTAATCATTTATCATATGAAGAACTCCAACATGCTAGAGACCAATTAGAAAATGGTTTTCATGAACTTTCTTCTAAATTTGTTTCTTTGAAAAAGAATTTCAAAAAGCTTTCCTCCGAAAAAGACCAACTTCTCAAAGAGAAGGAGGAACTCTCCCTAAAAATCCAAAATTTTCCCAATGTTGATTCTTTGGAATCAACCATTAAAGACCTAAGGGAATCCCTAGCCAAGTTCACCCAAGGGGAACAAAATCTTTCAAAATTGCTTGGTTCCCAACGAATTTCAAGAACCACCCAAGGGCTAGGATATACCAATGTAGCTTCCTCCTCCCATGCACCCACTGTTTTTGTAAGGGGGAGCTCTATTTATAAATTTTGCAATTATTGTAAAAAACCCGGGCACCTTATTTATGAATGTAATTGTAAAAACGCCCGGTATGGTCAACCCAAAAGTATTTTCTTTTCGGACGAATTTTATAGGAGAAGACCCGCCATGAGACAAGTATGGATTGAAAAATCCCTTCTAGCGAGTCTCTCCGGGCCTAAAATTGTCTCTTTTCAAAATCCATCTCCCCGGTGATTCATTGTTTTTATTTAGGGGGAGTTAGGATCTTTTAAGCTTTTTTTGTGTATTCAATTTTTTTTTCAAACTCATCAAAAGAGTATTTATCTCAAGAATTACTCGATGATTTTATAAGAGTATATTCATCTATTTCATCATTATTATTGATTATTATGTATTATTGGGATTAATATTTTATGATATCATATACCATATTTAATTTAATGTTTTATGATTAGTTTGAAATTGGATGTTCTATCTTAAAACCATTGACCAATTTACTCTGAATGGTTAGTGTTTATGCTTAATGTTTGGGGAAAGTTATTTAAATTTCATATGTTTGTTTCAATATGAATGTATATATTGTTTATGTTTATCCCCATTCATATGAGGAATTAATTGGACATATTAAGTGATGGGTGAAACCCTCTATAGCCCCTCGATGCATTAGTAGGTCTCATGATACAAACTACGGTCTTGACACGAGGCCTTAACAAAATGGTTATTTATGGTCTTGGAACAAGGACCTGATAGTATGGTTATGATGTACGAAATTATATATTACCTCATTATGAAACTAGTAATTTAAATTTCATGTGTTTTTTTTCTACTATTAGAATACCCATGATTAGGATTTATTATGGCTTTATTTATTCAGCTCTTATTCCTACCATAATGTGTTCAAGTTCATTTTTAAAGGTATGTGTTTTCAGTTATTCACCATGCCTAATGTTTATGTTTGTGATATATTCCACTTTATTTATTACCCTTAATGATAATTTGATCTCACCCCTTTCTTATGATTCATTTTCCAAGGACATGAAGAGGTATATTATGAATGACATGTAGGGATAACCTAGGAGTTATGAATGTTGTCAAAGGAATTTCTATACTGTATCCCCTTTCAAGTTGTAATGTTGAACTTATGTATGTATTTGGTTTTCTAAAACATAAAAACTATTCATTACTTTTGGATACAAATTTATTTTAATCATTCCAATGTAATGAATTAAGGAACTGGCTCCAGGCAACTGGGGTCGGGTCTTTACAGTTGGTATCAAATGAATTTTAGTAGAAAACTTGGAAACTAGATTTAGAAAACATAGATTAGGGAAGAAAATCCTAAGATAGAATTTGAGGATAAACTTACAATAACGTCCTAGAATTTTGGTAAGTAATATTTTATGTGTATATTTATAGAAAATACATCCCTATCTGAAAACTACAAGTGGACTTGGTTTTGGAATAGATGTACCTTGGAGTAACAACTTCGACAAGAAGTTTCGGGCTTGACCTAGGGTATCCTAGTACATGACAACATGCCTTATTGTGAACCTAGTTTTTATACTCTCAGAGGATATGATTAGGATAATTCACATTTTTTATAATCTATTATGATAGATTTAAATGTAAATTTTTTCCTCAAAGAAACCATGTTTATGATTATGAGATTAGCTATATATAGGATTTCAATTTATGATAAGTATTTTTCTACGTTGAGATTATACATTATGATTTATAACCTAATCCAGTGTATGCCATTATTTATAAATGGAACCTAGTGAAAGGAATGGAAACCACATGAATGCGTGTGTCCCATGTAGGGATTTCCCTCTGATGCAAGATAATGATGTTGGATCTGGTGCTGCGAATGGTGTTGAGCAACTTATAACTATACTAAGATAGTTGAATCATGTTATGAACAATAACCTTACCTATGTTGGTGCCAAAATATTGCATGAAAGGGAGGGATGAAAAAGAAGGCGGGCACGCTGCCTCACGAAGCACCGTCGCGAAGCACCGACGCGAAGCACCGACGCAAAACACCCCGAGCATCGCGGCCTCGTGAAGCTCGAGAGGCGGTAACTCTCCGCGAATGCATTTGACGTTCGCGAGTGCTCTGCGATGCTCCAGAGGCGGTAACTCTCCGCGAACTCATTTGACGTTCGCGAGTGCGCCGCGAAGCTCCAGAGGCGGTAACGCTCTGCGAACGCATTTGACGTTCGCGAGCGAGCCGCGACGCTCCAGAGGCGGTAACGCTCCGCGAACGCATGTGACGTTCGCGAGCGCGCCACGAAGCTCCAGAGGTGGTAACCCTTCGCGGACGACGTTGATGTTCGTGAGCGCGCCGCGAAGCACCTCAGGCGGCATGTGAGTTCTGCTTCGCAGCGCCCCTTCCCTATAAATACTGGACTCCCCCTAAGTCCTGAGGACGGAAAATCCGACCTTTCATCTTCTCCTCTCCCGAATCGCGAAGCACTCTTTGCCCCGGGAATCATGAGCTCCACGAGGTACTTATACTTCGCGATACGGCTTTGCTTTGTCTCGTTTTGAGCCCCTCTTCCGAGAGGGATGCCCTTCGCGAAGCTCAAGGGCATTCGCGTAGGAAGGAGATTCCCAAGGGAACCCGGGCAGCCGCGAAGCATTTATGCTTCGCGAAACACCCAACCTGTACTAGTGATCCCTATGATAAGGCAGGATCGCTACACATCGCGAAGCACACTGCTTCGCAGGACCCTAATTCGCGAGGCACCCCTTCTTCATGAGGCAGTGCTCCGCGAACACTGTTCCACTTCGCGAAGCACCTTCCACTCACACCTATGCCCCATGCTAAGGCCAAGGCACTCCACTTCGCGAAGCACACTCCTTTGCTTAGAAATTACTCTTCCCGTGCGACCCTCCAGGTTTGCACAATGTGATTTCAAAGTCCCATGGACAATACCACTCGTAGCGTTGCTTCACCTAATGCTTCATTGCATAGGCACACTAACAGATATTGCTTCTTCGCATAGCCACGCTAACGTGGACCCATCGATGGTTCGTTCCACACCCCCCTTGACCACAACCTTACTGGTACCTTCCCTTCCCCAAGGACCGGAGGGTACCAGTTATGTAAGTCCTAGGGGTGCAGAGTGAACCCACCTCGTCCGAGCTGCAGGACGTTAAACTGCCAAGCATCACATCCTCACACATGATGTTAAACTATGACCCGACCTTGTGCTTCGCACGTAGGGTCCCCCCAGCTCGAACATTTTTTACGCCACTCGTCTCCACGGGAGTGGAATCACCCATCCACAAGGGATGATATCCTCCTTATTGGAGTGGCGTATATTCATAGGAGAAGGGAAACCCTAGTTCTCCAATGGATGGCTGCACCCCTGCATCTCCGTACTTCCCCACTACCAAGGTCAGTGGAGGGTGTGATAGGGAACGAGGCACCTCCCATCGTTGGTCCCGAGTCCCTCTTTCGCTGTGCTTTGCCGCACCTCGAGCCTCCCTCCTGGAGTAAGTCCCAGCACCATGGGCCGCCTAACGCATAAGCCCCTCTTCACTTCTCACGGACGCATCCTTCGCGACGTGATCGTCAGGTCCCTGCAACCTCTTGTTTCTCACACCGAGCATGACTCACGTGGGCTTAGAGTGAGCACCAACCCTGACCCCTACCCTTAGTGAACTACGAGGACTTTGATCCATGTCAAGGCATGGTACGTAGGAAGCCTCCATGAGGTTCAAGCCACATTACTCGGTCGTTCGTTCACGTCGAGTTTCGCCCTCGTCCAGCATGACCCTAAACTGCACGCCCCATCTCGCATGACGTTAAACTGCATGCCCTCGTCCAGCATGACGTTAAAATGTATGCCCTTGTCCCGAATGACATTAAACTGCACACCCATTTGAACTACGAGGTCTTTGATCCATGTCAAGGCATGGTACGTAGGAAGCCTCCACGAGGTTCAAGCCCACCCGTCACCCAATTCACGTCGAGTTCTACCTGCATCCAGCACGACGTTAAACTGCAATTCCAGTCCGACGGCAAGCCGTTGTGACTAACCCGAACTACGAGGACTTTGATCCATGTCAAGGCGTGGTATGTAGGAAGCCTCTACGAGTTTCAAACCCACCATCCGGTCGTTCCGACCTCATTCATGTCGGTTCACCCCCGTCCCACATGACGTTAAACTGTATTCCATCAAACCCTTTGAACTACGAGGACTTTGATCCATGTCAAGGCATGGTATGTAGGAAGCCTCATGAGGTTCAAGCCCATCTCCAATCGGACCAAGGTCCCTCATCTATGTCGGTTCTCTGACACCCACCACTAGTGGACCCCCGGGTCTACTTTCACGTCGGTTCACCGATGAAACCCTTTGAACTACGAGGTCTTTGATCCATGTCAAGACATGGTGTGTAGAAAGCCTCCCCGAGGTTCAAGCCCATCGCTCATCGGACCAAGGTCCACCTTCACGTTGGTACGCTGACGATGCCCATCGGACCAAAGTCCACCTTCACGTTGGTTCGCTGACGACATTCATCGGACTAAGGTCCACCTTCACGTCGGTTTACCGGCACCATCCTGAACTACGCGGACTTTGATTCTCTGCCACGTGGATATGTAGGAAGCCTCTTCAAGGCTCAATCCCAACTTCACCATCACCCCTGCGATGGTCCCATTTCACTCCCCCTCCACTCCATTCATCCACCTATCACCCATCCCGATTCTCGCCCGACCCATCATATCTCGGCGAGACCATATCGATACGCTCCTCTTCACAGCTGCCCATGGGCTGGCCCCGGTATCGACATCCCTTTAAGGGAAATCCCTCAATCCTATCTATTCTAGATAATGCTCCGATCGGGCTGATCCGTCCCCGCTGGACGTTAAACTCGCGGCGTACCCTATGTTAAACACGAGAAGCTGAGGAAAACCTTAGATATGTGTCTATAACATATAATTCCCTACGCTCGATGTGGGATGCCTCGGGCTTCCACGCCCTCGAGAAGCCCTGTGACCAGGGATAATAGACAGACATGCCAGGTTCCCCAGCATCCAGACACGCTACTGATGCCTCAACGTGACTACTCCCCCGACTGAAGGTTTCTGCCCTGACTGGACCCTTTGGAATGTCCCGGCAGAAGCAGTGTAATTAACCGGCGTCCATGGAAACATGGCACTGGGAAGAGTTTCAAGAATTACGTATTAAATCTATGAGGGAGACCCGGACTAGGTGACGAGTTCTGAGGAGGAATCCCCAGAAGGAAGAACTGACATCCCATAATCCCATTTCGATCAAGGAGCAGACGTCCCTGAATAAGGAGCAAATGCCGCCCGCCTTTGGAAAGAGAAAATTTGGGGAAACAAGCGCCGCGCGTCCTCCTCCGCGGACGGATGGATGCGCGCGCCCCGACGAAAGCGTCGGAAATAGAAACGGTGAACCCACCGTGAAATTATTCTCCTCAATGTGGAGATTAGTAGTGTTAGAGACACCAGTAGATTGACGTGTCACCAGATCCAGATATCCGGCACCTGGTCCTGCCAAGCAAATAGTGGGCCTGTTGTAAAACTCACCGGAAGTCGGGGCAGTAGAACGTGGGGCACTCCATTCTGTAGCGTGATGGAGTGGATCCTTCTTACAGACGTGGAGAATGGAAGGACACTGGGGCACTAGCTGTCAATCCTTTTCCTCTCAGTGCTGATGAGTTGATCCTTTCGTTTCTCAAGAGCCAGGTTTCTATTACAGAGACGCGATCACTGCCCGCTAGCCTACGCAGGGGCAGGGGCAACATCGCCACAACCACCCCACATGGCACCGCTACCGCCACAACGGCTGCCAAATCACGGAATACGGGGCGCCGACGTCCCCTTTCCCCATCAGAGGTCATCCAGTGAAGGGTGATCAACAACCTCGTGCGCAGGTACGAGGAAGAAGGGGTCATCCCAACTAGGGATAAGGCCCGCTTGGACCTGGAGGCCTCCATGCCCCGCCGTCAATGCCGCCCTAACAGGCCGCGCAGAGAGCCCCTGCTCCCCACCCCAACATTCAACCATTTCAGGAGCCTGTCCCCGGAACGCCTTGACGAATCCTCGCCTTACGCTGATGAGGTGGGCGCCGTCCGGCTCAACCCGACCAGGGTCCCGAACCAAGGGCTCCAGGAAAGAGCTCCCCCCCGGCCGCGTCAGTGCCACCGTCTGACTCCGTAGGAAGAGCAGGCAGGCTACGTCCCTGCACCACCTGCACCAGCTCGCCTGACCCGACGTCAGCGCCGGGCCCGGGCTGAGGACGCCTGCCCAGGTGCGTCAACGTCAACAGCTACAGTGGCTCGAGCCACCACCTACGTGCATCATGGGGCCCCTGCATACGCTGATCAGGGGCACTCCTTCGCCCAACCAGGATCGAGACCCCAACCACCCCACGGGTAGGCTGGGTTGACTCTCCGGGTGGCAGGCCTGAGTGGTGATCGCCGCGAACTAACCCGTGGTGATGTCACCCCATACGGAGGCCCTCCCCATACCACTATTCCACAGAGCGTGGGCCTTCCCTGCTCCAAAGCTCGTCATGGAGGTACGGCTCGTGCTACCCCCATCCCGAAGGAAGACCTGCCCCGCGGCAGTGACGCTCAGTGCGGAAACCTTTCCCGCGCCCACTATATAGGGTATGGAGTCCATCCTCCTGCCCCCGACCGCCGATCTGAAGGAACCATCCATCCGGTCCTTCTCCAACATGGGGGTCCTCCCTACGTCCTCTCTGCAACCGGCGAAGGTCCTCCTCGCCCCAGCAACTTGAGGAGTGAAGGTCAGCCTTGCTCTGCCCGCATCGACCATGGAGGTCCTCCCCATGCTCCTTCCGGTTCCAACAGACGCTCCTCCCACATGGGTGCTGTTCATGGAGGTCCCCCCATGTACCCTTCGATATTTTCCCCGGTTCCCCTCGCACCTCAGCCATCTCGAGTGGGGGTCCTCTCTGCCATGACGCCAGCACCGCCCCAAGACTACATGATAGGGATCAAACCTGTCCCGAAGAGCCACCCCGGGGTAGGAGAGTGGGTCGTCTCCGCCACAAGAAGAGTCCTGTGAAGGCCCGGGTGGAGATTAAACCTGCCCGCTTCTCCGACTCGGAAGCAGAATGTGACTCAGTAATGGAACCTACTCCCCGATCCTCTGTATCAAGGACTGGGGCAGGAACCAGGCGCGTTAGCCTCATTCTCCCGGAATATGAGGTCCACCAGATTCCCATCTCTCTCCACAGGTACATCCAGGAGGAAGAAATATTGGGACTTCCGCAGGTCTCGACCACGCAATCATCTCCATCGTCACTAGAAGCGCCCTCTACCTCTACCAGAGATCACAGAGAGCTATTTTGGGGGCCAATGACGGTAGAGCGACGACACGACCTATCACCGGTAGCCGCGACTCCTGTTCCGGAAGCTGTGGCTATCAGCCCATCATATCGTGACATCGTGGCTAGGTCACCTTACTCTTTGGAGGATGGCCCGAAATTCAACGGCCAGTCAGCTCGTTCGCCATATTCTCCACCGCTGAGCTTACTATCCCAGAGGTCCTCCTCGGTACCATTACCAGTCCCTCATCCACCCCCGATTGACGAGTGGGGCAACATAAGGCCAGACCCCGAGTCCGAGCCCAGGATCTTCTGGAGTATTCTCACAGCGGATTACTTCCCAGAGAAGTTCTGGCCGACGGCGGCGCTGAATTTCACGTACCAGAGTCTCTTACCCCTGAAGAAGTGGGGTGCTTTCGTCGAACCCTATGGGCGACACACTTCTGCCTTCGTTACGAACGAGTGGTGTACCCCAGAAGTCGAGAGCACTTCGAAGAAATCGGCGAGCAATGCCGCCTGATCGATTCGGCCACACTCCTCGTGGCCCAGCACCCTGAGTCGCCAGGCCGCCAAAGTGCCCTTCAACGGAAATGAGTTCAGAGTTTCAATGTACTCCACAGAATCGTCAGGGAAGCCACCCCCATGTGCAAGTCCATGGTTGGGGACACTATGCCGCTCTCCTCTTCAACCCTATCCGACGGCAGCCCGATTCGCTATGCGACATCAAGGACATGCCCTTGAGAGGGGTCGCGGTCCACATGGCTGACGTAGTGGACAAGGAAGAAGAGCTTGAATTCCTTGATGGAGACTTACCCCCCGAGGGCGTACCGCCACTGCTGGACCCATCAGGGAGGGTTACCTGTCAGCAGAGGAACCTGTTAGGCCTCCCCGTACCCACCGAGTCGCTGGTACTCGGTCGAAACGCCGGAAAGGGTAAGGAGCACGTCAGAACTGTCAATCACTCTGACCCGTCTGCCTCTATGCAGAAAACGGAAGAAGATCCTGAGAAAGCCACGTTACGCCAGCAGCTTGCTGAGCAGAAGTGGCTGGTTGACGAACTCTTGGCTGAGCGCGCTGCAGAGCGGTGACCCGCCTATGGTAATCCCAGGCCAGGGCAGCAGGGGCAGGAACAAGTTCCCCCCCGGTGAGATGCCTCCGGGCAACCCTGATCATGCTACTGCCACAGACAGGGCAGAAGCCGGAACTTACAGCAAAAGGGCGCGATACGTCTCACCAAACCCTCCCGAGCGACGGGGAAATCTGAAGAATCCAGTCTGGGTTCCCCCAGTCGCCCCGCAGGTTGTTCCGCCAGTTGATCCAAGATCTGCCGAAGCCATCTACCGTGTCGAAGAACCTGGAAACGTACTTGTGGTTAGGGATCCCCATCAAGACAGGGACCCCCACCCGGATGATCTTATTGCGGCGCTCACAGCCCACCTCGAAGCGTTGGAAACGCGGCAGGTGGCGGTCCCACCGGATGACAAGCCTTATCCCGCGTGGGTGGATGATATGCCCGCACCTCCGGGTTTTGGGAACCCCACTTTCTCGCCTTTCAACGGGACAGGGGACCTGCCAAAGCACTTGGCTCATTTTTCTTCTAGGTGTGGCCCCATGCGGGGACCCCGGCTCAGCAAGAAGCCGCCAAGCTCCGATGTTTCATACAGACATTGAAAGGTCCGACATTCGTCTGGTACAGCCAACTCCCTATCAGATCGGTGACCGGTTGGGAGGATCTTCGCCGGCAGTTCTTATACCAGTTCAGCTCCACCATGCGGAAGACCATCATTGTAGACCTCTTCAAGTGCAAGAAAAGGCCTGATGAGCGAGTCGTAGATTTCATCGCCCGGTGGAAGGGACTTACGTATTCCCTCGATATGCCACTGACTCAGGAGAAATTACTGACGATTCGTGTGGGGAACGTCAAGATAGAGCTGGTACCCTCCCTAATTACCCAGAATTACCCTAGAGGGTTCAGAGATTTCTCAGATAAGGCTCAGCGCCTTGAGGAATCCCTGTAACAGGCTAGTCAGACACGTTTGTTGCCCCCTATGATCCCATCTAGGGGGACCGCCAGGGATGAACCCGCCGCGGTGGCCCAAGTAGAAGCCCCTAGGCAGCTGGAATTACTGCCGGCAGCACCATCCCCGCAACCTCGCAGAGGTCCTCCACCTCAAGCACAAGTTCCTGCCCAGCAGCGACCGCCTCAGAACCGACAGGTTCCCCCGCTCAATGCGCCACCGCCACCTAGGCGAGACAATCAGGCACCGCCTCCTCGGTAGGCCCCTCCGGTCCCTCTTCAGGGCCAGGCCCCCAGGGCCCCCTATCCGGAAAGAAGGCACCAGCCTTATTCATTCAATGAAAATCAAGTCCCTGGCTACTTCCGAAGTGCTCTAGAGCAAGGGATTGTGCGTCTGCCCGAGTGCAGAAGGCCGATAGAGGCAAATCTCACCGATCACCCCAATTACTGCCCTTATCATTGGATTCTGGGGAACACCATCAAACAATGCTATGTGTTTAAATACTGGCTTCAAGACCAGGTCAACAACAACATAGTCAAGTTGGGCCCCGCACCAGCGCAAGTGACGGGTGTCTTTGCAGGGTCAGAGATCGGTAGCGACAGCGAAGGTGAGTGGCAGCAGGTTCCCAACCGCGGATCCCAGAAATATGACGACTGGATGGCTCAAAAAAACATCATCCGTGCCCATGGTATCATCTGGGCATGCTTGAAGCAACTGGAACCTTCAGAAGAAGTAGCTGGTACCCCCGCATCGTCTTCACAGTCGACCTCTTCCCAAAAGGGCAAGCAGCGGCGACATAAGAAGAAGCAACGCACACTACCGTTGCCGTCGTCATCCCGCACTCTTGGCGACTTTATGCCCCCTGAAATGGGGATTCCTCCTAGAATCCGCCCAGTGGTGGATGACTCCTCGAGCGACAGCCAGGGGTACGCTTCGGTTAACACCGTGGAGCTGGTAAAGCCCTATATGACTCCCGACGAGGGGGAGTGCCAGGAGAACCTCCCCAACGTTTCCAGCCGACGTCAACGTCAGCGGAATCGCAACCGCACCGGTCATCGAGGTACGTCAGCAGGCACTTTCAGTCAAGCCGTGCACGCTACTGAGACCAGACATCAGGCTCAGCATAGAGCTCAACACGCGCGACCCCGTCTAACGCCCTCGGCTCTACCTCCACCGCCGTTCGTGCTACTAGATCAGGGAGAGCTGCCTCGTTCGTATCACAGTCAGTCTTTCCCGGCTACAGGCCAGCCTCCGCTGCCCAATCCTAGTCCGACGACTACTCTCCAGGCTTCTACTAGTAGGAATCAAGATGTAACCAGTACTAGCCGATCGCCGGTTCAACCAGCAGGACCCGCTATGCCTCCAAATGCCGAACGACCTCCTGTTAGAAGAGGTTCACGTTTGGCACGAAATTATGATTTCCTAAAGCACCTGGCCAGCATTCCGGCAAGGCTTTCTATCCTCGAGGCCCTTCGTCTGTCATCCGAAATGCGCGAGGCACTTGCCGAGGCCCTAAGGAGCCCCCTCCAGTTTGAGACAGAGGTAGCAGCTACATAAGCCTTCCATACCGAGACGAGTGAAAACGCCGAATGTCAGGAGGTTATCTCATTCTCTAGTGAAGATGAGTACCATCCTCTACAGAGGCACATTCGCCCACTGTACATCACTGGCCACTTCAATGGCGTGGAAGTCCGCCACAGCCTCATTGACACGGGTTCCAGAATCAATCTAATTCCGACCCGGACGTTGCGAAAGCTGGGTCTGTCTGAAGGTGATTTAACTACCTATGACCTCAGAATCCAGGGGTATGACAGAACCGAGCAAACCCCAGTCGGCAATATTCGCCTGAAGACTCAGTTCGGTGGCTTAATTGCCAGCACCGAGTTCAGGGTTTTCTCTCAGGACACCGCCTACAACGCGTTGATGGGTAGGCCATGGATCCATCTGCATGCAGCAGTCCCTTCGTCGTATCACCAGTGCCTCAAGTACTCGCTCAACGGTCAAGTAGGCGTGCTCCAAGGTGACGCGTCCCCTTTCGCTTCTTGTGGGGCCTGCTATCTGGATGCGGGTTATTACAAAAGTAAGCATAAGAAAATCCTAGTAAGTGAGGATGAACCCGCCCCAGTCACAAGTGATCACTGGGCAGGCATGGATGACGCCTACGTCCTCCCGATCCACCGATTGGAGGCCAAGACCCCCGACATGGAGCAATGTTTTATTGTTTCGGGTACACAAGGAAGGCATGTTCCCATGTCCAAGCGATGGCGGAAAATCACCTTGTACTCCTACATAAACCAGGCTTAGGTGATCCCAGAACCTCCTACCCCTGTACGATACCGGGACGTCAAGCTTATGACAATGGCGGTGCGCCATACGTGTCTCTTCCGCTGGGCTGGAATTAACTGACTCAGGCCGACACATCACCACTACTTTGATATCATCAAACGTGGCCTCTTAGGCCAAAGTCCAGATGGGATAGGGTCGACTGCCTTCATTGCTATGGTCTCAATGGCAAGTGACTCTCCTGATATGATGACCACTGATGCTTGAGCCGGCACCAACTTCCCCTCAGGATTTGATAGCCCAGAAGTACCTCCCGTCATGGGAAATCCCCCCACGGGTGGAGAGGAGGACCTGAAGGATGCTCCCCCCACCTTTGAAGAAGGCATATCTACCACAGTTGATGAACTGGTACAGGTGAACCTTGGTAACGAGGCAGATCTGAAACCCACACTGATCAGTGCAACCATGTCCCCCGAGGAGCGGCAACAATACGTAGACTTCCTCAAAAAACACCGTGACATGTTTGCCTGGAGTTACAACGAGATTCCAGGACTAGATCCCCAGGTATCCATTCACCATCTGGGCGTCCCGGCAAAACACCGTGGGTTTAAGCATCCCCCTAGGAAAATGCACCCTTCTCATGGTGCTATGGTTGAGGCCGAAGTTGGAAAGCTTATCAAAGGCAACTTCATTAAGGAAGTCCAGTACCCCAAGTGGCTTGCCAAAATTGTGCCAGTTAGGAAGAAGAATGGGCAGATCAGAGTCTGCATCGACTTCCGCGATCTTAATCACCACTGTCCAAAGGATGACTTCCCACTCTCGGTGACAGAGTTATTGATTGACGTCACGGCCGGGTTCCAAGCTCTCTCTTTTATGGATGGGTATTCCGGGTACAACCAGATCTGGATGGCCCCCGAAGACAAGGAGTCCACTGCCTTCAGGGCTCCCCAAGGTACCTTTTGCTACCAGGTTATGCCATTCGGTTTAAAAAATGTAGGTTCCACATATCAGAGGTCCATGTATCGCATATTCAAGCCGATTCTCGGGACATTGGTGGAATGATACGTGGATGACCTCGTAGTCAAATCATGTCATCACCAGGACCATCTCAAAGACCTTGAGAAAGTGTTCGGTTTCCTCCGTTCCCATCACCTGAAGATGAACCCGTTGAAGTGTGCCTTCGGGGTCACCTCCGGGAAGTTTCTAGGCTTTGTTGTCAGATACCGAGGTATCGAGATCGACCTGGAGAAGATCAAGGCCATCAGCCAAATGCCTCCCCCGAGCAACATTCGGGAACTTCGAGGCCTTCAAGGCCACTTTGCCTATATACGCCGATTCATCGCCAATCTGGCTGGAAAGTGTAATCCCTTTTCCTGGATCATGAAGAAGGGCGCCGCCTAAGAATGAGATGAGGAGTGTCGGACTGCCTTTGAGGAAATCAAGCAGTATCTGCTCCAACCTCTGGTCTTGATGCCGCCCATCTCCGGAAAGCCGTTGGTCCTTTACGTGACCACCCTGGAAAGATCCCTTGGTACACTGCTTGCCCAGAAGAATAACGAGGGTACTGAGAACAGTATCTACTATCTCAGTCACATGCTTCTCGATACAGAGGTCAGATACTCCCCTATCGAAAAGAGCTTCCTTTCTCTCGTATTCACCATGAAGAAGTTGCGACATTACCTGCATCACCATGAGGTGCAATTGGTCTCCCGGGTAGACCCACTGAAGTACATCCAGAACCACCCCATGCTGACTGGCCGACTAGCACGGTGGGCGGTGATTCTCCAGTAGTTTGATATCAGGTTCGTACCTCAGAAGGCCATTAAGGGACAGGCGTTGGCAGAATTTTTAGCTGCCCATCCAACCTCCGCGGATCAATCCCTGGACCTGGATTTTCCTGACGAGACGATCCTCTCAGTCGATCATGCCGTCCCGTGTTGGCAAATTAATTTCGACAGCGCCTCCTGGAGCCCCACCGGTAGGCGGCTCAATGATCCCAAGCTCAACAGAGTGGGTCTGGGTATTTTCTTCATTACCCCGGTGCAAGCCGTCCTGCCATACTCGTTCCTGTTGTCAGAAGGCTGTACGAACAACGAGGCAGAGTACCAGGCTCTCATCACTGGCCTCAAGTTGGCCCTTGAGATCCATGTGCCCCATCTACATGTGAAGGGAGATTACGAGCTGGTAATCAAACAGGTTAATGGCGACTACGTCGTCAGGAAGCCGGAGCTTGCACTGTTGTTGGAGTACACCCTCCGCCTAATGGCCCAGTTATCTTCTCGACCAGAGGTTACCCATGTCCCACGGTCACAGAACGGTCAAGCAGACGCCTTGGCTGGCTTGGCCGCATCGCTCGTAGAACCTGAGCAAGATGATTTGATCATACATGTGGCACACCAGAGAGTCATTTCCCCCATCACCCAAGAGGACAATGATGGCCTGCGGGTAAGTCATCTCACTGCCGGACCCTCCACGTCAGGGGTCCCGGGTTCGTCAGACGCAGTGGTTGAAGCCACTCCCGACTGGAGGGCACCTTTTGTCGAGTATCTCCAAAATGGTCGCCTCCCGGACGACCGGGACGAGCGCGAGCGATTTCGACGCCACGCGCTGCAATTTACCCTCCAGAGCGGCCCCAGTCTTGAACAGATCCTTTATAAGAGGAGTTTCGATGGTGTCCTCCTCCGTTGCATCCAAGGAGTAGAGATACCTCAAGTTATGCAAGAGGTTCACCCCGGTTCCTGTGGCTCCCATCAAGCTGGGCCGAAGCTGTCCCATCAAATCTGGAGGTTAGGGTACTTTTGGCCCTCTATTATCCACGATTGTATTGGGTATGCCAAGAGATGCCACGCATGCCAAGTTCACGCCAACTTCCTGCATCGGCCGCCGGAGCCCCTCCACCCCACCAAGTACTCTTGGACATTTGAGGTATGGGGACTTGATGTAGTGGGACCGTATCCACCGACAACAACCCACCAATATAGGTTCATCATGACTGCTACAGATTTATTCTCCAAGTGGGTAGAAGCAGTTCCGCTCAAAGAGGTCAAGGCCCATTCCGTCATTGACTTTGTGAGATCCAATATTATCCACCGGTTCGGAGTCCCTCACACCGCCCTCACCGATAACGGCACCAACTTCCGAGCGGCTGAACTGAAGAAATTGTACGCCAAGTACGACATCCAGTCGAACCATACCTCCCGCTACCACGCACAGGAAAACCGATATATCGAGGCGTTCAACAAAACCCTCTCTAACATTCTGCAGAAGATGATTGGTCAGAACAAGAAAAGTTGGCCGGAAAAGCTCTCCAACGCCCTCTGGGCTTATCGGACGACGACTCACAACTCTACCCAGGTGACCCCATATTCCCTAGTGTATGGATCTGAGGAAGTCCTACCCATTAAGATCCAGCTGCCATCGTTAAGTACTGCAGTCTATAATCACCAGACATCAGATGAGGTAGCCGAGATCCGTCTAGCTGAATTAGAAGCACTGGACGAGAACCGGCTTCGTGCCCTGCACAATCTGGAAAGGCATCAGGATAAGATAGCGAGGGCCTTCAACAAGAAGGTTTGTCTCTGCTCTTTTCTATAGGGCGACCTGGTACTGGCCCTTCGAGCGCCAATGATTCCCGGTAGGAAACCGACCAAATTAGAACACAAATGGGAAGGGCCTTATATCATCCATAAGGTTTACCCCAATGGAGCATAATCCTTGGTGACCGCGGATGGAGAGCGTATAACCCCTCCCACCAATGCCAAATTCCTTAAGAGATACTTTGCCTAGGGCAAAAAGGTCCTGCACGACCCTAAACTACAAAATGGTCCTGCATGACCTTAAACTGCACGTTAAGGTCCTGCACGACCTTAAACTGCATCTTCTTCCTGCAAGACGATAAACTGTAAAATGGTCCAAGCTCTATGACTTTAAACTAAGATCTCCCCCCGTCCTCACTGCAAGACGTTAAACTGCAAGACAGTCAGGCCTTCCTGACCGAGGCTCATCCTCAGGCCCCTTGGCCTCCTTGGGACCCTAGCCCCCCGTCCTCACTGCAAGACGTTAAACTGCAAGCCAGTCAGGCCTTCCTGACCGAGGCTTAGCCTCAGGCCCCTTGGCCTCCTTGGGCCCCTGGCCCCCCGTCCTCACTGCAAGACATTAAACTGCAAGCCAGTCAGGCCTTCCTGACTGAGGCTCAGCCTCAGGCCCCTTGGCCTCCTTGGGCCCCGACCCCCTGTCTTCACCGTGAGACGTTAAACCGCAAGCTGGTTAGGTCTCCCTGACCACGGTCCGACCTCAGACCCCTTGGTTTTCCCCGACTTACCCTCTTGCGGGATTGTACGGTATGGTGTGGGACTACGTCCTCATTCACGTTGGACTGCTCTCTATACCTTACATATCTCCAAATGAGATTCTCATCATCCTGTATGATGTTAAACTGCATCTTAAGAACTACGTGTGGCTTGATTCCCATCTTCATGGGATACGTAGGAACGCTCGGACGCCTCGTCTTGAGCCCAGCACCAAGATTTTCTCTTCCACTATCCCCCCTGGGAATAGTTTCCTTGGAGGATCTTTGTGTAGAAGGGGGTAGGATTTCTTAGCCCCACTCATACAACCCCGCTCACACAAGGATCGTAAGGGTCACACCATGTGCCCACTCCCGTCCTTCTATCCTCCCACGTCCTCACCACACGACGCTAAACTGCATGGCCTTTCAAGAACTACGTATGGCTTGATTCCCATCCTAATGGGATACGTAGGAATGCTCAGACATTTTGTCTGTTGGCCCAGCCCAAAAGCCAAAATCTTCCCCTCGGGTCAAGATATGGCAGGGTGCACACTTTTCCCCCAACTCACATTGAGCAATCCTCGACCCGGCTGCACATCCCCCCTGGAGATGTTTGCCTCTTTCGTGGATGGATACAGCTATGCTTCACCCACTCCTTGACTGGGATTCCATCATTTTTCACACCCAGGGGGACCCCAAGAACGGCCTGGATACAATGCCCGAGGGCTCTCCTACCGATACGGGCCAGCGCCCCTGAGGTTTTTCAAGCAACAAGCCGATACAAGTCCCGCGTTGCGAATTTGGTCAGCGGTCGACGCTCATTTGTTGCTCCCATATCGGGTCACCATAGGAACGCTGTGTTTCGAACATGGTCAACAGTGTCCTGGATCTTCGGGTCCATCCCAAGATGTCCCAGACATCGAGTGCAGTGATTCATTCTGCCCCATCCCGAAGTGACAAACTTCCCCCCGGGTGGTGCTAGCGATCGGCCCCACGACCCCAATTCCCCATAGGGGTGTATGGTGTGGTGTGGGACTACGTGATCATTCACGTCGGGATCACATACTATGCCGTACGCCTTCCCTTACGAGGCCCAGCCTCGGGCCCCTTGGCCTTCTCGGGTCCCCGACCCCCATCCTCATGTAAGACGTTAAACTGCAGGCCCGTCAGGCCTTCCTTATTGATGCCTGACCTTAGGCCCCTTGGCCTTCTCGGGCCCCTCCGCCCAACCTCTTACCCGGGGTGTACGGTGTGGTGTGGGACTACGTCCTCATTCACATCGGGATCATGTACCATGTCATATGCCTCCTCTTACGAGGCCCAGCCACAGGCCCCTTGGCCTCCTCGGGTCCCCGACCCTCGTCCTCACTGCAAGACGATAAACTGCAAGCAGGTCAGGCCTTCCTGACCAATGCCTAACCATCAGGCCCCTTGGGCTTTCCGGGCCCCAGCCCAGGTCCTCTCTTATAGGAGTGTATGGTGTGGCGTGAGGTTATTTTCTCATTCATGTCGATATCGTAATGACCACGCCATGTACCTCTCCCTCCTAAGCTATTTCATCGATCCCTTTTCGGCGACTCACCAATGTGCCTAAGAGTACTCTGGTTTATTACCTGGAATTCCAAGCTTTACTCAGACACGTCCGCACCCGCTTTCCAGGCTTTGTGTATCCCTGCATCAGGGCTTTCATCATCTTTCACACCCGAAGGGACCCCCAAGAACGGCCTGGATACTACGCCCAAGGGCTCTCCTACCATTACGGGCCAACGCCCCCGAGGGTTTCGGACAACAAATTGATAAAATTCCGCGTTGCGAATATGGTCAGCGGTCGATGCTCGTTTTTTGTTCCCACCTCAGGAAAACGCGATATGGACGCTGTGTTTCCACCATGGTTAACAGTTTTCCTCTATCGCTACGCCAACCCATTAAGCCCAAAATGTCGGGTGCACAATTCACACCCTTCATCACTTCACCGTGTCCAAGTGGAGTCTCGGAACTTTTGGTACTTTTCCTCCGTGCACATCCGCGTGTTGGGGGAACAAGCCGCGTCAAAGGTGTCCTTCGGGGCTCTCTGCTGACTCCCCCTTGATGGACGCCCCAAGTATTGCAATAAGGATCCCACCTTGTTTCCCACACCGAGTTTAACTCACGTGGACTTAGGGATCGGGTTGACATCTGTGCTTACTCGGGAAGTTGTCACCATCCACGGTCCAAGATCTAAGACCATAAACTAAGATTCTCATCTGGAACTACGTTCAGCTTGATTCTCATCTTAATGGGATACGTAGGAATTCCCAGACCCTTTTTCTGTGGGACCAGCTTGAGTTCAGCAAATTCACCTCTCTGGTCCTGCCTTCAGGACCCCGACTATGGGACCGCGTGGCGTAGTGCGTGATTATGTCCTCATTCACATCGGGTTTGCAATGGCTACACCACGCGCACCCCCGTTCTGAGGGTTATCCCTCCTATTCCTTGTCCAGCATGACATTAAAAGGCACCCTTAAGAACTATGTGTGGCTTGATTCCCATCCTCATGGGATACGTAGGACCGCCCGGACGCCCTGTCTTCGGGTACAACCCATTTAGGGAACCAGTATCTCCCCCTGTTTCACCTCTTACCTCTATATAGGACCCTTGGCCTAAGGTATCCCTCTCTGATTGGCATACAATTTGATGTGGGATCATGTCTCCGTCAATTGTGTTTTATAACACTGCACACATTTCCCGCCTAGAATCGTCTCTGTTATGCCTGCGCTGCATGATGATAAAATGCATGCTTGGTCCTATCATATGACCCTAAACTGTGACATTATCGTCCTAGCCGCACGACGAAAAACGGCACTACATTGTGGTGACCTCGTTGTAGAGGAAATCACGTTGGGTATTGGTCACGTGCCATGCCATTTGTCAACGCCCATCACGGATTGATCCTTGTGGAGACATCACGACCTACTATTTTAGGCCTGTCTCTTAACAAAAAAAACCATTCACCTTAAAGAACAAAAAAGATTTATCAAATTTCGCTTCTTTTAGTGCAAGGGCCACACCCGCACTCCCCTTTTCCCCCAGCACTGGTATCTTACCATGTCACCTCTTCAGAACTACGTATGGCTTGATTCTCATCTTTATGAGATACGTAGGAGCGCCCGGGCACTTCCCCGCGGGCCCAGCCTAACCTTTGTGTTTGGTCCCTTGACTCTAGCATTTCCCCAGAGAACACATGGTAAGTAGGGCTTAGGTCCTCCTTCACGTCGGGTCTTGATGCCATGCGTCCCCTACTCCTTTTACCCATTCATGGTCTAAGGTCCATCAAGAACTACGTGAGGCTTGATTCTCATCCTTATGAGATACGTAGGAGCGCCCAGACACTTCCCCCCGGGCCCAGCCTAACTTTCGCTTTCGGTCCCTTGACCAAAAAAACCTCTCCCAAAGGGGTAGTGCGATGTGATATGGGATTACGTCCTCATTCACGTCAGGTTGTTCATCGCACCGCACACACCCCCTATTCCCATTAACGCCAAGTGTTTGAGTTACTCCACCATGTGCCTCTTATGTCTCCTCTCATCCATGGTCCGAATTATACGACCCTAAACTAAGGTCTCCCTATAGGAAAGGAATCTTCTCCCTCTATCTAATACGTCTCGTTGCCGTATTCAGATGTGTTTTGAAAAAGAGCCTGAACTGTGGGATTTTCACAGGGAAATTCCCCCCATCCCATGACCAAGTTTCGTGAGCTCGCTATTTGGATGATCATCCTCTTCCACATCCAAAAGGTCCCCCAGACGACATGTATACTAGGATTAAGGGATCTCCATGAATGCTGGACCTAAGGGCCCTCCAATCGTTTCAGGCCAACATCCCTACGGATATCTGACAACATTTGTGACATGGTCCCGTGTTTCGAACATGGTCAACGGTCGACCCTCATTTGTCTGTCCCCATTCTAGGCTAACGCGACAAGATGCTGTGTTGCGAACACAGTCAGCAGTTATCCTCCATCGTCACGCTGCCATCATCGTGATCTGAATCTCAAGAACCATGATTCACACATTTCCACTTCCTCATGTTCAAGTGGAATTCCATCATGCTTGGCTCTTTCTCTTCGAGCATCTAGGTGTGCTAAATGACTGTGTTAGTGTCATTGGGCCGGTATTCACCGAGCGTCCCTTTGCCCTAACCTGCCCCTTTTTGTCGGGAAATTCCCACCACTACTGCTTGTTTTCCCCACCGAGCACGACTCACGTGGGCTTAGTAGTTTTGGCAGGATGTGTACCAACACATACGGGCTTCTCATCATCCCACATGACGTTAAACCGCGCTTCCAGAACTACATACGGCTTGATTCCCATCCTCATGGGGTATGTAGGAATGCCCGACCACTCTGCTTCGGGCCCAGCCCAATCCTCACTCTTGGCCCCTCGACCTAAAGAGTTTCCTCCGGGGGTATGTGGTATGATTTGGAATCCCAGCCCTCATTCACGTCAGTTTCATATCTACCGCACCACACGCTAGAGAGGCCTTGTCTGAAAGAAGGAATGATCCATGATCAAACCAATGCGCCCATATAGTGTACTCCCACCACGGTGGTGTAACTACCTAAGTGTTGTATTCTGTTCAGACAAACCATCCCTCCATGTTCCACGCTTTGCGTGCCCCTTATTCGGACCCTCGTCCCCTTTCATGTCTGAAGGGACCCACTAACGGCCTGGTCCCATGCCGCATCGGCTCACCTACCATCCTGGGCCAATGTTCTGGAAGACTGGTCATGTCTGGGAGGACCCCCTAACAGTATGGATGTTTGACCTATGGTCCGCCAACTGTCCTGGGCCAACGTCCCGAAGGATTGATCGACAACACTTGTGACATGGTCCCGTGTTTCGAACATGGTCAACGGTCGACCCTCATTTGTTGTCCCCATTACAGGCTAACACAGTAAGGATACTGCTTCTCCTCCAAGGTTAACGATTGTCCCTTATTGTCACGCCATCCCCACAGTGTTCCGAATCTTGGGTATCGTGATTCAAACTTCCCATTTTCATCTGTTTGGACTGATTTCATCGCCCCTGGAATTGCCCCATTCGTTCATAAGAGCACACTGAAGAAATGGTAATTCGACTATCCTAAAAGTTCCTTCTCCGATCAAGCCTCTCCCATCTTTCAGAAATCTGGACTGGTAATCCGAATCTCGGATTCTCGGAGCATGGTCCCCACTCCTATGTTAGGTGGGATGAGAGGAAAACTATCTTCTGTTTTTCACATCGGGCTCGACCCACGTGGGCTTAGGGAATTATCGTCGAACATCCCCCAAACATTGTAGGGATGTAACAAGGCGATTCAAACAGAGGAAATCGTGCGCGCTACGACATTCAAAACAAATAAAGGAAAATTAAAGCACGAAAGTACCAATAAAAGGTTTTTGGTTTGTTACAATACCCGGGGTCGACTCCCCCCATGGACGGGTTGACCCCGTCAAAAGAGCGTTGCAGCTCTGCCACTCGTTGGCTTGTGGCGTCCAAGGCTTGCTGCCGCTGACTTAGCTCCCGCTCCTCCTCAGCAGCGGCGGGGCACAGTTCGTCAGCCGTGGCTTTGGCCCTCTCTACGCCAGCTTGAACGGCAACCATATTTCTAGAGGTCTACCTCATATGTTCTTCTGCCTCTGCCAGATGGGCCTTCAACCGTGAGACCACCTTGGATTGTGCATTAAGAGAGGCTGAAAACTCATCCTCCCTCCACACCCGATTCAGTACCATCGGCACGGCTAGTTTGAACGGGAAGCTCCCGACCGCGTTCAGGTTGGAGGGGCGGAAGTTCGATCCCGGCGGCGAAATGGGGTTTGGATACTCGTAAATCCCCCTGATATGCACTACGATCCACCCATACAGGAGGTGGAAGGGCCCGCATATCCTTGGCAGCTTCTTGCCCTCGCTAATGTGCCGCAGCATTCTGTACAGTTTGGTGAGCATCGGAATCCCCAGATTGATCTGCTTCCCCATGGCCAACATGGACGCCATAATAAATGAGCTGGGCCACACCCCCATGCTTGTATCCCTCACCGGTAGGATCCAACCGCAGATGAGAGCCGCGATGAACGCCTCCAGCCTAACTATCGGCTGTTGTTCAGTGCTAACACTGAAACCCCAAGTCTTCCATTAGCTGTCCTCCAAGACCCGCCAATACGAGTGCCCCTTGCCCCGTTGATCCGCCCTCGGACAAGTTCAAGGCCTCGGAGGGAACTCTCGATTTTCTGGGAATTCCAAGAAGCATTTGAACCATCTCCTAAAGTGGACATCCCTCACTGCCTCCTTGTCCTCTCTAGGGACGAGTGCCATCAGCGCTGACGCCAATCGCGACATTTGCTCTGTATCCTCCCACGCACTGATGACGGGGAGGAATTCATCATACATGGCCCCCAAGATTGGAACCCCAGAAATCTGGTGGGCATCCCACAGGCTGATTCCCACCTCCCCGTGATGCAGGTGAAAGGTATTGGTCCTAGACGACCATATTCTCAGCAATTCCGGCATCAGTTTCTTCGGCTGGTAAATGTGGAATTGGGAGGCCCATGCTGCCTCATACAACCTGACTCTCCTCAGCTCGGCCCCAAACTCCTCGCATGAGGTGCCTACCCAGTAGGCCCAGGCCCAGTCATTAGTGAAGTTGCCGCCCTGGCGCAGGTCCCACTCATCGGACCATCCCTTCTTCGAATCCTGCAAAGGCACCTTCAACATGGTACGGTAGAGAGGAGGGGACGTCTCCGGTTGCAGTGGCCTCCCATCAATATCGTTCACATGGTTGTAGAGACAGTCAGCGGTGACGGGTGTGAAGTTCTCCTGTGCGTGACCATCGGCCACCCTAAACCATTGGTTCTGGCATGGTATGCTCCTTAACCAGCAAGCTGGTTCGTCCCTACTCGTCTCAGGGATGAAGACGTCATCCCTCAACCCAAAGCCGTACAATGGCAGCTTCTTACACTGCGGATAATTCGTCTGACCCTCCGATACCAGGTCTGTTAAAAAAGCGTGGTCCGAATGGCTTCGAAACATCTCCCCAAGGCCCGGACGGTTGGCCATCCCATCCTGACGGGCAGCATCTGCGAGCACCCCCAATACAGCCTCTTGACGGGCCATTTCGATTCCGGCCCTCAGAAAAGAAATTTTTCAGCTAGATCGCGAAGCCCGACTGCAAAGCTAAATCGCGAAGCCGGATCGCGAAGATCGGTCGCGAGACCAAGCCGCGAAGTCTGGCCGAGTCCGACAAGCAGAGGTTCGCTTGGCATGGATGCGGAGTCGAAGACCCGTGGTTCGCCGCAAAGCTCGATTCGCGGAGGGCCGTCGCGGAGTACGCGGAGCTTCGCGAAGTCGAGAGCACAAAAAGTCAAGTAAGTCACGTGAAGACAAAATAGGTTGACCCCCTATTTATAGGCGACGACCCCGGAGCATCACGACACACCTCACCCACGCGGAGCATCGCGGCGGGTCCGGATCCGTGGCCCCGGGCAGCATCGCCCCCCCCCCCCCCCCCCCCCCCCTTCACGTAGCTGCATCGCGAACCACCGACAATTTCGGAGATTTTCCCTCAGACTTCGACCCTTCACCCTCCGCAGCTCCAAGTCTGAGGGGGGGCATTTGTTGGCACCAAAATATTGCACGAAAGGGAGGTACGAAAAAGAAGGTGGCCACGATGCCTCGCGAAGCACCGACACGAAGCACCGATGCAAAACACCCCGAGCATCGCGGCCTCGCGAAGCTCCAGAGGCGGTAACTCTCCGTGAACACATTTGATGTTCGCGAGCGCTCCGCGAAGCTCCAGAGGCGGTAACTCTCCACGAACGCATTTGACGTTCGCGAGCGCACCGCGAAGCTTCAGAGGCGGTAACACTCCGCAAACGCATTTTATGTTCGCGAGCGCGCCGTGAAGCTCCAGAGGCGGTAACGCTCCGCGATCGCATTTGACGTTCGCGAGCATGTCGCGAAGCTCCAGAGGAGGTAACCCTTTGTGGACGACGTTGACGTTCGTGAGCACTCCATGAAGAACCTGAGGCGGCGCACGAGTTCTGCTTCGCGGCAACCCTTCCCTATAAATACTGGACTCCCCCTGAGTCCTGAGGACGGACAATCCGACCTTTTGGCTTCTCCTCTCTCGAATTGCGAAGCACTCTTTGCCCCGGGAATCATGAGCTCCGTGAGGTACTTCTACTTCGCGAGACGCCTTTGCTTCATCTCGTTTTGATCCCCTCTTCCGAGAGGGATTCCCTTCATGAAGATCGAGGGCATTCGCGAAGGAAGGGGATTCCCAAGGGAACCCGGGCAGCCGCAGAGCGTTTATGCTTCGCGAAACACCCAACCTGTACTAGTGATCCCTATTCTAAGGCAGGATCGCTACACATCGCGAAGCACACTACTTCACAGGACCCTACTTCGTGAGGCACCCCTTATTCACGAGGCAGTGCTCCACGAACACTGTTCCACTTCGCGAAGCACCTTCCACTCACACCTATGCCCCATGCTAAGGCCAAGGCACTCCACTTCGCGAAGCGCACTCCTTTTCTTAGCAATTCTTCTTCCCGTGCGACCCTCCAGGTTTGCACGATGTGATTTCAAAGTCCCATGGACAATACCACTCGTAGCATTGCTTCACCTAATTCTTCTTCGCATAGGCATGCTAACGGCTATTGCTTCTTCGCATAGCCACGCTAACGTGGACCCCTCGATGGTTCGTTCCACACCCCCCCTGACCACGGCCTTACTGGTACCTTCCCTTCCCCAAGGACCAGAGGGTACCGGTTATGTAAGTCCTAGGGGTGCGGGGTGAACCCACCTCATCCGAGTTGCAGGACGTTAAACTTCCAAGAATCACGTCCTCAACACATGACATTAAACTGTGACCCGACCTCGTGCTTCGCACGCAGGTTCCCCCCAGCTCGAACATTTTTTACGCCACTCGTCTCCATGGGAGTGGAATAACCCATCCAAAAGGGATGATATCCTCCTTATTGGAGTGGCGTATGTTCATAGGAGAAGGGCGACCCTAGTTCTCCAACAGATGGCTGCACCCCTGCATCTCCGTACTTCCCCACTACCAAGGTCAGTGGAGGGCGTGATAGGGAACGAGGCACCTCCCATCGTTGGTCCCGAGTCCCTCTTTCGCTGCGCTTTGCCGCACCTCGGGCCTCCCTCCTGAAGTAAGTCCCAGCACCATGGGCCGCCTAACGCATAAGCCCCTCTTCGCTTCTCACGGACGCATCCTTTGCGACGTGATCGTCAGGTCCCTGCAACCTCTTGTTTCTCACACCGAGCATGACTCACGTGGGCTTAGAGTGAGCACCGACCGTGACCCCTACCCTTAGTGAACTACGAGGACTTTGATCCATGTCAAGGCATGGTACGTAGGAAGCCTCCATGAGGTTCAAGCCACATTACTCGGTCGTTCGTTCATGTCAAGTTTCGCCCTCGTCCAACATGACCTTAAACTGCACGCCCCGTCCCGCATAATGTTAAACTGCATGCCCTCGTCCAGCATGATGTTAAACTGTATGCCATTGTCCCGCATGACATTAAACTGCACACCCATTTGAACTACGAGGTATTTGATCCATGTCAAGGAATGGTACGTAGGAGGCCTCCATGAGGTTCAAGCCCAACCGTCACCCAATTCACGTTGAGTTCTACCTGCATCCATCACGACGTTAAACTGCAATTCCAGTCCGACAACAAGCCGTTGTAACTAACCCGAACTACGAGGACTTTGATCCATGTCAAGGCGTGGTACGTAGGAAGCCTCTATGAGGTTCAAACCCACCATCCGGTCATTCCGACCTCATTCACGTTGGTTCACCCCCGTCCCACATGACGTTAAACTGTATTCCATCAAACCCTTTGAACTACGAGGACTTTGATCCATGTCAAGGCATGGTACGTAGGAAGCCTCACGAGGTTCAAGACCATATCAAATCGGACCAAGGTCCCTCATCTACGTCGGTTCACCGACACCCACCACTAGTGGACCCCCGGGTCTACTTTCACGTCGGTTCACCGATGAAACCCTTTGAACTACGAGGTCTTTGATCCATGTCAAGACATGGTACGTAGGAAGCCTCCCCAAGGTTCAAGCTCATCGCTCATCGAACCAAGGTCCACCTTCACGTCGGTACGCTGACGATTCCCATCGGACCAAGGTCCACCTTTACGTTGGTTCACTGACGACATTCATTGGACCAAGGTCCACCTTCACGTCAGTTTAGTGGCACCATCCCGAACTACGCAGACTTTGATTCCCTGCCATGGGGATACGTAGGAAGCCTCTTCAGGGCTCAAGCCCAAATTCACAGTCACCCCTGCAATGGTCCCATTTCACTCCCCCTCCACTCCATTCATCCACCTATCACCCATCCCGATTCTCGCCCGACCCGTCATATCTCGGTGAGACCATGTCGGTATGCTCCTCTTCACAGCCGCCCATGGGCTGGCCCCGGTATCGGCATCCCTTTAAGAGAAATCCCTCAATCCGATCTATTCTAGCTAATGCTCCGATCGGGCTGATCCGTCCCCACTGGATGTTAAACTCACGGCGTACCCTGTGTTAAACACGGGAAGATGAGGAAAACCTCAGATATGTGTCTATGACATATAATTCCCTGCGCTTGATGTGGGATGCCTCGGGATTCCACGCCCTCGAGAATCCCTGTAACCAGGGATAATAGACAGACATGCCAGGTTCCCCAGCATCCAGACACGCTACTAATGCCTCAACGTGACTACTCCCCCGACTAAAGGTTGCTGCCCTGACTGGACCCTTTGGAATGTCCTGACAGAAGCAGTGTAATTAACCGGCGTCCATGAAAACATGGCACTGGGAAGAGTTTCACTAAATACGTATTAAATCTATGAGGGAGACCCGGACTAGGTGACGAGTTCTGAGGAGGAATCCCCAAAAGGAAGAACCGACATCCCATCATCCCGTTTCAATCAAGGAGCTGACATCCCTGAATAAGGAGCGAATGCCGCCCGCCTTTGGAAAGCGGGAATGCGGGGCAACAAGCGCCACGCGTCCTCATCCGCGGACGGACGGATGCGCTCACCCCGATGAAAGCATTAGAAACAACCTATATGAAGCATTCAAATCCATAACATATAGGATCTATGTTAGACCTACTTATACAACAACAACTTCCATAATTTAATGGGACTACAAACTCATTCTTAGTGAAATAGTGAATAAGTTTGTTAGAGATGATATTTCTCACTTTGGGATGTAACGAAAGGGATAAGGTTATCATGGAATTTTATTATCTATTAAGAGATATAGATTAGTGGTGGTATTTAAACCAAAACACAATGGATGAGGAGGAAATAGAATAAATGGAATGGATTGATTTTAAGGAAATATTGTTAGAAAAATACTTCCCTTATGGACAATGATAAGATATGGAAAGGCAGTTTCTGAATCTGAGGAAAAAAGAGGATGAGAATGTAGAAAAGTATGAAGCTAACTCCACAATGTTATCAAGACATTCCACAGATTACATAAATAATCCAAGGAGAAAATTGATAGATTATTTGATCCTTTAAGACCATTCCTCCAAAGGGATCTAGTCTCCCATAGTTTCTCATCATATGAAGATATAGCCTCATGTGCTATCAAGATGGAAATATAATTCTCTAAGTATTATGATTTTAAGGTAAAATAAGAGAATAAGATGGTTTCTAAAAACTCTAGAAAACGAAATAAGGAAATGGGTAAGAAGGGAAGAATTGAACTTCCACCATGAGATAATTATGGTAAGATACACCCCGGTACTTTCCTGAAGGGTATGGGTGTTTGTTACAAGTGTGGAGAAAAAGGACACCTATTCTGAGATTGTAATAGAAAGAAAGAAGCCACCGATTTTTAATGCTACAATTACAAGGAGAGGGGACATTATGAAAAATTATTTTCCTAGGCATCAAGTAAATGTTACCCAAATAAGGCCAAGGGAGAAAGTACAAGCTTATGGGACCACAACTACTGATATTGAAGTCCTTAATGATGCGGTGGTAGGTACTTTAATTGTTTCCTAAAACTTAGCCAATTCTTTATTTGATTTTGTATCATTAAATTCATTCATATCTTCCTAGTTTTTCAAGAAAATTAGATATTTCCAATTTTATTTTATATGGGATTTGTCAGTCAAAACTCTTAAGGGAAGTATTATTGCAACAAAAATGTATCAGGTAGTCCCCATTATGGAATATGAACATGATTTATCTGCAAATTTTATCATCATACCCATGTTTTAATATTATATAATCCTTGGTATGTCTTGGATTTAAAATTATGATGCAAAAATATATTACAAGAAGAATGAAGTTACAATTTTTTAGGAAGATGTGGAATCCCCCATCTTTAGGGAAGAAACATCACCATCTAATTATCATCTAGATCCACCCTCAGTAGCTCTACTAAATTCATTTCTTGGGTATGATCATAACTTGATATCTATTAGTGAGGAAAGAAATGTTCAAATTTAGGATGTACCTATTGTGAAAGAATATGATGTTTTTCTAGTGGATTTACCTGGACATCATCCAGAGCATGAAGTTGAGTTCTCAATTGATTTAATTCCTGGTTCAAGACCAATATCAAAGGCTCCTTATAGAATGACCACTCTGCAATTTTTATAACTGAAGAAAAAACTAGAGGAATTTAGTGATAAAGGATTTATTCAGCCAATTATTTCTCCATGGGGATCCCTTGTTATTTTAATCAAAAAGAAAGATTGATCTATGAGGTTGTGCATTAACTATAAGGAGATCAATTCTATAACAATAAAGAACCAATATCCAGTACCTGGAATTGATGATTTATTTGATAAAATTCATCGAGCCCAATATTTTTTGAAGATTGAACTTCGATCCAGATATAATCAGTTTCATGTGAGAAAGGAAGATATTCCAAAGATAGCATTTCAAACTAGGTATGGACATTACAAGTTTACAGTAATGACTTTTGGACTAACTAATTCACCCTTTGTTTTCATGGATATAATGAATAGAGTTTTCAAGGAATATATTGATGAAATTATGATGGTATTTATTGATGATATATTGGTATCCTCCAAAAGATATCAAGATCATTAAAACCACTTGTGAACTATTCTGAAGACTCTTAGAAGAAATGAATTGTATGGGAAGTTTAGCAAGTCTGAATTTTGGCTTCAATCAGTTTCTTTTCTTGGGAATATTGTATCTAATGATGGGATATCCGTTGATCCTACGAAGACAAAGGTTGTTCAGGAATGGCCTACACTAATGAACATAACTGAGGTATGTAGTTTTATTGGTTTAGTAGGTTATTATCAGCATTTCATTCAGAACTTCACCCGTTTAGCCAACACAATGACCAAGATTACACGTAAAGGGGTTAAGTTCATAAGGAAAAAATAATGTGAGGAATGTTTCAAAGAATTAAAGAGGAGATTAGTGAATGCTCTGATCCTAACTCTACCATCGGGGAATGATGGGTTTGTGATCTATAGTGATGCATCAAAGAAAGGACTTGGTTATTTCCTTATGAAAAATGATAGAGTTATTGACTATGTATCATGGCAGTTAAAAATTCATGAACAAAACTATCCTAATCATGATCTTGAGTTATCTCCTATGATATTTGCTCTTAAAATATGGAGACACTATCACTATGGTGAAAGATGTGAGATATATACGGATCACAAGAGTCTGAAATATATCTTCTCATGAAAAGAACTCAACATGAAGAAAAGGCTATGACTTGATCTACTCAAGGATTATGATTTTTCTATACACTACCAACCATGAAAGTAAAATAAGGTAGCTGATTCATTGAGTAGGAAGGATCATGGAGTTTTAAACAAAATGAAGATTGAAAGGGATCCTGTATTCATGGATCTAGTAAGGATGGACATGGAAATTATCAAAGAAGGTGTGACATCATTACTTTTTCAATTGGTTACCCAACCATATTTATTGGAAATAATTAAATGTTCTCATCCTGTTGATGAGAATATTAAAAATAAAATTAGTGTTTTGGATTATGGGAAGTTGCAAGACTTCATATATGAATATTGAATTATGAAATTTGGGATGAGGTTTTGTGTTACAGCTATACCCAAGCTAAAAAGGGAGTTACTGGATGATGACCATAGTTTGAATTTCTCTATAAACCATGGTAGCACTAAAATGTATAGATATTTGAAGAAAAATTTCTGGTGGGACAACATGATGCGAGAAATTTCCGATTATGTATCAAGATGTTTAGTATGTCAACAAGTGAAGGTCGAAAGAAAATATCATAGAGGAGTCATGCAACCTCTACCTATTCCTACATGGAAATGGGATGATATGTAATGACCTGTCCCCCAAGGAATGTGCCGTGACTACCCCAAACCCGCCTCCCAAAGGCCAGGGGATGATGACTAGTGACAAAGGCATTATCCTACAAGTGGGAGACATTAACCGAGTAGCTATACACATGCACACTCACAAACCCATCCTACAATGCTAAAAAAGAAAATACGCATGCCACTAAGACAACCACTAAGTGTAAAATAGTATAAGATAAAAGTAACGGGGCTAGAATAAAATACCAACAAAGACAGGTTGAAAAAAAGAAAGTACAATGGTCTCTATAAATCAGTCCATAGAAAACCCTACCTAAAGGGTAGGTGTAGAGTAGCTGCTGGAAGTCGTAGGAGTATGCCTCGCCTCTCTGATCTCACCGGGAACTGCCTAGTCCTTGACCACTAAGGTCTCCTTAAAAGCATCGATCATCTACACAATACACGACACATGCGGGCAAAGACCGTGTAGGGGTGATTAACACAATACTCAGTAGGGACCCCAAACCACAAATAAATTCCACAAAGGATAAGTACACAGGAAGAAATAGACAACTCGCATAGGTATTACTTAAAATATAGAAATCAGGATTATAAGTCATAAAGTTGAACAATTTATACTACTGAGGGACTCATCCCTGACGAGTCACTGAAGTATATCAGGCCACTGAGGTCCGATCATCTTCCGGGCCACTAAGATCCGCTCGTTTACTCGTCTTCCGGGTCACACAGGTCTGCACAACTGCTCGTCTGCCGAGCCACATAGGTCTTCAAAACTCCTCATCTTCTAGGACACACAAGTCCGCATGGTTACTCATTTTATGGGCCACATAGGTCCACTCAAAACTTCCTTCTCATCATAGTTAGTCATAGGATTCTCGCTCGTAGCACTCTTGATTTTAGGAGAATCTACTCCTCAAGACATCGTTCATATCTTAAACTCTACGGAAAGTCACTTGAAGTATGTCAAAAGGGACGCCTCATCACAGGGGTCCCAACACCTCAATCATCAAATGTATGGTTTGCAGGTTATAAACGTTTTACTGAGAATGGGACAGTGGGGTCTGGGTTCGGTCTGACCCGGTCGGACCGACCCGACTCGGCTCGATGTCCACCAACCCGAGTTGGTTCCAACCTGACCTGGATCCTACTAAGTTTGAGTCTGGAACGTTGGGGAGGACCACCTACTACCTATCCCACTGTGAGTGGGCCGACCTGCCTGGCCGAGAAACCACTGGTGCGCCGCATCCCCCCTCCACCCCATGGGTTGTCGCAGGGTCACAACCACTGCGGTTCTAAGGGATCAAGACCTTCCAGCCACGTGACGTGGCGTGGTCTCTACATCTGCATGCGCTACTGCTCTCCCACTACCGGCGGCCTGCTCCACCTTCTGTGGCCTATTCCATGAGCCCCCTTCTCATCGCCATAGCGTGCCGCATCAATACCGCCATAGCCCGTTGGTCGTGACCCTCCTCTACCTGAAACGGTGCCCCACTAACACCATGATCTCGCACTGCTGAGCCCCGCTGGTCGCTACCACATTCCGTTGCTATCGAGATCCACCTTTTGGGATTGTTACACCGAGAAATGGGTGCACAAAAATCCTTTTATTCATAACCCCGCAAAGAACGTGAAGAACACGGGGTAAAAGGAAGGATAAATCATAGAATAAAGTGGAGGAATGAACCTCTACCATTTTTTGTTAAGAAATCCATCCTCTCTTGTTAGAAGGAGAAAATGAAGAAAAAAACATTAATTAATCCCCCAAAATCAAACCCATTAAAGACCCTCCCACTAGAATGATGATCCATGGGTCAACCTGTTCATAGGTTGACCCATGTTCATTGTTTAGTCAAAGAATGGGGATAAAATAAATCAATAAAAACCCCTACCTGATTAGTGGATCATTCATTGGTGATGATCAGTGTCTCTATGTTCATTTTTCCTCAATTTGTCGTTGGTGGTAGTTCGTCTGTCATTGATTTCCAACACCAAATATCCAAGGGTTCAGATCATTTCTTCAACATGTCGGTGATTGATCTTGTTCAATCCATTAAATATAGAAAAAGAGTTCTGTTTCATTGCGTTGTAGCATCATTACACTGTTTCATTTAAGAAATAACATTTCTGTTACATTTCATTTTAATGTCGTTACATTGCAACAAATTTGGAATTCAAAATAGAATAAACTTGATGTTTATTTTATTTTCCCTTAAGAAGTTATTTTAATAAAATTTCTTAAATTTTTTTGAAAACTAACTTTTTCCCTCGACCCGCAACGGTCGAGGTTAAGTCCATTATTAGGTAAAGTCATCATTCTAGACACAACGGAGACCTTGGATTTTTTTAATTTGGGCACCAATTTATAAATTTCCAAAACCTCTCACGTGCACTATTTTAAATAAAGTTAAAAAAAGTTAGAACAGTTGTTTCGGGCTCACCAGGCCACATAATCAAGTCTTGTTTGAGTTTCTGGTCTTGAAAAAAACCTTGATAATTTTAAAAAAAATTACATGGAATTATGATACATTACATTACCCCCACCTTTAGGGATTTACGTCCTCGTAATCCAAAATAAGGTCTAAACAAAAAAATGGGGGTATTGAGCACAAATCTAAGCCTTGTACTCCCAAGTGCTCTCTTGAAGATTCTTGTGCTTCCATCGAATTCTTTCTAGAGGAATCGACCATCCATAAAGGATATGCTCCTATTGATCCTCAATATCTAATGAAGACTCCGCAAACATCACCCCATCGTTAATATCCAACTCGCCCCAGTCGATGGCGTGCAATGGATCATGCACGTATATCCTCAACTGTAATACGTGGAATTAATTATTCACCTAGTGCATCTATGGGGGGGGGGGGGGGGGGTGGAGCTAGCTGATACAACACCTCACCAACTATGATTATAATATGAAAAAGGTCAATGAATCTTGGAGACAACTTGCCGCCTCGTCCAAATCTCCACAATCCCCGTCGAGGTGAGACCCGAAGGAACACATAGTCTCCCCCCTCAAACTCAAAGAGCCTATGTCTCTTATCAACATAAGATTTATACCAGCTTTGTGTAGTCCTCATCCACTCCTAGATGACCTGAAATTTCTCAGTGGTAGCCCGTACCAACTTTGGACCCATGAGTGTTGACTACCTTGGGTCTGTCCAATATAACGATGATCTGCATGGTCGCCCGTAAAGTGCCTCAAATGGTTCCATAACAACGGGGAGTGGTATATTTTATTGTACATGAATTCCAATAGTGATTGGTGATCCTCCCAACTATGACCAAAGTCCAAGATACAAGCATGAAGCATGTCCTCTAAAACCCGAATAATTCTCTCCATCTGACCATCCGTTTGGGGGTGAAAAGTCGTTCTCAAATGAAGCTGAGTCCCAAACCCCTCTTGTAATCCATTCCAAAAATGGGATGTAAAGCATGTGTATTGGTCTAATACTATCGTCAATGGTAACCCATGGAGTATAACTATCTCATATACGTAGAGGTGTCCCAAGCTCTCTACTGAACCCTGCTCCTAGATGGGTAGGAAGTGGGCCGATCAATAATCACCCAAATGGTATCGTGCCCCCTAGTTGTATGGGGTATACCCATCACTAAGTCCATCGAGATACCATCCCACTTCCACTTTGGAACCTCAAGATTCTGAGTCAGACCTGTAGTAACCTAATGCTCTGCCTTCACTTGCTGACAAAGCACCAAGAAATGAACTCCGCCACTACCTTCTTTATCCCCGACCACTAGTATTGACATCAAAGGTCCGGGTACATCTTTACCACTCCTAGATGTACCACCATAGGGGAGGTTTGGAAATTCTTCATAACCTCTTCATATGACTCCACTAGCACAACAATGCGTCCTCTGAAAAGGATGATGTTCTACCCACCTATCGAATATCCATAAAGAGATTTTCCTGAGGATAACTGAGCATGTCGAGACACATAGTAAACATAAAAAAGATGTGCCTCCCTAACTCACCGTAAGAGTGGGGGAGTGACAATCATAAACTAAAGATAAGCTGCTCCATCATTATACACAAAGGATATCTGCATCGTGACTAACTGTTCCAACACCTCACTCAAAAACTGCAAAACAGATCTCCTGTTGAGTGCATCCGCTACCACATTCCCTTTCTCGGAAGTATAGACTATCTCGAAGTCATAGTCCTATAGGAAATCTAGCAATAACCACTACTTCAAGTTCATGTCCTTTTGGGAGAATATATACCTGATATTCTTGTGGTTAGAGTAGATGGTAAACTAATCACCCATCAAGTAGTGATGTGACATCTTCAAAACAAAGACCACTGTTTCTAGATCTAGGTCATGGGTCACGTAGTTCTACTCATTCCACCTCAACTACTGTGAATAGTAGGTGATCACTACTTTTTATTTCATCAGGAAAAAACCTAGTTCGGTTCCTAATTTATCATAGAAAACTATATACCTAATGCCCTCATCTGGTAGGCTCAAGATGGGGGAACTTTTCAGTCTCTACCTTATCTCCTAGGAACTGTACTGGAACTTAACTATCCACATGAAGGGTTTTACCTTCTATTTCCAAGATGATAAGGGTGATGCTACCTTGGAAAAGTTAGGCACGAACCTCTGGTAGTATCCAGAAAAAACCAAGAAGCTCCTCACCTCATTCACACTCCTGGGTGGTTCCCAAGAATGAACCGCGTTTATCTTTGCTGGATCCACTGAAACTCCAGCCTACGATATAACATGTCCTAGAAAGTGGACTTATCGCATCCTGAACTGACACTTTGAGATATTACCACAAATATGGTGCTTTCAGAGTGTATCTAGGACTATCCGTAGGTGTAAATCATGCTCCTCCTTGAACGCTGAGTACACCAGGATGTCATAAATGAAGACCATGACAAACCGGTCAAGGGTATGCTAGAAGATCCTGTTCATGAGTTCCATGAACACTAATGGGGAATTGTTCATGTCGAAAGGCATCACAAAGAACTCATAGTGGCCATATCGGCACCTAAAGGCTGTCTTTGGTACATCCTCATTCAGTACATGAAGTTGATGATAACATGATCTGAGGTCTATATTTGAGTACCATATTACCCCCTTCAGCTGATCAAAGAGGTTATCAATTCTTGGAAGTGGATACTTGTTCTTCACGATCGCCTGGTTCAGGTGTCAGAAGTCCATGCACAACCTCAAAATCCTGTCTGACTTCTTGGAAAACTAAACTGGGCCTGCCCATGGTGAAACACTGGATCTCATGAATCCCTTCTTTTAAAAATACTCCAAATACACCCTCATCTCATGATGCTATATGGGAGCCATCCGAGATGCTGATGTGGATATCAGTGGCGTCCTAGGTCACATATCAATGCAGAATTCTACCTCTCTATGAGGTGGTAATCCCAAAACATATTCTAGAAATATGTCATCATACTCATCCAATACTATAGGAAAGTGAGGAACCTTCTCGTCCACCACACCAAGGGTGAGGCTAGCCAACTGGTGAGTGATCAGATGCACCCTCCTCTGAGAAAATCCATCATGTCCTATAAGAGATCCCTTCTCACTGGTGATGGAAAACCTGGTCCCATCTTCACGAGCACACCACACTCTATGCCTAAGATAATCGATCTGAGAATGAATTGTGGATAACTAGTCCATACCCAAGATGAAATCATAATACCTCGACACTTATTCTAGGAGATCCCATATGAATCTCTCAACTCCTAGAGTATGCTCACATTTTCATAACCAGCATGTAATCATCTAATCCCCTCCCTTAGGAGTCTCTAACCCCAAGGATCCAGCCAACGACTCCACTGAAATCTCCAAGAATCGAACAAGGTATGTGGAAGGAAAGAGTTACTGGAACCTATGTCTATAAGAACTGTAGCTAAGGTGGAGAAGACACGGATCACACCTCTAATCATATTTGGAGGGCCATGGTTATGGGCCTCCATCGCCTGTAGCTGGCCTCACCCCTGTCCACCAGCTCTCGGAGCCCGTGGAGGACCACCTAGGGGTGGTGGTGGTAGCACATTGAACCTATTCCCACTGCCTTCTACTCTTATGGATCCCCTACCATGTCTGTAACCCTATGGACCACCTTTCTTGAACCTCTACCGCTACCTCAATGGTCCCTCGACTATCTACCGGTCGTCTGTGCTGTGATTTGGGGAATCACGAGCCATGTTCCCCTTCCACCGCATGAGTAGCACACTCTACCCCTTGAATTAATCCCTCCATACTGGAGGTCTTATACAAGAAATACTATATCTTGGGGTCACCCCTAGAATTCCTGGCCCACTTGGGCCCCCGTGTCTGCTGCTTGCTACCCAAAACTAAAGACTCTGCCACCCGGGGTATAATGGTAGCTCCTGCTACTGGCACCTGCTCTTCCAGGAAGCTATCCATGAGTAGGGATCGCTCCATTACCCTATCCTAAGTAAAGATTCTAAGTGATACAGTGTAAACCCTGATCTCCTGACATAGTCCCTACTCAAAGGCTCAAGCCCTAAAGAATGGGTCTCATACCATGTTTGTGGAGTAGCGAGATAGCTCCGTGAATCTCACTAAGTACTCCGATACTGTCATGCCACCCTGTTGTAGGTATAGTAGCTCATGTATGTGCACTGAGCACAACGTCGCTGGAAAGAACTCCTCTTTCAAGAGGCACTCAAAGTCTGTTCTGGTGAGGGTTGCCTCATCGTGAGTCTGGATCATAAAACTCCACCATCTCCATGATGAGCCCTGAAAGAGTCTCACAACTAAGATCTTCATCTGGTCGAGAGGCGTCCTCACCAGTTAGAAGACTCACATAACCCCCTCAAGCCAATCCTCTCCCACCCGAGGGTCAATCCCACCCCTAAAACTGGTAGGTCTCTACCTCTAGAACTTGTGCAAGGCACTGAGCCTACGTGCATCCTCTACCGGTAGCTCCAGTAATAACTGCTGACCAACAGGTGGTGGGAACACTAGTACACCTCCCAGAGGGGCCATCTTTAGTACTGGTCCCTATACTTATGTATCATTACCGGGCATACCATCCTTGTGGTCACACACTGGAATCCTCACTAGTTGTCTGCATGGTGGAATCCTGAATCAGATCAAGATGAATCACTGTCAACAGGTTATACTTAGTGAGATTACTCAAGGACATGAGGATAACACTCAAAATCCTATATGATGCCTGCAACTATTGGTTTTATGTATCGAGTCAAAAATCATAACTTAGGGTCTTGGTGTATCACTACAAAAAAACAATACATTAGAGGGGGTTATTTAGAGGGGGTTTTGCACAACCCCCTCTAAATTAATTTTCTATAATATTAGAGGGGGTTCTCCACAACCCCTTCTAATAATATAATTTAGAGGGGGTTATGAACCCCATATAAATTTATTTTCTATAAAAATTAGAGAGGGATTATGTAAAACCCTTGTTAATCATTGAATTTAGAGGGGGTTATATATGAAACCCATTAATTTCTTAAATTAGAGGGGGTTTTGAACCCCTTTTAAAATTTTTAACCTCATTTTTTTAATATCTTGTTGGATTTTAGAGGGGGTTCAAAACCCCCCCTCTAATTTCTTAAATTAAAGGGTGTTCAAAAAATACTTTAATATATTTAAATTAGAGGGGGTGTAAAACACCCTCTAATGTCTTTAAATTAGAGGGGGTTCAAAACCCCCTCTAATGTCATTAATTTAGAAGGGGTTTGAAAATCCCCTCTAATTTCTTTAATTTAGAAGGGGTTCAAAACTCCCCTCTAATGTCTTTAATTTAGAGGGGGTTCAAATCCCCCCTCTAATTTAAGAGATTAAAGGGGTTTTGAACCCCCACTATTTAAAAAAAACTTCCATAATATATATATATATATATATATACATATAATTAAAACACAATATATAAATGTATTTAAATACATTATATGAACATATTATATAAAATATTTATATGATTGTATTTAATTGTATTTATATGTATACATAAATATAATTGTATAATATTATGTAAATTAATATATATTTATTTGTATAAATAATATTTTATATAATATTACTTATTTATTATATAAAAGCATAAACATATTATATAAATATATTTTATCTAAAAAATACATCATATAAAAACCCAAGCTTGTAGTTTTTATAAATTATATTATAATAATAATAAATATATTTTTATATAATAGGTTTATGCCTTTATATTATATATAATTAATATTATATGAAATAGAATTTATACAAATAAATTTATATTAATGTATATTTATTGAAATTCTAATATATATTAATGTACATAATAATAAATATATGTATTGAAATATATTGTACAAACATTTTTATAAATTGTATTTCATATAATAATAATTGTATATAATATAAAATTGTATTTCATGTAATATTAAGTATATTTTTCTACAATTGTATTTCATATAATATTGATTGTATATAATATACATATTAACTATATATAATATGAAATTGTATTTCATGTAATATTGATTATATATAATATACATATTAATTATATATAATATAATATTAATTACATATAATATTAATATTTGTATAAATTTCATTTCATATAATAATAATAATATATTAATTTTATATAATATTATACAGTTTATAAAAAAAAATATATTTATTAATATAAATAATAATAAATATATGTATAAAAAGGCATTATATAAATATATTTTTAAATAACTTATATAAATATATTAGGTAAATACTTATATATATATTCTTTAAATAAATAAATAAATAAATAAATATATAATATAAATATATATTTAATTATATAAAAGCTTTACATAAATATATAATACAAATGTATTTAATATAATATATATTTGATATAAATCATAAAATAAATGTATAGTATTTATAAAACAAACATATAATTTTTATAGATTAAAAAATAGATGTAATAAGAATAATAATAATTAATAATATTATTGTTATCACACACACACATATAAGTACAATATATACATATATACTTGTGTAATATATTTAGGCGATATATAAATATATAATTTAAAATATATATAATTGTATATACTTATAAATATAGTAAATAATATATATTATTATTTAAATGTATGTAAATATATTATGCTAATAATATTTATTATAATAATCAGTGAAATATATATAAATAAAATAATGTGTATTCCATATATCAAAATGAATTTGTCTTAGTGGTTGTTAGAAGGTTTCCAGTGCTGTTGATGTTTGGCGGGTGCAGTTTCGATTCCCAGCCATTACATTTTTCTGTGGGCATGAAGTAATTATAGAGGCTATGGCGGTGGGAGCGGGACCTGGGGAGTTAGGGACTAGGAGTGAGAGTGGGGGAGCGCTGATGAACTATGAACCGAGGGGACCGTGGGATATGGGGAAGCGGGATGGTATGGGGATGGGTGGGAACCCTGGGGAAGTGGCATTATAGAACTGGGAACTGGGGGGACCTGGGGGGGATTGGGAAAGCAGGGTGATATGGATCGGGGATAAATGAGGAAACACTGGGCGGGATGGGTGGGACCCTTGGGTGGGACCGGGGGTGGGGGAAGCGCTGGGTGGGGACTTAAAAATAAAAAAAGTTGAAACACATTAGGGGCGGTTTTGAACCGCCCCTAAATCCTTCCAACTAGAGGCGGTTGTAAGGGTGGTGAATTTACGTCAACATTGGAGGGGGTTTAAACCCCCTATAATGTAACCGCTGCTAAAGTCATCATGACTTTAGCACCGCATTCAAAAAACCATCCCTAAAGTAAGTAGGCAGCCACAGTAGCAGCAGTTCATCACAACTGACACTAATATCTTTAGAAGGGGTTATAACCCCTTCTAATGTCAAAAATAACCCCCTCTAATGTACCTATTTTTTGTAGTGTATGGATACATCATCCTCCGCACCAATATTGGACTCCCTAAGTCAGAAAGTTGAACTTAAAACATTTAACACCGTTTCCCCAAAACAAAACTAGAGACTCTCGGTCTTTGAGGTGATACCAACCACCTCTGATAACAATTTTTCAAGACCCATCCCTCGAGGCCTGTGTCACAACTGGCTTAAGCCTACCTCTCAAAGGCAAGGGGTTTACGACTAGCACTGAAGGCATTATCCTGCAAGTGGGAGGCATTAGCTAAGTACCTATACACGCACGCACACACCCACAACCCCATCCCACAATGCTAAAAAGAAAAATACCCATGCCACTAAGATAACCACTGAGTGTAAAACAGTACAAACTAAAAGTAAAGGGGGCCAGAAAACAAGCCCAAAAAAGACAAGATGAATACAAGAAAGTAAAGTGGTCTCTATAAATCTGTCCACATAAAACCCCACCTGAAGGGTAGGTGTAGAGTAGCTACCGGAAGCCGTAGGAGGACACCTTGCCTGTTTGATCTCATCAGACACTGCCTGGTCCTAGACCACCAAGGTCTCCATCAAAGAATTGATTGTCTTCACAAGACACATGAGAGGGCAAAACCTGTGTGGGGGTGAGTAAAACAGAATACTCAGTAGGGACCCCAAACCACAAAGAAATACCAAAAAGGATAAGTACACATGAGGAATTGGACATCTCACACTGGTATAACTTAACATATAGAAAGAAGGATTATAATTCATAAATATGAACAATTTTTACTACTGAGGGGCTCATCCTAGATGAGTCACTGAAGTTTGTCGGTCCAATGAGGTTTTCTCGTCTACTGGGCCACTGAGGTATGCTTGTCTACTCATCTTCCAGTCCACAAAGGTCGGCACGACTGATCATATACCAGGCCACACAAGTCTGTGTGGATACTATTATTCTATCCCACATAGGTCTGCACAACTACTCGTCTACCAAGACACACATGTCTGATCGACACTTCCTTCTCATCACAACTAGTCATAGGATTCCCGCTCATAGTGATCTTGATTCCATAATAATCTTCTCCTCAATCCATCAATCATATCTCAATCACCACAGAAACTCACTTGGAGTATCTCAAAAGTGACTCCTCGTTGTAGGTGTCCAAATTCCACAAACTGCCCATCAATCGGACGTACGATTTGCAGGTTATGACCATTTTACTGAGAAGGGGACGATGTGGTTTGGGTACAATCCTACCCAAACCGACCTTAACCAGGGTCCACCGACCTGAGTTGGGTCTGACCCAACCCAGATCCAACCCAGTTCAGGTCCGGCCCTGACTGGATGGGCTGCAGGTTCGGCCCGCTGTGAGCGGGCCGGCCTGCCTAGCTGAGATACAGCTAGTGTGACGTGTCCCCCTTCCACCCTGCGAGTCGCCATGGGGTCATCACCACCGTGGTCCCGAGGGACTAAGACATTCCATCCACGTGACATGACACAGTATCCGTTTCCACGCGCGTTGCCACAGGCCCACTACCGGCGGCCTGCTCCACCGCCTACGACTGATGCCACAAGCCCCCTTCTCATCGCCACGGTGCGCCACCCGCACATCACCTCTGCACCGACACAACCCACTGGCTGCGACCCTCCTCCGACTAACACGAAACCCCACCGATTCCATGATCCCACACCGCCGCGGCCCACTGGTAGTGGCTTCCTCCCACATGATGCTTCTGCCGCATGTCACTGCCTCCAAAATCCATGTTTTCGGATCATTGCAATTAGAAACGGGTACACAACAATCCGTTGTTCATAACCCTACAAAGAACGCAAATAACTAGGGGTAAAAGGAAGGAGAAATCATAGAACAATGTTAAGGAAAGAACCTCCACCATTGTTCATTATGGAATCGATCCACTCCCGTTAAAAGGATAAAATGGAGAAGAAAACATGAATTAATCCCCCAAAATCAAAATCGATAAAGACCCTCCTGTAAGAAGGATGATCCGTGGGTCAACCTATTCGTAGGTTGACCCACTTTCATCGTTTAGTCAAAGAACAGGGAAGAAAAAAATCCATAACAAACCCAACTTATTGGTGGATCATTAGTTGGTGATGATCAGCATCGGTGTGTTCATCGCTCCTCAATCCATCATTGGCGGTCGTTTGTTGTTCTCCATTTTCCAATGAAAAATCTCCAAGGGTTTAGAGCATTTCTTCAACATGCCAACATTTGATCTTGGTCAATCCATTAAAGATAGAAAATTCATTCTATTTTGTTGCATTATAGCATCGTTATGCTATTTCATTTATGAAACAACATTTTGGTTACATTGCATTTCAACGCCGTTACGTTGCAACAAATTTGAAATTCAAAATAAAATAAACTTGCAGTTTATTTTATTTACTCTTAAGAAATTATTTTAATAAAATTTCTTAAAAAGTCTTAAAACTAACTTTTTCCATCAAACTACACCGATCGAGGTTAAGTACATTATTAAGTGAAGTCATTGTTCCAGATGCAATGATACCCTCTAATTTTTAATCTGGACACCCTTTTAGAAGTTTCCAAAACCGATCATGTGCACTAATTTAAATAAACATAAAAAAAATTTCAAACAATTTTTTCGAGCTCACCGGGCCATGGAATCAAGTGTTGTCTGAGCGCGTTTCCTTGAAAAAACCCATATAATTTAAAAAAAATTACATGGAATTCTGGGACATTAAATGGAATCACTGTGGATTTTGTCACTGTATTTCCCAAAACTCCAATAAAGAATGATGTAATATGGGTAATTGTGGATTGACTAACAAAATCTGCACATTTCCTCGCTATAAGGGAGGATTTTCCACTGGAGTGACTTTCCCAACTCTATATAAATGAAGTTGTGAGACTTCATGGAGAACCTATCTCAATTGTTTCTAACCTTGATCCAAGATTTACATCAAAAGTTTAGAAAAGTATTCAGAAATCCCTGGATAGTGAGCTTCGATTAAGTACTTATTATCACCCTCAAACTAATAGGAAACCAGAAAGGAGGATACAAACTTAAGAAGATTTGTATATATCATGCTTACATGATTTTCAAGGTATGTGTAATCATTATTTACCTTTGGGGGATTTTTCCTACAATAATAGTTTCCATTCTAGCATTCAAATGGCACCATATGAAGCATTGTATAGAAATAGATGTTGTACACCAATATGTTGGGATGAAGTTGGTGAAAGGAATCTTGTGGGTCCAGAGATTGTGGAGGAAACAACAAGAAAGGTAAATACTATTCAAATCCATATCAAAGAATCTCAAAGTAGACAAAAGAGATATGCTGATAATTGAAGGAAAGATTTGAAATTTCAAGTGGGAGATCATGTTTTCTTAAAAGCATCTATATGGAAGGGTGTTATAAGATTTTGGAAAAAGAGAAATTGAGCCCTAAGTAAATTAGCCCTTTTGAAATTATAGAAAGAGTTGGAGCTATGGATTATTTTTTGAAAATAACTCCTATCCTTTCTAAGGTACACAATGTGTTCAATGTCTCATTATTGAGAATGTACATGCTAGACACAATGCATGTCCTCACTTTTGGAGGTATAAAACTAAAACCTAACTTATCTTACTGTGAAGAGACTATTCGGATTTTAGAAACTAAGGAATAAGTGTTGAGGAATTGGACAACATGACTAGTAAAGGTACTTTAAAAAAATCATAGAACTTAAGAAGAAACATGGGATCCTAAGGAGATTATGATGAAGAACTACCCAAATCTTTTTGTGAGATAACATTCTGGCAATTTCGAGGAAATTTTTTTTATAAGGGGGGAGAATGTAACACCATAAGGATTTATGAATAAATTTAATCTTGAATGCATGAAATACCGAGTTTACACAAAACACCAATTTTTTATAACCTATCCAGTAAACATAAATTTTCCACTGCTGTGATTTGAATTTCGAAAAACTGACATACACAGTTGCGTTTAGTAAGATATTTAGAGTCTAATAAGACAAAATTAATTTTTGGTGAATAGAAGCATACCCTTATGAATATTAATACTAATAGTAATATGAACCTTATGAATTTTAAATCATATTATTATTTTATTATCTTAAGGTTATAAGATAGCAAGATCTTGATTAATTTTTCAATGTGATATAAAACGAATTATAGTTTTAAAAATGTTATTTTTCGAATAAATTACAATTTTTTGTAAAAACTAAATTAATCATATTTAGAAAATTATTTTCAAAAAATGGAGTTTATTTTTTAGTTTATAATTTTGATATTAGGTTATGATGAATTTATGAGATTTTTATAAAATACTTTAGTTTTTCATGAATAGTAAAAATATAGTTATGAGTTTTCGGTATGATTAATGAAATCATAATGATGTAATAATTAATATAAAATTATGGTATACTTATTTACATTAAAATATGTTATTAGTTTTCCCAAGTGGATAATACCATGGGAAAATACTATGGGAAAGCCCATGGTTTTGCAAATACCACTAATGAGGTGTCCTTTGAAATTAATAAAAAACTCCCTCTCTTTTACTATAAATACCCACTCATTCATTAATTTTATTCCATTAAAAATTCATCATACTCGAATATATGGTATTTTTACCTCAATATTAGTCCTCCCAAGGTGTCCTCAATCCCCAAAGGTCCTGACCTTAATGTTTTAGGAGTTACTCTACAAGGTAAAGGAATCTACCGCCCTTCTCCTTTTCAAGCACTGTTTTTATGTTATTTTATTTTAATTTCAATTGTATTATGTTAGGATATGTCATTAAATATCCCCCTTATTATCCATATTATTTAATAATTATTATATACCCATTTTTATCTAATAAAAATATTTTATTAATTTTTAAGTGATGCCGTTAGGTTGCTGAATTTTCATAAGGGATTTCTCAACTTTTCTTTTTTATTTCGAGTTCTTTTATTTTCTTTTTATTTCCTCACATCCTTTAATCCAAATGTTATGATAAATCCAGTAACTTAAATATAATATAATTTTGTTATGATAATGGAATAATTCATCATCATCTCTCATTTACCCTTCTTTTATACTAGAAATGAAAACACCATCCCAAAAGTGTTAATTTATCACATTCAAGGACGATGGGTTTCCAATTTCTATTAATATATTAAATTCAGGTCATGAAACCATATTTATGGTTGAAAAAGACTATAATACATGTATTATAACTTATTTAAGGTTCTGGAATCTTTTTTTACATATGATATTATCTTATAAATCAAAATGAGTTCACTGTGATCAAAAACTGTCAATTAACTCAAACAATTATCATTAACATTTTATATAATGATTCACCTTCACTACGAATAACAAAATGAATTTTATAAAAATGTAATATTATGGATGTTAAAAAATAAAATACAACCTATATACTAGACAACCATTCTCATCTTACATGTTTATCCTTACAAGTATATAAGTAAACCGTTCATGAATACCATGAAATAAAACGCTCCCAAACAATAAAATTGAACCTATTAAACCCTTCACGAAGGCTATGAATAAAATTAATAAGGATATAATTAATTAGTTAAATAAATAAGTGGTTCTTTAAATATTAATTAATGAATTTAATTTGGTTATCCAAAAAACTAAGATCAAGTGAAGAACACCACCAGACTTAAGGTAAGGGTTTTCTACCCGAACCTCCATTTTCATTTGGATTACTCTTATTCTCTACTTACCTCAATTAAATTATTATTTATTCATATATACTCCTAATAATTTTTTCTAATGTTCTATATATTTATACCAACCATAATCCTACTTTAATTTATGGGTAGTTATATGTTTTAAATGGATCTTTAAAAAATTCTTCCCGAAATACAAGCCCGGTTCAAGGGAATTTCTCAAATTCTTACCTATTTTCAAGGGAACTCTATAATATGTTTTTAGAAAACATTATATATATAATATAACTCATTTTATTATGAAAATAATATCTTAATTCACTTCTATTTTTATACAAATAGTTTTCCAAAATAACTATTCTTTTCAAAGTAAAAGAGTATTTATCTCAAAAATTAATCGATGATTTTATAAGAGTATCTTCATCTATTTCAATAATGATTTTGATTAATATGTATTATTGAGATTAATATTTTATGATATCATATACCATATTTAATTAAATGGTTTATGATTAGTTTTAATGTGGATTTTCTATCTTAAAACCGTTCACCTATTTACTCTGAATGGTTAGTGTTTATGCTTAATGTTCGGGGAAAGTTATTTACATTTTGTATGTTAGTTTCAATATGAATCTATATGTTGTTTATTTTTATCCCCATTGATATGATGAATTCATTGGACTTAGTAAGTGATGGGTGGGGCCCTATATAGCCCCTCTATTCATTGGTAGGTCTCATGATACAAACTATGGTCTTGGCACGAGGCCTTGACAAAATGGTTTTTTATGGTCCTTGCATGAGGCCTTGATGGTATGGTTATGATGTTCAAAATTATACATTCTCTCATTATGAAACTAGTAATTGAAAGTTCATGTATTTATTCGACTAGTAGAATACCCATGATTATTCTTTATTATGGAATTATTTATTCATCTCTTATTCCTTCCACAATGTTTTCAAGTTTATTTTTAAAGGCATGTGTTTTTAGTTATTCACGATGCCTAATGTTTATGTTTATGATATCATACACTATATTTCTTACCCTTAATGAGCATTTTAGGTCACCAATTTCTTAAGTTTCATTTTCCCAGGACATGAAGAGGTATATTATGTTAAACTTATGTATGTATCTGGTTTTCCCAAACTACTAAACTATTCATTCATTTGGTATATGAATTTATTGTAATAATTCCAATGTAATTAATTAAGGTACCAGCTCCAAAGAACTGGGGTCAGGTCTTTACACTAGTTTAGGATCGTAATAGTATGTATAATATTACAAGAGGGGGGTGAATTATAGTTTAAAAACAAAAACTAAGAAAAAAACTAATCCTATTTATTATCAAATATCAGATAGAAACTTCATCTGATTCTTAGTGTTTGTGTGTAAGATATATATATTTTACAATTAACATATTTTAGAAAAGTTTAAGCAAGTAAAACTTTTCTATATAATTTTTATAGTGGAAATAAAAACTTTTAAAAACAAGTAAACTAATATTTTATAAAACAGATAAGAAAATATTACAGAATTTTATAAAATAATTTACACTTTAACAAGTGTTTAAGGAATTCATAGAACCTAACTTTGCATATCCATTTTCTCCGCTAACCGTAAAGTATATTTTCTTTATGTAAGGAAACCATCAATCAAGAATATAAGACATTGATTTGTCTTCTGACCCTTGAAATCCCTCAATTTACAAGATCAGACAGACCACTTCCTTCCTATCCTCATAATCCCTCATTCAAAATTTATCAGAAACAACAAATGTAAATGTAAAATGTTTTAAGGTATTTACAATCATCACATGGATACCTTAAAATAGAAAACTCTTCAAAGATTACAAATCACAAACTAGTAACAAGATGTTACAAAGAAAAAAACTAAACTTCATATGGATTGAGTAAAAAAATAATTCACCCCATCCTCTTTGAATAAACATTTATTTATAGGAAAATATCCAAAAGTCATATTTCATAATTCTCGAATTTGGTTACAAAAAATTCAGATGAACTCTTCCATCACTTGGAATGTTCTTTAAATACTTTTCCAATGGTCATTTTATAGCATCATCACAATAGTTTTAAATGTTCCATATGGTAAAGTAAACTTTAGTTAGTTTGATAGGATGAACTTTACATGTTCGATAGAAAAAAATCATCATCTGATAGTTTTTACAAAGGTTCATCCAAAGAGTATATCTACCTCCATCTGGTAAATATTTGTCTGATTAACAAAGTAGAAATTCGTCCAATGAGACTTAGTTATACTTAGGAAGCTAGAAGTTATAAATAGTTCATTTAATGAAATATGAAATCATATATCAAATTTACAAATTACATGTCTATCTAATTATAAATTTATATATGAAATAATTCATCTAAGAACTTTTTATAAAGTTCAGTTTGAAGAACAAAGTTTTCTATATCTGATAAGAAAATATGTTTTCAACAAAAACATTCTAAAAACTAGGAAGTGTAAAGTTAGTAAAAATAAAATTTTTAAGAAAGTTTATTGTGATTTTTAAAACAAATATTATAAATTGATGAAAGTATAAATTTTGACTCAAAATTATTTACCTTTTTGAAAAGAAAAAAACACAACCCTTGAAGATTTTTTTTAAAAAAAAAACTGTGAAAAAATTACATTCCCTTTTACTTACATATTTAATAAATTATTTATTATTTTATCTTTCTTAAAACAATTATACTTATTTCTTTATTTTCTATCCTATATTTATTTATCCCCCTTTTTTAACAAACGTTTTCCTAAATAATTGTTTGAATATCATTTTTTCTCAACTTTCTTAATATAGGTTATTTTCTATAGCAAATTCATTTTCTATACCTTTTTTATTTTAAAAAAAGGGTGGTTGAAAGTATACTTAAAATGTTGTAGATAAACAATTATACCAAAAAAATTTAGTATAAATGAACATTCATCTAAATAAAATAAAAAAAGTATTCATCCAATAAAATTGGTAAACATTAATTTGAAAAAATTTAGAGAACATTCTATGTAATATTAATTAAAAATGAGTTTTATTAAAACCATTAAAGAGTTTATTGAAATAGTAAAATCATTTTTTCTTTCATAATTTATTCACGATGACTTTCATCTTCTTGAAATTATCTCGAGACTTCTTTGAGTATGTGGTAAAATATTTCATCTTGGAAATCTTATCTTTAATCTCTTGAAACTTTATTTTCTACTTCTTTAATTTCATAACTTCTTCTTTAAGAAACTAAACTTTGATATTCTTGAATTTCAACTTCAACACTTCTCATTATAGAGATATAATTATCTTATTCTTTTATGAGATTTCTTCTTCTTGAATCATAGTAATATATTTAACATTTTCCATCCCCTTATACATTTAATAACTTATAAAGACATATATCTATATGGATTCATAACTAATAAGATTTATTTTTTATCCAATCGATTTGTTCATCGTTAAACTTGATATCTCCTTCCATATATTTTATCCTTCTCAAAGATTTTTTTAATCTTATTATTTATACCTATGAAATATATTTTAAAGATTTAAAATTAGCTTCATTCTTAACAAATGTCTCAAAATTTATTTTAGGGAATTATAATTCTTCAAAACATCAAATATTCCTTGAATATATTTAAATATAGATTCAGTGTTCAAAACCTAATTAAGTTTTTATTTAAATTTCTTTATAACATCATTAAATTATGTGAATCTCACCTATAACATTTTATTAGATACATGTGAAGATGAATGAATTGAATAAAATGAAACATCCAGAACTTAGGGCTTAGATGTTTCATATTTTTCCTTATTTTTATCTTTTTGTCCATCTAAAACTTCTAAAACTTCAACATTTTTATTGGAAATAGGTTTGTATGAAACCTTTGTTTGAAAATGTTGATCTTATTATTCATCATAACTTTATTATTTTTCCAAGACTTCAAGATCTGAATCTTTGTGAGACTGAACTGAAATAAAAGTAGAAGATTTATCTTTACCTTTTGTATATTATTTTTCTCCCTTTATATTATATTTTTGTAAGTATATTATTTAAAGGATAAATATCATACCTTATAAAGTCCAAAACTTAGATATCCTAGTTTATCCTATTACTTTTGCTTCATAAGTTCTTTAAAAGCCTCATCGGACATAGTTTTAGTCTTCTTCCTTAGAAAAGGTGGATAACTTATATTTGGATTCCTCTTCTCTTTCAATTTTTATTTTAGATTTTCTATTTGTAATTTAGGTGTTTCTTTATTTGATTTATCTACAAACTTCTTCAAATTCGGAACATAAACAATATTCATCCTACTTATTGTTTATTATCCAATAAAATAAACTTTTCCTCTCAATGTTGTTACCTCATTATTGAACTTTTTAACTTTTATAAAGTTCACCAACATTTTGTTAATGAAACATGGAAATAGAATAATTTTAAAATTTAATATTCCCTTCTTCATATACTCCATTGATAAAAACAAAAACTTCACTAGATTAAACATTCTCATATTGTATAGATAATATTAAAAATATATTTCTTGTACCTTCAATGCATCTCTATCCCCCTTCCTCAGGATAAGAAAGTTTTTCATTCACAATAAAATTACCTTTGCATCTAGAGAAAGATGATAAATCTTCCTAACTTTCTAATATGAAGGAAAGATAAATGTTTTTGCCTTCAAATTCTCAAAGGATTCTAATTTATCTAGTAACTTATAAGTTATGAGATTGACTTCACCTTATAGAGGAAAACCAAAAAGATATGATAGTTTCTGAATCCTAAGCTTATAAAAATCTTCAAACAAATTAAATGCTATCATTTTCATACATTTTTCTTCAATGATAACTACTAAATAATAAAATTCACTTACTAAATTTGGATAATGAAGATCAAAATATTATTTTTAAATAGAAATATATCCCCAACTTTGGAAGATAATATCATTCTGTAATAAATAATTTCTCTTATCAAACCAAGACTTCTCTATCAAAATTTCTTTCATAACTTCTATACTAGAAAAATCTTAAAAAATTTCTATCTTTCTAAAATTAATTTAGAATTATAAACAAACAAAGGTCAAACTATTGAATGGAGGAAAATTCGGCTGGAGAGAGTTGATTGTAAAAGAAACACGTGAAGATGGATTGGTGACCCACCCTCTTATATATATAGGTCTCAGAGGAGTGAATAAAAAACTTCTTTTGACCCAATTACTAAGAATAAAAACATCTTTAGATCCAAAAGTTAATATTTTTCTTTGAAATATTTAAAATATTTTTTTGAACCCTTGATGTTTTTTACGAAAAAATTATCAAGATTATTTTCTGGAAAATAATCTTTAAATATTTTAAAACTTATAGAAAATTATAAAATTTAAAAGTTATAAAAAACATACAATAAAATTTAGGAAAAATATTAAAGAGTGAATATTAAGAAATTATCTCTTAGAGTAAAATTTAAACTTTCAAGAGGAAATTTTTTTGGGTATATTTTCTTCTTATTTTTATAAAATAAAACATTGTTCAAAAGAAAAAAGAAAAAAATATTTCTTCAAATTTTTTAAATTATTTTCCAATAAACTTTTTACTAAATTTTTTTCTGATAAATTTTTTAAAAAAGTTTTTCCAATAAATTTTTTACAAATGTTTTGGAAAAATAATTTTTTTAAAACAATAAAAATATGTACTCCCCCTTTTAAAGGAGTTTATTACTATAAGGAGATGGTTTAAACATGAAGTAGATATGAATAATAATTTAATATTTTCCATTCCAAGATTATATTTAATATATTCAAATTTATTGGGATTTAGAGGCTGTACAGAAACATTAGAAAGTTGTTTCTGCATTCTGATTATTTATAAAATGATATCTTCTTTTTGTGTGTGGTCTTGAAGGAAATGGTGTTTTATGTATTTGTTCTTGTATCATGAGTGATGTGTTGAGTTTTTTTTTATTTAAAGTTATGGAACTTGTGTTGTAAAAAAAAGAATCTTCACTAAAACTAAATCCAAAATCTATGAGCCTGTGTTTCATCCATAACACTTGAGCGTAACAACTTACAACTACCACATATTCTACTTTAGCAGTATAAAGTGCTATACAATGTTGTTTCTTATAATACTAAGAAACTAAGGATTCTCTTAAGTAATGATAAGTTCCAGATATAATGTTCTTATCCATTTTACATCCACCAAAGATAGAATTTGAAAAACTTTTATGTTCTAAATAATTTCCAGAACGATAAAATAATCATAGATCCATAGTTGCCTTAAGATAATGAAAAAATTGTTTTACTGCTTTAAAATGGTATTATTTAGTGTTTTCATGATATCTTTCACATAATTTTACAAAAAAATTAAGTCTATATGACCAGATATTAATTATAGTAAACTTCCAATTATTCCTTTAAAAATATTTTGATCAACTAGTATCCTAGATTCATCAAGATCTAAAGTATTTGTGGTTCTGATAGAAGTACTTATAATTTTATTATTGTATTATCTAAATTTATTAAGAAGATATTTTATATAATTATGTTGAGATATAAAATTTCTTTTTGGTTTTTGTGAAATTTGAAAACCAAGAAAATAAGTAAGTTCACCTATCATGCTCATCTCAAACTCAGATTTCATAAGATCCATATAGGAATCTATAAGAGATTTTTGAGTTGAGCCAAATATAATGCCATATAAATAAATTTGTACAATTATGGTATCCTTAAAAACTTTTTTAACAAACAGATTTGGATCCACAACTCCCTTAAAAAAATTGTTCTATAAAAATAATATAGTTATCCTATCATACCATGATCCATGAGCCTATTTAAGTCTATATAGGGCATTAGTAAGTCTAAAAAAATGATCAGGATATTTTTTATTTTTAAAACCAGGGGGTTGTTCTACATAAAATTCCTCCTGTACATATCCATTCAGAAAAGCACACATCACATCCATTTTGAAAAGAGTGAAATTTATAAATGTTTCATATGCTATAAGAATACAAATAGATTCAAGTATAGATATTGGATCATAAGTTTCTTTATAGTCTGTTACTTCTTGTTGATTATAACCATTTATAACAAGCCATGATTTATTTCTAACTATGACTCCATTTTCATCACATTTACTTTGAAAAACCCATTTTACACCAATTACAGGAGAATCTTTAGGAAATTAAACTAAAGTTAAAACTTGATTCATATCAAATTAATTGAGTTCTTATTACATATATTTTATTCAATATTCATCAACTAAATCCCCATTATGAGTCATAGGTTCAAATTGTGATAAAAATTAATAATTATCAATTTCATTTCTTAAGGAATTTCTAGTTCTAACAGGTTGATCTATATTACTAATCATATTATCACTAGGGTGATTCCTTTGGATTAACATATTTATTGGGTTTGTAAAAATATATTATTCAAAAAAAATTTGAATTTATTCTTGAGGTAAAACTTCAGAAATAATTTTGTTTGTTATTGTCACATAAAAATAATTTTCCCAGATGGGTTGAAAATCAGTTTTTGAAATAACATCTAAAGATTCAAATTGAGGTTTTTTGAAAACAAAAGAATCAATTTCATAAAATTTAACATGAATTGTTTCCTAAATAGTAATTGTACTTTTATGAAAAACTTTATAGGCCTTAATAGTTTTAGAATAACATAAAAATATACCTTCATCATATTTTGGAGAAAATTATGTAAATTATCTTTATTATTCAGAATGACTACTTTGCCTCCAAAAACTCTAAAGTAAGAAAGTTTTGGTTTTCTTCTAGTCCACAATTCATAAGGGGTTTTATTAATAAAAGGTCTTAGTAAAACTTGATTTATAGTATAACATACATTAATAAAATTTTCATCCTAAAAATGTTTATCAATTTATTATATTCTCAACATGGTTCTAGTAATATCCTGAAGAGTTTAATTTCCTATTTCGACTGAAATTTCTATTTTTTATTTTAAAAGGATTTGATTTAAGGATAAGAGGAAACCACAGAAATCAAGAACGAGTCCAAAATCACATGATTCAAAGACTAAATTTGAAGTTCAAAAAAACACCCAACCTGAGGAGGTCTCGAGCCATGCGTCACCCGCGACAGCCGGAGTCATGTCTCCTGCCAACCGTCATCATCATCCTTGTAAACCATTTTTTACAGAGTTATAGGGGATAAAAAATTATGTATTATAACTTTTTACAATAAAATGTTTCCAATTTAGAATTTAAAAATTCTCCACCATGGTCACTATAAATTGTTAACAAAGGGAGATTTTTCTCATTTTTAACATGGGATACACAAGTTTTAAAACAGAAAAAGGCTTCTGAATTTTTTTCTAGATTGTGAAACCTTTTATATCTAGTGTATTAATCATATAAAACATATACATAGTATTTTTCACTAGTACTTCTAGTTTTTTTTGGAACAAATAAGTCCATGTGCACTAACTATAAAGCATTGTAAGTTGAAACTTCACTAATAGATTTAAAACATGACTCATGTTTCATTATATATTTAAAAAGATCACAAACTTTAGAATAATTAAAACTAATATTTGGTAGATCTCTATCTTTTTCTTTATTTGAGAGTTTGGATAAATTTTAACATTATAGTGTTCTAATCTTCTACGCCACAACCAATATTTATCCTTTATTGCACTCAAAAAAGGTATATCTTATATCCTAAAGTCTTCTAAGTTAATTATGTATACATTATCATGAATATTGGTACAAAGTATAAACTCAAATTTAGAACTTTGAAAATTACATTTATCATTCTTGAAGTTCATAAGGTATCCCTCATCACATAATCAACTTATTCTAATAATGTTGTGATTAAGTCCTATAACATAAAAAACTTTTGAAATTAAAGATTTTTTAAGAAGAAAAATATTACCAATACCATATATTTATAATTGATAATTTTCACCAAAAGTGACTTTACCACCATTAAACATGATAATCTTCTAGAAAAATTTATTGTTTCTAGTTATATGATAGGAGAAACCACTATCCATGTACCAAGTGTTGTTTTTGTTAGTACTCTTCTTATTTTCTTGAAATTAATAAAATTAGGATTTTGGTACCCCAAATTTCTTAGGTCTTGCATTGTTATATAAAATAATATTGGGAATCAACATATGGACAATCATTAAATGTTGTACTATTGAAATTTCCTTAGAAAATTAGGAATTATGAAAACCAAGTGATTTTACTCTATTTAAAGAGTACTTATTTTTCCAGTGACCACGACTTTGACACTAAGTATAGAATTGGACACTTTTAGAGAAAAATAATTATTTTTAAAATGGAGTTTTTTATTTTTAAAACTAATCCCTGAAATAATTCTATGAGGTCTTATTTGTATTTACATTTTATCAAAATGTTCTTTACCTGAAGTAAAATTTTATGGTGATTTTTTAGACTTAAAATTTAAGAATTTAGTTTAAAAACTAAATATTTATTCTCATCGGTAGAAAAATAAATATATTTATAATATAATTCTTTAGTTAGATTAGTAACTTATAGGTAAAGTTTTGAAATAAGGGAATTATATTTGGAAAGACCTACCTTAACATTTTTAAGTTTTTCAGAAACCTTAAATTTTTTTCTAGTAAAGTAGAAAACCTTGATAATTCTTCAAATCTAAGTATATAATCCTCTTCAGATGAAGTAGATTATTCTTTATATGTATAATTATAATCATCCACTGAATCAAGATAATTTTTATTTAAAGTAATATTATTTAAGGTTTCAGAAGATACCTTATCCATAAAACAATTATCGTCCTTTCAAATTTTAGTAAGATAACCAATATTATTATGATATTCACTAATGATATTAGAATAATTATTAAAAGATATATCTCCTCCACTTTCAATACAAGTGTAAAAATATTTTATACTTTTCTTTCCTTTTTATTTTTATAAATTCTTTTAATTTTTTTCTTTCTTATCCTTTATTTTCATCTTAGAAAAATTTGGTATGATATGACAATGATTATTATATTAATAACAGATCATCTCAAATGTGTATTTCTTATCAATCCTTTCCATTTTATTTTTCTTATACTTGTATTGAATATCTTTATTTCCAACTATTCTATTCATTCTCTTAAGATAGTTAGGATTTTCCATTTTTAATTTTTTTAGAGGAACCTATTTTAGTATCAACTTTAGCTTTCTTCTTTTTAGAATATTTAGAAATATTTTCAGAATATTTTACTTTCTTTTCAATAGATGAAGTTGAATAAAAATATAATACATTTTTCTTTTTCATCTTTTTAGAATCTCTATTAAATATGCCTTTATATTTCATAATAATACCAATTATATCATCTATGACTAGTTTATATTTTTTATTAGTATCATCAAGTGTTGTTATTTTAGATTCCTAATCTCTAGGTATAATCTTAATTATCTTATCAATCATGATCTCATCAATAATATCTTTATCAACCAAATATTTTAATATATTCAAAATCATCATAAATATATGATGCATCTTAGCAACAAATTTTCTAGGTATAAAATCAAAATCTTGATAATCATCTCTGAGCATAGCTCTCCTCATTTCATTAACTTTGGTTTTCCCAAAGTGAGTAACTTCCAACTTTTTCCATATTCTATTTTCACCTTCACAAGATGATATATGATTATATATATTTCTAGTCATTAAAAATAATAAAGTGTTTCTAACTCTATAATTAAAATTATATTCCAAATTTTAATGATTCATAATAGTAGAAACTTCTTTGTCTTAAATTTGATAGTTACCAGTAATAATCACAAAATTATCAACTCCTATGTTGATAAAAAAAGTATTCATTCCATATATTTAATAATTATAGTCAGTACCATAAAATATTAGTGGTCTTCCAGTATTCATATTCTCAAGAGTCCCAATATTCATACCTTCCATTTTTATAAAACAAACACACACTATCTATAAAACAAGTTAGTGTAACAAAGTTTATAAAAAAATTTGTAAGTAAAAAATTTTTATACATAGAAACTTACTTGATATAACAAATATAAATTTAAAAACAAAATCAAAATATTTTATGATATTATAGAACCCCTATATTCAAGTAAGTAACTCTTTCTTTATTATTTTTAAGTATGTAAAGTTTTTTGGTGAAGTTTAGGAGGGTTTGGAATACTTTTGAAATATTTTTGGGGATTTTATAAGGGTACATGATTTGTGAAAGGTTTTTGGAAACCATGAAAATCCTAAAGGAAACCATGCACAATGAGACATGGGATAATGGGAAGATGCACGATTAGGTGTACGGTTTGGCCAAACCGTACAAAAACCTAGGAGAAACCATGAAAAGTGGTATAGAGATATTTTGAACGGTTGATACATAGTTTATATAACAATGTGGGTCAACCATGAGAGGTTCTCAATGTGGTGGAGGCTGGTTCACGATTAGAACTTGGTTTTCCTAACCGTTTGATTAACTGTGCACAGTTTAAAAGTGAGATCCAAACAAAGTGGATCTCACTCGGGATTACCACTAATCCATTCTTTTTACCTATAATTCAGAACTAATTTGAGATTTATTCCTCCAAAATGTTTTCGAACCTATCACCATGGAATCAGAAGTAATCCATATTCATTTCTTAGTGAGTTTAAGCTCAATTCTCACGATAAGTCTTTGTTTATGGTGGGTTTTCATGGTTTTTATTAGATATACTTTCTTCCCTCTCTCAGTTTCTTAGATCTAGTACAATGTGGATATATCTAAGGTATTTTATGCCAATTATGGTTATATTTTACCTTTTTTATGATAGGGTAAGAGTTCTAAGGTGGTTTTTTGGATATTCAACCCACTTTTGTGGACATTTTGGTGTCATTCTACATTTCGTCATAATTTCTTGAGGTTGGTGGCTTCAATCTCAACTCATCTTGTTAGAAATATAAGTATTTATTTTAAATTGATTGTTTTTATTTAAATTTATTGTGAAATTGTTGTGAAATTATTGAAGGAATCCTTTTTGGGTTAATGTTTACGAAATTTTGTAAATTGGGTGTTTTGGTAAAAACTGAAATTGGTAACATGATTTTAAAATTTTGATTTTAAAATGGTTTTTTGGTTTTGATGCATGGAAAATGGGTTTTCAATAAAAATATGTTTTTACTGAAATGGTTTGGAACCTCTTGGTTTGGGATGATTGTTGGATTAAATGGTTAAGTGTGAGTTGAATGGGATGGATATTGGTCATGAAGTACCACCATCAAAGGGGTTGGTTATGGACGTGAAGTTCCACCATCAATGGTAACTCCAAGATTGTGTGGTTGAATGTGTGCATGTGTTACTATGATAGGCCAACATGGGATTTGATAAATGTTTAAATGAATTGTTTGGTTGGTTTCTTATAAATTTGTTTTCTTTGAGAAAACTGTTTTGCTATGGAAATTGTTTTATATTATGATATAAACTAATTTCAATTGTTTTATATAATTTTTTTATATAAATTTTCTATCATGTTCTATCCTAGTGGAATGAGTAGGGAAGTCATTTGGGGAAAACCTATTGAGTTTCATTACTCACCCCTACTTTGGCACTTTGGCGCTTTTACAAATATTGTTTATCAGGACACAGGTAAAGGTAAGGTATCACACTTCTTTAGCGGTGATTTTTGATACATGGGATGTATTGTGGAGTTGGATCATGGATAATGTTGGGATATATTGAGTTATGTTGATGTCATTTAGTTTTTTTTGTTTTATATTCCATTGTTTACTTTGATTATAGTAGCCTTCCATTGTGGTACTCTTTTGTAGTTTGGTGTTTGATATAAATGGTATTACATTGAGTTATTTTACATTGTTATAATGCATCATGTAGTGGTAATTTTATTATGGAATGTATGGTTTGATTTTTTTATTTCTAAAAGGAAAAATCATCCCCCAATTATTTTGAATCACATGGAATTTATTTCCAGCCTTTGGCGCCTTGGGGATGTCGCTTAAGGCCAAGTTGCAATTCCTCATCGGCTTAAGAAAATGAGGAGGGTGGGATGTTACAAGTGGTATCATATTGTTTGATCCTTGATTTAAAAGTTTTCATCAGTTATATTGGTCTTGAAGTTTACAATCATTCTGGGTTTCTTTTCGAGTTGGGATCATATAAAGGAGTGGGATTGTCATGACTTGAAATGTTGAGCATAAAAATACATAGATAACCTTTTTATGCTAAACTTCAAGTTACTAGGTATTTGGGTACATAAGTGTTATGGAGACACTTATAGGAGATGTAATATCATTATCATGGGTTTATCCAATGCGACAATCATGACATGAATTATAGAAATTACTTCCCACTAGGAGTTTATATTTCATTGTGAGTAATGATTTGGTAAAAAAATGATTTTTGAAAAATGTTGAAATTGTTTTAAATGTGAGATTTTGAGAAGGAATGATATGAGTATTTTTTAAATGTTATGATTTTCAAAAGCATGATGAGATTTTTCAAAAATGGATGAACATGGAAAAGGTTGAATTTTGGAAAGAAATTTTGTGATATATTATGTGGTAAAATTTTAAATTGTTAATGCTTTAGTTGATAAAGAGTGAGACTTATGGCGTTTTTTGTGTTTATAGAAAATGAAACCCAATAGGCATTGTAGAAACCAACTGGAGGAAGCTATTGAGAATGTGGTTGAACCTAAGACATAGGTGAACCAATAGATGGTTTAAAGTATAGTCCAATATTTTTAGTATGTGGACAAAGAGAACTAGATAAATAAAGCAAGGCACATGGATCACTTTTTCCAGTTCTAGAATCATAATCCACCCATCTTTTGGGGTGATTCATAACTGGAAAAGGTAGAAGTGTGTCTGAAAAGGATTAATCAAATCCTCAATTTCTTTGGCACACTAGCATAGCTAAAAGTGAAGTTAGTTATGTTTATGTTGGAGGATATAGAATTCCAATGGTGGGATTTATAAATCCCAGCTAAATTGGACCAGTGCATTTATTAGGAGGATTTTGATGAATTGTTCAATAAACAATTATATCCTCACACATTCAGAGTACGTAGAATGATATAATTTTTCATATTGGAGTAGGAGAGCATCTTAGTGATAGATTATGTAGCTAAATTCATGAATTTAGTTTACTTTTTACCTCAAGTTTCTGCTAGTGTATCCTTGAAAGCACACATTTATTAATTGGGGCTAGGGTAGGAGGTTCACTCAAAGATTGATGTGATTTGTATAACAGATTATACGGAGATGGTCAATAGAGAGATAATGAAAGAAAGGGACATATTAGGAGATATGGGAGGAGGGATAATATTGATACCTATACGAAATAATGGTAACTCTAATGCAAGTAGCAAGCAAAAGAGGGAAACTTATTTACAAGGAAGTGGGGTGGATCAGAATCAAATGGTTGGATCATTAAATTTTCCTCCAAAACCCAAGAGTAAGAAATGATGTTTCTAATGTGTCTATTTAAACCACATGAAGCATTATTGTACAACACCACCTAGGGAATGCCACAATTACAACCAGATGGGGAATATTTAGTGCTATTGTTGTAGTGCTCCGAGGTTGGGTGTTCAAGACACTTCTCAGGTGTCATAAATGTCGTATCCTTAAACAAGATGAGGGAATCATAATACATCTCATTAGTATAACTGAGCTAGCTATAATGATTCGAGGAATACCATGACTCCTCATCAAGGGAAATCTCAATAGGGAAATAAGGATCAAAGTGTAGCGATTAAGCAATTATATGGAGATGAGTAAGTTATTGTGGATGATCAGTCCAGACCATTGATAGTGTGAGGTATGATTCTTTTGAACTATACCCTTACGCAAGATTTATTTGATATGAATATATCCCATTCATTTATTGCTTCTTGAGCTATTGATTTTCTGGGTTTATAATTTGAGATGATTCCTTCGGCGTTGAAACATCAAACTCCTCTCAGTCAAAGAGAATGTAGAGCCTTAGTGTGTAAAGAATGTTCTATAATAGTTTATGGAGATAAGTTGACACAATATTTCTTTTTAATTAAGATGTATTTATATGATATAATCCTATGTATGGATTGGTTTAAAATGTTCAAGGCTCATGAATATTGGTATACCCGAATGTTCAGTTTTAAAAACGATAATGGTGTCGAGAATATCTTTAGAGAAGACCTGAATGTAAAGGTGGGTGAAATGGGATTGTTGGAACCATAAATTGGAACGATCTCATACCAGTTGGAAGACTTGACTTTGGAATCATTGGAAGAGATCTAGAGTAGTTGTTTTCCAATGGGTTTTGATCAGTTTCTGTATTTTTTCCCAAAAATTTCCTAGGGTTTCCACCCACAAGATAAGTGGAGTTTATGATTGATCTCCTTCGAGGGACTAGTCCTATTTCCCTTCTGTATTAAAACATGGCACCAATATAATTATGGGAATTGAAAGTGAAGTTGGAGGATATGGAAATAAAAGGGTTCCTTTGGAAAAATATGTCTCTGTGGGTAGCACCACTATTGTTTTTCAAAATGGTAGATATAACTATTTATATGTGTGTGGATTATTGTAAGATTAACCAAGTTATGATAAAGAAAATTTATAAACTTCCATGTATTAATGATATTTTAGACCAATTTAGGGGAGCTAAGTGGATCTCCAAGATTGACTTGCAATCATGATATCACCAATTACGAGTTCAGAAAGAGGATATCCCAAAAAAAACTTTCAGAAGTAGATATGGACATTATGAGTATGTGGAAATTCCTTTCTATCTTAAAAATGAATCAACGGTATTTATGGAATTGATGAATCATAAATTTTAGTGATATCTATATTATTTTGTGGTGGTGTTTGTGGATGAAATATTGGTGAATTTAAGGACAAGGTATAATCATGAGAAACACTTGGCAATAGTGTTGGGAATCCTGAGGGATCATCATCTATATTCTAAATTATCAAAGTGTGATTTTTTTATACAAGAGGTATGTTTCTATGGCCATGTAGTCTCTGAAAGAGTGCTTCTATGGATCCAGAAAATATAAAGGCTATTATATATTGGCAACCACCAAAGAATTTCTTTGAGATACACAGTTTCCTTGGTCTAGATAGTTATTATTGATGCTTTATTCTTGATTTTTCACAACTATCTTCACCTATTAAATCTTTGAAAAGAAATAATGTTCCATTCTATTTGGATGAGGAATGTTAGAAGTATTTTCAAGCGCTTAAATTTTTCCATACATCAACACCAATCTTTATTTTTCTAGAATCAGGATAAGGGTACGTAGTGTATTGTAATACTTTGAGATCTAGGTTTGGATGTGTTCTCATGTAGAGAGATCATGTTATTTATTATGGTTCAAGGCAGTTACTAGTGCATGAGAAGAATTACCCAACACATGATTTGGAGTTAGATGTTGTAGTACATGCTTTGAAGACTTGGTGTAATTACCTCTTTAGTGATAAATTTACTATGTTTATAGATCATAAGAACTTGAAACACATTTTCTCACTAAGATATTTGAACCTGAGATAAAGAATCTAGATAGAGTATCTCCATATGTTCAACTTTGAATTGATGTATACAATGGGTAATTCAATACCATGGAAACAAAATTAAATAGAAATTCATATGCTTAGTTGGTGCAAGAGGCTTTAGATCAATGGTAGTTGATACCAGTGATACCAGACATGAACTTGTAATGTGATGACCAAGGTGATGTTATGGTTTTCTTTCCAGTATTTTTTATTATTAATTTGGTGAAGATGGTTAAATAGAAAAAGATATTCGATTTAGAATGTGTGTATGTGATGCCAAAACTCAATGGTGGGGAGACCATTGAGGGATGGAAGCTGGATGGGAGTTAAATTTTATGGTTTAAATATCAGATGATCAAACATATGAATTTTCATAAACAACTTCTTCATGCTTACCACCAATCGATATGGGATGTTCATCCTGGAATAAAAAAGATATATAAGGAATTAAAAGCACAATTTTAGTGGATTGACATGAAAAGGAAGGTGTATGAGTTTGTTTTAAGATGTTTTTCTTATCAGTAGGTGAAATTATAGCATCAACAAACAATAGGGACATTGTAGTCTTTACCTATTCCCATTTGGAAATGAGAGCAGATAACTATAGATTTTTCACAGGTATCCCAAGAATGGTTTGGAAACAAGATTCCATATGGGTTATAGTGGATTGAATCACAAATTCGAACCATTTAATCATATTCAAGAAACTCATATGGTGAAAGACTTGTCCAACATCTATATCTGAGAAGTGTTAAAGGGGTATACAGTACTAGTTTCAATAGTGTTAGATAGATATTTTCGGTTTAAGTATAATTTATGTAAATCCTTATATAAATCCATTCATAATCAGTTGAATATGAGTATGACATATCATCCTCAGACAGAAGAACAATCCAAACGAATGATATAAACATTGGATGACATGTTGTGGGATTTCCTAATAGATTTTAGTTGCTCATGGAAGGATCACATACTGTTAGTTGAGTTATCATGCCTTAATACATATAGATCTTTTTGAATAATTGTATGGGATTCATGGTCGTTATCTACTTTGTTGGGTAGAAATAGGTTAGACTTCAATGGTTGGGCTGGGGCTTGTCCAAGAGACAATGAAGAAGATTCAGTTGATTGAGAAAAGGATGGAGATGACTCTGAGTCATCATAAATTGTATTTGGATCCCCATAAACTACAATTTTCATTCAATATGAGTTATAATGTGTTTTTGAGGATCTATCCAAGTCTTGGACATTGATGTTTTAGGAAGTGGTTTGAGTTATCTCCTCGATACATAATCCCTTTTTATACACTTGAATAGATTAGATAGGTGGAATATCATATAGTTTTTTCCACCACGGTTTAGTGTCATGCATAATGTGTTTCATGTATCTCAATTGAAAAAGTATCATCCTAATCCTAACCATGTGATTATATGGGATCACATTGAACTTGAGATAGACTATTTGTTAGTGCATATCCCATTATAGATTGTGTATAGGCAAGAGAAATTCTTCCATGGTAAAAGCATAATTCTAGTGTGGGTTTTTTGGAAACATGGTTAGATTTAGGAAGAGACCTGGGAATGGGATAAATAAATGATCGAGCAATGGATTAGAATATTTTAGAACAATAGTGGTTTTCTACTTTTTAGGGATAGAAAGGCCAATGGTGGGGAGAATGTAGCACCCCTTGTTTTAGGTAAGAAACCCTTTCTTTTTTATTATAAGTATATAAAGTGTTTGGGTGAAGTTTGGGAGGGTTTGGAAAACTTTTGGAATATTTTTGAGACTTTTCTAAGGGTGAAAATTTGGTGAATGGTTTTTGGAAATCATGAAACTTCTATAAGAAACCATACACAATGAGATAGGGGATAATAGGAAGGTGCATGATTAGGTGTACGGTTTGAAAAAACCATGAAATGTGGGACAAAGAGATTTTGAACAGATGACACATGGTTTGTCTATCCATGTATTCCAATAGTATGTGGTGATCCTTGAGTCAGAGGCTGGTGCACGGTTAGTTCATGATTTTCCTAATCGTGAAACTAACCATGCACGGTTTAAAAGTGAGATTTGGAAAAAGTGGATCTCAGTTGGGATTACCTATAGGGCTTTTTTCCCTCCAATTCAGACCTAATTAAATATTTCATCCTCCAAAAGGCAATGGAACCTCTTTCCATCAACTCAGAAGTTATTTATAGGCGTTTCTTGGTGCGTTGAATCTAGATTCCCATAGTAAGTATTTGTTTATGGTGGTTGTTCATGGTTTATATTAGATATACTTTCTTCCTTATCTTGGTTTATTAAATATAGTTCACTGTGGATATATCTATGTATTTTTATTCTAATCAAGGTTAGATTTGGAATTTTTGATATTAGGGGAAGATATCTAAGGTGGGTTTTGGAGATTCAATCCAGTTCTGTGGTCATTTTCACACCATTCTTCATTTCGTCATAATTTTCTAAGGTAGATAGACTCACTCTCAAATACTCTTTTTAAAATTAGAAGGATTAATTTCAAATTGATTTTTTTTCTTGAAATTTTTTATGAAATTATTTTTAATGATTTATGGAAACCTTCTGTGGTGATGATTTATGAAATTGTGAAAATTAGGTGTTTTGGTAAAAAGTTAAAATGTGTAACATGATTTTAAAATGATTATTTCAAAATGGTTTTTTTAGTTTTGATGCATGAAAAAAGGGGTTTTCAAAAATAAATGGTTTTATTGCAATGGTTTGGCACCTTTTGGTTTGGCATGATTGTTAGATTAAATGGTTAAGCATGAGTTGAATGGGATGGATATTGGTCATGATGTACCACCATCAAAGGGATGGGTTATAGATGTGAAGATAAACTATCAATGGTAAAACCAAGATTGTGTGGTTGAAATTGTGCATGTGTGTCTATGATAAATGGAATGGGTTATACAAACATATATTTAAAAAAATGGTTGAATGAATTGTTTGGTTGGTTTCTTGGAAATTGGTTTTGTTTGAGAAAACTTTTTTTCTATGGAAATTGTTTTATATGATGATATAAAATTTATTCAATTATTTTATATAAATGTTCTAAAATGTTCTATCCTAGGGGCGTGAGTAGAGAAGACATTTGGGGAAAACCTACTGAGTTTCATTACTCACCCCTAATTTGGCACTTTGGTGCTTTTGCATATATTTTTTATCAGGACACATGCAAAGACAAAATATCACAATTCTTTTGCAGTGCTTCATGATACTTGGGATGTATTATGGAGTTGGGGCATGGAGAATGTTGGGATATTTTGAGTTATGTTGGTGTCGTTGAGTTTTTTTTTTGTTTTTTCTTCCGCTGTTTACTTTGATACTAGTAGTCTTTCGCTGTGGTACTCTATTATAGTTTGATTTTTATATCAATGGTATTACTTTTAATTGTTTTACATTATTGTCATGCATCACTTAGTGGTCCTTTTTTATGGAATGTTTGATTGGGTTGTTTTATTTATCAAAGGAAAAAATATTCCCTAATTGTATTGAACCCTTGGAATTTATTGCAAGCCTTTGATGCCTTGGGGGATGTGTCTTAAGGCCAAGTAGTAATTTCACCTCGACTCGAGAAAATGAGGAGGGGAATGATGTTATAGATATAGTAGTAGAACCTAATTTGATACCAAATGTGGGATCATGAGAGTATATAGAATACTATAAGAGTGGGGGGGGGTGAATTTTAGTTTAAAAACAAAAACTAACAAAAAATGAAAAAACTCTTAAAAATAAAATATCAGATAAACACTTTGTTTGATTCTCATAGTTTTTATATCAGATGAACAGTTCATCTAATTAATATATGTTACGAAATTTTAGAACAATTAACCATTTTCTATATAATTTTCTTGGTGGAAATGAAAACTTGTAAAAATAAGTAAACTAATATTTTATAAAATAGATAAGAAAAACATATAGAAGTTTATAAAAGATTCTACACTTGATCATTAAGTGTTTAAAGAAGTTACAAATCCTAACTTTGGGTATCTATGGTTTCACCTAACCGTAAAGTATGTTTTCTTTATTAAAGGAAACCGTCAATCAAGAAGTTCATACACATCTCTATCTTCCTATCCTTGGAATCACTCAATAAAAATGATTATAAACACATCTATCTTTTTATCCCTATAAGACCTCGATCAAACCTAATTAAAAAAATCTTTTACAAATGTAAAATGTTTTAATTTATTTAAAGTCCTCACAATGATACCATAAATTAGAAAACACTCCAAAGATTACAAAGTGAAAACTAGTAACAAGATGTTACAAAGAAACAAAGAAAACTTCATATGGATTGAATTGTAAAATCATTCACTCCATCCTCCTCAAATTCACCTCTATTTATAGGAAAAGATCCAATGGTCATATTCCATGATTGAAAAAGTTGTTTTTAATGGATTCTGAAAAACTCTTCCTTCACTTAGAATGTTATGTATAGTGTTCATATGATGATCATTTTTGTAACATCATCAAAATGATATTAAAATTTCCTTAGATAGAGTAAACTTAGTTCATCCAATATGATAAAATTTATTTGTTTGATAAAACAAATGTCATCGTCTGATAGTTTTTATAAAGGTTCATCCAAAGAGTTTGTCTACCTCTGTCTAGTAAATGTCTGTTTCATTAACAAAGTAGAACTTTGTCCAGTGAGACTTAGTTATAATTTGTAAGTTAGAAATTATAAAAACTTCATTTGATGAAATATTAAATATTCTATTTCATGTAAAAGTTAAATGTCCATCCGATTATATAGTTTCATATGAAATAATTTGTCAGAGAAACTTTTTACAAAGTTACGTCTGATGAACAATGTTTTATACATCTAGTAATAAAATATGTTTTCAACAAAAACATTATAAAAACACGGGAAGTGTAGATTTAGTAAAAATAACGTTTTTAAGAAAGGGTATTATGATTTTCAAAACAAATACTAAAAAGTTATGAAAGTAGAACTTTTGAATCAACACCGAGGATTTCTAAGGTGACGATTAGAGGATGGTGGTGCACATGTGGATCACCACTAGAGGGATTATACCATTGAATATTCTTACCATAATAATGGTACGAAAAAAATTGGCGAAAAAATATTCAATGAAGAAATAATTTTAGTGAAAAGGTTATTCATTTTTTCATAAATTAATTATAAATTATATGTGATGATCTGACCTTCTTGGTTCTAGTGTAATATTCAATTAATATTCAATTTTTTTCCTTCAGTCATGATGTTCTTCATCATGTGAATCTAGGGGTATTCATTTAATATGATAAAAATTTTATATGGATATACACAAAAGATGATTCTAGTGTTCTTAGAACCTTCAAGCGGTATCAAAGCGGTTAAATAAATAATTTATAATTATTTATTAATCATTTATTAAAGATATGAATTTGTTAGTTTTCATTTCTATATTAATTTTTTTTATTAATTTGAACATAAACATTTCCTTTTCTCCTCAAATATCACTCATATAACCAATAATATGTTAAAAATACAAAAAAAACATTCATAGACCCCATCAGGAGGTTCCAAGGGTTCTGGTTGGATAACATAATACTACACGATGTGCAGACTATTGGGAAAAACTGTGTATCTATGTTATTGCGCCAAGATGATCCATAAGAAATCTAGGTAGTCATGAAATAAGTACTTGTGGAATGCATTTAATTCACACTATGTGTTTACTGGTTCAGGCTAACACAGATTTTGTTAGACTACACGTCATGTAACTCGCTTACACACTATATGGTCTATGTGTTTTTATGGAAGAAAACTTGGGGTACAATTCATGTCATGCATTTATTACATGACATGGGGATTGAAAAAACATAAAACATCAAGGTCACATGGAATTTAGTTGGTGTACACATCATGTACCTCATATATGTTCATGATTTAGAAACATGCTTGGTCCCTAGGCATGTGCCATAGAAATGGGAAGAAGACATTACCTGACGTGTATCCCTAGTACATGTTATGTTACCCGTTGTACCACATGTAATTAATTTTAAATGAAGAGAAAATTTATTATATAATTAAACATATTTAACATGTGTCTATGTGTCATTTATTAAAAGTACACACCATGTGATAGGATTATTAACTATATATTAAATTAATTTTTATCTTAAATTTTTAATTGTAAGAAGTGTTTGATCTTTACGTATAAGTGTACTCTGCATGCATTAATAACATTACACGATACATAATTTACATGTGTCTATGTGTCATTTCTTGATAGTATATGGCTTGTAATTATCTTTCACTCCATGTATACTTGATTCCATATGAGTTCACAATATAAGGACTATGTCAGGTAGTTTGGATGAGTACATGTCTTTGGATACTAGTACACATATTTACTTTATTAATTTGTTTAAAATTATGGATAATGAAAATTTATATGGAGTTTTGGATTAAATTAAGATAAATATAATTAAATTATTAATCAAATAATTAATTTGATTAATTTGAGGATTTTTATCTTAACTAAAGAATGAATTGAAGTGAATTCTAACTAGATGGAAAATATATTCATTTCATATAAGTGGGGGCTTATGGGCTAAGGCCAGACATATATATGTGAATGATTTATTTAATTTATTATTATTAAATTAAATTATAGTATGTGTGTAATTTAATCTTATCATTATATAAAGGCCTATATGCCCATAGTTTATTTTATGTAAACCTTTTAACTAGTCCTTTGGTTCTACTCACCTATGTGTGAGTAATGCTTATATAATAGATAGAGATACCAGGTGAGTGGAGGTGGATCAGGTTTGAAGCTAAGGAATAACTAATCCAAGAGATACATAAGAGGACTTTTGGAATTCTTCAACATAGACCACGTTATGGTTCAAGGTGTTTTCACCCTAGGTATGAGGGTTATTTTAACATAAACTATAGAAACTAACCATTAGATAATATCATGATCATACCATTTTTATTATTTTATTTCTATGAAGGATGCATGGTTAATTTATTTATGGATGTTTTATTGCAATTATATAAATTTATGAATTAACAAGCATGCAATATGGAATGAAAATAAATTGGATTTTGCGTGAATTTTATCTAAGACATGGTTAATCACTTAAGTAAAATACACTTAATATTAATAACTACATAATAAGATAAAATGTGTAATTTATTCTTAAAGATAAAAATACATCAAATTAAGAATATTAAGTTAGTATAGCCTTTAATTACTTAATTTATAATGGAACCAATATATTATAGTGTTTGATTCAGCCCTTTCTGGGTCAATATCATTTAACGGGGAAAACTAAAGAAGGTTTTGGTTTGAATTAACCAAATTCACAATAAGAGAAGCATAGCCTACTAGAAATGGTGAAAATTTGGCAGTAATAGTTAATAAAATACAAACATAGAATTTTAGGATTGTGGAGTCCACTCAATAGATCAATGAATTGTGAGTTAATGTAGTTGGAAAAGACCTATAAACCTAAATACCTTTGAGTAATTTACTAGGACCTTGCTTGGGATACAATAAGGGAAATATGGGCCGTTTCCATTAGAATATACATGTGATTGGATATTCCAAAATTTATAGTGATAGATATTGTGTTTTTATAAAATAGTGATAGAATAATAAATTAAATTTATTATATAATATTTTCCAATAAATATAGAAACTAAAAAATTATTTTAATTAATGTAGAGTATGGAAAATGAAATCATCATAACACATTGTTTTTTTCAAGACACTGACTATGTACTCATTGAATCATATTTCCATGTTTGGTATAATTGTTTTATACAATAAACTACCATAATAAAATTTATACAATGTTCTAGATATCCCAATACACATTAATACAACTCACTAAGCAAGAAAAGGTGAAAATGATACCTATAGGAGGCACATAGGGATTATTCAATTTTCCACTGTGTTAGGATATCAGTTATGTATAGAGAACTAATAATGTGACATAAGGACATGGATTACTATACCATTATATCTCATATCCCATCCCTTGAGAATCATAAATATATGATTTTAGATAAATTATATTTTCACTACACTATACTAGTGTAAATTGTATGAATGTACTTATATATTGATATTTTCTTCAATATACTAAAGTACATTAATCAATTAGAGAAGTCAGATTTACATATAGATAAGAAATTATCTATTATTATCATACTATCATTATAATCTTACAGTTTATCCTTATGTATCTAGAATTATGAGATTAATAGTTCAAATGAACAACTCAGGAATCTTTTTACAGAGCATCACCAAGTAAATAAGAGTTTCAGGGAACTCGGTTCCACAACCCTTACGGTGAACAACATGAAATGCAAGGTTGGAAACCCCATGACCAACTCTAGGTCAACATAACCCTTTTAACATCTTTCTATGAGAAAATATATTTATAGAAATCATGTTTAACATGATCCTGTTAACCTCCTTGTGGTCCAAAAGGTCATTTGAAAAAGGAAACTACAATGAAATGAAGAATGTGAAAGATGTTACATCTACTTCAAGAATATATTAATCATAGTATGTAATGTCTCTATCTCACTTATTGGGTATATAATATTCTTTCATTTTAATAAAATAACTAAATAAGTAAGATGTATTCACCCAGTGGTTTAAAAAAGTGTGATTCCAATGTATTTAATGAGAAGAATACGTAAACATAACAAAAAGAAATGTGTGTTCTCTAAGTGGTTAATAAAGGTTGATTCATATTCCATTAGTGATAAACACGTAGAAACATTACAATAAGAAAGGTGTTCTCTCCCAGTAACTAATTAAGGTTTATTTCTATGCCATCATTGAGAATAACATATAAAAATTACAAGAAAAAGGTGAATTATCCTAGTGTCTGATAAAGGGAGATTCCTATATTATCAGTGAGAATTACACCAAAAAATTACAAGAAGAAAGGGGTATTCTCATAGTGTATGAGAAAGGGTGATTCCTATGTTAGTTATGAGAAACACATTACTTAATAAGTAAGGTGTTTTCTCCTAGTAACTGATAAAGGGTGATTCCTATATCAATAATTTTTAACACAAGACTTCTAATTTCCCATAAAATTGATTCTATTTGAACTATAATTTTTGTCAAGTTCCACCAAAAATTTATCCTAGTGTTCCATTAAAACACAACAAGATGTTATTTCTTTTAAAATAAATATTTTTATGGTACAATACAGTTAATAGTTCAATAAAACTTGAATCATATATATATATATTTAATTGGTAATAAATGAAGAATATAATTATAAAACTCATACCAAGTTATGGAAAAAGAATTATTAGTCATGTAAAAACATAATTTGTGATGTATATACACAGTATGACATTTAGACTCTTTGAAGATATAACTCCTAATTATATTAAGTAATTATGTTTTAGACTATTAAACCTTTATAAATAAAGTTATTCTACAAATTTTTCAAGGATATTTCAACTACATAGAATTAAATATTTCAAGTTTAACCAAGAGGTAATTTCATACAGTACATTAAATTCCATTAAGAAATTTTAGGAATGATAAATGAAAGTAATGAATAAAGTTGGTAAAAGGGTTTTATATCTGTATTTCAGTATTTCATGATTCCTTTCCAGATATGTTTTACAAATTCTAGTGTAACATTTAACTATATGACTAAAATGGATAATAGATATCATATATGTTATGATATGAAGAATGTTTACTATGTAAAATCCCTAGGTTTTTTATGATATCCATTTATAAATCTATGAAAGATTCAAATTTACATCATAAAACACAAGGTGTATCTTAGTTAATTATCCATATAGCTACTAAGGATATTAAAATCCCTAATATAGAAATGTATTTATCATAACAACTATATTTATATGTGGGAAGAACATCTATTTTGAGATAGTGGGAGTAAATAAGGCTTCAGTTGAATCTTGGTTCTAGATGCACAAGTGGGTATAAGAACATTAACCTTTATAATTTCTAGGGGGATTTTTCTAGAGAAACATACTATATAGGAAGGTTAAAACCATAGTGGTGGTTTTATATTCACCACGATGGGTGATGTATTACTTGATAAGAATAATAAAACCAATAGGGAGTAATAAGTTGCAACTAGCTATGATTGAAAAGGTATTATAAATTTAAAGATGGATTCTATATATTAAAATCCATTTTTTACTTTGGTGATTGATGTAAATATATTTATGGTTATTCAAAATAAACTATATATGGATGGCACAAGAAAGGAACCAATAAAGATTATCTGGTTATACCAAATCATCATGCTTAAATCCATTTGAATTTTACTTTTCATAGCTACTATAATCATTATATTAGACATCATATGTTAATTCAACCTCCCTTAGAGATAAATTTATGGAACTTGTAGTCCATGATCCATGATTATGGGGTTACATGGTTTTATAAATATCACACATCATGTGACTATGGGTCACATGCCATGTATTGCAGAACCATGTTCCTCAACATGTACTCTACATAAATTCCATATCAATGTGTCAAATTCATAAGTTATTTACACCTCTACACACATTTTGAGTCTTGTAAAAGATGTATTGATGTGTTTTAGAAGTACACACCAATTAGATCATGTGGTTATACATGATGTGTAATATTAGTACATGTTGTGAACTATATTATATGAGAAAAACTCTCAGTGTGCATGATAAGTTTCTAGAAATGAATATACTATGTGTACCTTTCTAGACCTGATTTTTTATTTTGGTTTTACAAAAATTTGGATGGTTGTGGTACACAAACAGAATATCTAAACGCCCTACATATTGTGTATTGTATAGACTTATATATTCTTTATAACTTTCCACTCAGGTTGTAGTTTTGGATGCTTGAGTAGTCCACTCTAAGAGATTTTACATGTATAATGTGATGGTAGGAATATACTTATCATCTGGTGTTTATTTATGAGGTTATTGATCAATTAAATTTACATATAATTTATATAGATGATATGTGTATGCATACAATTAGAGTAGACACAGGGTTGGTAACCCTTTTGGAAACATATCATCTTCAGGATGTGGGTCCTACATATACTTAGCAAAGTAGGTAACCCTCATATAGTGATGTGGTGCATATCCTCCACATATAGAGCATAAAACCCTATTATCCAATGTAACTTACATGGTGAGGTGTGGGTCCTCCATAGAGGTTGATACCCTCTCGGCTGACTTAATTTATTCAGTGAGTTGTGAGTCTTCCAATACCATTGTAGCTAAGGGATGTTGTGAAAGTGATGGCTGTGGGATAGTTTTTGGGTTATTATTACACATGGATTTGGTACCCCCTTGAAAATAATTTATATATTAATGAGACGTGGCCCCCGTATGTGGATACAACAAGGTAGCATGTATGATTTTAAGTTTAGGTAGTTTCAATTAGGTGAACTACATATGTCATGGGTTTTGTAATCATTTCTGTGTATACTAATTTGAATTAGAGACATGTTTTACAACTAGGATGTTGGATTCAAACTTCCAAAGTATTATTATATTATTTTAATTATTATGGGATATAATCCTTGTTAGATATGATTTACAAAAATTGAGATTGTTTCCTTATTTGTGATTACCTTGATCTTTAAGTATATCTGGTATCCTTGGGTTCCATACCTTTTACCTTGGTCTTTGGTTTGAGCTAATTCATTATTTATTATTTACTTTGTGTTTTTTTGGCATCCTATAGGGTATTATTATACTCACTCCTATAAAGGATTCATGCCCACACATGTTGTATCTATAAAAATATTTCATATTTCAGATATATCCTTAATGGACATTGGAATTGTGAAGCTTGTTTAGAGCTGAATTTCAATGGATCATGGTGGTTCTTGACAGTGAAAATATAAATTAAAGTACATTAAAGTAGTTTCTACTAAAAGGAGTAATATTCATTTTCTTATAATATATTTTTATTGATGATTCTATATTCACACATTTGTATACCCTCATAATGTCTACACTTGTGTAGTTGTATCAATTAGTTTTTGTACACATGCACATGCATTTTTCATATAGTTTGGTTGTGTGTGTGTGTGTATATATAGTTCTTGTTGGTGGTGGTTGTTGTAAATAACTTTTATATTGAGTTTCACTTTAGTTATGGTTTAATATAGGCTATGGCCTTCCATGTATGTTTTTTTCTCCTTAGTGCTAGTCATCATACTTTAGCCTATTAGAGCCAGTCTTAGGGTGGAATATTCTTCTTACTGCTGGAATAGGTGGGGTTTTAGTGGTTTATGTCATTTTAGAATTAAATTAGAGTGTTTTGAATCTTGGGGATGATGTTTAGAGTTACTTATCTTATGAGGGTCTATTTTGGAATTAAGGGAAATATTTTCAAGGGGTTTTTTAGTCTAGTAAACAGAGTAGGAGAACTAGTGTTGGTACAATAGTTGAGATATCTATTCATACAAGGTCTAATAATATATTGATAAACTTAGAACACTAAAGTATCAGTTTTGGGGTATAATAATGATGATACATGCATCATATAGTGGTCAGTTTTACTTTTCATGTCCTTTTTATATAGTCCCACCTATATATGCTCTATTAATTATGGGTTTATCTCATCAATAGGATGTTACTTGTTGAAAACTAACCCAGATTTATAGATAAAGGAATGGTGAAACCATGATTGGTTCTTGAGCCTCTCATCATTGAGGATTAAATCACTAAGACGTTTTCTAGAATATGATTTGGTGATATCTATTCCCATGTATGGAGGGATGATTTACCGCCATTGTTAGATGATAATAGATTCTTGTAGAGTGAATGATAATTGAGAGAAAGGAAAAGTACATTGATTAAACTAAAAGTTACCAAGCTCATCTACCAAAATTCTAAGTGAAACTCAATCCAATAATATCTTTAACAATTCCTAACAGATTTAAATTCACTATTATCCCAAAGTACCAAAATGATGGGATCAATTAAAAAATATATGGAAAACCATATCAAGGAATTTCTTAAATAGTCATAAGAACAATATCAGGTTCAATAAGTTCAACTTATAAGTCATTAAAAGGGGTGGATCCAACTCTACTCCTCTTTCAGACAAACCCTCTTCATAACCTTCGAAGACGTTCTAAACGGTCATAGGTATGACAAGCCTTAGGAGCTTCCTGGAATAATGGATTCTTATGACCTAATTTTCTACACTGGTCACAAACCAAGTGTTTATGCCTAGAAAATGCTAACGTGAAAAATATGAGTGGCCTTTTAATTCCATTACTTTACTAATCAAACTTGGATCGCTTCACTTTTCAATTTTCAGAGCTTTCTACACCACTTACAAGAATAAGATAAACATCCACACCCTCAACTTCTCTCACCAAGGACACTTCAAATCCGATGAACTACTTTAACAACTCTTCATAGGTGTTAAGTCTAAGTGAGGGAACTGCCATCACAAGTTCTAATAAAAGGCCCTTCTTGAAATACCAAGTCCTTAAGGATTCATAAATGGCTAGATTGGGTGCAACAAACCTGACTCTAGTAACCAAGAGCCAATGTTTAATTTATTACATTGACAAAAGATAAAATGGATCTCATTCTGAAGGACCTATCAATTTATTAGTCTTAAAGAACTATATACATACATGATTCCTATATTACATTATAAATATAAAATTCATAACATAAAAAAAATCTTGTATCCTTGATATTATTTATAATATCCGTCTTTATATATTAGGGAAAGACAAAAAAATTAAGGGAAAGATCAAATTATCTGTAAGGGTTAAATACAACAAAACCTATCATGAGTAAACAAGGAATAATCAATATGGAAAGATAAATAAATAAAAACAAATTTCATTTAATCAATAACTTGATCATGAAATTCATCTCTGGATAATTTCAATGTAGAAATCTCATGGATAATAATAATTTAATTCTAAGTGAAGGTAATACTTAATGTTGTACACCATGATCTTAGAAATAATGATATATTTACCATCAAGGCCTTGTGCCAAGATAGTTTAACTGATGGGTTGGTATACAACAAAAAACTATTTAATAAGGTTATCCAAATAGTTTGTCTCACAAGACCTTTCAATGCATTAAGAGGCAATCTATAACTAGGCCTTACCTTTCACCACATGTCCAAATAATTACTCATATATATAATGATGAATTTAATTCATAAATGATATTACTTATCAATAAATATATGTATTGGGTAAATAATATAGAAAATTATGATTTCCCCATCAAATCAAATGACTTTCATAGTAAAACACCACTGGTAAAAATGATACAATGTTTAAGAAATAATCATATCCATTATACAAAGAATATGGATATTTAAGAGAAATGTAATTTCCAATGAAAATTTATCACAAGAAAGTGCATGTTTCATGATAAAGTTACTGACCACAAAATTAATAAGAGATAAAATATGACCATCAATTCATTATAAATATAGATTTTATAATAAAATCATTTCCTTTGTTGAATAAAATAAAATAAAATTGAAAAATATAAAATAAATTTTCATTAAATAATTTTCTTTGTAAAACCATTGAAAACTTATAGAATAATCTAAACAGTCCAAAATGATTATGGTAGTGGGAAAATTTGTTAATTCCGTGTGTATTAAAGAGAAAGATTCCTTTTAACTTTTTATAAAGAAAGTTGAAAAATAAAATTTTATAAAACATTAGAAATATTACTTTAATACATTTTAAAATGTAAAGTATGAAATTAAATTTCTTTAATAAATCATTTGAGTGAATAAAGATAACTTTTTTAAAATAATTTTCAAAATATGGATACAGAAGAAAAATATATCCCATCGAAGGAGTTTTAAGATCACATTTTCTTTTAAACATTTCTTTTCTTGATTCAAGTTCCAAAGAGAATAAAAGTTATAGGAAAACATGTAAACTCTTTAAATATCAATATTATTGGAAAATATATTATTTTTATGGAGAATAGATAATAATATTCCTTTAATAAAAAATATAATCAATCCTAGAAAAATGAGATTGTAAAATAAATTCTTACCTCTTTGGTAACTTTTAAATTATAACCCCTTGAAAGTGTAAAATTGAATTATAACTTTAATAATTATCAATAAATATATATTCATGTTAAATACATAAAAGGAGAAGTATATGAACCACATAAATAAAAATAGGATGATAATACCAAATATGGCTTATTGGAGTGGAAATTGAGATGAAATCTCACACCTCAAGTTTGAATTGCTTCAAAAGTGATCTAACTTCCTATATAATAAACATAAATTTAATATAATTCTATAAAAAATTAAAATACATACTTATAATATCATATATGATCCACTAATAAAATTTCAACACCCATTTATTTATAATTCCTTATTTAAATCTTTTTTTCTGGCTGTTAACTGTTTTATTTTTCATGAGAATTTCGGTTTGATAGTTCCAGTACTCATAATTTGATTATGGTTCCAAAATTTATATAATTTTAATCATGATATAAATACCATATATATTCATTATATATATTTATATCCATCTATAAAAGGTATATATAGAAAAATAATTACACCGTTCATGGAGACGACATGCTATACATATGCATGAACACTATTTTCACTTTTTGATGGATATAAAAAAGAAAGGTATGTAATAATTCACCTTTAAATAATAATAATTATATAATATATATCTTATATATTCATTAAATCTATCCTTATTACCATACATGTAAATTAGAAATGAAAAATTGATCACTTCTCTTCGTGGAGGCGGTAGTCCACACGTACGCATTAACGATGCTATCATTTTCTAACAAATTGGATGGTAAAAGTAGATATTATATTATAATTATATAAGTATAATTATTCCATAAACATCATATATAAACATTAAATCCATCATAATAATGAATTTAGGCTTTTTTATGGTATCATAATTACCTCATAACTTCAAGTTTTAATTCCCATAACTTCTGCAGTAATGCAACACCCATTGTTGTCTCCCAACAAGGTTGAATTTAAAGAGTTTATTTATCACGTATTTTATTAATACTATTTTTAATTTTTATATTTTTAAGGTTTATTTCTAATTATAAATAGAACCATTCTAATTTTCCTATACTAATAGTCAATAAAATAGTATCTAAACATGAAGTAGTGAATACAAAGTGGAAGAAGATTAGAAATAGAACAATGGAATTACCTATTGATTCTAACAGTTCATTCATTCTTCATCACTTTAAAAATATTTCAATATATATATTCCCTCAACACACAATTCATGATCTCAAAATTTGCTTCTCATTAAGTTCAAAAATCCAAGGTCAAAAACTAAAATATCATTTACCGAACTCCTTTCTTTAAGAGCTGGTCGAAACACTCAATGATCACTGAGTGAAAAAACATGATTGAGCTCATGTTGTGGTCACAATTATCAATCAATAATTAAGAAATTTAAATAATTAGAGTCAATCCCCAAACTCTAAAATGGACTAAATTAACATCTTTCACTTGATGAAAAACATATTACAATTGGTAATATTATAGTCACAGAATGGAAGAGAGAAGAAAATGAAATTAAAAAAGAAAATAATTAACAAATATCAATTTATTATTTAACAATTGAAATTATGGAGAAAATTTACCGTTTTAAATCAAATAAATAATCTTATAAAATATTCACCAATTGATATCACAAGGTATAGCCACAAAAATACTCAACCGATCATGTTTGAGGAATGAGAATGATCTTCTATATACATATAAATGATTGTAAATAGATCGCCTTTGATCTTACTATAAAATATACTGGTTCTTCTCCCTATCACTCCACTTACACCATCGTAAAAAAGTCTTCCTACTTGATCCACTCTCGCTGTCCGAAAAAAAGTTCATAAGTTATACTATCCATTGTATGAGTATGAATTTACAATATCTCCATTAACTCTATATATTAATATATATATATATATATATTTTGTACGTAATCCAAAAAATATCACGGTATTTTTTTATAGGTGGAAGTATATGGTTTGTTTGCAACTCCCTTTCTGGTGATAATCATGTGTGTTGGATAAAATTCCTCCTAGTGGTTCTTTTAGGTTGATTGTGTTTGTTGAAAGGATTGAGGTTTTTGAAGAAGGCTAGTTTTCAAAGGATGAATGAAGAGTGATCATGCATTGATGAACTGATCTCACAGAGTGAAAATGTCTGATATTGTGGATCATGAATGTCTGATCTCGTGGAGCATGAAATGTCTGATCTCACAGAGTGTGAATGTATGATATCACAAAGTGAGAATGTTTGAACTGATCTCACATAGCACAAATATCTAAAATGATCTCATAGAGTGTGAATGTAAAAAATGGTCACATAGATCATAAAATTTTAGAACTGAAATCACATACCAGTCACGTGAAGCACCACATGATTTTCAGAAGATCTCACGATGAGTTTATGAGAAGCATACATTATTTTCAGTTGATATGGGGAAAAGCTCATGTGAAGTTCATGAAAAAGAAAAGATAGAAATGATGGAGGTAAATCATGTTCATTTGAAATCAAATGTCTACATGATTGTCTTTGTATCTCATGATGGGATCATGTGAAGCACTTGACAACAATGTTGATGATCACATGAAGTTCTTGCGACATGCAGTAGGTGATCATGAGAGGTGCTTGTGACATATGGAAGGATATCATGTGAATCACATAAGGAAAATTGATTAGGGGGTGCAACAGATAAATAAATGTGATTTTCAAAGTTAAGGTGGTGGATTTATGGAAATAAATACCCCTAACCCATCTTTAAGAGAAGATAAGTTTTAATAAAGTGGTTTTATCAGAAGAAAAATTATTTCTTATGAGTAGAAAAAAGTCTAACATTGTAATATTAAGATTTGTGTAATCATTATAAGGTCTTTTGAAAGGACCTCATGAATGAGTCTTGCAAAGTGAAGTATGTGCTGTGTGGTTTAACATATAAGAAAAACCATTGATATCTCATGATCACCATGATCTAAACAAAATCTCTAAATCTGTATGAAGTGAAAAAGATATAATAATTCATATGATCTAAATAAGGTATCTCGATCCACATGATCAGAAAAAGGTCTCATGACATGCATGAACTAAACAAGGTCTCATGATCCACGTGAACTGAACAAGGTCTCATGATCCATGTGAACAGAAAAAGGTCTTTCAAAGGAGTCTCACAGAGAGGTCTTTCAGAGGAGTCTCATAGAGTGGTCTCATGAAGGGGTATCACAAAGGGGTCTTGTGAAGGGTTATTTCATAGGATTACACACTAATAGTATAAAAGTATTACACAAAGGTGGTAGTCATCTCATTGATGAATCAAGAGCATAAAGACACACACAAGTGTGAATAAACTCAAAATAGATTGTTAGAGCATTATACTAGAGGAGAAATGTGTTTACTTCAGCAAAGCGAGAAGTTATATTTCAAATTGAAATTGGTTTTAAACTAGGAGGTATAGTGAGTTAACTTTAAACCATGTGATAATAGTGCACTTTAGTAGATTTGGTACATCGACACATTTTCTTTGTAGACTCCTTGGATTAATCCCAGTGAGGGTGAACCAATTAAAATTGACGTGTCTTATTTATGTTTTAATATCCTTTTATTATTTACTATGGAGAGTATAGAGAAGAGAGTTTTGTTTAAAAACATATAATTATATAAAATGGGAAATTTTTTTAATCTCTCATACCCTGATTCACCCCCCTCTTAGGGTGTTTAACCTGGTCGGGCTAACAATTGGTATCAGTGGGAAAGGTTAAAATCAATATTTCTCTCTCAGTGGTTTCAATAGAGACTATTAATCATAAATGGATTATGATCTTTGATGGAAATAATTTTCATTTTTGGAATAATTAGATGCATCATTTCTTTCAATCATTAGGAATTGATGTATTTATAGCTGCAATGTATGGTATTTCTACTATTGTGAATCATGATGTTTTATCTGAAGTAGACTAAAGAGAATTGGATTTTGATGCCAAAGGAAGTAATGCCTTAATATATTCTTTATCTAACATAATATACACAAATATGATTTCATGTAAGTAAATTCATTCCATATGGTAAAAGTTTCTAAATAACTACGAAGGCAATTCAAAATTTAGATAATAAAAATTATATGTTTTGTTGAAAAAATATGAGAACTTAATAATTCAGCCCAATGAGTTTGTTGATGAATTCTTTGATTGGGTGAATGTTGTTGTGTAATATATGCATGGTCTCAGAGAAATCCTAAAATATGTAAATATTATTAATCACATCTTGAGAATAATTACACCTTGATTCAACTTAAAATTTTATTTTCCACAAGATTAAGATCCAAAGAAGTTGAATTTAGATATCTTAAATAGTATTATTATTTCTTATGAGACAAGAAATAATGATAATGAGTCTTTGAAAAAAGTTAAGTCTAAGGAAGTGGCATTGAAATCCATGAAGAAGCTCACTATAGAAGATTTCCCAGAAGAAGATGTTGTGGATGAGATTATATAATTTATTTCCTCAAAACAATAAAGGGGAAAATGAATGTTTAAAGTAAAACTTCCTCTTTCATGCTTTCATTGTGGAAAGGTTGGAATTCTTACAAAAAAGTTTCCCAAGAAGTTTCAATATGATGATGAGGATGATGATGAAACTCCCAAGAAGTAGTCTTCATCTAATATTAAAGGTAAGAAAAATACTAAGTGAAATTTCTTCAGAAAGAGGAATATGATTTCACAAGAAAATGATAGTTTAAAAGAATCTAAGGTAGAAGAGACGAAAGACTAAAATAATCATGGAAAATATTCTATGGTGGTAGTTGTGGGTAATTTTCATTCAAGGTAATAAAGCGATGATGATGATGGATGAGTTAAAGGAAGCTGCGCTTAAAGATATGGATGTTTGGAGATCCAGAACAAAGAAAGATAATATGGTGTTTCATGATGTCAAACTATATATATATCATGAGGAAGAAGAGAAGTATAAGATAAATTCAAAAATTCAAAAACTCATATATTAAAATCAGGATAACTTAGTGAAATTTATTAAGTTCATACTTATGGTTGAAGAAAAAACCAATTTTATCGATAGTTTGAATAACAAAGTAAAAGATCAAGTCAAATGTATCAAAGAACTTGAGGAGGAAGTTATCGGCCTACAAAGAAAAGTGAAGGATCAATAGAAACTCTTGAATATTGATATGATATTGAGAAATAGTGTTTTACATGAAATAAGTGGAATTTCAATTCAAAGGTTTAGAAAAACAATCAAAGTATTTTCTTGAAAAGAAGTAGTCACATTTGAATGAAACTGCTGGTATTGGAGTTGACCATAAACATAAAGTATTAATGGTTTATGTTAGACCATAAGATCCCACTATGAGGTTGAATATTGATTTGGGTATAAATAATAATAAAAATATTTATAGAACTCAAGGGACAATCATTGGTGTAAAAATGATTCACCAGAACACAACTCATATCAGGTGTTACTACTATGAAAATATGGAACATTATCAAAATGTATGTTCTATATACAAGAGGTATCAATGGGATCAATAGAATTAGTGGAATCAAAATATAGTTTAGTATTACATGAATTAATTTTATGTTCACTGTTTTTGGTATGGAGGACTTAGACACATGGCCAGATATTTCTCTTCAAAAATGCAAAGAAAAGTACTGAAGCATACCCAAATTGGTTTCATATAGAATCCCAAAGGATCAGTGAATGAATTGAAAATGAAAAATAAATTTGAATCTTTTTAAGATGAGGTTGGACCATCATTATAACGAACCATACTTTACATACATTGTTAATACTTCAAAATTGAAGCATACTTATTACAACATATAACAAAACCACGAAAGGACTGTATAGGTATATTGTCTTTAGAAATTGGGAAACATAAACAACTGGTTCATAAAGCATCAACTTTGCCTCCCACTTATTTCATCATATCTAGAGTCCCTTTTTGGCATATCCTAGTTAATAACCTTCTTCCTGACCTGGGGAAAGAAAACATACAAAAGGGTGAGCTTAAATTCTCAGTAAGGGTAAATAAAAGAAATATCAATCACATCGTATACACAAGAACATAACTTTTGGAAATCTTATCCTGCAAAAGAGATCATAATTTCATAACATGGGATAAATCATGGTAGTGAAATGTAATCACAATAATCATAACATAAAACATGAAACTTTGTAGCATTCACACATAATCATATAGAATCATTTCTTGTTAGTCATGACTCATTTCCAAGACTATCTTAGTGGACAAAGTCCCTTTCTGAACCGAGTCACCCTCGTTTCAGTCCTGTTTCACTGAACCGGTATAACCTACCATTCCAGCCATGTCTATCTCATGAGATATAAAATATTTACCCAATGCATTGGAGGGAGATATAGGTCCCACCCATCTCATAATGATACCATTCTTATGTGTGCCACAAAATCATAAATCATTCATAATTGTATAACCCATATAATACAAATGGGAATCTTAAACATCATGACATAATAAAGCAATTCATATAAGATAAAGGAATTCATAAAAATAATTCCATCACAACATAATCAAATCAATGTAATAATAGGGATAAAAACAGAACCCTTTATTATCTTAGATGGAAAATAATTTTGATAAAACACTTGAACTCCATTCTTGAGGAAAATATCCTTTCTTCTTCAAAAACATTTTTTCCTTTCTTAATATGTCATACAATTTTAAACTAAAAGAAGTTGATTAAAAATAAACTTGAAAACTTGTAAAGGAATATTCTTTGAAATAATGTTTTAAAAATCCATTCATGCCGTATAAGTTAAAAAAAACATTCTTCGTACTTTTGTCGGAAAAGTCAAAAAAGTACCTCGTACGAAAAACGACAAAATATTCTTTTCATGTCTTTTACTAAAAACTCACCGAAGGGTAAATTTGGATATAAACTATTGTATAAGGATATAAATATTACATATTGAGGAAACAAGGATGTGGATGATAAAATACACCCCAGTAAATACCAAAGTATAAACAATCTCGGATAAAAATGAGATTGTGATATTTCCCTTACCTTAGGTCCGACTTGATTTGTAAGTGTACGAACCTCCTGTATAATGATTTAAACAATGTTATTGACTTATTCCAGAATCATACTTATTTTTATGATATCATATATGGTCATATTCTTAGCTTCTTAGTAGTAATATTTCATTGCTACTTGTTATTCGGGTGTTTATAACTTTTTGTTTTTATGCGTGTTTTGTCGAATAAATTCATATTCTTCTATTTAGGTTATAGATACCTCATTTCCAGAATGGTATTAGTGTAATATATATCATATTAATTCATTCAATTCATTTATATAATCATTATGAAATGAAGATCATGTATAACGAGTCGCATCACATCGTGGAGACGATATTCCGTACGTACGCACGAGTGATGATATCGTTACTATGATCGTGGAATTGTATTGGAGTATATGTATACTATTTCAGAATCAATATCACTTTATAATAGTCATATATAGTCATTATTTACACCATTATACCCATCCAAGTAATGTGGTGGTGGAAAATAGATCACACCACGACGTAGAGACGGTATTCCGTACGTACGCACGCGCGGTGATTTCTTTTTCCGTAGGATGGATAGATGGTGAAATAGGGTTGTTTAATAATTATAATAACATATCAGTATATGAGTGATACTGATGTTATTACTTCATAATTAAACAACTAAAGAAGAAAAAGTGGAAGAATAAATAAAGATGAAAGAATCGGTAACAAACATTACCTCTTCTTTGAAGTGCTTCTTTGAGACCTCCTTTTAGGGCACTAAAATGGGTCTTTGAAGAATACCAGAACCTCTAGGATGTTTCTAGGTAAGTGGAGAGGAGTAATTGGCAGGGGTTGGCCGAGATAGAAGGCTCAAAGTGGTGTGAGGAAGAGGGGGCGGATGTGTCCTTTTATAAGGGAGGAGAGAGGCACCTTTGGAATAACTAAAACTATTATTTTATTATAAAGTCAAGTTCGGTTTTAAATAGCTTAAAATTGATATATTTAGAAGCTAATGTGGGTATGGGTCTAAATACTCTCATACAATAGAATTTAGACAAGTTTAGGTTCCTATTTTAATCTTATCATTTAGATTTAACATTAAGTTAAATAATTTTACTTTTACCATGTCTTCTTATGTTCTTATACTATAAGGTTAATAAACTTACTATAAGCAGCCAAACGAACCCCAAGTTGTTTATGATTAATATATATAACCTTATCTAATTCACTTGGCCGAACATTAGATTTTTAGGAATAAAATAACAATTACCAATATAATATTTGTTTTAAAACCTATTTTATGTCAATTTTGACACTATGTAATAATTGATTTTTGTGAAAATCATAAAAGAATTATTAGTTCTAAACAAGTTAATTAAATAAATACTAACATGTCATATTAACCTATAAAATTAGTGGGATTCATAAAAAGTCTCAAATTACATTTATTTTGGTATTTATAACATCAATTATGTCAATATTTCATTAATAAGATAATTAATGCATCATCATTGTGTCATAAATAAATTAAATTATTTAATGTCTAAAAATTACAAATAAAATACCATTATGTAGGAAATAATTTTAGCTTTCTAATGAATATTTATAGTCGAATTTATCTTATGTATAACCCCATATTAAAAATTATTTACTTATTAAACTTTGATTTTAACTATTTTAACCCTTCTTTAAATAAATTAATAATAAATGTCCTAATCTAATCCAAGTGGGCCTAAATGGTCATATTTTATTCCTAAGTTTGTTTTTGGTCGAATTACACTTATCCAATAGAATTAGGACATGTGTTAGGGTAATAATAATATCATCTTTACCCTTAATTACCCTATTTTCGTTTAACCGTGGTAAAAAAAAGTAAAAAGTTACTATTCACCAAAAAATTATTTTCATCTCATTGAACCACATTTTACTTACTGATATCAACCGTGTCTCTCAGATTTTTGAAATTCCACTCACAGAAGCGGTAAAATTAAGTTTTATGAAAAATTCAGTTTTTTAACTACCACTTAGTGGTTTCACTATTCCTCAAAATTGAAAGTTTTCAGAAAAATACCAAAATTTCACCCTAAGCTAATTTCGATATTCCGAATCCAAAAATGAAGTCCATTTTGAAAAATAAAATTTATAAAATTTCAAAAAGTGGTTATTACTATTCATAACGGCTAGTTTTAATAATATTTTAATAGCATATCGTTGTTTAGTGAAACTCGTTATTGTGTACGACGCAAGCTATCGAGGAAGGTCGCGATTTCGTGTAAAGCAATCCAAGCAAGTGTTGTGTAGAAAAAGATTCCTTTGATGATTTATATAACATAAAAGGATCGGGTGTTACATTCTACCCCCCTTAAAATGAATTTCGCCCTCGAAATTCGTCACTTTGTAACAAACAGATGAAGATAACTCTCCCTCATCATATCCTCAAGCTCCCATGTAGCTTCTTCTAATTGGTGGTTCCTCCATAAAACTTTCACCAATCGAGTGGTCTTGTTTCGTAGGACTTTTTTGCTACAATCCAGAATCTCTATCGGTCGTTCTTCATAAGAAAGATCTTGCTCCAGCGGTACAACTTCTGAGTTGAGTACATGTGAAGGACCAGGTATGTACTTTCTCAGGAGAGATACATGGAACACATCGTGAACTTGAGAGAGATTTGGTGGAAGCGCCAATCGGTAAGCTACCTTCCCAACACGATCTAGTATTTCGAAAGGACCGATATATCTAGGGCTCAACTTCCCCTACTTTCCAAATCTCATAACCCTCTTCCAGGGAGATATTCGTAAGAACACTTTATCACCAACTTCAAACTCTAGGTCTTTTCTTCGGTTTTCGGCATAACTTTTCTGTCGACTCTGAGCTGCTCTTATGTGTTGTTGAATAGATTTGACCTTTTCTGCCATTTCATCAACAAGATCAGGTCCTAATAGCTTTCTTTCCCCAACTTCATCCCAGCAAGTTGGAGTTCTGCATTTCTTTCCATAGAGAGCTTCATAAGGAGCCATCTGAATACTAGAGTGAAAGCTATTATTATAAGAAAATTCCACCAAAGGTAGGTGTTGATCCCAACCTCCTTTGAGATTCATAGAGCAAGCTATCAACATATCTTCTAGGGTTTGAATTGTTCTCTCAGACTGACCGTCTGTCTGAGGATGATAAGTAGTGCTGAAACTCAAATCTGTATCCAGAGTATGCTGAAGACTTCGCCAGAACTTCGAGGTAAATCTCGGATCCCGATCAGATATAATAGAAAGTGGTACTCCATGCAATCTTACCACTTCCTTTAAATATATCCTGGCAAGCTGATCCAGAGAGAAATCCTCTCTAATAGCAATGAAGTGTGCAGACTTTGTAAGATGATCAACTATGACCCAGATAGCATTATTGCCTTTGGATGTTTTAGGAAGTCCTGTGACAAAGTCCATAGTGATGTTTTCCCACTTCCATTCGGGTATGGGTAATGGTTGTAACATCCCCTTAGACTTCTATCTCTCAGCTTTAACTTGTTGACAAACCAAGCATCGAGAGACATATTCAGCAACATCTCTTTTCATTCCATCCCACCAGAAGTACTCTTTCAGATCCCTATACATCTTCGTGCTTCCAGGATGAATTGAGAATGAAGAACTATGAGCCTCATCCAGCAGCTCCTTTAATTCGGGGATGGGAGGAACACAAACCCGATTCCTGAACTTTATTATCCCATCACAATCAAGGTTGAAATCAGGAACATTTCTCACCTTCTTTTGTAACTCAACATCTTCTTTCTGTGCCTCTTTAATCTTCACATGTATAGATGGTTGAACATTCATTTGAGAAAGATAAGATTTTCCCCCTTCCATTATAATTCCAAGATCCATCCTTTGTAAATCCATAAATATTGGATCTTTTGTGATCCTCATCATGGATAAACTAGCATGGTCTTGTCGACTTAATGCATCTGCCACCTTGTTTGCTTTCCCAGGGTGGTAATGGATTGAGCAGTCATAATCCTTAATCAGCTCCAACCATCTTCTTTGACACATATTCAACTCCTTTTGTGTGAAAATATACTTTAAAATTTTATGATCAGTATAAATATCACACCTTTCACCATAAAGGTAATGCCTCAAAATCTTTAATGCAAAGATTACCGCATCTAACTCCAAATCATGTGTTGGGTAATTTTGCTCATGGATTTTCAACTGTCGTGAGGCATAAGATATCACCATATCATTTTGCATAAGAACACACCCCAATCCCTTCTTGGATGCATCACTGTAGATCACAAACCTTTCTCCACTACAAGGCAGTGTGAGCACAGGTGCACTGGATAACCTTCTTTTCAACTCCTTGAAATTCTCTTCACATTCTTCCATCCAGACAAACTTAACTCCTTTCCGAGTCAACTTGGTGAGTGGATTAGATAATCGTGAAAAATCTTTCACAAAACATCGATAATATCCAGCCAAACCAAGAAAACTTTGGATCTCAGTTACTGTTGTTGGTCTCGACCATCTTTTGATAACCTTTGTTTTTGCTGGATCCACGGATATCCCCTCTTTTGAGATTATGTGACCCAAAAATGCAACTTTTTGAATCCAAAATTCACACTTGGTAAATTTGGCATAAATCTTCTCCTTTCTCAGGGTCTTAAATATAATTCTCAAGTGATCTTCATGTTCTTCCTTGCTCTTTGAATAGACAAGAATATCGTCTATAAAGACTACCACAAATTGATCAAGATAGTCTCTAAAGACTCTATTCATCAGATCCATGAAGATAGCAGGGGCATTAGTAAGACCAAATGGCATCACTATAAATTCATAGTGTCCATACCTTGTACGGAAAGCCGTCTTTGGTATATCCTCCCTTTTGACCCTAAATTGATGATACCCTAAACGAAGATCAATCTTGGAAAAGTATTTATCTCCACATAGTTGGTCAAATAAGTCATCAATGCGCGGGAGATGATATTTGTTCTTGATAGTGATCTTGTTAAGTTCTCGATAATCAATGCAGAGTCTCATTGATCCATCTTTCTTCTTAACAAATAGAACAGGTTCTCCCCAAGGTGACGCACTAGGGCGTATGAATCCCTTATCAAGATTCTCTTGGAGTTGCTTCTTCAATTCCTGCAACTAAATTGGGGCCATTCTATAAGGTGTCTTTGAAATAGGCAAAGCACCCGGTACGAGTTCTATTAAAAACTCAACTTCACGATTTGGTGGAAGACCCGGTAATTCCTCCGGAAAGACATCATCAAACTCCCGTACGATGGGCATATTCTTATTCGTGAGTTTCTCACCAACCATTTGAGATAAATAACCTTCATTTAGTGGAATCAATACCCATAAAATGGAAGAAATTTCCACTGGAAGGTTATGTTCATCCTTGCATTGATAGACGATCATAGATTGATCTGGAATATGAAATGTGACTTCCCTTCTTTGGCAATTGATATGAGCTCCATATAAAGAAAGCCAATCCATACCAAGAATCACATCAAATTCCACTATAGGAAGGATCAGAAGATTTGCAGGTAGTACTTTCCCACAAACTTCGATCGGAGAAGAATTATAAACTTTTGATGCGACTGTTGTGCCATTAGGTGTTGTCACAGCTAACTCAACATCTAATTGTTGAGGTAATACGGTGATATCCTTAGAAAATTCTTCAGAAATAAAAGAGTGGGTGGATCCAGAATCAAATAAAACATTTTCTACTTTTGAGTGGATGGTAAGTGTACCTTTCACCACATTGTTATCGTACTCCACATCGCTGATAGAAATTGCATGTGACTTTCCTTTATCTTTAGCCTTAAGAGTTTGTTGATGTCGACCATCATCATCAACCCTTGGATTAGGGCATTTATTGGCATAATTCCCCATCTTCTTGCACTTGAAACATTGAAGTGTAGTAGGTTCATTCTGTGTATCCCTTCCTTTGTTTGCATCATTAGACACCTTCTTCCCATCATCGTGGCATTCAAATGCCCGATGACCTTCCTTTCCACATTTGAAACATTTACTTGTCCCTTTAAGACAACTCCCTCCATGTTTCTTTCCACACTTTGAGCATAAGGGAAATCTCATCTTCTTTTCAGTGTGCTCTTTAGATTTTCCTTTGAATTCCATTTTCCTCTTCTTATCAAACCCATATGATTGATGGGTTACTCCAATCTCCATCTCAACTTTGAGAGCACATCGAACGATTTCCTCGTAGCTATTGAAGTCTCTTATGGCTAACGCCCTTCGAAGACATGGTTTTAAGACACTAAAGAATCGATCGATCTTACTCTCAGGTTGGATAATAATACCAGAAGCGTACCTTGCAAGTCTTGTAAAATTTTCTTCATAGGTACCAACAGATTCATCATCCTTTTGCTTCAGTTCAAGAAACTCTTTCTCCATCTTTGTTCGGAGAATATGAGGGAAGTACTTATTGAAAAATAATTTCTTGAACTCGTCCCATTCCATGGAATCAATTTCATCCCTTTGCCTCGTATTCTTAATAAGATTCCACCATTGATCAGCATCACCTTCCAAACGATACACTGCTAAGATGACTTTATCATGATCAGAACATTGAAGAACTGAAAATATCTTTTCAGTAGTACTAATCCATTGTTCAGCAACTAATGGATCAGTAGACCCGCTGAAAGAAGGTGGACGCTGTCTCATGAAGGATTCAACAGAATGTTGCTCCTTCCTTTGCTCGTTTGGAAGTCCTGCATGATTCATAGCTTGAGAATGTTGTGTGAGCATGGCTACAAGATTTTTCATTCCAGCTCCCATAACGTTTGGTTGCTCAGGGGGACAATCATTGCATTGCCCGTCGCATTCCGCATTAACACGATTCCTTCGGGTTCCAGCTATTGACTAAAACCAAGAAGAATAGTGTGAGCAACACTAATTATAATAGGAAAACCACATAATCAAGAATAAAATTTCACACTTAAGGTCTTATCCTAGGTTATTCATGGCCATTTCTAAAACACTAAGATTGTGTTCTATGCTTAGACTTATCCTTAGGGTTCTTACTAAGGCTTTCACATCCTAGTTTCCAAAGGTTGACTATACCTTTCCTCTGATACCAACTATAACGACCCATACTTTTCATACATTGTTAATACTTCAAAATTGAAGCATACTTATTACAACATATAACAAAACCACGAAAGGAATGTATAGGTATAGTGTCTTTAGAAACTGGGAAACATAAACAACTAGTTCATAAAGCATCAACTTTGCCTCCCACTTATTTCATCATATCTAGAGTCCCTTTTTGGCATATCCTAGTTAATAACCTTCTTCCTGACCTGGGGAAAGAAAACATACAAAAGGGTGAGATCAAATGCTCAGTAAGGGTAAATAAAAGAAATATCAATCTCATCGTATACACAAGCACATAACTTTTGGAAATCTTATCCTGCAAAAGAGATCATAATTTCATAACATGGGATAAATCATGGTAGTGAAATGTAATCACAATAATCATAACTTAAAACATGAAACTTTGTGTAATTCACACATAATCATATAGAATCATTTCTTGTTAGTCAATACTCATTTCCAAGACTATCTTAGTGGACAAAGTCCCTTTCGGAACCGAGTCACCCTCGTTTCAGTCCTGTTTTACTAAACCGGTATAACCTACCGTTCCAGCCATGTCTATCTCATGAGATATAAAATCTTTACCCAATGCATTGGAGGGAGATATAGGTCCCACCCATCTCATAATGATACCATTCTTATGTGTGCCACAAAATCATAAATCATACATCATTGTATAACCCATGTAATACAAATGGGAATCTTAAACATCATGACATCATAAAACAATTCATATAAGATAAAGGAATTCATAAAAATAATTCCATCACAACATAATCAAATCAATGTAATAATAGGGATAAAAACAGAACCCTTTATTATCTTAGATGGAAAATAATTTTGATAAAACAATTGAACTCCATTCTTGAGGAAAATATCCTTTCTTCTTCAAAATCATTTTTTCCTTTCTTAACATGTCATAAAATTGTAAACTAAAAGAAGTTGATTAAAAACAAACATGAAAACTTGTAAAGGAATCTTCTTAGAAATAATGTTTTAAAAATCCATTCATGCCGTATATGTTTAAAAAAACATTCTTTGTACTTTTGTCGGCAAAGTCAAAAAAGTACCTCGTACGAAAAACGACAAAAGATTCCTTTCATATCTTTTACTAAAAACTCAACGAAGGGTAAAATTGGATATAAACTATTGTAGAAGGATATAAATATTACATATTGAGGAAACATGGATGTGGATGATAAAATACACCCCAGTAAATACCAAAGTATAAACAATCTCGGATAAAAATGAGATTGTGATATTTCTCTTACCTTAGGTCCGACTTGATTTGTAAGTGTCCGAACCTCCTGTATAATGATTTAAATAATGTTATTGACTTATTCCATAATCATACTTATTTTTATGATATCATATATGGTCATATTATTAGATTCTTAGTAGTAATATTTCATTGCTACTTGTTATTCGAGTGTTTATAACTTTTTGTTTTTATGCGTGTTTTGTCGAATAAATTCATATTATTCTCTTTAGGTTATAGATACCTCATTTATAGAATGGTATTAGTGTAATATATATCATATTAATTCATTCAATTCATTTATATAATCATTATGAAATGAAGATCATGTAGAACGAGTCACATCACATCGTGGAGACGGTATTCCGTACGTACGCACGAGTGATGATATCATTCCTATGATCTGGAATTGTATTGGAGTATATGTATACTATTTCAGAATCAATATCACTTTATAATAGTCATATATAGTCATTATTTACACCATTATACCCATCCAAGTAAGGTGGTGGTGGAAAATAGATCACACCACGGCGTGGAGACGGTATTCCGTACGTACGCACGCGCGGTGATTTCTTTTTCCGTAGGATGGATAGATGGTGAAATAGTGTTGTTTCATACTTATAATAACATATCAGTATATGAGTGATACTTATGTTATTACTTCATAATGAAACAACTAAATAAGAAGAAGTGGAAGAAGAAATAAAGATGAAAGAATCGGTAACGGACATTACCTCTTCTTTGAAGTGATTCTTTGAGACCTCCTTTTAGGGAACTAAAATGGGTCTTTGAAGAAGACCAGAACCTCTAGGATGTTTCTAGGGAAGTGTAGAGGAGGAATTGGAAGGGGTTGGATGAGCTAGAAGGCTCAAAGTGGTGTGAGGAAGAGGGGGAGGAGGTGTCCTTTTATAAGGGAGGAGAGGGGCACCTTTGGAATAACTAAAACTATTATTTTATTATAAAGTCAAGTTTGGTTTTAAATAGCTCCAAATTGATATATTTCGAAGCTAAGGTGGGGATGGGTCGAAATAATCTCATACAATAGAATTTAGACAAGTTTAGGTTCCTATTTTAACCTTATCATTTAGATTTAACATTAAGTTAAAAAATTTTACTTTTACCATGTCTTCTTGTGTTCTTATACTATAAGGTTAATAAACTAACTATAAGCATCCAAACGAACCCCAAGTTGTTTATTATTAATATATATAACCTTATCTAAGTCACTTGGCCTAACAGTAGATTTTTAGGAATAAAATTTCAATTACCAATATAATATTTGTTTTAAAAACTATTTTATGTCAATTTTGACACTATTTAACAATTGATTTTTGTGAAAATCATAACAGAATTATTAGTTCGAACCAAGTTAATTAAATCAATACTAACATGTCATATTAACCTATGAAATTAGTGGTATTCATAAAAAGTCTCAAATTACATTTATTTATAACATCAATTATGTCAATATTTCATTAATAAGATAATTACTGCATCATCATTGTGTCAAAAATAAATTAAATTATTTAATGTCTAAAAATTACAAATAAAATACCATTATGTAGGAAATCTTTTTAGCTTTATAATCAATATTTGTAGTCGAATTTATCTTATGTATAACCCCATATTAAAAATTATTTACTTATTAAACTTTGATTTTAACTATTTTAACCCTTCTTTAAATAAATTAATAATAAATGTCCTAATCTAATCCAAGTGGGCCAAAATGGTCATATTTTATTCATAAGTTTGTTTTTGGTCGAATTAAACTTATCCAATAGAATTAGGACATGTGTTAGGGTAATAATAATATCATCTTTACCCTTAATTACCCTATTTTCGTTTAACGGTGGTAAAAAAAAGTAAAAAGTTACTATTCACCAAAAAATTATTTTCATCTCATTGAACCACATTTTACTTACTGACATCAACCGTGTCTCTCAGATTTTTGAAATTCCACTCACAGAAGCGGTAAAATTAAGTTTTATGAAAAATTCAGTTTTTTAACTACCACTTAATGGTTTCACTATTCATCAAAATTGAAAGTTTTCAGAAAAATACCAAAATTTCACCCTAGGATAATTTCGATATTCCGAATCCAAAAATGAAGTCCATTTTGAAAAATAAAATTTATAAAATTTCAAAAAGTGGTCATTACTATTCATAACGGCTAGTTTTAATAATATTTTAATAGCATATCATTGTTTAGTGAAACTCGGTATTGCGTACGACGTAAGCTATCGAGGAAGGTCGCGATTTCGTGTAAAGCAAGCCAAGAAAGTGTTGTGTAGAAAAAGATTCCTTTGATGATTTATATAACATAAAAGTCTCGGGTTTTACAATCATACTCTTATGAAGATCAACAATATTAGTCAACATCAAGTATGAAGCCAAAGACATGGACCAGACAGAAAAGAGATGAGCATGAAGTGGTTGCAGAGATTGCCTTCAAAGAATTAGATCAAATTAGAATAGGGATTATTGATAGTGTATGAACCTCCCATATGATAGGAAATAATAATATGATATTATAAATTCAGTACGATAAGGAAGGTGTCATAATTTTTGGAAACGATGAAGGTCTGGAGATTATTTTCTCACAAAAAGCCAATTTTGGGGGCAAAGACACGATACATACAAATGTATTGGTTTTTGAAGGTCTTAGTCACAACATGATAAGTTTCAGTCAACTGTATGACCTAGGAAAAACTATAATATTTACCAAGAAGATGTGTATCATCAAGGGAAAATATGGTGAAATTGTTTTTCAAGAAAAGTATATGAAGTGGAATATCTATCTTGTTAGTGGAGAAGAAGACATGTGATTTCTATCCAATGAATAAGAGAATAGATTGTGACATTAAAGTCTTAGTCATCTGAGCCAAAAAACCATAGAATATTTTTTAAAATTTGATTATGCTTTAGATCTTCCTAAGATAACACGTGATCATACTCATACATGTGATGCTTGTCAACAAGGGAATATTACTCGAAAGACGTATAAGGGAAAAGACCAAAGCCCAACAAGAGTGATTAAATTTGTTCATATTGATGTATGTGGACCTATTTCACCAAGATCTATTAATTAAAAGAGATATTATATCCTTTTCATTGGTGATTTTAGTATAATGGAATGGGTTTCAATTATCAACCACAAGTATGAGGTGTTTAGTTGCATAACACGCCATTGAAGGAAATTTGAAAAGATACCAGATCAAAAAATGGAAGTTTATAACAGATAATGGAATAAAGTTCACAAATATACAAGTGGAGGATTATCTCAAGAAACATGGGATAAGGCACCATGTTTTAGCTGTAAGAACTCCATAGTAAAATGGATTAGTTGAGAGAAGAAACCAAATTATCAATAACATGGCCAAAATAATGCTTATTGAGAACTGCCTTATAAAGAAGCTTTGGAAATAAGCAGTGTTGACATGAATCTAAATTTATAACAAAGTTTTATTATGTTCAAAGTAGGAGAAGACTCCATATGAGTTGTGTTATGGAAATAGTCCAACATTATAGTACTTTCAATTCTGTGTAAGTAAATGTTTCATTCTCAATAAGGAAAAATAAAGTTCTAAGGATCGAATAACAACTGAGAAGGGGGGGGGGGTTGAATCAGTTGTTTAAATTTTATAAGCATCAAAACTTTAAGAAACTTAACCCTTTTAACCTATTAAGATTTATTTCCTTATCAACCTTTAGTAAGAAACTCAAGCATGAAGGAAAAGTAAATCAAGAAAGGCACACAAGATTTACAAGGTTCAGCCTTAATAAGAGAACCTACATCCTTGCCATAGCCACTCCCGTGGGTATATGGAAATAAACTATAATGAATAAGTGAATACAACTTGTGCCAACTCCCATTAGACACCTTCTATCTCTCGATAGGAAATATTATACTGACTCCCGTCAGTTTAAAATGATTCCTTAAAGAACAAATGAGCCAAACACAAGAATAAGAACTTTGTTAAGATGCTCTACAAATGCTCACTCCAAATCTTCAATCTGATTTCTTGAATCCAAATTTCTGAAACTAGTCTTCTCAGCAAGGAAATATGATTCTGCACAAATGCCCACTCCGAATATTCAATCCGGATTTCTTGAGTCCAAATTTCTGAAACCAGTATTCTCAGCAAGGAAATATGATTCCGTACAAATTCCCACTCTGAATATTCAATCCGGATTTCATGAATCCGAATTTTTGAAACCAGTCTTCTCAGCAAGAAAATATGATTCCACACAAATTACCACTCCTAATATTCAATCCGGATTTCTTGAATCTGAATTTCTGAAACCGGTCTTCTCAGTAGGAAAATATGACTCTGATTCTCTTCTTCTCAAACACTCAAGAAAAATTTCTTCAAATGGTAAAAGATTTTTACTTTGAATTCTCCAACACTCCTCCTTTTCCACATGTGTAAAAAAAATTGTAAATGAGTGAATGATATGAGCACATATTTATAGTCAACTCAGAAAACAAAGGTGGGAATCTTGAAAAACATTCCCGCTTCCTCAAATTTCAAAAACTCCAGAAATATCTCGTATTTAATCTTCAATATTTGACTTCTTCAAATCCCCTTAAATTTATCTGAGATTTAAGAAAAGTTGAAATTCTAGTTTTCTTGAACTCAGAATTGTCATTCCAAATTTCTCAGCATGTTCCTCAGGATTGTCATTCCAAATTTCTCAGCATGTTGCTCAGGATTGTCATTATGAATTCCCTGCATGTTGATCAGGATTTTCATTCCGGATTTCTCAACAAGTAGACTCCAAACTTCATGCTTAGAAAGTAGACTCTGAACTTCAGGCTCAGTATGTAGACTATGAATTTCTGGCTCAGGAGGTAGAATCCGAACTTCAGGCTCAGTAAGTAGACTCCGAACTTCTGGCTCAGGAAGTAGACTCCGAACTTATGGATCATGAATTAGACTCCGAATTTCTAGATCACGAAGTAGAATACGAATTTTTGGCTTAGGAGTTATACTATGAACTTCAGGCTCAGCAAGTAGACTCTGAATTTCTGGATCATGAAGTAGACTATGAATTTCTGGCTCAAGAGGTAGACTCCGAACTTCAGGCTCAGCAAGTAGACTCAGAACTTCTGGCTCAGGAAGAAGACTCCAAACTTCTGGATCATGAAGTAGACTCCGAATTTCTAGCTCAAGAAGTAGACTCCGAATTTCTGGCTTCAGGAAGTAGACTCTGAATTTTGGCTCAGGAATTAGACTCCGGAAACTAGTTCTGAATTTTCTCGGAATTTTTCTTAGTGAAAAACAAAAATCCTCTTCACCATTTCTTCAATATGTTTTATCAGGAATTATTTCATGATTTTTGAGAACTTTAAGATCAGAAAGGTATCGTCTGATTATGTTTAGAAATTTTGAGACACTTTCTTAACTTTATTCTTCAACATAATCTTCTTTAAGGAAATCTTCATCAACCAGCAACTTCAAATTTCTGTAACTCAAAAACATTCTTCAACAAAAAGATTATTTTTCAACAAATAAAAAACTTTTTAAAAGAAAACTCCACAAAGGTTCTTCAATCTCCCCCTTTGGATTTGTTGGAAACCCTTGTTAACAAGTTTTCATCTCTCAAAAAATTTTACATTTCAAGTTCTTTGAATTTTACCAAAACATAGCCTTTCTCAAAAAAGAGTGTCCTGACACCACACTACTAGATAAAGTAATGTTTTTGAAGGATTTATATCCCTCGGTGACAAGAAAATTTTGTGGCCATGTAAAGATAAACATTACCTTTCTCAAAATCCCCCTCAACATTTATCGTTTTCTTTCTCACTTTTATTTTCCTCTCTCATTTTCTTCCTCTCTCCCCCCCATTATATGATAACCACAACTTTAGATATAAAAGAAAAATTACTCTCCCCCTTTGACAACATAATACAAAGCATGGTGGGGGACCCTTCCTTATGAGTTTTAGGATTTCATGGGAGGAGGTTGAACATGGAGTTGTAGCCTTAGTTCAACAAAACTTTCCTTTGACATTTCTTTTGTAAAAATATCAGCAATCCGATACTTTGTTGAGATATATTCCAGCAAGACTTCTCCAGCAGTAGCTTTATCTTTTAAAAAGTGATACTTTATATCAATATGATTTGATCTTGAATGTTGAACCGGATTCTTGGAAAGATCAATGGCACTTTTATTATCACAGAGTATTTTCAAATGTTTAGAAACTTTCACTTTCAAATCTTCCAGCTGAACTTTCATCCACATCATTTGAGTACAAGCTTGAGTAGCTGCAACATATTCAGATTCAGCTGTACTTAAATTTACTGAACTTTGTTTCTTGTTGTGCCAACTCACACAACATTCTCCTAAGAAAAATGTTCCTCCTGATGTTGATTTTCTATCATTACAATCACCAGCCCAATCAGCATCAATATAACCATGAAACTTCATCTCATTGTTTCTATTGTATAAGAACCCATGTGAATTTGTTCCTTTAACATATCTAAGAATCCTCTTAACTGCCAACATGTGTGATTATTTTGGATTACTTTGATTTCAGGAACAGAGAGTCACAACATAAACAATATCAAGCCTTGAAGCTGTAAGATAAAGAAGACTTCCTATCAACTTTTGAAAGTCTTTATGATTCACACTATTCCCTAACTCATCTTTACTCAAATTTGTGCTCACTGATATAGGAGTTGAAACTTCCTTTGATTCTTCCATCCCAAACTTCTTTAACAATTCCATGGCACACTTTTCTTGGGATAAGAAAATGTATTTTTCTTGTTGTTGAACTTGTAATCCAAGGAAGAAAGTTAATTCTCCCAACATTGACATTTTAAAATTTTTCTTCATCTCTTCAGCAAAATTTTCACAAACATTTTCTTCATCTCCAACAAAAATTATATCATCCACATAAATGATTACTAATAAATTTCTAGAGTCAACATATTTAACATACAAGTTTCTATAAAACATTCCTTTAGAAAAGTTCATCTTTCTCAAAGAATTGTCAAGCTTCGAGTACCATGATCATGGAGCTTGTTTCAGTCCATACAAGGATTTCTTCAATTTGCAAACTTTTTTTTCATCCTAATCAAGTAAAAACCCACATGTTTGTTCAATGTAAACTTCATCATCAATCTCACCATTTAAGAAAGTTGAATTTACATCCATCTGATAAACCTTGTAATTCTAACGAGCTTCCACTGCAAGAAACATTCGAATAGTTTCCAACCTTTCAATAGGGGCAAGGGTTTCAGAAAAATCCACACTTTCCACTTGTGCATATCCTTTACACACAAGACTTGATTTGTTTCTTGTAACTTCTTCATGCTCATTCAATTTATTTTTGTAAACCCACTTGATTCTGATAACATTTTTATTTTCTGGCCTTGGAAAAAGTTCCCATGTTTCATTCTTCTCAATATGATCCAGTTATTCATTCATAGAAACCACCCATTCTTTATATTAAATAGCTTCTGAAACTGATTCTAGTCTAACTTTTGAGATAAGGGAAGTCTGATTTTCTAATATTAACATCCTTCTTGTATGAACTGGAGCACTCTGATCCCCAATAATATTTTCAGATTCAATATGTTTTCATAAGGTAGGAAAACTCACATTTCCTTTCCCAGCATCATTTTCTTCCCCATGTGACTCATATGAGTTACTTTCACTATGGAGGGGATTATTTGATTTATCTTCCTCGGTATTCTTAATAGATTTTGTGAGGGAACTTGGATTTTCAATTACCTTCACATTATATGAGTCCACCAACTTTTGTAAACGTTTGTTCCAGTATTTGTAACTTCTTCCATTCAGTGAATAACCCATAAATATTCCTTCTTCAGATTTCTCATCAAGCTTTCCTAAGTCAAGATTTTTTATTTTGATCAAGCATGGACTTCCAAAAACTTTGAAGTAATTTAAAGAAGGTTTTTTATACCACATCTCGTAAGAAGTCATGTTGGTTTTTGGTCTCAATAATCATATATTTTGAACATGTACAGCAGTGCTAATAGCTTCTCTCAAAAATAATTTTGAAAGTTTGTATTATGATAACATACTTCTTCCCATTTCCACCAAGCTTCTATTTTTCCTTTCTGCTACTCCATTTTTTTGTAGAGTATAGGAAGCACTATACTGATGTTTGATACCACGCTTCCTTAGATAAGTTTCAAAAGGATTGCTTGTGAATTCGGTACCATTTTCTATTCTCAACTTCTTTATGGAAACTCCTAATTTTTTCTCAACATCTCTTCTGAAGAATTTAAACATTTCAATGGACTCTGCCTTATGCTTCATGAACATGATGTTTGTCATCCGAGTGAAATCATCAATAAATGTGATAAAGTATAAATCTTCTTTTGTTGATTGATCTCTCATCGGCCCACACAGATCAGAATGAATAAGCTCAAGTGGTTTGTAAGATTTAATCTCAACTCTTTTGTGACTTTTTTTAGTCATCTTTCCTTTCTGGCAAGTAATACAAACATCTTCATCTCTTCTTTTCAGTTCTGGAAAATTTCGAATAACATCAACTTTATAAAGCTTACTCATGGTCTTCTACCCAAGGTGTCCAAGTCTTCGATGCCAAACCTTGTTTTCATCTTCAGTACTCAAATAACAAGAGTTATTGGATTCTACGATTTGAAAGAGATTCCCACTGGTTCTTTCTCCTTTTGTAATCACTTTTCCATTTTTCACATTTTTGATGACACAAGAATTCTTCCTGAAGATAACTTCTTTTCCATCATCACAAAGTTGTCTTACACTAAGTAAGTTATGTTTTATCCCATCAACAAGCAATTATTCCTTAGATTTCAGTTTCTCTGGTTCAATCTCGGCTGTTCTGATTCCCTTAATTTTTAAGGAACTATCATTTCGGAAAGTAACCACTCCTATATCATGACTTTCAACATGCTCTAAGATTTTTATATCATCTGTCATGTGTGAGGAACAACCACTATCTAGAATCCATGGTTTGTTCTTTTTTACTTGCTTTCAAAGCTATCTCAACAACAACATCTATTTCATCAACCTCCTTATTTTCAGCTTTCTTTTCTTTCATATCATAGGAAACTTGTTCTGGAAGGAGAGTTATACATCCTTTGGAATGATGAAAAGACTGATCACGTCTTCCAAAAACTTCTTCCAAACATTCAAATTGATTCTTTGTTGGAATGTTTCTGATATCCTGAGAATTAACCTTTTCAACATTCTGTGAGTACAGAAAGTTACTCATTCTTCTTTTACTTTTCTCAAACCTTCTTCCGGGTAGAGATAAATTGTGCCAACAATTATAAGCTTTATACCCATAAATTCTACAACACCAGCAATAGCCCTCAAATCTTGATTTTCAATTAAATAATGATCTTTCTTTATAGAAACTTTGTTGAGGTTGATAACTCCTTTCAGCTCTAGAAAACTCAGGATGTAGGCCATCTCTACTTTTGAGTGAGTTTTCTACTTTTGTATGATTGATAGGTTTCTCACATCCTTTCTCCACCCAAGTTATACTTATTATTTTTCCATAACCTGAAATGTTAGAAGAATCAGATAAAACATTTTTTTGATAGGAGAAGATTTCACCTGATTCTCATGATAAGCCTTCTCAGCCATCTTGGGAGTATCGAATTTGTGGAAGTTTTCATTCATCTTCCTTAGGGTATTTTCGGATTCAATAACTTTTTATTGCAACTTGTTGACCTCTTCTTCTTTAGTTTCCAGCTTCATGCTAAGATCTTCAATCATATTTCATTCTTCAGCAATTCTAAGTTTCTAACTTAAAATTTCTTGAATGTATTCATCTTTTTTTCTTGGTAACATCTTTACTTTTATCATGAAATTCTTCATGATTTTTCTTCACCACATGAATTTCTTTATTGAGAGATTTGTTTTTCTCAAGACATGCAAGAAGTTCGGATCTTAGCTAATATTCTCTGTCAGATTCTTCACCACCTTCTTCACTCTTTGAGGAAAAATTTGTTTTCCCAACTTTTTCAATAAAGGTTATGAATCTGTTTTTTTCATCTTCTGAGGAATAATTTTCAGATGATTCTGATTCAACCTTCTTTCTCAACATACTTCTTTTCTTTCCAGAAAACTTCTTCTTGAATTCTTTATAAGTCTTCGCTTCTTTTTAATTCTTGTTATACTTCTTCCATTGAGTATTCTCATTAGAAATATCTTGATATTCTCCAAATTTATTCTTAGGGGAATTCATTGAAAAGTGTTCGATTCCACCACACTCAAAGCATTTGAGAGGAAGTTTCCCTCCATACTTTCCTCTTCCTAATCGATAGTTCTTGGATATGAGAGACATGATTTTTTCATTCAACTCTTCATCTTCCTTATTAACAGACTCGCAAGGATCAACTTTATCATCATCTTGGATTTTCATTTTTCTCATGGCTTCAAAAGCCATCTCATCTTTCATATTCTTCTTAAAGATTGGATCTTTCCTCATTTCATAATCAACAAGAAAGTTATTCAGTTCATCAAGAGATGAATCATCCATATCTTCTAAAGCTAAAATTTTAGAATCAAACCTGTCTGGAAAGTTTCTCATGAGTTTCTTCACAATTTTATAATCTTCCAAGTATTCTCTAAATGCCCTAATGTTGCATACAGTTTCAGTAACTCTGGTGAAGTATTCATAAATTGTTTCGTCAACTCTCATCCCGATGTCTTCAAACTTACTACACCAGATTTTTAGCTTGGCCTCCTTGACTTTTGTTTTTCCTTCAAAAACACTTTCCAGCATATCCAACATGCTTTTTGATGTTGTGAGACCCATCACCTTCTGATAAAAATTTTATGATAAGGACATGAGAATAGAATTTCTATCATTTCCATAAATTTCTATGTTCCTCTTATCAGCAAATTTCATAGGAGCATTTTTCTTAATAGGTGGAAAGCCAATAGTAGCAGCATCAACAACTTCAAGGCCAAGAGATAGGAGATAAAAAATCATCCTTTTTTTCATCCATAATAATTCTTTCCATCGAATGTAGGAATTCCTCTACTATTGATAGAATTGATATTGTCCATGATAAGGATTAAACAAGGAAATCTCTCATTGATACCACTTGAAGTTCCAAGGATCGAATAACAACTGAGAAAGGGGGGGGGGGTTGAATCAGTTGTTTAAATTTTATAAGTTTCAAAACTTTAAGAAACTTAACCCTTGCAACCTGTTAAGATTTATTTCTTTATCAACCTTTAGCAAGAAACTCAAGCATGTAAGAAAGGTAAATCAAGAAAGGCACACAAGATTTACAAGGTTCAGCCTCAATAAGAGAACCTACGTCCTTTCCATAGCCACTTCCGTGGGTCTACGGAAATCCACTATAATGAAGAAGTGAATACAACTTGTGCCAACTCCCATTGGACACCTTCTATATCCTGATAGGAAAGATTATACTAACTCCCGCCAGTTTAAAATGATTTCTTAAAGAACAAATGAGCCAAACACAAGAATAAGAACTTTGTTAAGCTGCTCCACAAATTCTCACTCAGAATCTTCAATCTGATTTCTAGAATCTGAATTTCTGAAACCAGTCTTCTCAGTAAGGAAATAAGATTCCGCACAAATGCCCACTCTGAATATTCAATCCGGATTTCTTGAATCTGAATTTCTAAAACCAGTCTTCTCAACAAGTAAATATGATTCCACATAGATGCCCACTCCGAATATTCAATCTGGATTTCTTGAATCTGAATTTCTAAAACTAGTCTTCTCAGCAAGGAAATATGATTCTGCACAAATGTCCACTCTGAATATTCAATCCGTATTTCTTGAATCTGAATTTCTGAAACCGGTCTTCTCAGTAGGGAAATATGACTCTGATTCTCTTCTTCTCAAACACTCAAGAGAACTTTCTTCAAAATGGTAGAATCTTTTTACTTTGAATTCTCCAAAGCTCCACCTTTTCCACGTGTGTAAAAAAATTGTAAATGAGCGAATGATCTGAGCACATATTTATAGGAAACTCAGAAAACGAAGGTGGGAATATTGAAAAACTTTCCCGCTTCCTCAAATTTCAAAAACTCCGCAAATCTCTCACATTTAATCTTCAATCTTTGACTTCTTCAAATCTCCTTAAATTTCTCTGAGATTTAAGTAATGTTGAAATTCTGGTTTTCTTGAACTCAGAATTATCATTCCGAATTTCTCATAATGTTGCTCAGGATTGTCATTACGAATTTCTCAGTATGTTGCTCAGGATTGTCATTACGAATTCCCAGCATGTTGATCAGGATTGTCATTCTGGATTTCTCAGCAAGTAGACTCTGAACTTCAGGCTTAGCAAGTAGACTCTGAAATTCAGGATCAACATATTGATTATGAATTTATGGCTCAGGAGGTAGACTCCAAACTTCTGGCTCAGAAAGTAGACTCTGAACTTCTGGCTCAGGAAGTAGACTCCGAACTTCTGGATCATGAAGTAGACTCCGAATTTCTCGATCATAAAGTAGACTACAAATTTATGGCTTAGGAGGTAGACTCCAAACATTTGGCTCAACAAGTAGACTCCAAATTTCTGGATCATGAAGTAGACTATGAATTTCTGGCTTAGGTGGTAGACTCCGAAATTCTGGCTCAGCAAGTGGACTCTGAACTTCTGGCTCACGAAGTAGACTCTGAACTTCTGAATCATGAAGTAGACTCCGAATTTCTGGATTAGGAAGTAGACTCCAAATTTCTAGCTTCAAGAAGTAGACCCCAAATTTTGTCTTAGGAAGTAGACTCTGGAAACTGGTTCTGAATTTTCGCATAATTTTTCTTAGCAAAAAACAACAATCCTCTTCACCATTTCTTCAACAGCTTTTATCATGAAATTTTTCATGATTTGTGAGAACTTTAAGATAAGTAAGGCATCGTCTGATTAAGTTTAGAAAGTTTGAGACACTTTCTTAACTTTATTCTTCAACATAATCTTCCTTAAAAAAATCTTCAGCAACTATCAAATTCAACTTTCGGTAACTCAAAAACATTCTTCAACAAAAATATTAGTTGTCAACAAATACAAAACTTTGTTAAGGAAAACACCACAAAGGCTCTTCAAAAAATATAGAAAGTTTGAATCTAGTGGAGATGAAGGGATATTTATTGGTTACTCAAGAATAAATAAAGCATATAAATGCTTCAATAAATTACTAGGAAAATTTATTGATAGAAATGATGTTTTTGTAGTGTGAAATGAGCAGAATCATCAAAAAATCATGAATAGTATCAAAAGGATAGTGATGAAGAGGTGAGTAGCTCCAGGGGAGTGAAAATACCCGAGGAAGACTTAGAAAAGGATTCGGATTATGAGAAGAAAAAATTTGTATAGAAACTAAAGATTTTAAAAGAAAACAATAGGCATAATATAATTAGGGATCAACCAACACCAATATAAAAAAGGATAATACAGACTCTAAAACAATCATCTTTCTCATCATAGGTAAATTAAAATTATTTTGAAGAAGATTTAATAGATGATAATTGGATTCTAGTGATGAATGAAGATCTTGACCAAATCGAAAAGAATCAAATGTGGGAGATTGTTTCATGACCGATAGACAAGAATGTCATTGAGACTAAATGGATTTTACATAATAGGATTAATGAAGATGGTATAATATTTGAAAAAAAATAATTAACTTTGTGAAAGAGGTACTCCCAAATTTATGGAATTGATGTTGATGAAACATTTTCACTTGTTTTAAGCCTGGAAACTATTCTCTTATTCTTATCCATAATTATGAAATGATAGTTCAAAGTTTTCTAGATGGATTCCAAGTCAACATTTATGAATGGGGTTCTTGAAGAAGAAGTTTATATTGAACAACCAAATGGTTTTCTTATCCATGAATATGATAACAAAGTTTTTTAGTTAAATAACACACTATACAAGTTGAAGTTGGCACCAAGAGAATAGTATTTTTGACTTGATCAATATTTAAAGAAACTGGGGTTTCAGTGTGGTGGAGTTGATTATAATCTATATTTCAATAATGAGAGTAATCAAAGGATGATGTTACTAGTATATTTTGATGACATAATCTCTAGTGGATTGGATGAATAATTGTGAAAACATTTTGTGAAATTCATAAAATGTGAGTTTGAAATTTCAATGATTGGAGAGCTAACATTTTTCCTTGGTTTATAGGTAACATAAGGAAGATATGGAATATTCATTTAACAATCAAAATATTCCAAGTAAGTTCTGATAAGATTTGGGATGGAAAAGTACAATGAAATGAAAACTCTGTTTGGTAAACTGATGAAATTGTCAAGGGATGATGAAGGAAAAGTAGTTAATATCAATGAATATAGAAAAATCATTGGAAGATTTTGGTACTTAATAACAACACAACCAGATATTTTTTTTTCCACATGTCAGGTGGAACAGTATCAAAGTAATCCCAAAGAAATACACATACATATAGTGAATAGAATACTTTAATATATCAAGGTAATGCTATATTTTTTGGTTTACTATACAATGAGAAATATCAATAAGATTTAATGGGTTTTACATATACCGATTGGGATGGTTCAATAGATGATCATAATTTAACATTAGGTGGTGCATTCTATCTTTGTGGAATATTTATATCTTGGATATAAAAGAAATAATATTTCATTTCTTTGAGCATTGTAGAAGCTAAATATATCACTGCTACTCAAGCTTGCATTTCATTACTGTGGATGAAGTATCAACTTGAAGATATGGGAGTTGAAGTGAAGTCTCTAATAAGAATTCATTACGGTAATTTAGGTGTTATAAATCTTAGTAAAAATCCACTCCATCACTCAAGGAAAAAGAACATTGAAATCAAATATCACTTTATCAAAGATAATGAAGAGCATGGTTTTATGAATCTAGAGTATGTGACTATTTAATTATAGGTTGAAGAAATCCTGATGAAGGCTATACCTAGTGAAGTGTTTGAACAACATCAATCGAATATTGGATTTTAATCGACTCCCACACTTAAACAATGTGCATGTGGGACTCCCTTATCCCTGATGCATGGTGTGTTTTACTATATACTGATATCTGTTCTTTACCATGTTGTATACCACAAAGGAGTGACCTTTGGGTTCCTTGAAAAGGGGAAGAAAATGTGTTAATCAATATATGGGGAGAATCTAATAGAGGGAGTAATGAAATAGGGAGAGCTTTAAATATGAAGATGCTAAAACTGGTCTATCGACAAAGGAGTATCATGAAAAGGAGTGTCCTTCAGGTTCATGATGAAAGTACTAGGTTTCCATTTTAGGGATTTATGTAATATACTAATAAACTATTAGGATAATTAGAATATACGTACAATGTATTTGTTTCTAATGCAAGTTTATTTATTCCCTAAAAAACTCTTTGCATCGAAATGCATGTCCTTATGACATAATGGATTTTTATCACACTATTACTCATATGATATCCATTTTTCATTATAGTTGACATATGGTTAAGGGATATTTCTGTTATTTTCAAAGCACTTCTTGAAATATAATGGAGGTTTATACAAGTTGCAACATTGATGCAACTTATATCATAATTTTGATGTATAAAATGTTTATTTAGGAATTGATCCACGCTACATCCTTTTGATAAATGTTAACATGTAAGACTTCATCAGTGATCCTCCTCATTAACATCAATTTTGTGATGTAGATAATGTAACATGCATTTAGGAATTACTCCATGATACATTATATTGATCGATGAACACTTGTTCAAGATATTCTTCGGCATGCCAGCCTGAAGCAACATATACCTTATGACCATGCATATATCATAATTTATTTTAACATTCCTCAATTACTTAAAGGAATCTAATGAAGTATATTTTCCACTAGCATTCCCTTGGAATAGTTCATTCTCACTTGTTGAACTAATTCATAAAGATTTGTGGAATAAATTTTTTTTCTAAAAGGTTTCTTTGTCAAAACTAAAGATGTCGATAATACCAATGGTGTTTAGTTGTACCAAGCCTAAATACCAAACTGGGTATATCATTTATGTCCACATTTAGTTTTTCTTGACACAAAATTTTCTTGCCACAATTGGGTATCTAGTCTTACATTTTATATTCATCACTTATTACCTATGATTCAAGTATCACATAACTATTGGATGAGTATTAAATACCAGAAAAAAATTTATTCCAGAACCTGGAATAATTTCTCCTTGTTTCCAAAGGGCATGTGAGATGATTTTTTGTTAATACTAGTGAATAGTTATATAAGAATCATTAAATTGGAAATACAGAAGTTATGTACTTCTCACCGCTGAAATACGAATCACCCTTTATTGGCCTCTTAAATAATACACTTTACTTCTAGTAATATTTCTATGATCTCTTTGTTACCATATTAGAATACACATATGTGATTGTAATATTGTATTTAATACTCAAGATGTAAGATTAAAACATTACTTTTATATCAATGAATATACCTGTAGAATAAGTAGGTACTTTATTATTCAATTTTAGTTCATTTAATTTAAACTTCCATTTTTTTATTTCATGTTATATGATGAAAAAAACCTCCTGTTAATACCTATTTCATTGAAAGATGTTGCGAATGTGCCTTTGGTATTACTTTCCATTGGATATTTCCTGTTGTTTTTCAATTTTTTATCCATAATAACTAATATTAAACTATCTTTTATATTCTTATTTACTTTGAGAACCATACAAAAATATATAATGAAATGTTTACTAAATACTATTTGTTTTTTAACCTAAACAATACTTGAGTAAATGAGTGAAGTTGAAATGATAAAGGAATCCATTGAAATATCATGACCCATCGTTCAATTTACACAGGGCGATATAATTATGACCTTATTCATACCTTGCTTCAATTTCTCATTGAAAACTTCTCAAAGATGAGACTACATGTTATATTACCCATGTCCTGATGTAGTGACCACAACTAACATCAGACATTCATGACAACATTATGGAATACCCATCATATGCTTAACACATGAATCTCCTATAATCATATTTCTCACCCTCTCTTACTGAGGTGGCTTAACAGGTATAGTGACAACAACACCTTGAATTGTATTATTTTATGGAAGAACCTATACTACTTTGGATACTCATTCGTATGTGGAAATTTACTTTTCCATTAATTATTGAAGTATTAATTGTGGTATAACTTTCCATTTTATAATTTTTTTAGCTAATTAGTACTTTTTATTTCGATTATCGATTTAGAGATTTTATTAATTAATTAATTAAATCAATAAATGTCTCCCATTATTTTATCGAATCCTAGGAATCCTCTATAATAGAATCAATATACTATATAACTTTATTATTCTAGTGGAAAGTATCCCTGAATCACCCCTAATAGTCTACAAGCTATGGATATTCCACTACTCAGAGGGTTCAAGGTAGGTGTTTATGTGGCCAACCTCTTTAACTACTCGGAGATGAGACTACATGTTATATTACCCATGTACTAATTTAGGAAAAAAACTAACATCAGACATTGATGAAAACATTATGATATAACCATCATATGCTTAACACATGAGTCTCCTATAATCATATTTCTCACCCTCACTTCTTGAGGTGGCTTAACAGGTATAGGGACACCGACACCATGAATTGTATTATTTTGTGCAAGTACTTATACTACTATTGGATAGTCATTCCATTGTAGACATTTACTTTTTTCATTAATTATTTCAGTATTAATTGTGGTAAAACTTGACATTTTATAAAAAAAATAAAATTAGAAAATTAGTACTCTTTATTTTGATTATCGACTTAGACATTTGATTAATTAATTAATTAAATCAATAAATGTATCCCACTGTTTTATCAAATTATAGAAACCCTCTATACTAGAATCATAATACTCTATTACTTGAGTATTCTAGTGGAAAGGATCCTTAAACCTCTCTTAATATTCTACAAGCTATGGCTATGCCATTACTCATAGGGTTTAAGGTAGCTACAACGTACTCGGTACTTGTAGGTGTGGTTACCACTAGCTTATATGAGCTTGTATCACTCATCACCTTATCCTAACTATGATATTAGAACAAATTGATCTAAGGAAGACTTGTTTGTGTCCCATGAAATCTAGTATCCTTTTTTCTCCACTTTTTAGGTACTTATCTTTTGTACTTAAAGAAGTACAATAAGATAGTTCTTACTGCTTCCATTATAGTGTTCCTAGATATAACTGATATTTTGTATACTATAAAGTATATATTGGAAATATTAGTTCTTGTACATATCATGGACCATGTGATTAATCCATAACTTAATTTTATTCATTTTAACTCACTACGTTAATCTCCTCCCATGTCTCGAACATGTCAACCTAGAGAGATACACGCCATGTGAGATTGGTAACAATTATCTTATTTAATTGTTCCAAAGTATATTTTTAAATACCATGTCACTATGTGTACAATTGACTAGGTCCAAGAAAACTTTATATCTACCTCAGTAGATCATGTTCCCAAGATCTTAGGTTTCTACATTAAGTCAATCACTAGAGAATAAATTTCATCTTGTTCTTAAATAACTATAAGACCAATATATATTTTCTACATATTTCGTAACATAGATTACTTGGAAAACAATGGAACTCCCAATAACCACTGGTAGAAACATGGAAAACATCCATTCCAAATGAATATTTTATGATCATATTGCTTACATTAATCTTTAACTAGGTTTCAGTAACTTACAACCTTTATTAGCATTCTGGGACAAGACCATCCCTTTCTGGTTGCATTGTGTAGAAAAATTAAATGAATGATGGTCATGTCATCCAATTATCAATATAATGATCATAAAAATTAGCTATGATAAGTAAAATTATAATGGATTTAGGCATACCGAGTTGGTATGAACAATCGAGCCTTATTGGTACTATGCCTGTACCATCCATATATAATTTCATTTGAACACCCACTACAGTATTCAAAAATTATAAGACCCTTTTCATTTTGATACATGGAATCCATTATTGAATTTTAATTGGTCTTTATAATCTTATCTAATTTCCATACACTGCTTACTTGTAGGAAATATTATTCACAATGAATAATAAATCACCGATTGCAGTGAATTCAAAAACCATAACTATGGATTTAACCTTCATACACATTATGTGTCTTTGGAACATTCATGTTCCACATGCACTTGTGGAACTAGTTATTATTCCAATTACATGTGTATCTTAAGCATTGACTAAACCCAATTCAATTTGGATCCCACTATCTCAAAAGAGATGTGCTCCCTTACGTAGAAATATAGTCTACAACTTGACTATATTTTTTCTATCATAGGGATTTATGTAATATCCTAAGAAACTGTTAGGATACTTACAATAGATAAACAATGTGTTTGTTCCTAATGCAAGTTTGTTTATTCCCTAATAAACTATTTGAATCCAAATTCATGTCCTTATGTCATAATAAATTTTTATCATACTATTACTCACATGATATCAATTGGTCATTATAGTTGACATGCGGTTAAGAGAAATCGCTATTATTTGCAAAATACATCTTGAAATATAATAGAAGTTTATTCAAGTTGCAACATTGATGCTACTTACATCATAATTCTGATGTATAAAATGTGTGTTTAGGAATTACTTCATGCTACAGTTGTTGATCTATGTTAACATGTATGAATTCATCATCGATCCTCCTCATTAACATCAATTTCATGATGTATATAAGGTAACATGTGTTTAGGAATTACTCCATGCTACATTATATTGATCGATGAACGCTTGGTCAAGATATTCCTCAGAATTCCAGCCTGAAACAACTTATACATTATGACCATGACTATATCATGATTCATTTTACCATTCCTTAATGAATTAAAGGAATCTAATGAAGTATATTTTCCACTATATTTCCCTTTGAATAGTTAACGCTCACTTGTTGAACTAATTCCTAAATATTTATGGCATACCTTTATTTTCTAAAGGGTTCATTTTTACAAACTAAAGACATTGATAATACCAATGGTGTTTAGATATACCAAGACAAAATACCAAACTGGGTATATCACTGACATCCACATTTAGTTTTTATTGAAAAAGAATTGTCTTACCACAAGAGGGTATCTAGTCTTACATTTTATATTCATCACTTATTGCCTATGATTCAAGTATCACTAAACTATTGGATGAGTATTAAATACCAAAAAAAAAATTATATTGGAACTTGGAATAATGTCTCCATGTGTTCAAAGGGTAGGTGAGATAAATATTTTGGTAATACTCATGAATAGTTATACAAGAATCGTTAACTTGGAAATATAGAAGTTGTGTACTTCTCACTGTTGACATATGAATCACTATTTCTCATCTGCTTAAAGAATACACCTTAATTCTAGTAACGTTTCTATGATCTCTTGGTTACCGTATTAGAATACACATATTTGATTGGAATATTTTATTCAATACTCAAGATGTAAGATTGAAACATTACTTTTATATTGATGAATTTACCTTAAGAATAAATAGGTACTTGCTTATTCAATTTCAGATCATTTCATTTAAACTTCCATTATTTTATTTCATGTTATGCGATGGAAATAACCTCCTTTTAATACCTATTTCATTGAAATATGTTGGAAATGTGCCTTTGGTATTACTTTCTATTGGAATTTTCATGTTGTTTTTTAATTTTTTCACCATAATAACAAATATTAAACTGTATTTTATATTCTTATTTACTTAGAGAACCTTACATAAATTGGTAATGAAATGTTTACTAAATATTGATTTTTTTGTAACCCAAAACAAGACTTGAGTAAATGAGTGAAAATTATATGAGAATGGAATCCATTAAAAGATCACGATCCATCATTCAATCTATACATGCTGGTGTAATTACAACCTTATTTATATCTTGCTTCACTTTCTCCTTGAAAACTTCTTAGAGATGAGACTACATGTTATATTACCCATGTCCGGATGTAGTGACCACAACTAACATCAGATGTTGATGATAACATTATGACATAACCATCATATGCTTAATACACGAGTCTCCTATAAACATATGTCTCACCCTCACTTCTTGAGGTGGCTTAACATGTATAGAGACATCAACACCTCGAATTGTATTATTTTCCACAAGTGCCTATACTACTATTGGATACTCATTAGAGTGTGGAATTTTACTTTGTCCATTAATTATTTCAGTATTAATTTTGGTATAGATTTCCATTTTCTTAAAAAATAAAATTTGAAAATTAGTAATTTTTATTTTGATTACTGATTTAGACATTTGATTAATTAATTAACTAAATCAATAAATGTATCCCACTATTTTATCAAATTCTAGGAACCCTCTATGCAAGAATTTGAATACTCTGTCACTTGAGTATTCTAGTGGAAAGAATCCCTGAACCTCCTCTAATAGTCTACAAGCTATGGTTATTCCACTACTCGAAGGGTTCAGAGAAATTCATTGTGTTCAAACTTAAGGTTGAAGAAAAGACCAAGTTTATCAATAGTTTAATAACAAAATAAAAGATCATGTAAAATGTATGAATGAACTATAGGAGGAAGTTATCAGCCTATAAATAAAGGTTAAGGATCAATAGAACCTCTTGAATCTTGATATGATATTAGGAAAGAGCGTTTTACATGAAATAAGTGGAATTACAATTCATAGGTCTAGTAACAAAATCAAAGGATTGTTTGGAAAAGAAGTAGCCAAATTTGAATAAAATTGTGGGTATAGGAGTTGACCATAAACAAAAAGTAGTAATGGTTGATGTTAGACCATAATATACCACTCCGAGGTTGAATATTGATTTGGGTATAAATCATAATTAAAATATTCATATAACTCAAGGGAAAATCAGTGGTATAGAAGTGATGAAAAAAAATACAACTCATATCAGGTGTTACTACTATGAAAATATGGGACATTAATAAAATGTATGTCCTATATACAAGTGGTATTAATGGTAGAAAGAGAAATAGTGGAATCCAAACAGATTTTTTATTACATGAATTCATTTGATGGTTATTGTTTTTGGTGTGGAGGACTCAGACACATGGCTAGACATTTCTCATTGACAATGCAGAGAAATGTACTGAAGCATACCCAAATTGGTAGCATAAAGAAGCCAAAAGAATCATTGAATTAATTGAAAATGAAAAATCAATTTTATTCTTTGTAAGATGAGGTTAGACTATCATACTTTGAGTAAGATCAACAATATTAGTATGCATCAAGTATGAAGCCAAATACATGGACAAGAAAGAAAAGAGATGAGCATGAAGTGATTGTAGAGATTGAATTCAAATCATCAGATCACATTGGAATATTTATTATTGATAGTGTATGCACCTCCAATATGATAGGAAATAATAATATGGTTATTGAAATTCACTATGACAAAGAAGGTGTCATAAGTTTTGGCAATGATGTAGTCTTGAAAATTGTTAGCTCAGGAAAATCCAATTTTGGGGGAAAATACATGAGACATGGAGATGTCTTGGTTGGGGAAGATATTAGTCACAACTTGATAAGTGTTGGTCAACTGCATGATATAAGAAAATATATAAGATTTACCAAGAAGATATGTATCATCAATGGAAAATATGGTGCAATTGTTTTGCAAGGAAAGCGTATGAAGGGGAATATATATCTTGTTAGTGGATAAGAAGACATGTTCTTTCAATCCAAGGAATAAGAGAACATGTTGTGACATAAAATTCTTAGTCATATGATCCAAACAACCTTAAAATATTTGGTAAATTGTGATGCTTCTCGAGATCTTCCTAAGTTAACAGGTGATCGTACTCATACATGTGATGCTTGTCAACAAAGGAAGATTACTCGAAATACGTATAAGGGAAAAGATAAAAGGTCACAAGAGTGATTGAAATTGTTCATATTGATGTATGTGGACCTATTTCACCAATATCTATTAATGAAAAGAGATATTATATCATTTTCATTAGAAATTTCACCATAATGGAATGGGTTTAAATTATCAATCACAAGTATGAGGTGTTTATTTGCATAACACATTATTGAAGGGAATTTGAAAAGTCACCAGATCAAAAAAATCTAGAATTTTAGAACTGATAATGGAAGAGAGTTCAAAAATATAAAATTTTAGGATCATCTCAAGAAACATGGGATAAGGTACCTATTTTTGGCTATAAGAAATCCATAGTAAAATAGAGTGGTTGAGAGAAGAAATCGAATTATCAACAACATGGTCAGACCAATGCTTATCGAGAAAGACTTTCTAGAGAAGTTTTGTAAAGAATAAGTGTTGACATTGGTCTACATTTATAATAAAGTCTTATTATGTCCAAGGGATGATAAGACTCTATATGAGTTTTGGTATGGAAAGAAGCTAAATTTAAAGTAATTTCGAGTATTTGGAAGTAAATGTTTCATTCTCAATAAGAAAAAATATAGAAAGTTTGAATATCTTAGAGATGAAGGGATATATCTTGATTACTTAGGAATAAAAAAAATCATTTTAATGCTTCAATAAGAGACTAGGAAAAGTAATTTAGAGATATTATGTTGTCGTAGTGGAAAATGATTAGAATCTTCAAAGAATTCATGAAAAATATCAAGAGGATAATGATGAAGAGGTGAGAAACATTGGGGTAGTGAAAATACCTAAGGAATAATTAGAAAAGGATTCATATTATGAGAAGAAAAAACCTGTATGGAAACTAAAGAGTTGAGAAGAAATAAATAGGTAGAATATCATCGGGGATTAGAGAAATCCAACATAAACAAGGGGGATGAAGACTATACTACAAGAATATTTATTATCACAAGTAAATTCAAAATGTTTTGAAGAAGATTTAATAGATGAGAATTGGATTTAGGTGATTAATGAAGATCTTGACCAAATACAAAAGAATCAAATGTGGGAGATTATTTCATGATCGATAGACAAGAATATCATCAAGACTAAATGTATTTTCCATAATAGGATGAATGAATATGGTACAATAATTAAAAAAAGAATGAATTGCGTGAAATAGATATTCCCATATTGATGGAATTTATGTTGATGGAACATTTTCACCTATTGTAAGCCTATAAACTATTCACTTATTCTTATCCATAATAGTTCAATGATAGTTCAAAGTTTTCTAGATGGATTCCAAGTCAAAATTTATGAATCGAGTTCTCAAAGTATAAGTTTATAATGAACATCCAAATGGGTTTCTCATCCATGAATATTAAAACAACGTTTTTTGATTAAATAAGGCACTATACAGGTTGAAGTAGGCACCAAGAGAATAGTATTTGTGACTTGATCAATATTTGAAGAAAATCGATTTCTAGTGTGGTAGAGTTGATTATAATCTCTATGTCAATAATGAGGCTAATCAAAGGATGATGGTACTGGTATATGTTGATGATATAGTCTTTTGTGGATAAAAAAATAATAGTTCAAATAGTTTTCCGAATTCATAAAATGTGAGTTTGAAATGTCAATGATTGGAGAGCTAAAATTTTTCTTTGGTTTATTGGTAACATAAGGAAGATATGGAACATTCAATTCTCAATCAAAATATTCCAAGTAATTTCTGATAATATTTTAGATGGAAAATTATACTGAAATGAAAACTCCATTTGATACAATGATGAAATTGTCAAGGGATAATGAAGGAAAAGTAGTCAATATCACTAAATACAGAAAAATCATTATAATATTTTTGTACTTAACAACAACACAACCTAATTTTGTTTTTTCCGCATTCTAGGTGGAACGATATCAAAGTAATCCCAAATAAATCCACATACTTGAATTGAATATAATAATTTGATGTATAAGAGGAATTACATATTTTTGGTTTACTATATAATGATAAATATCAGAAAGATTTAACGGGTTTTACATATGCCGATTGGGTCGATTTAGTAGATGATCAAAATACAACATCAGCTGGTGCATTCTATCTTGGTGGAATATTTATTTCTTGGAAATTAAAGAAATAATATTTCCATTCTTTGGGAATTGTAGAAGCTAAATAAATCATGGCTACTCAAGCTTTTATGTTTTTAGTATGGATGAAGTAGTATCTTGAAGATAAGGGTGTTTAAGTGAAGTCTCCAATAGAAATTCATTATGGTAATTCAAGTGTCATAAATCGTAGTAAAAATCCACTCCATCACTCAAGGAAAAAATAATATTGAAATAAAATATCACTTTATCAAAGAGAAAGTGAAGCATGGCCTTATGAATCTAGAGTATTTGCCTATTTAATTATAGGTTGCAGACATCCTGATAAAGGCCTTACCCAGAGAAGTGTTTGAACAACATCGACCAACTATTGGAGTTTAGTCGACTCCCCACACTTAAACAATATGGATATGGGACCCCCTTGTCCCCAATGTATGATGTGTTTTTTTCCTATATATTGATATGTGTTCTTTACCATGTTATAGAACACAAAGGAGTGACCTTTGAGTTATTTTACAATGGGGAAGAAAATTTATTAATCAATATAGGGGAGAAGCTGATAGAGGGAGCAATGAAACAAGGGGAGATTTAAATCTAAAGATGCTAAAACTAGTTTATCAACAAAGATGAATCATGAAAAAGAGTGTCCTTCAGATTCATGATGAAAGCAGTATACTTGCGTGAGTTAAGAAGTGATCTTGAAGGTTGAGCTTGTTCTATCTATTGGCATCGAGAAGATTTTTAGTGGAAAGTTTTAGAATGAAGTGATTCTTTGATGAAATTTGCATGACTGTAAGAATCGAGATCTTCTTTCTGGTATGTTTTTATTTTATGTTGTTTTTGAGAAAAAAGGGGAGTTTCTCAAAAAATCCGGAGTACATGCAGTGTACTTATAAGTACACATCGTGTACTTGTTTGCCGCATGTAGCCGTGTACTGGTCGTTTAATGGTCGAGAACATAGTCGTGTGTAGTATATGAAGACTTCCTAAAGAGGGGCCCGATAAAGGCAAGTACATGCCGTGTACTTTTAAAATACACGCTATGTACTTTTAAAATACACGATTTGTACTTTATTTTTATTTCATTAAACAGATCAGGGTTGCATCTAATGGATAGAACCATCTTATTCTTCGGCTATCTCATCAAGGAGCAATCATACGGCACGAATCTTTACTGAGCCCCCGACTCATCATCTATTCTCTGATTCGACTGCCATGGGTTGCATTGGAACCAAATAGGTGATTTCTTCCTTCTTCTTAAACCACATATCTTGATTTCTCCTCTTTCACGAGATATCCTTGGTTGAATGTTTTATAATTTTTATAGATCTAAAGTATTCTAGGGAAATTCAAGGCTAGAGGTTAAAGTATATCGATAGTACAATGCTGAGGTATGTGGTTTGTTCCTTTCCATAGATATTCTTTGAGTTATATGTGAAAAAGTCCCCAATACATTGTTCGGGGTATTGTGTGTTTATGGATTTTAGACCTATTATTGACTTCTATGCCTTGTTTGTTTGGATAGAAGTTAATTTTTGTGAATAGGGTTAACTTTTCCATTCTATGGATGTTTTTCCCATATTTTCTTATCATTGAACATTTGGTCTAGCTTTCTTGTTAGGCTGCATTGTTTTCCATGCCTAGTATTGTTATGTTGGAGTGATTTTATCTAATATTATGTGCCATGCCTTGTAGTTTTTATCCAAGTAGTACTTTGAGGTTTACTTTGGCTGCTGATTAACACTTGTGCACGACTACTTTACATGAGGCTGTAGGAAGCCGGTGTAGTGAGAATATAGGGGAAATTGACATTGAGGTATTTCTCAGAGTGTCTATTATAATTATCACACTACAAGACCATATGGGGGATTGACGTTGAGTGATCCCTTAGAGTGTCTATAAATATGTCACAAGACCACAAGAGGAATTGACGTTGAGTGCTTCCTCGGAGTTTATGTAGTTTACCATTAAAAGACTATAGGGGGAATTGATGGTGAGTGCTTCCTCAGATAGTCTTTGGTTATACTATACTATAGGGGGAATTGACGGGGAGTGATTCTATAACAACCCTTCTCTTTTTATTATACACTTAAACATGATTTATTACATAAAATTCTCTTGATACAACATAGAATATCGAGAGGTCTAACGTCTTTTGGGATTAGGATCATTACATAACAACTTATAAAATGAAACACAACATCTTTATTGAAAAATTCTTTTACATGAGCACTACATTCCATCATACTTATCATTGCATGGGATAACCTGAGGACATGCATAAGAAAAGGGCGAGCTATAAAGCCCGGTAAGGGAATAAAAATGGAATAACATGAGGAATACAATACATGTTAGTAAATAGGCATATCAATGGAGAACAAGAGAAACATAAACATAAAGGCATGATAAATCATGATAATCATAACATGGAAATGTGTCAACAACACTTAACATGGAATTAGCATGAGCCAAGGATCATTGCACATCGAGCATGAGTAAACACTCATTTCACATGAAGCACGAGTAACCCCTCTTTGCACTTGAATTATCATGAGTAGACACCCATTTCACATGATGTATCATGATACTATACTTTAACCAATGCATTAGAGTTCTATCAGGGCACACCCTTCTTAAACATTTCATTTCATACATAAGTGTGCCACATGGATCATAAAACATGCATTCATTAAACATCATCTTTTATTCCATGATAAATAAATGTGGAATTCATACATGAAAATATATAATCAATAAGTAAATGTGTATAAAGTTTAATACCCTTAATAGATAAATGATCATTATATTCACAACATAATGAATTTGGCTTGGAAAAACATGGTGTAATTTCGGTAGCTTAACTACGTGACATAAGAATTCATAAAAATGGTCGATGAGAGAGAAATGGGTGTATAATCATATGTAAATGAAATGGATAGTATGGGGGTAATATAAAAACATGTCCCAATAATTTTAATGGAATTTAGATTCATGATACAAAATAATTTCTTGAATGTAAATGAGGAGAGAGAAATTCCTTTCGGCTGCATAGTAACGGGTGTACATGGGAGGTATTTAATTGGAGATAAATGGGTATCACATCATTCAAAAATAAATAGGGAATTATGGGGGAGGTGATAAACCATACCTCAACATTTATAATTGAAATTAAAAGGGCATAACAGCTTAAAGAATATTGGACAAAAATGAGAAAGGAAGAAAACCCTTACTTGGAAGTGTGATCCCAAAGGCTTGGGAGGGGCTTGAGAGTGGCTTCTTGGTATATTGGGTCATCTTGGGAGGATTCTAGAGAGAGTCGGGCAGAGGTTGGATGAACTGAAAAGGCTTTTAGTGAAGAGTAAGTGGGATCTTGGGTGGGTTCATATAGGAAAGGGGAAGGAATTCTTTATTATTTAGGTTTGGGACACCTCACATTAAACTAATCAAAACCACAAACCAGCCAATGGTTTTTCCCATGGTTTTTTCCAAATGGGATTTGAAAATAATATTTTATAAGTTCAATGGCCTAACTTCTTAAAATAATAGGGTAGCTTATGTGTAGATGAGTTACACTCTCAAGGAAAACAATTTAAAAAGACAAAAATGTATTATAACTCTTGATGGGTCCACTAAAGCTTTTTAAAATAAATCAAAAAAACCCAAAATCACATTATTTTAATGGTAAAACATATATTGACCGAAAATAATATTTATTGTATTTTATTAAATCACTATTGGGTCATTACGATGTCATAAAACACATTACATATTTAAATGGTATTTAATTTTTACCCAAAAAATTCGGCTGTCTCAGAAAATTATGAAAATTTTACCATTGGATAATTTCGACATCTTGATTCCAAAAGTAATATCCATTTTATCTAAATAATTTGGTAAATATGTTAATTTTTTACTTTTAAAATAAAAATTGACATTTATCGAAAATTCATGGGTTTTGAAAAAAATAGCTTTCAATCCTTAATAACAATTACAATTTCATTCATAAAATTATACGATCATCTATTTTTAATAAAAATTAATTTAATAGTAATAATAAGATTTTATTAAAATATTATTTAATTCAAAAAATCCATAAATTCATAAAAATAAATTTCTTAGTTGAATATTAACTAAAAATACTATTTGGGATTTAAAAACAATTTACAAAGTAACAATAATAAAATGAATGTATATTATTTATTATATAAAAAAGTAATGTACATAATCATAGTGATAGGGTCTTGTTACATAAACCCTTAAAACACCCGCATAAGACCTTAGGGTAAGGTGTGCGATGGTGACATACTCTTGGGGTGGCTCAGAAAATATTGCTCAAGTGGTAATCTCTATCAACTTCTACTTCTCTCGTAGGTAGTTCCGCTCAAGATTAATGTACTCAATATCAGCTTGGGGTTGGTCAAGAGTAAATCCCAAAGACACAACCTCCTTTCTGAGCTCTGAAAAATGGGATTCATATGGGGCAAGTCTACTGGATGAGGTCATCGCTTCCTTTGTTTGAGTAAACTGGATTTGTTAAATCCCTATATTTTTACTAATCATGTGATCACTGTTCAACAACTATAATAGAAATGGTCACAATTCTTAACAGTTTTTTAAAATCCATAAAACAAAATAAGTTCATATGTTGTATAACCATTTCATGTATTAATACATTTAATTGGATCTATAGGGATTCTCATTAATGAAAGTTTGGGTCATTACAATCTTCCCCCCTTAAGAAATTTCACCCTCAAAATTTCCTTTTCCCACACTAAAAAAATATGAGGGTAAATCTTCTTTATCACTTCCTTTGATTCCCACATCGCTTCTTCAAACTTGTGGTTTCACCACAACACTTTGACAAGGGGCATTGTCTTATTTGGTAGATCTTTTTATCTGTGATCTAAGATCTTCACTGGTTTCTCCTCATAAGACAGATCATCCTCTAGCTATACCACCTCTAAAGAGAGTATATGTTAAGGTTCTAGTATGTACTTCCTTAAGAGGGATACATGAAAGACATAATGTACTTTATCCATGGTAGGTGGATGTGCTAGTCGATAGGCCACAACCCCAACATGATCAAGAATCTCGAAGGGGATGGTGTACCTAGGACTTAACTTCCCTTTATTTCCAAACCTCATGAACTTATTCCATGGAGATATGCATAGAAATACTCTATCTCAAACTTTAAACTCAAGGTCTCATCGATGGTTATCTGCATAACTCTTCTGTCGACTCTGGGCCGCCTTGATATGATGCTGAATGTGTTTCACCTTCTCTACCATTTCTTCAACCATTTCTAGTCCTAGTAGCTTACACTCACCAACTTCATCCCAACAAGCCAGTGTTTTGAACCTCTTCCCATACAGGGATTCGTATGGTTCCATTCAGATGCTTGAGTGGAAACTATTTTTTAAGGGAACTCAACCAGAGGAAGATGTTGATCCCATACTCCTTTGAAGTCCATTGAGCATGCTCTCAACATGTCCTCAAGTGTTTGGATAGTTTTCTCGAATTGGACATCAGTTTGAGGATGATAAGCCATACTAAAGTTCATCTCAGTATCTAGAGAATGTTGAAGACTCTTCCAAAACTGAGAGGTGAATCTTATATCTCGATCATACACAATAGATAGTGGTACTCCATGCAGCATTACCACTTCCATGATATATATTCTTGCTAGTAGATCCAATGAGAAATCCTCCTGAATGGAAATGAAGTGTGCAGAATTTGTAAGATGATCCAAAAAAAACCCAGATTGCATTGTTGCTTTTGGATATCTTCATAAGTCTGGTGACAAAGTCCATGGTGATGTTCTATCGTTTCCATGTTGGTGTGGGTAATGGTTGCATCATCCACTTAGACTTATGTTTCTCTGCCTTCACTTGATGACACACTAGGCACTTTGATGTATACTCAACGATCTCCTTCTTCATATTGTCCCACCAACAATGATCTCGAAGATCTCTATACATCTTTGTGTTTCCTGGGTGAATAGAGAAATTTGAACGATGTGCATCAACCAAAAGTTCCTTCTTCAGCTCCGAATTTGATGGAACACATAGTCTTTTCCCAAATATCACAATTCCTTCTTCATTAACATTAAACTCTAAGGATTTCAATTTTCTCATAGCTTCCACTTTCTTCTAAATTCCCACATCATCCTTTTGAGCTTCCTTTAAATTTTCCAAAAGAGACGGTTGATCAATCATTTGTGAAATAATTGATGATGTTGACTTCTTTATGATTCCCATATCCATATTTATCAAATATACGAATATTGGATCCTTCTAAATTATCATCAATGATAGAATCATTGGGTCCTTTCTACTTAGAGAATCCACCACCTTGTTCGCTTTCCCAGGGTGGTAATAGATTGAGCAGTCATAGTCTTTGATCAGCTCTAACCATCTTCGTTGGCGCATGTTCAAATCTTTCTGCATGAATATATACTTGAGGCTTTTGTGGTCCGTATATATTTCACACTTCTGCCCAAAGAGATAATGCCACCAAATTTTCAAAGTGAAGATCACTGTAGCCAACTCGAGGTCATGTGCTGGATAGTTCTGCTCATGAACTCTCAATTCCTTGAAGCATAGGCAATGAATTTGTCATTTTACATCAACACACATCCCAAGCCCTTCTTTGAAGCATCACTAAATACCACAAAAAGTTCTCCTCTTGTGGGTAAAGTGAGCACGTGCACAGTGATAAGCCTCCTTTTCAACTCCTTGAAGCTTTCTTCGCATTCATCACTCCAAGAAAACTTTAATCCCTTCCAAGTTAGCTTGGTAAGAGGGTTGGACAATCATGATAAATTTCTCACAAATCATCGATAATATCCAGATAACCCCAAGAAACTATGGATATCCATTACTGATGTTGGCCTCGACCATCCCTCTATTGCAGCTATCTTTGAGGGATCCATAGATATCCCATTGCTTGTGATGATATGAACCAAGAATGATACCTCCTTCAACTAGAACTCATTCTTGTTGTACTTTGCATAGAGATTCTCATTTTTTAAGGTATTTAGTATAGTTCTTAGGTGCTCCGCATGATCCTCCTTGGGTTTTGAGTATAATATCATCTATAAAGACTACCACAAATTTGTCGAGGTAATCTATAAAGACTCTATTAATCAATTCCATGAAGATTTATAGAGCATTAGTGAGTCAGAAAGGCATTAATATGAATTAATAGTGCCTGTATCTCGTAAAAAAAGAAGTCTTGGGGATATCTTCCTTCTTTACCCTTACTTGATAATATCCCGACCGCAAATCCACCTTGGAGAAGTATTGTGGTCAATGTAGTTGATCTTACAAGTCATCAATTCATGGAGAAGGATACTTGTTCTTTATTGTGATTTTGTTAAACTCACGATAATCAATGCAAAGGAGCATTGACCCATCCTTCTTCTTGATGAAGAGGACTGGTGCACCCCATGGTGAAGTACTTGGGTGTATAAACCCCTTATCCAGATTCTCCTATAGTTGTTTCTTCATCTCCTCAAGCTCCTCAATAGGAATTCTATATGGAGTCTTGGATATTGGAAACGCCCCATGTATAAGATCAATTGTGAATTCAACATCACTTCTAGGAGGAAGATTAGGCAATTTCTCGGGAAACACTTTAGTGAATTCCATCATAATAGGAATGTCTTCATGGATGATTGCTCCCTTGGACTCAATCATCTGAGCCAGATATGAATTCTCATAGGTAAGTAATATCCACACTTGAGATGATGGAGCTAAAGAAGATTCATCCTCCTCCTTTCACTTGTACAGAATCAGGGGTCGATTCTCTACATAGAGAGTGATTTCCCTATCATGAAAATTTATGTTGGATCTATATAAGGAAAGATAATCCTTGCCAATAACTGCATCAAATTTTACCAGAGGGGGTATGATGAGGTTCTCTGAAAAGTTCAATCCATAGATTATGATAGGGGAGGAGTTATATTCACGTGATGCAATGATTGCCCCATTTTCGGTACTCACCAACATCTTTACTTCCATGATTTGTGGTGGTGCTGGGATTGTTCTACTAATATTTTGGGATATAAAAGAATGCGTAGAACTAGAATCAAAAAGTACGTTCGTTATTCTTGAATTAATAACTAGCATACCTTTCACCAATTCGTTGTCGGGGTTCACTTCGGTAGTAGTGATGGAAAAAATCTCTCCCTTGCTGCCTTGGAGGTTGTTGGTTGCCTCCGAAAACCCTTGTCTTAGGGAATTGATTTTCAAGATGCCCTGGTTCTTTGCACTTGTAGCAATGAACAACGTGTTGAGGTTCGAATTGAGTGTTCCTCTCCTCTATTGCAACTGCGGGTTTTTCGTACAGATAGTTAATAGCTTGGTTTCCTTCTCTTCCATAGTTAAAGAATTTCCTCATCCCATTTAGGAAATTTCTGGGGTGCTTCTTTCTGCACCTTTGGCAAGTGGGGTGCTGGATCTTATTAGCACCATTGAATTTACCCATTAGACTACCAACATTGAAGTACACCTTATGCTTCTTATCCCCATGATACCCCTAAGATTATCCAATATCCATTTCGACCTTGATGGCACATCGAACAATTTTCTCATACCTGTCGAAGTCACAGATCGCCAGCGCTTTCCGCATGCTAGGTTTCAACCCACCAAAGAAGCGGCCAACCTTGCATTAGGGGGTAATGAAAAATCTAGAGGTGTATTGTGAAAGACTTGTGAAGTTTTCCTCATAAGCTCCGAAAAATTTATCGTCTTTTTTCTTGAGGTCAAGGGAGTCCCTTTCCATCTTAAGATGGAGGGTGCACAGAAAATATTTATCGAAAAACATTTTCTGGAAATCCTTCCATTCCAATGCCTCGATCTCTTCCTCAGGCTTCATATTTTTGATCAACGTCCACCATTGATCAACTTCAACCTCCATACGATAAGAAACAAGGAGAAAATTCTTTTGTTCATAACATTGAAAGATGGAGAAGATCTTTTCAATGGAGTTGATCCATTGTTCGGCGATTGAGGGATCAGATGATCTGTTAAAAGTAGGAGGCCTTTGTCTCATAAAGCTCTCGATAGTGACTTGTTCCTTCTTATGGGGGGGGGGGGGTAAAATTTCCTCTTGACCCATGTTTCTATTCAAATATTGAGTTAACTGAGAGAGTAACATGAAAATGTTCGTGATTCCTACTCCTATCAGATTGGGGATCTCATTAGAAGAATCATCACATTGATCTTCACATCAGTTGTTAGCCCGAGTCCTCCTATTACCAGCCATTGGATGGAATAAAAGTAATTTTAGGGGTAAAACATAAAGGGTAATCCAAAGATAAAAAAACAGATGACTTATAAATAGATTTTATTTACCTAACTTATGAATCTATTAGCTTCAGTCTATGTTATCCATGATCTACTTTCTAACATATATTCTTAGGGAATTTTTTTAAGTCCCTTAATAATGGTTCATACTAATATTGTGAATTTACCAAAGCATATCCCCTGGGAGTGTTGTAACCAAGAGTGCAGTAAGGCGCATTTTTGTGCACCAGTTCCCATTCGAGTCTACCTCAAAGTGGTGTTTTTAGGTTTTACCCCTAGGATACATTTGTGTCAGAGCTGCCTCTACCTGCTCATATCCAGAGAGGGATGTATTTTATTGATAAAACACTTACTAAATACTCACCAAAACATAGGGATGTTTTTTTTATAGTTAGTATTATCTCTAAGACTTCACTAGGGTTTTCTAATACTAATCCCAAAAATAACTAAACCTATCCTCTGATACCAACTATAACAACCATTCTCTTTTTATTACACACTTAAACATGATTTATTACATAAAAATCACTTGATAAAACATAGAATATCGAGAGTTCTAGTGTCGTTGGGGCTTATGATCATTACATAACAACTTAGAACATGAAACACAATATCTTTATTGAAAACTTCCTTTGCATGGCCACTATATTCCATTGTACTTAGCATTGCTTGGGATAACATGAGGACATGCATAAGAAAAAGGTGATCTATAAAGCCCAGTAAGGGAATAAAAATGGAATAACATGAGGAATAAAATACATTTTAGTCAATAGTAATATCAATGGAGCACAATAGAAACATAAACATAAAGGCATGATAAATCATGATAATCATAACATGGAAATGTGGCAACAACACCTAACATTGAATTAGCATGAGCCAAGGCTCATTGCACATGGAGCATGAGTAAACACTAGTTGCACATGAAGCAAGATTAAACCCTATTTTCAATTGAATTAGCATGATTCAACACCCATTTCACATGACGTATCATGATACTATACTTTACCCAATTCATTAGAGCGCTATCAGGGCACACCCTTCTTAAACATTTCATTTCATGCATAAATGTGCCACATGGATCATGAAACATGGATTCATTAAACATCATCATTTATTCCACGATAAAGAAATGTGGAATTAATACATGAAACTCCATAACCAATAAGTAAATGTGCATAAAGGTGAATACCCTTGATAGAGAAATGGGTAGGGTATGCACTACACAATGACTTTGGCTTGAAAAAACGTGGTTCAATTTCGGCAGCTTAAAGGCGTGACATAAGAATTCATAAAAATGGTTGATGAGATATAAAGGGGTATATCATCATATTTACATGAAATGGAAAGTAAGGGGGTAATATAGATACATTTCCCAACAATTTTAATGGAATTTTTATTCATGATACAAAAGAATTGCTTGAATGTAAATGAGGAGAGAGAAATTCCTCTCAGAATTGGCATAGTAACGGGTGTACATGGGAGGTATTTAATGAGAGAGAAATGGGTCTCCAATAATTAAAACATAAATAGGGCAGTATGGGGGTGGTGAGAAACAATACCCCAACATTTATAATTGAAATTAAAAGGGAATAACAACTTAAAGAATATTGAACAAAAATGAGAAAGGAAGAAAACCCATACTTGGAAGTGTGATCCCAAAGGCTTGGGAGGGGATTGAGAGAGGATTCTTGGGAGCTTGGGGCATCTTGGGAGGATTATAGATAGAGGAGGTAAGAGGTTGGAAGAAATAAAAAGGCTTTGAGTGAAGTGGAAGTGGGATCTTGGGTGGGTTTATATAGGAAAGGGGAAGGGATTCTTTATTATTTAGGTTTGGGACACCTCATATTAAACTAATCAAAACCACAAACCAAACCATGGTTTTACCATGGTTTTTTCCAAAGGGGAGTGGAAAAGAATATTTTATAAGGCCAATGGCCTAACTTCATAAAATAATAGGGTAGGTTATGTGGAGGTGAGTCACGCTCTCAAGGAAAACAATTTAAAAAGACAAAATGTTTTATAAGTCTTGAAAGGTCCACTAAAGTTTTGTAAAATAAATCAAACAAACCCAAAATTACATTATTTTAATGGTAAAAAATATATTGGCCGAAAATAATGTTTATAGTACTGAATTATATTACTATTGGGTCATTATGATGTCATAAAACACATTATATATTTAAATGGTATTTAATTTGTACCCAAAAAATCGACTGTCTTAGAAAATTATGAAAATTTAACCATTGGATTATTTCGACGTCCTGATTTAAGAAATAATATTCATTTTATCTAAATAATTTTTTAAATATTTGATTTTTTACTTTTAAAATAAAAACCAACATTTATAAAAAATTCATGGGTTTTGACAAAAAAACTTTAAAACCTTAATAAAAATTACAATTTCATTCATAAAATTATACGATCATATATTTTTAATAAAATTTAATTTAATAATAATAAAAATATTTTATTAAAATATTATTTAATTCAAATAATCCCTTAATTCATCAAAATAAATTTCTTAGTTGAATATTAACTAAAAATACTATTTGGGCTTTAAAAATAATTTACAAAGTAAAAATAATAAAATGAATGTATATTCATTATTATATAAAAAAGAAATTTACATAATCATAGTGCTAGGGACTGTTACATAAACCCTTAAAACACCCTCATACCTTAGGGTAAGGTGCGCGATGGTGAAAGACTCTTGGGGTGGCTCAGATAACATTGCTCGAGTGGTAATCTCTATCAACTTCCACTTCTATCGTAGGAGGTTCTGCTCGAGCTTAACTTACTCGAGCTCGGCTTGGGCTGGGTCAAGAGAAAAGCCCAAATACGTAACCTCCTTTCCAAGCTCTGACAAATGGGATTCGTATGGAAGTCTACTGGACGATTCCATCACTTCCTTTGTTTGAGTAAATTGGATTTGTTAAAGCCCTATATTTATACTAATCATGTGATCACTGTTAAACGACTATAATAGCAACAATCACATTTTTTAAAGGTATTTTAAAATCCATAAAACAAAATAAGTTCATATTTTGTATAACCATTTCACATATTAAGACATTTAATTGGATCAAGAGGGATTCTAATTAATGAAAGTATGTGTTGTTACAACTTCCTCAGAGAGTCTTTGTTATATCCTTGTAAATTCAGAAAGAGGAGTTAGGTTATGAGAACTACAAAGAGGGTTACATGAGATTGTTGGCTAAACTAGAGGTGATAGTTTGAGAGAACATTCCCAGAGGGTTTATTGTATTTATTTTTGGTTGATTAAATTGTTAAATTTGAATGTTGCAATTGAAAATGTTGGAATGTTTACTTTTGAGTACTTCCTTGTTTACTTATTCTTTTTGAATATTACCTACCATATATATTCATTGACTGTTAAGAAAAGATCTTTGGGTGGTTACCTACTGAAATTAGTCTCACACCCTATTTGGGTCATGCTTTTGGGCCCAAACAGATTATATTACTACAGGTATAGATAAGGGAAAATGCCCTTCTACTTGACGTACTTGATTGCTGTGGAGCTAGAGAGCATGGGACCAAGATGAGGCTTGTGATGCAACTGTATTTTACTTTATTTACTTTTGTAATTTAGTTTTGTATTGTATTCCAACATTGTGACTTGTTTGGATAATTTCCTAGACATATGTATCATGCATAATTCATATATATGTGCTCCTGTAGTTTCTTACTTTCAGTCTTCTACTGTTTAATGTGCACGTTATTACTGCTTTTGTTATTATTATCTATTTCTTTCTACTGCATTACTCTGCCAATGAGGGCATAGTTTTCCCAATATAACACCCAAGTCCCTCACTGCTAGTCGGTACCATCTAGAATTTGGGGAAATGCGCTTGAGGCCATGTGACCAACCGGGTACCGGGCACCTCTGGGTGGCTCCCGGAACTGGGACGTTACAATGATAATCTTTTTTATCACATCGATCTATAATCATGTGGGATTAGGGTACATTTTAAGGAATTTCTTGATCAATATATGGGTTTCAAGAAGGAAAATGGTTTTTCGTGCACTTAACTTGTCAAAAAGCAGGTTCTTGGAGATTATAAGTGTCGTCAACAAACCCAAAGGGGGATATTATTGGAAAAAATAACTTATGGAAGTGATTTTGGGTTTATTGTGATTGTTGAAAATGTTTGAGGTTATTGAATAAGGATAGTTGTCAAAGTAGGTGTGAAGAGTGAACATGAATGTATGAAATAATCTCACAGAGTGTGAATGTTTAGTCTCATGGAGCATGAAATGTCTGATCTCATAGAGTGTGAATGTCTAATCTTATGGAGTGTGAACGTATAAACTAATATTGCAGAGAATGACTATATTAACTGATCTTTTAGAGCACAAATTTTAAAATTGGTCACACAGAGCAGAAATTTGATAACTGAATTTGTGGAGAAGTCATGTGTAATACCACATGATTGTTAGAAGATCTCATTGTGAGTTCACGTGAAGCACACATGATTGTTAGTTGTTCTCATGAAGAGATCACATGAAGCATGTGAAGAAGAAAATATAGAAATGAAAGATGTATCTTATGATCATTCGAAGTCATGAAATCATATGATTGTCTTTGGATCTCACAATGGGATCATGCGAAACACCTGGAGACAATAATGATGACCACGTGAAGCACTTGCAACATGAAATAGGTGATCATGCGAAGTACTTTTGAAATGCAATAGGAGATCACAAGAAGTGTGTAAGGTGGATTTCTTAGGGGATGTAACAGATGGATAATCATGATTTTTGGAGTTAAGGTGGTGGATTTGCGTATATAAATACCCCATAATTAATCATTAGTAGAAGAGAATTTTTTTTGAAGTGGTTTGATCCAAATTAAAAGTATTTCATATGAGTAGAACAAAGTCTTTCATAGGAATAATGTGATATGCATAATCAGTTAAAGGTCTTATGAACAGATGTCATGAAGGAGTCTCGTGAAGTGAATTATGGGATGGGTGGTTGAACATATAAGCATTCCCATTGATATCTTGAGATCCTCATGATCTGAACAAGATCTCATGATCTGTATGAACTAAATAAGATCTCTTGAACTGCGTGATCTTAACAAGGTCTTGTGATATGCATGACTTGAAAAAGGTCTCATGATCCACATGAATTGAACAAGGACTCACAATCCACATGAACTGAAGAAGGTCTCGTGATCCATGTTAACAAAACAATCTCTCACAAAAGAGTCTTGTAGAGAGGTCTTACGGAGGTGTCTCGTGGAGTGGTCTTGTAAATGGGTCTTATGAAGGGGTATTGCGTAGGGATTACATGATCCTAGAGGAAAACTATTATGCAAAGGTGGTCATCATATCATTGATGAATAAAGATCATAAAGAAACACACAATTTTGAATCAACTCAGAATTTAGTTTTAGAATATTCTACTAGAGGAACAGTGTGTTCAATTCAGTAGAAAGAGTAGTGAGTTTTCAAATTGTGATTGGATATAAACCAAGAGAGAGAGTGAGTCTGATTCGAAACTTGTAACAATAGTTTTCTTTATTGGATCAGGTATATCATCACATTTTAATTGTATTCTCCTTGGATGTAGCCCATTGTGGGTGAACCAAGTAAAATTTTTGTGTCTTATTCATGTTTTAATATCCTTTTGTTGTGTGCTATGAGAATGAGAGAGAAGAGAGTTTTATGTAAAAAATGAATCAAGATCTAAAAGTGGAAGTTGTTTTATTTTTTCATAACTTGATTCACCCCCCACATCTCATGGCATTTAACCTAGTTGGGATAATAATGTTCCATTAGTTTCTCACTCATAACAACTAATTAATTTCACATGTGCACCCAATTTATCACTATCTCAAAAAAAATATGAACAATCCGCTAATCTTCATTCATGCAGGGAACACAATTCCAGAAATCTTGAATTATCCTTAGCATCATCAATCATTCTCAGGATAACCTCTTAAAAACTCAACTCAAGCACAGCGCACCAAAAATTTATTCGTTGAAAAATTCATTCTACCAAAAAAACTCTATTTCATCCAATAGATTATCTCCACCCTCAAGTTCTAAATGGATTAATATTCTTCAATCGTTTTTCCATACTTATATTCAGCTTTAGAAAATACTTATGTAAAATTATCAAACAAAAAACGTGCACTTGGATTCATCCAAAAAAACACAATAATGGAATGAAGACATAAACAAATATGAAATGGAAGTAAATTTGAACAAAAACAGTCCATCGAGTTCATTTTCACCATGCCAGGTTCAGATCCGTCATCCTCAACATCAACCGTATCCACTAGTGTGAAAAGGTGAAACACTGTAATCAACAATGTCTTAAAAAAACCAAAGAATGCCCAAAATTCCTTCTTCCTTGGTGGAAAACTCAGTCGGGACTGGGTAATAATCATCCTCAACAGACTCGGTGGTGGCTTCGTGAAATGGTTTGAGCTTAGATGTTCTCATTATCTATGGTGAAATCGAGGAGTTCAACATACACTTAACTCTTTAACCTTGGATTCATAGCCAAATTTGGGCATCACCTTCAGTATTCCACGATAAGCCTTGGTTTCGGGTTCTCCTCAAATGCAGAAGCAATGGGTATGTGAGATATTCATGCATCTAATTATTTAGATATGTGAATTGAAACAGGTATATGGATTTCTCTTCAAATTTCTACATGGAAAATCGCTTATGTAGTTCCCATCCTGATTTGGGTATGTGAAGTATCTGAAAAATGGCTACTTAGAAAATCAGCTACAAGAGCTATATAAAAATAGGATAGGTGGCCTGCTTTCAGATTCGACTACATGATGGAAAATCTGTTGTGAACAGATAAATGAAAAAATTATCCATTTAATAACTTTAAAAATAAAAATTAAATAATTATTTAATTAATAAAACAAAGAAATAATAAAATATACAAAATTATTAAATTATTAATTAAAATTAAAAACTATTAAATCATTTATGTCATTATATTAAAAATTAAATTATAAGTTTATTTAACTAATTAATTAAAAAACAAGGAATCGAGAAATTAAATGAAAATAAAAAAACAAATACAAGTTAATTATTTCCAAAAAAATAAAAGAAAGATTAAATTAATAAAACAAAAAGATTAAAATTAAAAACATAAAATTATTTTTTAAAAATAAACAAAAGAAAATGAAATAAATTAATAAAAGAATGAAATAAATTATATAATTCAAGCATAACAACATTGTTAAAATGATTTTACTAATTAAATTTATTAATGAAAAAATACAATTAATGATGGTTTGCCAAAATTATTCATTAATCTGTACATAAAAAAAAACTAAAATTAACACACAAAATACAAATTTTAACATAAAATTAAGTGTTTTATTAAATTAAAAAACTGTTTTAATTATTCAATAAATACATAATTTAAGTAATTAAAACCTAATTAACTTAAATAAAATATGTAGAAAAATTGTAAAAAAATAAATTCATATCAAATTCCTACATACTTAGATTTTTCTTGTCCTCAATCAAAAAATGATCCAAATTCAGTGAAATGAAATGAATCTTAAATTTGAAATACTTGATGGCCATAGAAAATTTGTTTTTAAAAATGATTTCCCAATTAGATTTTCATCAAGAAGTGAAAATATTTTCCCTCAAGAAATTAAATATTTTCTAGTGAAAATCCAATTCTTATTTAAAAATATGATTGATCTTAAAAATTTGAAAATAGATTAAACCCAATTCAATTTAAATTCAACTAAAAGTCCAAACTTCTCTCTACCTCTAGGAAAACAGGCTCATATAATTAGAAATAAAAATAATTTAGACACTCTATTTGGATGAGAAAACATAATAATTTAAATGTAAGTATAAATAACTTATCCAACAAATTAACGACAAAATTAGTTCAACATGGATTAGGATTTCCATTTTCTAATTCATATGAAAGAATATATTATGAGTTTAAATCCAATTCAAAGAGTTCAAGGGAGATGATAATTATATAACATTCACACAATCTTTTACCAAAGTCAACCGATTTTCAAGAGGGCAATGGAAAATGTTTTACCTAACTAATTTCAAGGGGTATTAGAGAATTAACCTCCTAAAAGTGGATATACAACATTCAAATTTTAGAAAAATTTAAAACCATAAAAAATGATTCATTGAAACTTCAAAAACAATCAAATTTGAAATATTTTAGTGATTTTTTCGGGTTCACAATATGGTATAGTTAGAATATTGAAAGTCTCTTTCCCCCACAAGAAAACTCAACATTATTCCTAATGTTGAATCCAATATGGAGAAACATGTGCATTCAATTAAAAGTTCAAAAAGATTCAACAATTAAGTAGATACAAATAATTAATAAAAGTTCATAAGAAAGATCAAAGTGTTTCTCCACACAACACAAATAATTAATAACTCACAACATGAATAAAAGTTCCCTTACTTGTTATCACTTCAATTATTCATCTCAAAAATAAAATGTGCAAACTAGTTCGTATTCAAAGTGCTCTTAAAAATTTCCAGTAAAGAAAATAATATATATCCCGACACGACACTATAATACACTCTAAAATAACATATTTAATGGTACTAACTACCCTATTTAACTAATAATTTCAGAATGAAAAATTTATTTCATTTAATTTTTTCTAAAAAAAATTCATGTCCAAAGAGGCAATAGAAACAGAAAGACATTAAGTTCATAAAATGGGTAGAATTTTAACAAAAAACACCCCAAAATTATAATATTTCTCCTTAAAATTAGCTTAAATGTACCCCTTATTTACTTTTAGAAATTCCCTCTGGTTATCATGAAATCTATTAAAAATTAAATTAGATAAAAATTTAAGTGCATAAAAATTCACCTAAAGTAAAATAAAACTAGAGTTAAACAATTTTGGGTGTTGATCCAAGTTTCTTATGATTTTAGCTTGTTTTGAAAAATGTATATCATAAAGTATCCACTCTAAAAAGTGGAGATTTTCCCCTTGAAAATTCAATACAGTGATCAATGGGAACATCTTGTGGACAACCTTTCTATCTACTTTATTTTCTATAATAAAAACAAGAAAAATGAAAAGTTCATTGAAATTAAAAAACCTAAATCTGAAAGTAAATTGAAAGTAAAGTGAAGATAAATCTTGGTTAAAACCCCCCAAGAGGTGTTTCATTTTATATTATTCATATCTATACAACCTGTTATTCATCCCCAATCCATCGGTGGATAGGGTTTGTGTGGTAAGAACCACCACATGTTCTCATTCCCACAGTTTCTTGACATCGCTTCTATGTCGATCCCCCTTGAAATAGTATGGTGTATCTAGACCCCTCATATTGTGGTATGAATTATCTTTTGGGGCTTGAAGAACAAAAAATGCCCCCCTCCTTTTACTTCTCTAGGAGGAGAGGTTCTCCCTAGTCCCTTCCACTTCTTCAGGGGACACCTTTTTCAGATAGAAAAAATGATTCTTAGATTTTAACTGGACAACCTTCTCTTTAATTTCTAGCTCTATATGATTTTCTACAGAATCTGTGTCAATTTTTAGCTTTATATCCTCCTTTTCCTCTCTAAAATAAATTCCTTATTCAATAAACACTTCCATTCTTCCTAGGCTTGTGAAGTGGGTACCATTTCTATAGTGAAAAAACAAGGGGATTTATTCATTAATTCAGATTGAGAAAAATAAAAAAAAGAATCAAAAGTGTTTGAATTCCCCTGAAGTAAATTAGTGGGAAGCCCCTATTCCTATTCTATAGACTTGAGGAAATCAATCAATTTTGGAAGTGTATGTTCTAAAATTCCCGCCTCAACCACTAGGATGTCCTCTTAAGAAGGTGGAAACTGAATCCCTCTTATATAAAATCATAGAAAAAGTTTGAAAACTCATGAAGTTATTTAAATAAAGCCTCCAAGACTTACGAATTTAAATCCTCTTTAATTTCTTCCATCATTATTTTAAATTCAATATCATTTAAAGTCTTGAAAAGTTTTCAGGTTCTGTAGGAAAAATATCTAATGATATTCTTCAAGGGAGGGTAAAATTCCATTTATTATTATTGTTATTTAGTTTATTTTTTTTAATTTATATGTTTTTTTTGTTTTTTTGAAACTCATTGGAAGCCTACCCAATAATGGTGCTAATTTAATCGAGGATTTTTATGGCCTCATTATTACCTCATAACATCAAGTTTTAATTATTCAAACCTCTACTGTAAAGAAGCACCCAGGGTTGTCTCCTAATGAGATTTCATCTAATGAGTTTCATTATCACGTATTTTATTACTATTATTTTTACTTTTATATTTATAAGGAGGATTCCTAACTAGAAATAGAACTATTATAATTTTTCTGGACTATCAGACAAAAAAACAGTAGCTAAAAATGCAATCGTCAATGAAAAGTGGAAGAAGATTATAAATGGAACAATAACATTCCCTAGTGATTATACCGGTTCATTCATTTTTCATTTCTTTCAATGGATTTCACTCCATAAATTCCATAAACACACAGTTCAGGATCTCCAAACATGCATCCCATTAAGTTTTAAAAGTCAAATTCAACAACTAAAATATCAATTATCGACCTTGTTGGACTCCTCATGTGTTAATCAGGTTTTAATGATCACAAATCCTATACATTATGTAAAGCTTTATAATCCTGTTTAATCTATAGAAAATCATGTGTACAGATGATTAGTCTCTTTATTCCTTAAATAACTAATGTAAACTATTCTGTTTATAATGAAATTCTCTTATAAATGATTAAGTCTAATCCATTCTATGAATATCACTATTTAAGTCTGTATAAAGATATCTAGCTAAGTCTGAGAAACTATGAGTTTTCCACCGATTATGTTTTTCTGGAAAAGGACCCCAAAACCGTGACCAGACACCATGATGATCCAGACACCGTGACCATCCAGAGACCGTGACCAGACACTGTGATCAAACACCACATCTGTGCTACCGGTTCCTGATCTCTATACAATAATTCCATCATAATTATCTCACTTCTCAAAGACAAACAAGGATACACCATTTCATAAAGATTCCATTTCCACACAGACTGTGGCACCGTTTCTTAATCTGTTTTTTTTGTTTTTCAATTTAATTTCTAACGATCACATTTGAAGCTTTTAAATGCACTAACATAATTAATGTTTATTTTTAGACATGTCACCTTAAATTATGAGGTACGAGGTGAAAAATACATGCATCCTATCAGCTCCAACACATGCATTCTAAGAATAAAAAGAACAGTGTGTCCAGAAGCAAAACGAGGTGAAAATAGTGACAACATAAAAACAAGTGTGTGCGCGATAACGAACAAGAATGAGAATTCTTAAAAGAAGAACTGACACATGAAACCCAACACTGATGAAGAACACATGAATCATACTCAAATCCTAGAGTCGAGAACATTTTTCACACTATCAACTCCATGAAGAACACGAGCCAGATCTAGCTGACTTGTGATACTCTGTTTTCCGCAAGAGGACTCGATTTCTGCATCTGCTTCATCCTAGAAGTCTAGAGCTGCATAGATTAACACTCAAAGCACTTCTAAACTTATTTCATCATTTCTGATATATTGTGTATTATCTTTATCTTTCGAGAAGTGTGTGTGTGTCTGTATAAAAACACACACGGTCTCCTGCATTAAACTGAAGAATACATGATATCCTTTCTCTTACATCTTTTTACACTTGTATATTCCCAAAGATAAGTGTGGAAGAGGTGACTGTGTGACCAGTTAGTTCATACCCATGAAGAACTATGGAATAGGTTTTGTGACCTGGATAATCCTGTGTACTGTTTTAACCCCAATCCAGGGTGTGGATCAAGTTTATTTATATAAATTTCATGGTGGCAGGTGATCACAAAGTAGAGTGGATTAGGTCTCGTCTTGAGATAAACCACTAGTTTTATATCCGTTGTGCTGTTTATTTTAGTTTTCTCAGTTTTACTGCTTAATTCAGAATTCACTAAATTTACTTTGATAGTTAACCTTGTAAAGAAGTTATAATTGATTTTCCTTATTAGAATAACTTCAAAAGTAATGTTAATAACTAATATTATGATTAATAAGAATTAATCGATCTTTTAATAAGTTATTTAAACATTTAAACCTTCATAACCGTATTACTTTGATTAATTGGGATGTATTTAAATTTATTGGGGAACCTTTTTAAGAATAATTTTTAAACATAAATTTTTATAGATACTCAATTCACCCCCTCTTGAGTACTCTACTCTGACCAACATTTGGTATCATATGATTATTTATTAAGACTCTATTTTTGACCCTGTTCAACTGTGATTGTAGTTGTACTTTAAAGATCTATAAATTTCTATTAATTCTAAATTTATAGCTCTTTCAAAGTATTTCATTATTATGGATAATAGATTGGAATGTTCTACAAAAAACATACCACCATTATTTAATGGATCCAATTATGCTCAAGGGAAAATCAAAATAAAAATACATTTATAAAGTATTAGTTTTGAAATCTGGTCTTCAATTATAGATGAATATAATATTCCTGCTACTGATAGAATCACTTGGGATGATCCAATCTAGACTACCTAAAATAACAATTGAAAAGACATTAATGCTTTATATTTCTCTTTAGGAGATAAGGAATTTAATAGAATTTCTGCATGTAAAACTGCCCATGAAATTTGGGATACCTTGTCTGTTTCACATGAAGGAACTTGTAGTGTGAAAGAAATGAGAATTAATACTTATACTATTAAATATGATAACTTTAAAATGAAACTTGATGAGCCTATTTTTGACAAGTATCTCAGGTTTAACGGAATTTTCAACACAATGATTTCTCTTTTAAGGGAAGTCACTTCCAAAAAAAATCATGAGGATTCTCATATTCCTACCTAATAGATGGAGAGGAACCTCTATCTCTTTTAGAGAGTCACACGACTTCAACAAATACCTGTAAAAGAACTCATTGGAAAACTAGTGATGCATGAAGAGGAGTTTAAAGTCAACAAGGAAGAGAAGGATGAACCCAAAAGAAAATCTGTTGCGCTCAAGACCACCACCACTAAACACAAGGAGAAAGAAAAATTGGACGTTTTTGTAGAAAGTTCTAGCAGTGAACAATCATCACCTAACAGTGATGAGGAGATGGATCAATTAGCCAAAAGGTTTAAGAGATTTTACAAGAAGAAGAACTTCTTCATAAAGCCTAACTTTAAGGTAATATATTATCAAAAAGGAAGTTGGAAGAAAGATTGGAAAAATAAGTGACAAGTTTGATGAGATTGTCTACTATGAATGTAAGTGAAAGGGAAATATCAAGGCTGACTATCCCAAAATAAAGTACAAAAAAATATATGAGGAAAAAGATATAAAGTATAAAAATGAAATGAAATCAACATGGTGTGCTTTTGAGGATAGTTTAAGTGACTTAGAATCTTCACTTGATGAACAGGATAACAAATCCAATATGTGTTTTATGACAAACACATATGAGGTAACACTGGAATCTCTTGTACACAATTTCTATCATTCTGGAGATGAGAGTGACTTTGAAAATATGTCTAATGAATAAATGTTTGAGTATTGTAATATTCTTGAAGAGACATGCAATGAACTAAAAGATAAATACAAGTCTTTAAAGAAACCACATGTTCTTACCTCAACTGTTAAAAATGAACTTAGGGTAGAAAGGGAGAAAAATGCTAAATTAATTAAAGAGAACAATGAAATAAAACTGTCTAATGAGCAATTGAAAAAGGATATTTAATGGTTTACTAATGGTAAAGATACCTTGATACAAATTCTAGGAAAATAGATTGCTCCTAAATATACTAGTGGCATTGGCTATCAACCTGGTAAAAGAAATTTTGGAAGAACTAATTTTGGTTCTAAGTCTATAACATTCAAATTTACTCATAATTCTAGAAAACCTTCAGCTAATTCAAGTTATGATAACATCTCTAATATTTCAAGCTTTTCTGGACCAAATATAATTTATTTTTAAATTACTTTACATAATATTTATAGGAAACCTATGAGGCAGATATGGGTTCCTAAGGCACTAGTCACTAATATTACTCGACCCAAAAAAGTGTGGGTACCAAAATATGTTTTTATCTGACTATTTTGTAGGAAAGATGGTTAAAGAGTTATTATAAAATCTTATGGTACTTGGATAGTGGGTGTTCAAGACACTTGACAGGAGACTATTCATGCTTTAAGAATTTAATAAAAATTGATGGAGGACATGTCAACTTTGGGGACAATTCCAAAGGAAATATTATTGGCCTTGGCCAAATCGGTAACTCTAACTCAGTTTTGATTTCCAAAGTAATTTTTGTTGATGGATTGAAATATAATATGCTTATTATTTCACAACTATGTGATGATGGATTTCATGTTAAATTTGAAAATGATGTTTGAAATTTTTTTAATTCTAAAAATGAATTAGTATTTTCTTCTTTAAGAAATTAAAATGTATATTATGTTTTCTTAAATTATTTAGTTTCTCAAAATGCTTCATGTTTAAGTGTATTTCACAAAGAATATTGGATTTTGAATAGGAGATTAGGGAACTGTAATATTCACTCCCTTAGAAAGTTAACTAGAAAACGTTTAGTCAAAGACCTACCCAAACTTGAGTTTCCAGATGATAAAGTGTGTAATCCTTTTCAAAAAGGAAAGCAACACAAAATTTCCTTCAAACCAAAGAAATAAGTGTCAACTTCTCAACCTCTTGAATTGGTTCACATGGATTTGTTTGGACCATCTAGAGTTTCTAGCTTAAATGGTAAGCACTATGTTTATGTTCTTGTAGATGAATTTTCTAGATATACTTATACTTCCTTGTTGGCTCAAAAAAGTGAAGAATGCTCTCATTTTACCAAATATACAAAAAACTATAGAAAATATTAGCGGAATTAGAATTAAATAATTAAGAATTGATCATGGTCATGAGTTTGAAAATAAAGAGTTTGAATCCTTTTGCTCAAAAAATGGCTATAGTCATAATTTCTCTACCCCTAGAACACCTCAACAGAATGGAGTTGTAGAAAGAAGAAATAGAACCCTACAAGAGATTGCTAGAACCATGCTAAGTGAATATGAATTACCTATTAATTTTTGTACTGAAGCTGTAAATACAACATGCTATATTATAAATAGAGTGTTGATTAGACCTATTCTTAAAATAACTCCATATGTGTTGTAGAACAATAGAAAACCCAGAGTTATCTACTTCAAAGTTTTTGGTTGCAAAGTCTATATCCTTAATACTAAAGACAATATTGACAAATTTTCATCCAAGAGTGGTGAATGAATCTTTTTAGGATATTAAATCTCTATTAAATCCTATAGAGTGTTTAATAAATTAATTAATTGTGCAGAAGAATCTTTCCATGTCAAATTTGACGAAACAGATCCACATGAGCCTAAGACCAATCTAGAGAGCCTGGAGGATGATGTATCAAATCTGACATTAATTCAAAATCCTCTAACCATCCTATAAAGAAATCTGTGAAAACTTCCAGTTCTAGAAATTCTTTAAATTCAAGTCACAATGAACCTGACCCTGTTAAAGAACCAGAAATCACTGGTTCTTCTTTTTCTAGAGCTGTTAGAACTCTTAAGAACCATCCTTTAGATGCTATTGTAAGAGACTTAGATAAAGGAACTCAAACTAGAGATTCTCTTAGAAATCAGGTTGAACATCAAGTATTCTTGTCACTACTTAAGCCTAAAAACATTAATGATTCCATCAATGATGAATTTTGGGTGATGGTTATGCATGTAACACCCCGAGATTTTATGAAAAATATTCTTTTTAATTTCATTAATGTCTTGTGTTGTACGCTACACCAAAAGGAGCATGCACAACACACATCCTTGACTTGCCTTGCATTACATGCAATCACAACCTTCCTCGATAGTGTGTGTAGTACGCAATACCGAGTTTCACTAAACAACGATATGCTATTAAAATATTATTAAAACTAGCCATTATGAATAGTAATAACCACTTTTTGAAATTTTGTAAAATTTATTTTTCAAAATGGGCTTCATTTTTGGATTCGGAATATCGAAATTAGCTTAGGGTGAAATTTTGGTGATTTTCGGATAACTTTCATATTTTGATGAATAGTGAAAATTACTAAATTTTAATTAAAAACAACTTTTTCTATAGAAATAATTAATAGTGATAAATTATTAATTTGAGTGGTTTTAAAGTATATTTAGAATATATTTTTACAATTTAATACAATGTTGGTCATTGGATGTAATTTCACATTTAAACCAGACATAAACAAGTGTCAATCTTTTGATAGTTATTATCTCTTAAGAACACGCTATTTGTTTTGACGACGGGAATTAATTTTTAAATTAATTAATGCAACTGATATGTTTTGAATTTGGTAAAATAGAAATCATTTTTTAGTTCATAATATCAAATATAGCTTAGGCCTAATTTTTGGTATTTTTCTGAAAACTTTCAATTTTTGATGAATAGTGAAACCACTAAGTGGTAGTTAAAAAAACTGAATTTTTCATAAAACTTAATTTTACCGCTTTTGTGAGTGGAATTTCAAAAATCCGAGAGACACGGTTGATGTCAGTAAGTAAAATGTGGTTCAATGAGATGAAAATAATTTTTGGTGAATAGTAATTTTTAACTTTTATTTACCACAGTTAAATGTAAATAGGGTAATTAAGGGTAAAAATGATATTATTATTACCCTAACACATGTCATAATTCTATTGGACAAGTGTAATTCGACCAAAAACAACCACAGGAATAAAATATGACCATTTAGGCCCACTTGGATTAGATTAGGACATTTATTATTAATTTATTTAAAGAAGGGTTAAAATAGTTAAAATCAATGTTTAATAAGTAAATTATTTTTAATATAGGGTTATACATAAGATAAATTCAAATATAAATACTCATTAGAAATATAAAAAGATTTACTACATAATTATATTTTATTTATAATTTTTAGACATTAAATAAATTAATTTATTTATGACACAATGATGATGCAATAATTACCATAATAGTGAAAGTTTTTAATAATTGATATTATAAATACCAAAATAAATATAAATTGAGACTTTTTATGAATTCCACTAATTTTCTAGGTTAATATGACATGTTAGTATTGATTTAATTAACTTGGTTCGAACTTATCATTCTGTTATAAATTTCATAAAAATCATGTACCAAATAGTGTCAAAATTGACATAAAATAGTTTTTAAAACAAATATTATATTATTAATTGTTATTTTATTCCTAAAAATCTAAAGTTCGGCCAAATGACTTAGATAAGGTTATATATATTAATAATAAACAACTTGGCATTCGTTTGTCTTGATATAGTAAGTTTATTAACCTTATTGTATAAGAACACAAGAAGACACGGTAAAAGTAAAATTATTTAACTTAATGTTAAATCTAAATGATAAGGTTAAAATAGGAACCTAAACTTGTCTAAATTATATTGGATGAGATTATTTAGACCCAACCCCACCTTAGCCTAGAAATAAATCAATTTGGAGCTATTTAAAACCGATCTTGACTTTATAATAAAATAATATTTTTAGTTATTTCAAAGGTGCCCCTCTCCTCCCTTATAAAAGGGAACCTCCTCCCTCTCTTCCTCACACAACTTTGAGCCTTCAATCTCGGCCAAACCCTGCCAAATTATCTTCTACACTTCTCTAGAAACATCCTAGAGGTTTTGGTCTTCCTCAAAGACCAATTTTAGTGCCCTAAGAGCAGGTCTCAAAGAGGCGCTTCAAAGAAGAGGTAATTTCCGTTACCGATTCTTTCACCTTTATTTCTTCTTCCACTTCTTCTTCTTAGGTTGTTTCATTATGAAGTAATAACATCAGTATCAATCATATACTGATATGTTATTATAACTATGAAACAATCCTATTTCACCATCTATCCATCCTACGGAAAACGAAATCACCGCGCGTGCGTACGTACGGAATACCGTCTCCACGCTGTGGTGAAATCTATTTTCCACCACCACCTTACTTGGATGGGTATAATGGTGTAAATAATAACTATATATTATTATTTTAAAGTTATATTGATTCTGAAATAGTATACATACACTCCAATACAGTCCCACGATCATGAGAACGATATCATCGCTCGTGCGTACGTACGGACTACCGTCTCCACGACGCGATGAGATTCATTCTCCACTTTAACCATTCATGAATGATTATAAAGTATATATAATAAGTAATCATGAAATATATGACATAATAATGATACTGGATTTATGTATATATATATGAATTTCATCTACTTAATTCCGTTCAACTCAATAAGGAAACGAAAACAGCGTTCATGCGTACGTACGGCCTACCGTCTCCATGAACGGTGTATTTCTTTCCATTTACTGATTTATTATATATATGTATATTCTGAATATATATATATATAAATCATGTTTTATATTCTGGAATTAAGTAATCATGATCTAAGTAATCATATGAATAATTACAAGTTAAAACACGGACGACAAATGAAACAATTTTACCCAAAACGCTCTTTAACATGGAATTTTCAAAATAATGGGTAATATAAAGTCATAAGCGAACCATATATGATATCATAACAATGAATATGATTCTGTAATAATTTAATGACATTATTTAAATCATTATACAGGAGGTTCGGACACTTACGAAGAAAATCAGACCTAAGGTAAGGGAAATATCACAATCTCATTTTTATCCGAGATTGTTTATACGTTGGTATTTACTGGGGTGTATTTTATCATCCACATCTATGTTTCCTCAATATGTAATGTTATTTCCATCCACCTACAATTGTTTAATTATAATTTTACCCTTTGGTGAGTTTTTAGTAAAATATATGAAAGGAATATTTTGTCGTTTTTCATACGAGGTACTTTTTGACTTTTTCGACAAAAGTACGAAGAATGTTTTTTTTAACTTATACGGAACGAACGGATTTTTACGGTTTTATAAAGCCTTATTTTCATGAAGCTTCATCCAAAATATTTCATGACTATTTTCAATAAAATATCTTTCTTTTAAAATTGCATAACGTTTTGTGAAAAGAAATTGATTTTGAAGAAGAAAGGATATTTTCCTCAAGAATTCATTTCAAGTGTTTTATCAAAATTATTTTCCATCTAAGATAACATAGGGTTCTGTTTCTATCCCTATTATTACATTGATTTGGTTATGTTGTGATGGAATTATTTTTATGAATTCCTTTATCTTATATGAATTGTTTGATGATGTCACGATGTTTAAGATTCCCATTTTTATTACATGGGTTATGAAATGATGTATGATTTATGATTTTGTGGCACACATAAGAATGGTATCATTATGAGATGGGTGGTACCTATATCTCCCTCCAATGCATTGGGTAATGATTTTATATCTCATGAGATAGACATGGCTGGAACGGTAGGTTATACAGGTTCAGTGAAACAGGACTGAAACGAGGGTGACTCGGTTCAGAAAGGGACTTTGTCCACTAAGATAGTCTTGGCAATGAGTCTTGACTAACAAGAAATGATTCTCTATGATTATGTGTGTATGCCACAAAGTTTAATGTTTTAAGTTATGATTATTGTGATTTCATTTCACTACTATGATTTATCCCATGTTATGAAATTATGCTCTCTTTTGCAGGTTAAATTTTCCAAAATGTTATGTTCTTATGAAAATGATGTGATTGATATTTCTTTTGTTTACCCTTGCTGAGCATTTGAGCTCACCCTTTTATGTTTTCTTTTCCCCAGGATATAAAGAAATGTTTTAGGTATTAAAAAAAAGGAATATATTTATGGGAGATGTTGAAGATCTTTCACCAGGATTAGAAGATTATATTCCGAGTTTCCAAAGACACTAAACTATTACGATCCTTGTGTGTGTGTTTTTGTTATGTACTAAGTATTCCGCAAATGTAATGTAATGTCAATGTACGTCAAGCTTCGGGTCTCTACAGTTGGTATTAGAGGAAAGGTTTAGTCACCCTTTGAAAACTAGGATGTGAAAACGTTAGTGAGATCCATAAAGATATTTCTAAGGTATGTCTAGGGATGTCCCTAAGGTTAAGTATACGTATAAGTTATAGTACTAGAATTATGCTAACGATCATAGAATTAAACCTAAGATTTTAGATATTGAAGGTACTCCCCCTTTATTATGTTGTTTTCCCTAGCATGATTTTTGCCTCTCACACTATTCTTTTTGGGTTTTAGACGATGGCTGGAACCCGAAGGAACCGTGTTGATCAATGCAATGATTGTCCTCCTGAACAAACAAATGTTATGGGAGATGGAGTGAAAAATATTATTGATATACTTACAAAAGCTATGAATCATTCTGGACTTATAAATGAGCAGAGAAGGGAACAATATTCTATTGAGTCCTTCATGAGGCAATGTCCACCTTCTTTCAGTGGGACTTCTGATCCACTTGTTGCTGAACAATGGATCAGTACCACTGAAAAGATATTTTCAGTTCTTCAATGTTCTAAACATGATAAAGTCATCTTAGCAGTATATCATTTGGAAGGTGAAGCTGATCAATGGTGGAATCTTATCAAGAATACGAGGCCAAGAGATGAAATTGAGTCCATGGAATGGGACGAGTTCAAGAATTTATTTTTCAATAAGTACTTCCCTCGCATTCTTCGAACAAAGATGGAGAAGGAGTTTCTCGAACTAAAGCAAAAGGATGATGAATACGTTGGTATATACGAAGAAAATTTTACAAGACTTACAAGGTATGCATCTGGCATTATCATCCAACCTGAAAGTAAAGTTGATCGATTTTTCAGTGGCTTAAAACCAAGTCTTCGAAGGGAATTAGCTATAAGAGACTTCAGTAGCTATGAAGAAATTGTGCGTTGTGCTATCAAGGTAGAAACGGAAGTTGGTGTTACATATCCATCTCATGGTTTTGACAAGAAACGAAATATGGAGTTCAAGGAGAAATCTCAGAATAATGGTGAAAAGAAGACGAATGTTTCCTTATCCTCAAAGTGTGGAAAGAAGCATGGTGGAGATTGTATTAAAGGGACTATAAAATGTTTTAAGTGTGGAAAATAAGGTCATCGAGCAGCTGAGTGTCGAAGTAATGGAAAAAGGGTTTCTAATGATGTGAATAAAGCAAACACTGCAGAGAACGCACCACCAACACTTCAATGCTTCAAGTGCAAGGAAATGGGGCATTATGCTAATAAATGCCCTAATACAAGGGTTAATGATGATCGACATGGGCAACCGCTTAAGGCAAAGGATAAAGGGAAGTCACATGCGATCACCATTGGCGATGTTGAATATGATAACGATGTGGTGGAATGATTAAGTGTTTATGTAATGGGATTCCAAAATAATGTTGTATATAGTATCATGGAGTATTGGAATATTTATGTATTGGTCTAATGTGGTATTCAAAGTGATTGAGATATTTTTGGAAATAAGATGATATGCACATAATGAAGGGAAAACGAGAAAATGAAATGTTTAACAGTATTCATGAGCTCATGATTGATATAAGGACTAAGTGATATCATGGTTTGAGTATATAGAATTTTGAGGATTTTGGTATGTGGAAAGTGTTATCTTTTAACTGCATTCATGTTTTTACTAAGGTTCAATGAGTATTAATTCTTCAAGAGAATACATGATTAAGTGATTCACATGTTTGTAATTTGACCAACAAGATATATCTTATGATATATGGGGGATAAATGATGGCATTCACGTGATTGTTCTGTGACATTTCAAGTAATCATTTTCTTTATACTATGAGCTTGGAACGAAGTATTTTAGATAAGACTAAAGATTAGAATGGATTATGTTGGACATAAGTTAGGATAAAAAGTTTTTCGATATTATTGATGGGATGTTATAGTAAAATAGCTTTAGAAAAAGACAACCTGCAGGACGGGCGACAACCCATCGCGTCGGACAAGGTCATAGGAATCGAACCCACAACCGAAGTGTGACTGGCCTTTATCGCCTACCACTGGCCTACAGAAAGTCTCTGGTTAGTAGAAACTAGTTTTATTTTATTAAGAGGTATGATATATGAAGTATAAGTTCATTTTAGGAACCATATATGATTAATATCACTATAGATGGACTTATGTATTTTTTGATAACTTTTCTAACCTTTTGTTTGAGACAGATGGAATGACCCATCATTCTATCACATGATCTGCTATTACATCATGGATGAAAAATTCAACTTCATTTATTTAAGAGATGAAGTGGAAATTGTCCAAAGAACGACCAACGATGAGACTATACCGAAATCACGAAAGTATTTCTTCTAATTCCAATTTCATCAACTTTAGGGAAATGATATTGAAAACCAAAAATGTTGTCCTAGTGATCTTATATCTGATGAATCAGATGGTACCCTAGATCATCACAAATTTATGGCTTTGCGATTTTTGGCTTTTTCATAGCCATGTTCTCTACCACTCTCCATCAGAACATGATGGTTAGATTTTTCTTCCATATCCATATTTTCACCTATGTGGAAACCCAGTGATTAGTTTATTTGGGTAACCGTTACGTTTCATACTTTTGTTTTTAAAGATTAGTTTTGGTATTCCTTTTTACGATGTGGGTTTCTATCAAAGAAATTTTCGAATAGTAAACCATTTATAACCCCGATGAATTTCGAGGGCGAAATTCATTTTAAGTGGGATAGAATGTAACACCCCGAGATTTTATGAAAAATATTCTTTTTAATTTCATTAATGTCTTGTGTTGTACGCTACACCAAAAGGAGCTTGAACAACACAAATCCTTGACTTGCCTTGCATTACATGCAATCGCGACCTTCCTCGATAGCGTGTGTAGTACGCAATACCGAGTTTCACTAAACAACAATATGATATTAAAATATTATTAAAACTAGCCATTATGAATAGTAATAACCACTTTTTGAAATTTTTTAAATTTTATTTTTCAAAATGGACTTCATTTTTGGATTCAGAATATCGAAATTAGCTTAGGGTGAAATTTTGGTGATTTTCGGATAACTTTCATATTTTGATGAATAGTGAAAATTACTAAATTTTAATTAAAAACAACTTTTCTATCGAAATAATTAATAGTGATAAATTATTAATTTGAGTGGTTTTAAAGTATATTTAGAATATATTTTTACAATTTAATACAATGTTGGTCATTGGATGTAATTTCACATTTAAACCAGACATAAACAAGTGTCAATCTTTTGATAGTTATTATCTGTTAAGAACACGCTATTTGTTTTGACGACGGGAATTAATTTTTAAATTAATTAATGCAACTGATATGTTTTGAATTTGGTAAAATAGAAATCATTTTTGAGTTCATAATATCAAATATAGCTTAGGCCTAATTTTTGGTATTTTTTCTGAAAACTTTCAATTTTTGATGAATAGTGAAACCACTAAGTGGTAGTTAAAAAAACTGAATTTTTCATAAAACTTAATTTTACCACTTCTGTGAGTGGAATTTCAAAAATCCTAGAGACACGGTTGATTTCAGTAAGTAAAATGTGGTTCAATGAGATGAAAATAATTTTTGGTGAATAGTAATTTTTTACTTTTATTTACCACGGTTAAAAGTAAATAGGGTAATTAAGGGTAAAAGTGATATTATTATTACCCTAACACATGTAATAATTCTATTGGACAACTGTAATTCGACCAAAAACAACCCTAGGAATAAAATATGACCATTTAGGCCCACTTGGATTAGATTAGGACATTTATTATTAATTTATTTAAAGAAGGGTTAAAATAGTTAAAATCAATGTTTAATAAGTAAATTATTTTTAATATAGGGTTATGCATAAGATAAATTCAAATATAAATACTCATTAGAAAGATAAAAAGATTTCCTACATAATTATATTTTATTTATAATTTTTAGACATTAAATAAATTAATTTATTTATGACACAATGATGATGTAGTAATTACCATAATAGTGAAATTTTTAATAATTGATATTATAAATACCCAAATAAATATAAATTGAGACTTTTTTATGAATTCCACTAATTTTATAGGTTAATATTACATGTTAGTATTTATTTAATTAACTTTGTTCGAACTTATCATTCTGTTATGAATTTCATAAAAATCATGTACCAAATAGTTTCAAAATTGACATAAAATAGTTTTTAAAACAAATATTATATTATTAATTGTTATTTTATTCCTAAAAATCTAAGGTTCGGCCAAATGACTTAGATAAGGTTATATATATTAATAATAAACAACTTGGGGTTCGTTTTTCTTGATATAGTAAGTTTATTAACCTTATAGTATAAGAACACAAGAAGACACGGTAAAAGTAAAATTATTTAACTTAATGCTAAATCTAAATGATAAGGTTAAAATAGGAACCTAAACTTGTATAAATTCTATTTGATGAGAGGATTTCGACCCATCCCCACCTTATCCTCAAAATAAATCAATTTGGAGCTATTTAAAACCGAACTTGACTTTATAATAAAATAATATTTTTAGTTATTCCAAAGGTGCCCCTCTCCTCCCTTATAAAAGGGCACCTCCTCCCTCTCTTCCTCACACAAATTTGAGCCTTCAAGCTCGGCCAAACCCTGCCAAATTATATTATACACTTCCCTAGAAACATCTTAGAGGTTCTGGTATTCCTCAAATACCAATTTTATTGCCCTAAGAGGAGGTCTCAAAGAGGCGCTTCAAAGAAGAGATAATTTCCGTTACCGATTCTTTCACCTTTATTTCTTCTTCCACTTCTTCTTCTTATGTTGTTTCATTATGAAGTAATAACATCAGTATCACTAATATACTGATATGTTATTATAAGTATGAAACAATCCTATTTCACCATCTATCCATCCTACGGAAAACGAAATCACCGCGCGTGCGTACGTACGGAATACCGTCTCCACGCCGTGGTGAAATCTATTTTCCACCACCACCTTACTTGGATGGGTATAATGGTGTAAATAATAACTATATATTATTATTTTAAAGTGATATTGATTCTTAAATAGTATACATACACTCCAATACAGTCCCATGATCATGAGAACGATATCATCGCTCGTGCGTACGTACGGACTACCGTCTCCACGACGCGATCAGATTCATTCTCCACTTTAACTATTCATGAATGATTATAAAATATATATAATAAGTAATAATGAAATATATGACATAATAATGATACTGGATTTATGTGTATATATATGAATGTCATCTACTTAATTCCGTTCAACTCAATAAGGAAACGAAAACATCGTTCATGCGTACGTACGGCCTACCGTCTCCATGAACGGTGTATTTCTTTCCATTTACTGATTTATTATATATATGTATATTCTGAATATATATATATATATATAAATCATGTTTTATATTCTGGAATTAAGTAATCATGATCTAAGTAATCATATGAATAATTACAAGTCAAAACACGGACGACAAATGAAACAATTTTACCCAAAAAGCTCTTTAACATGAAATTTACAAAAGAACGGGTTATATAAAGTCATAAGTGAACCATATATGATATCATAACAATTAATATGACTCTTTAATAAGTCAATGACATTATTTAAATCATTATACAGGAGGTTCGGACACTTACAAAGAAAATCGGACCTAAGGTAAGGGAAATATCACAATCTCATTTTTATCCGAGATTGTTTATACTTTGGTATTTACTGGGGTGTATTTTATCATCCACATCTATGTTTCCTAAATATGTAATGTTATTTACGTCCAGATACAATTTTTTTAATCCAATTTTACCCTTTGGTGAGTTTTTAGTAAAAGATATGAAAGGAATCTTTTGTCGTTTTTCGTACGAGGTACTTTTTGACTTTTTCGACAAAAGTAAGAAGAATGTTTTTTTAACTTATACGGCATGAACGGATTTTTACGGTTTTATAAAGCCTTATTTTCATAAAGCTTCCTACAAAAGATTTCATGAATATTTTCAATAAAATATCTTTCTTTTAAAATTGCATGACGTTTTGTGAAAAGAAATTGATTTTGAAGAAGAAAGGATATTTTCCTCAAGAATTCATTTCAAGTGTTTTATCAAAATTATTTTCCATCTAAGATAACATAGGGTTATGTTTCTATCCCTATTATTACATTGATTTGGTTATGTTGTGATGGAATTATTTTTATGAATTCCTTTATCTTATATGAATTGTTTGATGATGTCACGATGTTTAAGATTCCCATTTTTATTACATGGGTTATGCAATGATGTATGATTTATGATTTTGTGGCACACATAAGAATGGTATCATTATGATATGGGTGGGACCTATATCTCCCTCCAATGCATTGGGTAAAGATTTTATATCTCATGAGATAGAAATGGCTGGAATGGTAGGTTATACCGGTTCAGTGAAACAGGACTGAAACGAGGGTGACTCGGTTCAGAAAGGGACTTTGTCCACTAAGATAGTCTTGGAAATGAGTCTTGACTAACAAGAAATGATTCTATATGATCATGTGTGTATGCCACAAAGTTTAATGTTTTAAGTTATGATTATTGTGATTTCATTTCACTACTATGATTTATCCCATGTTATGAAATTATGCTCTCTTTTGCAGGTTAAGTTTTCCAAAATGTTATGTTCTTATGAAAATGATGTGATTGATATTTCTTTTTTTTACCCTTACTGAGAATTTGAGCTCACCCTCTTATGTTTTCTTTTCCCCAGGATATAAATAAAGGTTTTAGGTATTAAAAAAAAGGAAGATCTTTATGGGAGATGTTGAAGATCTTTCACCAGGATTAGAAGATTATATTCCGAGTTTCCAAAGAAACCAAACTATTACGATCCTTGTGTGTGTGTTTTTGTTATGTACTAAGTATTCCGCAAATGTAATGTAATGTCAATGTACGTCATGCTTCGGGTCTCTACAATGCAAGAAGAACTTAATCAGTTTAAAAAGAACAATGTTTGGAAACTTGTTGATAGACCCAAAGACACATTTACCATAGGCACTAAATGGGTGTTTAGAAATAAGGTAGATGAATCTAGTAATATAGTTAGAAACAAGGATAGATTAGTTACACAAGGCTATAGTCAAGAAGAAGGAATTGACTATGAAGAGACCTTTTCACCAGTAGCTAGACTTGAAGCCATCAGAATTTTTCTTGCTTATACTACACATATTAATTTCAAACTATATAAAATGGATGTCAAAAGTGCATTTATAAATTGGTATATAGATGAGGATGTCTTTATCGAGAAACCCTCTGGTTTTACAAACCATCATTTTCCAAACCATATTTTTAAATTATCAAAATCATTATACGGTTTAAAAGAAGCTCCAAGAGCTTGGTATCATAGAATGAGTACTTTTCTTATTTACAACGGTTTTACAAAAGGATTAGCTGATCCTACCATTTTTATAAAACGAATTTCCAATGATGTTTTAGTAGTTAAAATTTATGTAGAATACATTATCTTTGGATCTTCAAAAAATTATTTATGTATTGAATTTTATAAAATGATGCAAAATGAATTTGAAATGAGTTTAATGGGTGAACTAAAATTATTTATTGGATTTAAAATTATTCAAAATAATAATGGTATTATTTTAAATCAAAGAAAATATACTAGATATCATCTAAAACGTCTTGGATTGGATAACAATAAAAGTAGTGACATGCCAATGAGTATTACTTGTAAGTTGCATCTTGATGAAAATGGTAAATCTGATGACCAAACCACTTACAAATAAATGATTGGAAGCTTACTCTACTTAAATTCTAGCTGGCCTAACAATATGTTTAGTGTGTGTATGTGTTCTCGTTTTCAAGAAAATCCTAAGGAATATCATTTAAATGTTGTTTAAAGAATCTTCAAATACCTCAAGCATACACCCAATCTATGAATGATCTATCCTAGAGGAAAATCATTTGATTTAGTGAGTTATTCTGATGCTGACTTCAGTGGTTGTAATTTAGATCGAAAAAGAACCTCTGGAAAATGTCACTTTTTAGGCAAGTCACTAGTGTCATAGTGTAGTAAGAAACACAAATCTATTGCATTATCTACTGAAGAAGCTGAATACAAAACTACTGGTAGTTGTTGTGAACAAATTTTGTGGATGAAACACACATTACTAGATTATGGATATCAATTCAAATATGTAATTATAAATTCTGACAATACAAGTGCTGTTAACATCTCAAAAAATCATGTTTCACACTCTAGGACAAAACTTATTGATGTAAGACATCACTTTTTGAGAGATCATTATCAAAAATGGGACATCACTTTGGAATTCATTGGAACCAAATATCAGCTCGCTGATATATTCACCAAACCATTAAATTATGAAAGAATAGATCACATCACACATGAATTGGGAATGATAAATCTTAAGTAGTAAGTTTACTGTTTCACAATTTACTATTTCATGTTTACGGTCTCACTGTTACTATCTGGAACTTACTGTCTCAAACAATACAGTCGCACAGTTTAGAAATCACACAGTCACAGTCTCACCATGAAAGTCAGTTACGGTCTCACCGTGAAAGCCCGTTACAGTCTCACTGTGAAAGTTGATTATGGTCTCACCGTAAAGAAGCTTTATTGTATTATTTATAAATTATAACATGTATCACAGTAATTAATTATTTTACCCTTTTACTTTCCCACATTTTTGATCCCGCAACACATGACATCCCTAAATGATAAAAACTAAAGAATTTTCACTCGTTCTTCACTCGAGCTCTCTTCTCTAAAACCGTAACCCCTCTCTCAACCACTTCGGTTTTCTATCTCTCTCTCTTTCTCTCTCAAAAAGTTGTTGAATGCTCAGGATGAAATTCCCATCGTCATAAACTCTTTAGAAGTGAATTTCAAAGAAGAAGTTGAAAATAGCACCAAAGTTAGCGCCCAAGGATCCTCTAAATCTGAATCTGTTAGACAGAATAGTGGCACCCGAAAAAGAGATATGCCCTAAGCGGCATCTGTCTAGTAATTCTTTGGTATTGAAAGTGCTAAAAGAGAAAGGATGGATGGATTGATTCACAAATGAGGATATGTCTATTTATCCAAAATTAGTTTCACATTTTTATCAGTATGTTCAATTCTCTTTTGATCTAGAAGATGGATATGTTGTGAGAAGCCGAATCAATGGCTAGAGATGCACGTTTTCTTCGAGGAGATGGGATGAATTCCTTAGGATAACTCATGAGGGTATTTTTGGGGACTACCATAGAGGTACTCCACCTCCAAGTGAGATCTTTATTTTGGAATAAGCATTGGGAATCTTAACTTGGAATGAAACAAGGCAAAGATCCACAACTGCTGAGCTAGATGGTGAAACCAGACTTCTGTTTAAATTTTTTCAAAATATAATTAGCCCCAGAAAGGGTGATTTTTATACAATCAAGTATCCGGATGTATTTTTGATACCTCTCATGAAGAATGGACATAAGATCAGCCTATGAAAATATGTTATACACCATATGTGTGAGTTGACCAAAACAACCTACAAGTCAACCTACCTATTCTATTCAAGTATTATCTCAGCTATGCTTTATGAAAAATGGTTGGTTGGACCAGATGAATAATATATTAAGGATTATGAGATTTTTCTTTCAAAAGTTACAGTCAAGAGAATGAAAATCAGTTGGAATACATGGAGAAAATCTTGGGTAGAAGATAATGATAGGGTTTATGAAATGTTTAATCCAGTGGAACACTCTTCATGACCTAAGGATATTGATGATTCTGGTTTGGAACCAGATGTCATTATTGAGTATTATAATGAGGAAAAAGGGGAATATGTTGTTGCACCTACAAGAGAAACTGTTCTGGTTGAGGAAGACAGTGAATCTGCTCCTCAAGTCCTAATTGAGAAGGAAATACCTGTTCCTGAAGAACTTTCTGATTTGGAAGAACAACCTGCTGATTAAGAAGAATATGTTGCTAAGGTAAATGAAAAGGATTTTGTAGAAGAGAATATAGAATAATATCTTTATGTTGTGCAAGAAGCTGCTCTTGAGGAACACCCATAGGAACAAGCTGTTCCTGAGATTATTCCATCTGTTGAAGAGAGAATAGAGAAATCCTTTTAGTTGTCTAGAAAGGAAATGGGTGAGGATATCAGGAATGAAATCTTGGAAATAGATCAAGGATATAAATCTCTCAGTCCTGATAAAGATTCACCTGTTGAGGGGGAGAAAAATCCAAATATGGAACCTTTTGAAGTCCCTAATCCCGTTGATCCATGATCAGTGGATACATGGTATAAATTCCATAGTTATTTTGATGTGGATAATTCACAGGAAGTTTCAGTAAAAGGTATTGATCTGTCTACTATATTTCAATTGAAATTGGCTTCTACACCAAAATCTATCTCTTCTAAAGATCTTGATCCCGTCTCAACTTCTATCCCTAAACCTTCACAAGAACCTCCAAACTTGGTGAATAAGGAAGATCTGAAAGCACTTGGAGATACCCTATTAGTTGAAGTTGAAAAACTCATGAATACCCAACCGGATCCTGTAACCAATTTAAGTGAAAGAGATGCTGCCCTATTTTTGGAAAAGATTATATGGCATATTAAACCCAAGATGCTTCATTAGATTCAATAGGTCATAGTTGAGAACAAACAATTAAGTGATAAAGTAAAGACTCTCAGAGGTATGGTTGAAGATATGCAGAGAGTGATGAACTCAAGAACAGAACCTGTTTCATATCCTACTGAGGATGTTTTTAGTCAAATTCCAAAGGAATTAGCCTCCCTAATTGAACCTAATATCACCTCCTTGGATGAGAATGTAGCTAAATAAAACAAGAAGATTGTTTAAGAGATGCGTGATCTTGTTATTGGTCTTAACAAGTTAACTGATGAGTATAAGGGCTGTATCCAGAAATTTCTAAATTAACCGAAATCACTTAGTTCGACTGTTACTTCTTCTCGTACTTTTGGAAAATCATCTCAACCCTCTTTAGATAGTGATTTTCTCAGAAAAATTGTCAAAAAAACTTCAATCTGTGCTCAGTGGCTTTAAAAAGGAATCTTTATCTGAAGTTGTCAAGAACAGTGACAAAGTTCTTTATTTGGTGAAATTAATTCTAAGATTTACAATGATTCTCAGCAAGAAATTGCTAAGAATGTGGATTTATACTACAATTGTATCTTCTATAAGAATGAAATTACCAACCATTTCAAGTATATTGTATAGAATCTACGAATTCTTCCTATCACTCAAGCTTTCAAAACTCAAGTCCAAAAGCTCAAAGATTTCACTCATTTGTTGGATAAGTTTATAGAGAACAAGGTTGACTTTGAGGAAGCCATGTAGTATGGTGGAGAGATCATTGTTGACTTCATCAAGCTTTTGAGGACTTATCTTCATGTCCATAGTACTACCATTGTCGCTCCTGTAGTTGCACCCCTGAGACCTGGTTTGCCTACCTTCTCATCCTCTGCCCTTGCCTCTACATCTATGTGTGTCTCTCAGGCTTTGATTCAAATCAGGCATGTTATCCTTGATCAACAGTTTCCTAGCTCTTCCACTTCAGCTACCTTGGCCCCTTTTGTTTTTGAAGGACTCCCTTTACCCTCTCTTTCCACTGGTTCACTCCCTTCTTCCACTTCTACCTCTGCTCCTATGGATTCTTCTTCTGATGTTGCTGCCAAGGGAAAAGAAAAGACAATCCAGCACTGAAGAATAGTGACTACTATCTCTTGATAGGGATGATTTCTATATTTATTATTACTTACTATTTGTAATGAAACTTTTTATCTAATTCATTCTAAACTCCTCTTATCTATTATTTTATTTAATTTTGTGATCCTTTTGATAATCCCAAAAGGGGGAGAAATATGTATTCTTTTTTCACATTAAAGAAGATACACATTACCTAAGAATAAATCTCTCACTCACATGATTTGTGACCATCAGAAAGAGGGAGATTGTTGGAATCCTCATGTGTTAATCATGTTTTAATGATCACAAATATTATACATTCTTTAAATCTTTCTAATATTATTTAATATATCTAAAATCATGTGTACAAATGATTAGTGTCTTTATGACTTAAATAAATATTGTAAACTATTTTGTTTATAATGAAATTATCTTATAAATTATTAAGTCTAATGAATTATATGAATATTACTATTTATGTCTGTATACAGATATCTGGCTAGGTCTGAGAAACCGTGAGTCTGCCACCGGTTATGTTTTTCTAGAAAAGGACCTTGACACTGTGACCAAACACTGTGACTAGACACCGTGACCCAGACACCCTAACCCAGACACCCTGACCAGACACCATGACCAGACACCATGATCTAGATACTGTGACCCAGACACCGTGACCCAGACACTATGACCAGACATCGTGACCATCCAAACACCGTGACCATCCAGAGACTATGATCAGACACCGCATCTGTGCTATTGGTTCCTGATCTCTATACAACTATGCCATCATAACTGTATCACTGCTCAAAGACAAACAAGGAGACACAATTTCAAGGAGACACTATTTCATGAAGTCACCGTTTTCAGAAATATTGTGGCACCATTTCTTAATTTGTTTTGTTATTTTTCAATTTAATTTATAATGGTCATATTTGGATCTTTTAAATGAACTGACATAATTAATGTTTCTTTGTAGACATGTCACCTGATAGTACGATGTACGAGGTGAAAAATATATTCATCCTGCCTGCTCCAACACATACATTCTATGAATAAAAAGAATAGCGTGACTAGAAGAAAAACAGAGTGACATTAGTGAAAACAAAAAAACAATTGAGTGAACAATAATGAAGAAGTCCGAGAATTCTTGAAATAAGAACCGACACATGCAACCAGACACTGCTGAAGAACACACGAAGCATTCTCTAATCCTAGAGTCAAGAACATTTTTTGCACTATCAACTCCATGAAGAACACAAGCCAGATCTAGCTAACTTTCAATACTCTATTTTTCACAAGAGGACTCGATTTCTGCATCTACTTCATCCTAGAAGTCAAAATATGCATAGATTAAAACTCATAGCACTTCTAACCTTATTTCATCATTTTTTCTATGTTGTGTATTATCTTTATCTTTCGAGCAGTGTGTGCGTGTCTATATAAAAACACACACTTTCTCCTGCATTAAACTGAAGGATACATGATATCCTTTCTCTTACATCTTTTTACACCTATGTATTCCCATGGATATGTGTGGAATAGGTCCATGAGTGACCTGTTAGTTCATACCCACGAAGAACTGTTGAAGAGGTCGTGTGACCTAGACGGTCCTGTGTAATGTTGTTAACCCTGATCTAGGGTGTGGATCAAGTTTATTTATATAAACTACTTGATGGCAGGTGATCACCAAGTAGAGTGGATTAGGTCTCAGCTTGAGACTGAACCACTTGTTTCATATTCGCTGTGCTGTTTGTTTTAGTTTACTCGGTTTTACTGTTTAATTCAGAAATCACTAAATTTACTTTGATAGTTAATCTTGAAAAGAAGTTATAATTATTTTTACTTATTAGAATAACTTCAAAAGTAATGTTAATAAGTGATATTAATATTACTAAGAGTTAATAAATCTTATAAGAAGTTATTTAAATCGTCAAACCTTCATAACCGTCTTACTTTGATTAACGTTGTTGTATTTGAATTTATTGGGGAACCTTTTTTAGAATAATTTTTAAACAGAAATTTTTATAGATACTCAATTCCCCCCCACTCTTGATTACTCTACTAGGACCAATAAACCTCATTTTTTTAAGAGCTGGTTGAAACACTCAAATATCGTCAAGTGCTAAGACATAATCAAGATTTCGCAATACTCACTATTCTTGGTCGAGAATAGAGAAATTTAAACAATGAGAGTCCATCCTCAAACTCCAAATCGGACTGAGATAATAGCCTATACTCAATGAACATCATACGTCGAGTCATAATATGATAGTCATAGAATAAAATATATAATAAAACAAAACAAAAGAAGTAACCAATTATTAAACCTCAATTGATTATTTAAAAATTTCAATTCCAGAGAAAATTTCCAGTTTGAAATAAAATAAATAAGCACAAAAAAATATTCACCAGTTGATATCACAAGGTATGAACATGATAATACTCAATTGATCATGTCTGAGGAACACGAACGACCTTTGATCTCAGTCTACATGATTTTATTCAGATCTCCTTCAGGCTATCCATAAAATCTCCTGATTCTTCTCTCTGTTGCACCTCTTCCATCATCATAAAAATGTATTCCTGGTTTCTCTACTCTCAATGTTGGAGAAAATGACCGTCTGTTCTATTTTCCTCCATCTAAATATGAATTACCCAAATCTCTATTAACTTTTTCTATTAATATCTTTATTATTATTAATTTTTTCTGTCATATAGAAAATATCACATAATTTTTTACATGTGGTAGCATCTGGTTTATTTGAAACTACCTTCCTGGTGACAGTCACGTGCCATTAGTTTCTACCTCATAACAACTAATTAATTCTACACGTGCATCCAACTTATTACTATCTCAAAAAAATCTAAACTACTCGCTGGTTATCATTCATACAGTGAACATAATTCTAGAAAGATTAAATTTTCCTCAAAATCATCCATCCACTAGTGTGAAATGGAATAACACTATAACCAGAAATGGATTAAACAAAACCCAATAACTCCCAAAACTCCTTCTTCCTCACTAGAAAACTCAGTCTATCCTGGGCCGCAATCATCTTCAACATACTCATTGGTGGGTTCGTCGACTGGTTTGTACTTATATCTCTTCATCATCGACAATTTCATCGAGGAGGTTAGCATCATCTTAGCCCTTTAACCTCAGATTCAAAGGTTACTATGGGTATCACCATCAACATACAATGAGCTCAGATCAGGTGACCTAAAAATAAATATTCCTACGAAAGCCTTGGTTTCTGGTTCTCCTCAAATGCAGAAGCAATGGGCATGTTAAATATTCACATATTTGATTATTTAGATGCGTGAATTGAAATGGGTACATGGATTTCTCTCTAAATGAATACAATAGAAAATCCCTTATGTGGTTTCCATTCTGATTTGGGTACGTGAACTATCCCAAAAAAGGCTACTTAGAAAAACAACTACATGAGCTATATAAAAATTGGATACACAGCCTGCTTTTAGATTCAACTACATGCTGGAAAATCTGTTGCCAACAGATAAATGAAAAAACAATCAATTAAAAAACTAAAAAATGAAAATTATTTAATTATTTAATTAATAAAACAAATAAATAATAAAATTTACAAAAGGATCAAATTAGTAATTAATGTTATAAATTATTAAATCATTTATGTCATTTGATTAAATATTAAATTTAAACTTCATTTAACTAATTAATTAAAAACAAAAAAAGGAACTGAAAAATTAAATAAAAATAAACAAACAAAAGATAAGTTAATTATTCCCAAAAAACAAATAATATAAAGATTAACTTGATAAAACAAAAATATTAAAATTAAAAACATAAAATTATTATTTTAGAAGAAACAAAACAAAAAGAAATAAATTAATAAAAACAAAGAAAGAAATTATACAATTTAAGCATAACAACATGGTTAAAAATATTTTACTCATTAAATTTATTAATTACATAAGACAATAAATTATGGTTTACAAAAAATTATTCTTTAATCTACACATTAGTTGAAAAAACTAAAATCAACTTATTAAATACACACTTTAAAATAAAATTAAGAGTTTTATTAAATTCAACAAAAATTATAATTATTCAATAAAAACATAATTTAAATAATTAAAAAATAATTAATTTAAAGAAACAATGTGAGATTTATTTATCAAAATAAAGCAACATAAAATTCCCCCACACTAAGATTTTTCTTGTCCTCAAGCAAACATTGAATCAAATTCAATAGAAAGAAATAAATCTTAAATTTGAAATACCAGATGGATAGAGAAAATTGGTAGTCAAAAATGATTTTCCCATTGGATTTTCATCAAGTAATGAAAATATTTACCCTCAAGAAATTAAATATTTTCTCATGTAAAACTGATTCCTGGTTTACAAAAATGATTGACCTTAGAATTTTGAAAACAAATTAAACCCAATTCAGTTTACATTCAACTAAAAGTATAAAATTCTCTTTACCTCTGGGAGAATATAATCACATAATTATCAATAAAAAATAATTTATACACTCATTATGGATGAAAAAACTTAATAATTTAAAATTAAGTATAAATAAGTCATCCAATTACTTAAAGAATAAAAGAATATGTTCAAAAAAGATTAGGATTTTAATTTCATAATTTATTTAAATGAATATCTTATGAGTTTGAATCCAATTAAAAGAGTTTAAGGGCAATGATAATTGTATATCATTCAAACAATATTTTACCAAATTCAACCGCTTTTCAACAAGGAAATAGAAAATGTTTTACGTAACTAATTCAAAGGGTTATTAGAGAATTAACCTCCTAGAAGTTTCTATATGATATTTTAATTTTAGAAAAATTTACAACCACTAAAAATGAATCATTGAAACTTGGAAAATAAAAAAAATTGAGAAATTTTAAGGGTTTTAGATGGGTTCACAATGTGGTAAAGTTAAGCACTTTGAAATACCCTTTCCCCCACAATAAAACGAAACACTGTCCTCAATATTGAATCCAAGGTGGAGAAACATGTATACTCAATTAAAAGTTCAAAAAGAATTGATAATTCATTACATAAAAATCATGCATGAAAGGTTATAAGAAGGATCAAAGTGTTTTTCCACACAACAAAAATAATTAACAACTCACACCATGAAAGAAATTTCACTTACTGGTTACTAATTCAATTTTCCATCTCAAAAATAAAATGTTCAAACTAGTTTATGTTCAAAGAAGTGTTCAGAAAAATTTATATCAAAGACAATAATATCCTATCATGAACCAAGCCAAAGTACCATCCAATCTGACACCCAACTCGACTTGTGGAAAGGACAGAAGGTCATTCTTGATCCCCATAGGCTGACAACTAGTGCCTGGGTATCAATATTACATCATGGGAAATATTTCACCCATTTACAAAACCATAAACAACCAACAATAATAAAAAAACCAAAAATGAATACTCAAAACCAAAAATCGAATAAAAATTTGCACAATCAATGTTTAAATATTTAAATAAAACCAAAATGGGCTACAACAAAGGTGAAACAAGACACTATCAAAAAAAAATCCCATGAAACAAGAGGAGCATCGACCTCAAGCCACCACCACAACACCTATAAGGGAAAACCACTTGCATCCCAAAACACCATCACCAAACATCTTGCCTTTACCTATTTCAAACATAACCAAGTATACTTCCAACCAAAGGTGTAAGTAAGGTGTGAGATAGATCCTAGTAAGATGCCGCCCAATAATGAGAATCCATGCTATAAACATTATAAGACAAGGTAACATTCATGTTTTATAAAATTAAAGCTTGAAATATTTTTATAGAAAACATTTTAAAGGAAATCATTCTTTGCTTTTAAAATAATCAACCAAGTACATTCTATACTGACGATAAGAGAAATATCTCAAAAATAACACTATGTCACAACAAAACCCTATAGGAACTAGCTAGAAATGGGACATTAGGTTCATCATATCTTGGTGAAATGTCATATAAAAACCATGAAAAACAAAATTCTCATGCATGAGACACTTTGAGGTGACGCCCCATGGGCATAGTGGTCTCCAATCATCAATATCATTTAGTTAGTGTTGTATCGTCAATTATGCTAGATGAATCTGGTACGAACCACTTTTGAGTAAACTAGTGTACTAGTTCTAGTCCGCCCACCTAGTTACCCAGGTTTCCCTTCATCCTCAGTTTCCATTCCACATGTCACATACAACATTATTTTCATATAAACATATTCCAAACAATATAACCATGCTTGAAAATCACTACCTTCACAACCGAAACCACTTTTAAATCCAAACGCACACCAAAACTATTCTAAATCATGTTTTCCATAGATTGGATAATTTATTAAACATGATTCATAATTTATAAAACATATTCAAATTCACAATAAGTGTTTCAATTGAAATACACCCAAATTCCATTGGAAAAACCACTTTCAAGCCATACGCATATCAAAAAAATTCAAAAAAACCTTTCTCACCACACAAAAAAATCATAGAAGACATATAAAAACTCAATCAAGAATATAAATTTAATCAAATAATGTTTAATCACATAATCACCTAGCTTGAGTAAAGAAACTTTCAAAAAATGGTGAAAAACATCAATGAAACATCAATCACACCCTTTATAGGCAAAGTAGAGCCTTAAACATCAAGATTAAACCCAAAAAATTAAGATCATAACCTAAAAATGACACCTTACTCGCTGGAGAAGTGAATCCCCAAGAAAGAAGAGGGAAAAAACCCTATAATAGAGGAAGAAACCATGAGAGAAGGGGACTTAATTAAAGAATCATGGAAAACCACACCAAATCCACTAAGAAAAGGAATATCCAAGTGAGGAAAGGGATGAGGGAGATGCTCCTAGGGTATGAAATCTTGAATGGGGTGGAGAGGGGTCTATTTGGGGTGAAAATTGGGGGAGGAAGAAAAATAAACCCAATTTTTAATGATCTGGACAAGTTGTAGGGTTTTCCCACAGAGTTTTCCAAACTGTACAACAACTGTGCACCCCTCTATGTCCATTCAGGACATGCCACATAGTTAGCCCACACAGTTACAAACCGCGTTGTAATTGTGCATTAGCAACTACCCCAAAATGTCACTTTGTCCACATAGTTTCCTAGTCAAGGCGCATGGTTTTTCAAACTGTGCGCCAACCATGTTCCACTGGCTGTTAACCCAAATACTTTCATTTTTCACGAAAAAAATCCTAGGAAAACTCAAGGATAAACACCGGGCTGCAAATAAAAAAAGGAAATACCTTAAAATTCAAAGTCATCACACCCTAAACTTGAGAGAAAAATCAAGATCTAAATTTAGTCAGAATGAAAGATGAAAACAAAAACCCAGGTGTGACAATTCTCCCCACCATAACGATTCTTTCCCCCAAAAATCCACAAAATACATGATTCTAAAACAAAAACAGATACTCCTCCATATCTCAAAGATATTCCAAAAAAACATAAAATGATAAGAAAGAAAGAATACCATGAATAGAAAAAGTGGTTAACAAGATTTAACTTGGGAGGCTAGAATGGGCTCCCAACGATATGCCTTCTTTCTACCCCTAGAAAGCTATAACACCTCCAATTGATCGATCAAAAGAAAAGGAATCCTCACAACAGTATAATACAACCTCTCAAATCCTAATAACCTTAGACACTACCAAAACAAACTCATTCCTTTTTCCTAGAATGAGAAAACGAACTCAAACCACTTCTCAAAGAGCATAAAAAAAACATGAACCTCAAATTTTACAATTCTTGATTCAATTAAGATGATTAGGCACACTCTAAAAATCACAAAATCTACTTGGAAAGGATTTTCGTAGATAACAATTCTCAAAAAAAAATTCTTAATAATAATTTCACAAACTTAATTCAACAAAACCGTTGGGAACACTCCCACCCCCAATTCTTACTCAGGGGGGGGGGGTACTTGAGATTAGATGGATACAAATGAGACTACCCACAACCAAGCCAAAACTAGAAATCAAACTAAATTATCAAAAAGGGAGGCCCAAACAGACTCCCTGCCATTTAAAACAAACTACCGCCGACTTAATCCAGAAGAAATCTCAAAAAGACCCATGGTGGGTCTCCACACCATAAGAACCAACCATCCTAACCAACTAGCATAGAATGACATGGGAACCTGCCATGGGATAACTTAGTAACTTTCCGCATAGACCAAATCTCCACCACAAGGGGATTGGCGAAAGAAACCCCGTACCAAATAGAAAACACTTTTAAAATTACTATAGTACCCCCAGTTTCTGGTAAGTAACCCTTTTTTTTATGATTTTTAAGTACATGAAGCATATGAGGAATGGTTGGGAAATTTTGGAGACTTTTAAGGTGTTAAAGGGTAAAAAGTGGTGATGCACGAGCTTTGCACATTTTTCCCAAACCATGTAGAAGCCATGCAGGTGGTGGTCACTCTGGATAGAGGAGACCGCACGATGTGCACACAGTTTGGGAAAACCGTGCGAGGAGGCTGTGCATAGCGCCCCTTCCAAGAAGTGACTACTGCACAGTTAGCACATGATTTGACTAACTGTGTGGACTAACCATGCATGGGGTCAACTTAGATCCTATTTTTATGTATCAAATCTGTTTATTCTTTAAACCCACTCATTTTCCTCCTAGAGATCCCTAACTTGGGATTTCTCTTTGGTGAAGGTGGGAGAACACTTACCAAGCATTTTGGAAGCGATCCAGAGGTTTGCCTTGGCGTTTAGTGGCCAGTTGATCAAATTAAGTCTCGTTTCCTTGAGTTTTCTTAGATCTCCTTCTTCCCTCTTGATGGATCCTTAGATCTACGCCCAATGTGGGTAGATATAAGGTATTGGATGACTTTGAAGTAGGTTTTTGGTTTTTTGGTACTATGGGAAGGAATCTAAGGAGGTTTTGGGGAGTTATTGACTCGGTTTTGTTGGTGTTCTTCGTCCGTTGGTTGGTGTTGCCTAATTTGTTTTGGTAGGTGTCTTCACTCTCTATTCCTCTTTCTTATAACTTGAAGGCTAGTTTCAAATTGTTTTCCTTGATTGAAATGGTTTGTTTATCTGTTGTGAAATAATGGTTGAAACCCCATTTTTAGTAATGGGTGATGGGAATTGTGTGTTTTTAGAAAGTGTTTGTTGATGTGAATTTAAAATGGTGATTTTAAACTGGCTATGGTTTTGTTGCCGAAAGAAATGGTTTTGAATAAAAAGTTTGATGTGAACACCCTTGGTTTTGGCATGTATTTTCATGGGTTGTGGTGTGTGTTCATATGCATTGGGATAGATAAGGGAAAGAAGTACCCCAATAAAAAGGTTGGGATGGATAAGGATGAGAAGTACCCCCATCAAAAGGGACAGATAGGGGCATGAAGTACCCCCATCAAGGTAGTCCACTAAGTGATGGCTTAGTGGAAGGATAACTCACAACTCACAAGTATAGGGAGGTCCAGGTTGCATGCATGGTTGATTTCACGGGTTGTGAAATGGTTGGGTGTGACAAAAAGGGATTTTGTGAAAAGGAAATGTGAATTTTATTGGAAACTTTTATTGGTTGCTTTTCTTGAGAAAGATGGTTTTTGTTGGACAATGGTTTTGACATGGAACTTGTTATATGGTGAACTGTTTTGGAATTGTTTTATATAAATTGTTTTACATAAATGTGCTAACATGTTTTATCTTAGAGGCATGGGTTGGGAAGTAATCGGGGAAAACCTACTGATTTTCATTACTCACCCCCTGCTTTGGAATGTTGGTGGTTTTGAAGATGTCATATATTGGGATGTTGGAAAAGGAAAAGTGTCACATGTTTATAGCACTACTTTGTGTTACTTGGGCTGGTTCGTGATGTTGGAGCTTGGAGCTTATGGAGCATGGAGTTGGGTTTTTGTCTTGTAGTATTTAATTTTTCTTTCCACTGTTTACTCTGATTTATTGTTGGTTTCCACTGTGGTATGCTTGGTTGGTTTATGATAAAATAAATGGTTGAGTTGTCTTAGATTTTATCATGCATCATTTTGTTGATTAGTTTGGTTATGGTTGTTGGATTTGTGGTATGTTCTAAAAGGGTAAATCATCCCCCACTTATTTTGAAACCCTTTGGAATTTATTTACAGTCTTTTGCGCCTTGGGGATGTCGCTTAAGGACTAGTAATGACTCGTTGTACTCTCAAGCCAATGAGGATAAGCGGGTCATTACAAATGGTATCAGTTTGTTCGGTCCTTGGGGTATAAATGCAATCAGCATGTTCCTTTCATTTTGGAACAAGTAGTCATCAGTTTTGTTGGTCTTGACATTGAATTCTTACATGTCTATTCCTTGGGTGGTCATCTTAGGAAGGAGTATGATTGTCAGAACATGGAATGTTGAGCATAAAAAGACATAGCTAACCTTTTTATGCTTAACTTTAAGTTACCAGGGAGTTGAGTACATAAGTGTTTTGGAGACCCTTATAGGATAACAAATCTCATTTTCATGGGTTTAACCAATGAGATGAGCATGACATGCATTAGAGGAATGAATTCCCACTAGGGGTGCATATATCCTTTCTAGAAATGGATTATGGTTTGATGAAAAAGCACGATTTCTGAAAATTTTAAACTTGTATTCTAATGCAAGATTTTGAAAAGAGAATGGTTGTTGTATTTTGAAAATAGAATGATTTTCAAAAAAAAGAAAATATTTTTTTAGAAATGGTTAGATGTGGAAAAGATTGATGGTTGGAAATAAATGTTGTGATAGTGATGTGATAGAAATTGAAATGCTAAGCCTCCAGTTTCTAGGAAGTGAGACTAACGGTGTGCATTGTTTTTATAGAAAATGGCACCTATTAGTCATCGTAGAAACCAATTGGAAGAGGCTACAGAGAATGTGGTCGCACCTAAGCCACAGGTGAACAAGCAGCTAGTCCAAAGCATAGTTCAAGCATTTCAGGTTGTGGACACGAGGAATCAGAGGGACGAGTCAAGGCATGTAAACCATTCCATTCAGTTCTGGAAGCAGAATCCACCCATCTTTCGAGGTGATTCTGAAACAGAAAGGGCGGAGGTGTGGCTGAGTAGGATGAATCGTATCTTCGATTTCATCGGTACACCAGCAGAATTAAAAGTAAATTTGGCGATGTATATGCTAGAGGATCTTGCACGACAGTGGTGGGGGCTAGTGGTGCATGCTAAGGTGGATCAAGGCTTGGGATGGGAAGAATTTGAGGAATTGTTCAATAAAAAATTATATCCTCACACGTTCAAGATCTAAAATATGATGGACTTTTTCATCATGAAGCAGGAGAATCTCTCTGTCACAGAGTATGCGACTAAATTCATGAATTTAGTGCACTTTGCACCGAAAGTTGCTGCAAGTGCGTCGCTGAAGGCACACATCTTTGAATCGGGGTTGCAATAGGAGATTCGATCGAAGATAATTGTGCTCTGTATTACGGATTATATGGAGATGGTAAACAGAGCAACAATAGCTGAAAGAGACATCTCATGAGTTATGGGAGGAGGAACTATGATGATACCCATGGGAACGGGTGGGAACTCTAATGCTGAGAACAAGTAGAAGAGGGAAACCTACTTCCAAGGTGGGAGTGCAAATTAGAATCAGACGGCAAGATCAGTGAATCTTAATCCACGACCCATGATGAAAGCTAGGTTTTTTCAATGTGGCTCAATTGATTACATGAAACGATAATGTACAACACCACCGAGAGCATGCCACAATTTCAACAATATGGGTCATCTTCAGCTATATTGTCGTAGTGCTCCACGGTCGGGTGTTTGTGACACTTATCAGGTGTCGCAATCATCTTATGCTTCGATAGGGATAGGACAGAAAAATCAGTATTAACAGCAGAACAGAGCTAGTTATGGTGATTCCATGAATACCATGACTCCTCAGGTAGGGCAATCTCAACAAGGTAATAAGGAGGAAAGTGCAGCAACAAAGCAATTGTATGGAACGGAACATGTGATTGTGGATGAACAGTATGGACCGTCTATGGTGAGAGGTACGATTCTTTTAAATTCTACCCTCATGAAAGTGTTGTTCGATACTGGTGCATCACATTATTTTCTTTCTTCTTGTATTGCTGATTTGCTGAACTTAAAACTTGAAATGATGCCTTCTGTGATAAAACTTCAAACTCCACTCGGTGAAAGAAAATGTAGAGCCTTTATGTGTAGATAATGTTCTATAACTGTTGATGAAGCTGAGATGAAATGAGATTTCTCTATGCTGGATATGGATGTCTATGATATAATCCAGGGTATGGATTGGTTGACAGAGTTCAAGGCTCACATTGACTATTATAGCAGAGCAATCAGTTTCGCGACTGAGGATGGCATCGAGCATCTCCTTAGAGAAGAAAGAGTGGAGAAGGTAGGTGAAAAGGGCTTCTTGGCACTAGTAGTGGCAACGATCTCTTACTAGTTGGCTGTATTAAACTTGGAATCAATGGAAGATATTGAGGAAAATAGTTTTCCAGCTATTGTGGATCAATTTCCAGATGTCTTTCCCAATAACTTATCAGGGTTACCACCTATAAGAGAAGTGGAATTTATGATTGATCACCTTCTGGGGACTAGTCTTATCTCACTACCATCTTACAGGATGGCACCAATGGAGTTAAAGGAATTAAAAGTGTAGTTGGAAGAACTGGAAAACAGAGGTTTTATTTGGACGAGCGTGTCTCTGTGGGAAACACCAGTTTTGTTTTTAAAGAAAGTAGATGGAACTTTGAGGCTATGTGTAGATTATCATAAACTTAACCAAGTTACGATAAAGAATATATATCCACTTCCATGAATTGATGACCTGTTTGATCAATTGAGGGGAGCTCAGTGGTTCTCCAAGATTGACTTGCGGTCAGGATATCACCAGTTGCGAGTTCGGAAGGAGGATATTCCAAAGACAGCCTTCAGAAGAAGATATGGCCACTACTAATATGTAGTCATGCCTTTTGGTCTTATGAATGCACCAGCAGTCATTATGGTATTGATGAATCAGATATTTCAGCGATATATGAATTCTTTTGTTATGGTGTTTGTGGACGACATATTGGTGTATTCAAGAACAAGGGATGAGCATGAGCAACACTTGGCGATAGTGTTGGAAATCTTGAGAGACCATCAGTTGTATTCTAAATTATCAAAGTATGATTTTTGGATATAAGAGGTATGCTTTCTGGGCTATGTTGTTTCTAAGAAAGGTGTTTCAGTTGATCCAGAAAGGATAAAAGCTGTTCTTTCTTTGAAACCGCCGAATAATGTCTTTGAAATATGAAGTTTTCTTAGTCTAGATGGTTATTACCGATGCCTTGTGTGTGACTTCTCACTACTATCTTCGCCTATGACAGCATTGACAAAGAAGAACAGTGTATTTTAATGGACTGAGGAATGTCAGAGATCTTTTCAAGAGTTAAAAGTTTGCCTTACATCAGCACCCATCTTGATTTTTCCAGAATCAAGACAGGGGTACGTGGTGTATTGTGACGCTTCGGGATATGGATTGGGATGTGTTCTCATGAAAGGAGACCATGTGGTTGATTATGGCTCAAGGAAGCTAAGGGTACATGATAAGAATTACCCAACACATGATTTGGAGTTGGCTGCAGTTGTCCATGCTTTGAAAACATGGAGACATTATCTCTTTGGTGAGAAATTTGCTGTGTTTACTGATCACAAAAGCTTGAAACACATTTTCTCACAGCGAGATTTGAATATGAGGCAGAGGAGATGCATGGAGTGTCTTCAAATGTTCTACTTTGACTTGATATATACACCGGGTAAGGGAAATTCGGTGGTCGATGCATTAAGCAGAAAGTTGTATACCCAGTTGGCGAAAGAAGCTTCAGATGAGTGGCAGTTGATGTCGGTCCTAGCCGACATGCTTATGGAATGTGAATACTGATCTGATGTTACAGTTTTATTTCCAGTTGTGCTTATTCCTAATTTGGTGGAGATAGTAAATAAGGAACATGAATCTAATTTAGACTGTGTTCCAATGAGTTCAAAAATCAATGGTGGGGAGATCATTGACGGATGGAAGCTGGATGGGAGTTTAGTTTTGCGGTTTTGAGATTGGATGGTTGTACCTTTAACTTCTCAGGAAAAACTTCTTCATGCTTACCACCATTCAAGATGGGTTGTACACCCAGGTACACAGAAGATGTATAAGGCATTGAAGGCGCAGTTTTGGTGGAGCGGCATGAAAAAGATAGTGGCCGAGTTCATCTCACAGTGCTTAACTTATCAGAAGGTTAAAGAAGAGCATCAAAGACCAACTGTTATGTTACAATATTTACCTATCCTAGTGTGGAAATGGGATCAGATAGCAATGTATTTTGTTAGAAATCTTCCAATAATGGTCCGAAAACACAATGTCATTTGGGTGATAGAGGATCGTCTAACCAAGTCGTCTCATTTCATCCCTATTTGTGAAACTCATACAGTGTAAGATCTTTCAAAAATATATATCCGAGAAGTGGTAAAGAGGCATGGTGTACCAGTTTCTATCATCGTAGATAGATATCCAAGGTTCACATCTTGTTTCTGGAAATCCTTATAGAAAGCCCTGGAAACTCAATTGAATATGAGTACGGAATATCATCCTTAGATGGATAGACAACCCGAAAGGATGATATAGATGTTGGAAGACATGTTGCAGGATTTTGTAATGGATTTTGGTGGCTCGTGGGAAGAGCATGTGCCTTTAGTGGAGTTCTCATATAACAACAGTTATCAGGCCTCGATACACATGGCTCCATTTGAAGCCGTGTATGGGAGTCCTTTTCGTTCTCCACTTATTGGGTGGAAACAGGTGAGACTTCACTAGTTGGAGTGAGCCTTGTCCAAGAAACAACAAAAAAGATTCAGTTGATAAAAAAGAAGATGGAGATGGCACAGAGTTTTCAGAAATCTTATGCGGATCATCGCCGAAGACCGTTGTCGTTTGCGGTGAGTGATCATGTCTTTTTGAGAATCTCTCCAAGGCTTGGACATCGTCATTTTGGGAAGTAGGGAAAATTATCTCCTCAATATATAGGCCCTTTTGAGATACTGGAATGAGTTGGAGAGGTGGCATATCGGTTGGAATTACCACCACAGTTCAGTGCAGTGCATAATATATTCCATGTATCTCAGTTGAAGAAGTATCAGCCCGATCCTGACCATATGATCAGATGAGATCACGTTGAACTAGAGCTGGATGCTTCGTTGGTATATATTTCAGTGCGGATTGTGGATAGGTAGGAGAAAGTCTTTCATGGAAAAAACATCAATCTAGTGTGGTTTTTGTGGCAACATGGTCATATTCAGTAAGAGACTTGGGAATGCGAGAAAGAAATGAAAGAGTAGTGGCCAAAACTCTTTCAGGCATGTGATGGTTTTCTAATTTTCGAGGACGGAAAGGTCAATGGTGGGGAGAATGTAGTACCCCTTCTTTCTGGTATGTAACCCTTGTTTTATGATTTTTAATTACATTAAGCATATAAGGAATGGTTGGGAATGTTTGGATACTTTTAAGGTGTTAAAGGGAAAAAAGTGGTGATGCACGGGCTTCGCATGGTTTGTCCAAACTGTGCGGAAGCCATGCAGGTGGTGGTCACTTTGGACAGAGGAGACCACATGGTGTGCGCATGATTTGGGAAAACCTTGCGAGGAGGCCATGCGGAGCGCCCCCTCAAAGCAGTGACTACCGCACGATTAGCGCACGATTTGACTAACCGTGCGAACTAACCATGTGTGGGTTCAACTTAGATCCTATTTTTAAGGATCCAATCTGTTTTCTCTTTAAACCCACTCATTTTTCTCCTAGATGACCATAACTCAGGATTTCAATATAGTGAAGGTGGGATAACACTTACCAAGAATTTTGGAAGCTATCCGGATGTTTTCCTTGGCATTTAGAGGTAGGTTGATCAAAGTAAGTCTCGTTTCCTTGAGTTTTCTTAGATCTCCTTCTTCCCTCTTGATGGATCCTTAGATCTACGCCCAAGGTGGGTATATCTAAGGTAGTGTATGACTTTTACATTTGGTTTTGGTTTTGTTGGTATGAGGGGAAGGAATCTAAAGAGGTTTTAGGGAGTTGTTGGCTCAGTTTTGTTGGTGTTCTTCGTCCGTTGGTTGGTTTTGCCTAATTTGTTGAGGTAGGTGGCTTCACTCTTGATTCCTCTTTCTTAGAACTTGAAGGATTAGTTTTAAATTTTTTTTCCTTGATTGAAATGGTTTGTTTATCTGCTGTGAAAGAATGGTTGAAACCCCCTTTTTAGTAATGGTTGATGGGAATTGTGTGTTTTTGGAAAGTTTTTGTTGAAGTGAATTTAAAATGGTGATTTTAAACTGGCTATGGTTTTCCTACTGAAAGAAATGGATTTCAATAAAAGGTTTGATTCTTTATTGAAAGGTTTTGAAAACACTTGGTTTTGGCATGGATTTTCATGGGTTGTGGTGTGTGTTCATATGCATTGGGATGGATAAGGGAAAGAAGTACCCCCATCAAAAGGTTGGGATGGATAATGGTGAGAAGTACTCCCATCAAAAGGGACGGATAAGGGCGTGAAGTACCCCTGTCAAGGTAGTCCACTAATTGAAGGCTTAGTGGAAGGATAACTCACCACTCGTTAGTATAGGGAGGTCCAGGTTTCATTCATGGTTGATTTCACGGGTTGTGAAATGGTGGGGTGAGCCAAAAAGAGATTTTGTGAAAAGGAAATGTGAATTTTATTGGAAACTTTGCTTGGATTCTTTTCTTGAGAAAGATGGTTTTTGTTGGAAAATGGTTTTGACATGGAACTTGTTATATGGTGAACTGTTTTGGAATTTTTTTATATAAATTGTTTTATATAAATGTTCTAACATGTTTTATCCTAGAGGCATGGGTTGGGAAGTCATCAGGGAAAACCTATTGAGTTTCATTACTCACCCCCTGCTTTGGCACGTTGGTGCTTTTGCAGATGTCATATACCGGGATGTTGGCAAAGGAAAAGTGTCACATGTTTATAGCACTACTTCATAATACTTGGGCTGGTTCGTGATGTTGGAGCTTGGAGATTATGTAGCATGGAGTTGGGATGTCGTCTTGTAGTCTTTTAGTTTGTCTTTCCACTGTTTACTCTAATTTATTGTTGGTTTCTGCTGTGGTACTCTTGGTTGGTTTATGATAAAATAAATGGTTGAGTTGTCTTAGATTTTGTCATGCATCATTTAGTTGATTAGTTTGGTTATGGTTTTTGGATCTTTGGTATGTTCTAAAAGGGTAAATCATCCCCCACTTGTTTTGAAACCCTTCGAAATTTATTGCGAGCCTTTGGCACCTTGGGGATGTCGCTTAAGACCTAGTAATGACTCATTGTACTATGAATCCAATAAGGATAAGTGGGTCATTACAATTACCATCCCCATGGGATGCGACCATCTCTAGATGAACAAAAATAAAAACTGAAATGGATTCACAAGGCTGACCACACAAGGACAACCAAACAAAGATTCACTTTCAAAAGGCACAATCACCAGAGTTCAAGAAAACGAGACATCCATGCCTCCTTACAACCATGGAGGAAATATTCCACTCATAAGGATTGAAATGAATAATGGGGACTTCCATCCTCTATCCATAAATCAAGACCTTCCCAAAGAAAAGGAGTTTCACAAAGAGGCTTAAATTGTCCTCACCAAACACTGGAGACCATGCAGGACCAGGGTCCCTCACACCCCTAGGATTCCTGACAACATGCAAGCTTTACTCTGGGCCCTATAGTTGGAGCCCTAATGTTTGAAGCATCTCCCCTCACAATCAGAAGATGACAATACCTGGTTGGAATACTTTATTTTGTTTAATGAGAAACCAAAAAAACATTCTAAGAAGAACCAAAAGGAAATAACACTTCACAAGACTCACTTTATCCAACACAACACATTTTCCACGATAGGGACTTAGAAGATGCAGATGATGAATGTACTGGGCATGCAGCGGAAGCCCCAAAAATAGAATTTTAAAATTTTTCACTGACAAAAAACATGAACTTGTCGATGTTGGCGAATCACTGCCCGATTACTTCCTCAAGACCACATGTGAAAGTTATTAAGCACAATATTAAAACCATAAAGTACCTAGTTCATTCCGAAGACATGATCAAAATTTTCTCATCAATGGTGATCACTATTTAAAAAATTTAAATCCTAATTCCTCTAGATCATCCACATGTGCTTCAATAAACTACAAGAGTGAAAATCATCAAATTCCAGGTGCTAGCGTGGAGATTTGATGACACCTTCGACGCTCCAATGATCACCACGTCACCTTCCTTGAAATGCCTGAGAGAGAGATCATTCCAAGATCCTGGATCCATTGTCTCTCTCTCTAGAACTTGGGAGAAAGAATAAGAGAGAGAAATCCCATAAATAGTCCTTGGTAAATGCCCCTCCTCCTCTATATATAGTGTGTAATTACCCGTAATTTCCCCTCCAGCCCTCGAATAAATAACACACTATTAATGGCATATTATCACCACTAAAATAAGTCATAAATATTATTATCACTTTCTTGTAGTACATTAAATATATTACATGATAATAAACGATCCATTAATTCGACTCGTCATTCATACAAATATTAAATGAACCTTGAATATTTTAAACGAATATTCGTTCAATTAATATTTTCATGTATTTACTTTAAAACATGTAAATACATTTAATAAATAAATTCAATTCCAATTATTCTTAACTTGAATAATATGAATTTATTTACTCCTTTGATGACTGTATCTCCTTGGATAAATCCCAGACCCTAGTGGTGGGGTCCACCATGTCCAATATACCTATTAAACTGAATAAGAAATATTCTTGAATATGATATTTTGTGTAACCCTCTAGACCCCTATATCGATAGTAGTGAATACTATTCACATACCAAGAGTGAGATCTAGCAACCCATCATGGCTCATAAGAGATAAGGATAGTCACAATAGTGAGAACCAACCTATAAACATACACTGTGTAATATAATCTCCTTGTCTTTTATATATAATAAAGAAGGACACACACCCATATTGTCTCTATCATGAACCAACCCGGGTCGACCCAGAACCGGTCACCCGAGCCGGTCCGCGGCATGGCTCGTAGGGTATTCCTGATCCCCATGGGCTGAAAACTAGTTCTGTGAATATAAATTTAATCATTGGGAATGATTTTTCCCATAAAGATAAATAAACAAACAAGAATAAGTTGAACAAAAAAACTGAACTCTAGCAGCGGAAAAGAAAATAAAATCGAACATACCTCCTTGTGGCCTTCTAAGTCACCACCCAACTCAAACTCAAGACTGCTCCAACACTGAGCAGCTGAACTAGGAACCTGAATAAGAAGTGAACCTGTAACTAAAAGAATATGATAGGCATGAGCATTGAGATTCTCAGTAGGGATGCCAAATATAACCACAAAATCCAATTATTCCCTTTCCGAAAATAGTACAATAACACAAGTTTGAAATAAAAATATTAAATTAGGGTTTTCACATTTTAAAAATAAGCAACATGTTTTTTCCACTTAAAAACCCAACACACGCTACATACAATTTCCAAAATCATTTTTCATTTTATAAATAAAAATCTAAAATAGAATATACCAAAGTTGGGCTAGAGTAAAATAAGTAAAAAAAATGCTAACTGAAAATCAACTAGTGAAATGCAAAGTAAACAAGCAATGTAAATATTCTAATAACAATGCATGATTCTAAAAAACCCTAGAAGACCCCTGGACATACTCGGTTTGAAACCAGCTACCAGAATATAGTGAAACTCCAAAGTCTATAACCAACTGGCTGCCCTCACAGTAATAGAAACCAGTGGAACTCCCCATCTGGCCTATATACCTACCAGTGGGTACCAACCAGTCTAATCGGGACTGATAAGAAACCATAACTCGATCAACTATAAGAAGCCCAAGAACCCATGGTGGTTATAATAATTCTGTGTAGGTAGGAAGTACCACACAAGTGTGACTCATCTCACCACACATGCCTTCCCCAAACACAAACACTTCCTATACATTCACGCATAAAGGGTTACACTAGACATGAGCACCTCATATACACATTCAATCATATCACATTAACAAAAGGCCAATCGGGCCATCATGACATGCACATCATTAGAACCATTTGAAACCCTTTTCAAAATACTAAATTTGTTAAATTGGAATATAGTAATCAAAACATCTTCATTTAAAAGAATCAACACAAAAATTACACTAAAGATGAAAGTTCCAAACAAGCCTTTAAGTCCAAAATCTCCAATGCATTTTTAGTAAAACATTTCAAACTCTAAATAAAAAATGCACAATCTTTTGAAACGGCCAAACAACCCCTTGAGCATAACATTCATATAAACACACACAAAAGGCCGAACGAGTACACCCTTTGATACTACATTTCAAACCTTTCATAAAATCCACATAAAGAACCAAAACTTATTTTGGAAACAAAATCTATTTAGAAAACCACAATTTTAAGAAAAAATTATTTTGAAGGTTCCATATTCATTTGAGGGAACATCCATGTGTGCACCTAGTGCACCCATGGATGTACCAACATCTAATGGCTTAAAAACAACCCAAGTGACATTTCTAAACCATTTCCACAAGAAATCAATTTTCCTTGAAATCAAAACCAACTGTTTCCGACATTAGGAGAACACAAAACAATCCCTCTTAAATCCATAAACCCCTTTTCAAAGAATTTTTAACAAAATTTCCAAGATACAACGTTGTCAAACCAAACATGCCAAGCCAAAAGTACATTTGTCCAAAATATCTTCAAATTCCACTATTTCCAGAAAACAAGAAACTAGGGAAACATACCACAAAATTCATCAAAAATTATGTAAACAGACAAAACAACTTATAAAAAATTATATAATCGACCCAAAAAGTTTATTAGAAATTTTATAAGCCAGTCGAATAGTTTATAATAAATTCCATAAATAACTCAAATAAATTGCACACACCAAAAAGAAAACACCATGATGAACTATTGAAGAGTTTCACAAAGGTGTGTGTCATGTTTGATAGACAACTAATACAAATTTTTACATAAAAAGAACACAATATCCACAAACACATAAAAAACATAATCAGGGGGAATAATTCAAACCTTTTTTTGACAGAATCAAATAGCTTGGAAACACTATAGCAGAATAACTAAATATACTGAGAAGGTGAAAATCAAATTAAATATTTAATTAAATCACTCAATCATTAAATGGGATTCATCGGAAAGGAAAATGTGGAATCGCCTACCTCAAATCAAGTGTGGATGTGACTGAACTTCTACATAAGGTAAAACAACTCTCTGCGGACTAACCACACACCTAATAAAATGGAAAGAATGCGCAAACACAACACTCGAAATGTTAGGGTTTTTACAACATGAATAAACACACCCAAAGAGGAAATGAAATGTAATAAACCTATGCTGAGGGTAACGAGAAGAGGAATTCACTAGAAATGGAGGTTGTAGAAAGTTTGGGTTTGCCGAAGACGATGTTGTGGACGGAGTGCGGGCGACCAGAGACAGCGAGGGTGAGGCGGCCTTGGATGCAGGAGGGAGACGAGGATAGCGTTAGCGCGTGAGGGAGAGGCCAGGGAGAGATGGAGGCTTGTTGGGGTCGGAGTGGCTGAGGCGGCCAGACCGGTGGTTTGCGGGTGGCCAGAGCGCAAGTGGGTAGCCGACCAGGGTGCGCTGAGGGGGCGCTAGTGAAGGGTGGTGTGAAGGCCCGGGGCGACGGAGCCGGTGCGGCCGCATGAGGGGAGAAGGCAGGAGGGGGGGGGGGGGGCTCACATAGCGCAATCGAGGAGGGGGGGGGGGGGTGCGACCGGGTAGATTAGGGTTTTATTGTTTTTTTCTTTTTATTTAATAATAATAATAATAATAAAAGAATATTAATAATGAAAATAAAAATTAAAATTAATAAAAATTATAATTTTACTCATTTATTTTTAAATCATGAGATTAATTTAAATGCTTCACTCACTTTAAATGAAACTTTATTTATTTTAATTGTTAGGAATTTTCGCGGGCACCCGGGCTGACCATGCGGCTACCACACATTGTACGATGACTGTGCAAGAGTGAAAAACCCGCTAAAAATATTAATCCTCAAAAATTTTAGAACCGAACCTCGACATGGTTAACTGAAGCCACGAAATAATAAAATAAAAATAAAATAAAATCCAGGGTGTGAAAATTCTGACCACTACAGACACTTTCTGCACCCAAAAAGTAACCAAACCAAAGGTTAACCGAAACTCGAGTTTATGCCTGATTGAAACCAAGAGAAACCACGACACAAGAGGATGGAAGAACACGAGAGGGTTCTACCCACCACAAGAACTCAAGTAGTGTAGAATTTTAACACTCAAACATACTACCCCATAAAGGAGAGACCGAGCCAGAAAATCCTAACCAATTTAAACTAACTTCTGTAGCACGATTGGAACAACACCCCCACTGAAACTTGGAACTCTCGCACCAAACCAAAACCCCAAACACTAGAGAGAAACCTATGAGAAATACTTTACCCAAACAATAAATCCGAGCATAACCAGAAACATCGATTCCTCCATAGACACAGACATCTTAAAACGAACACATCCAGAACAAGATTAACCCACAAAAGGTCCAAACCCAGTTTTAAGAAAAACACACGATCCAAAAAACAATAATCAGACAGACAAAACTATTTGGGTTACAATAGAACTTTTCTGACATAACTCTACGAAAAAACAATAAATTTACAACAACGTAAAAAATTTAACAACATAAAAACAAGAAATAAATGACTTTTAATGTTCCACTGCCCACACGGAACACAAAACCCAAACCGAGGCTTCATACCCTCAGAAAATCCTAACTGTGTGCGAGCTTCAACCCAAGACCTATGGCTGGGGCTCTGATGGCTGAAGCATCCCCTACATCATAGTTAGGCACTGTAATTTCTCCTGTCAAAATGTCTTCTTCAGGCGACACTTCCGAAAAAACATCCCTAGATGACTTAGACAACCGCAACGATGACACGTCTTCAGAGGGATGCGACAAGATGACTTCACGTGCCCGAACTGGCCACAGTGGTGGCACACCACTAAATGGTCTGACGAAATGGAAGCTAGAACCACTGCAGTGGACTCTTTAGAAATAGGTTCCTCTGACACACCCGGCTCACTATATGGGGAAACTTCACGAGCAACTGGATACACTGTATTTTCAACCATCTGCGCTCTAGAGACCAACCCAGCTAGGAACGACTCATCCAAAAACTTCTCCAAATGACGGTCCTTAGAATGGATGACCCACCACTTGATCTATGGATGAATACCCCTGATGAAGAGATAAGTATTCATCAAATCATGTGATGATACCTCTGGAGAAAAGGAAATAAGTTCCTTGAAATGGTCAACATATTCTTTCACCATCCATTGGCTTTGTTGAATGCACATTAGCTCTTACCTTCTCTTCATATTCACCTCTTCAGATATAAACCATTGGATGAAGATCGATTCAAAGACATCCCACATAATCCCAACTTGCATTGACGGTGGGCAAATCAACTCCTATTCATCCAATGATGGACCTTCGAAAAAACCCAAAACAGCACGTGTTCTGACATCATCAGGAGTTCCCAATACCCTGAAGATGCGTTAAACCTCTTCAAGACACTCTGTTGCCTCTCATGGACCCCGATCACCATGAAGGATAGGAAATGTCCAAGAAGATCAAAAAATTGGGCATGAATTATTAGAAACCTTGGGGACCTTTCTGGGAGGCATTTTCTTAACAACATATAAAACACAAAGCCAAATCCTATATCAAGTCGAAGCAATATTATTAAAAGCGCTTTCATAAAAAAATGGCTAGTTCAAAAACCAAAAAAATAAAACCACAACCCAAAATTCCCTTTTTGAAATCCCCTTTTCATTTTAGATTTCAAAACTGCCTTCTTTCAAGGCCACTTTACAACCACAAAACCCACATTTCAAACCAAATTCAATTTCCAAAAAACATTTACCCCTTTTAAAATCAATTTAGAAAAACAAGGTCAAGCCTTTAATTCCAAGTTCACACCCCAATAATCCCATGAACCATTTCACATGTCTTCATCTGATTTCATCCATACGCACCAACATGAACTTCCCATGCATTCCCTCACATGTGAAAACGTTCATAAAGAGTACTAGAGGTTCCACTCAAACCATATCCCTACCAGTTCCAAGCAAACATCAGATTTTTAGACCAAGAGATTTCAATTTTAATAATCCATTTCACAAATTTAAATCCATTTAAAAGAAATAATTCTCATTTCAAAACCCCTTTTTCATTTTCAAAAGTTCACTTACACCAATAATAACCAAGACGACACTCAACTTGCATAAAACTACCAGACTGAAGGACTAGTAGTTACACTTAACATGGAGACATGGTAGTGGGCCATTCCCCAAGTAAGCGTCAACAACATGGAGGAACTTAAACCGTGTACTTGGACTCCACATGGGTCACTACTCCATGTGAAATCACGATGTAACATCGTCTTGCCTCCGTTGTCATCCATAAAACTAAAACGAACTAGAACGAAACAAGGAATCAATTCTCAGACTACCCCTGGAGACTCGAGGTTCGGAATAGGTGAGGGTTCACGATGTCCTTCCCGTACCTACCTCATGAGTCCCGACAGTCCTAATATCCATTTACAAGACACCCCAAATTACAAAGGGCTCCTCTGATACAATTTTGTCACGAACCAACCTGGGTCGACCAGGAACCGGTCACCCGAGCTGGTCCATGACATAACCATAAGGGCATTCCTGATCCCCACGAACTAGAAAACAGTGTCCGACATCAAAATTTAATCACTGGGAACAATTTGGACCATAAAAATAAATAAATAACCAAGAATAAGTAGAACAATAAAACCGAACTATAAAAGCATAAATGAAAATAAAACTGAACATACCTCCTTGTGAACTTCTAGGTCACCACCCAACTCAGACTCAAGCCTTCTCCAACACTGAGAAACTGAACCAGGAACCTGAACAAGAACTTAACCTACAAATGAAATAATATGATAGGAGTGAGCACCGAGGTGCTCAGTAGGGATACCCAATATAACCATAGAATCCAAGTATTTCCTGTCTGATAACAGTCCAGTAACACAAGATTGAAATACAAATATAAAAGTAGAGTTTTCACATTTCAAAAATATGCAACATGTTTTCCCCACTTAAAAACCCAACACATGCTATATACAATTCCCAAAATCATTTTTCATTTTATAAATAAAAATTCAAAAAAGAATATATTAAATTTTGGAAAGAGTAAAACAAGTAAAAAAAAATGCTAACTGAAAATCAACTAGTGCAATGAAAAGTAAACATGCAATGTAAATAATCCAGTAACCATGTGTGATCCTAAACATCCCTAGAATACCCCTGGACGTACTTAGTTTGGAACCACCTACCAGCGTATGGTGAAACTTCTATGTCTATAACCAACTGGCTGCCCTCACAGCAATAGAAACTAGTGGCACTCCCCATCTAGCCTATACACCTACTAGTGGGTACCAACCCGTATAATTGGGGATGATAAGAAACCATCCCTCGATCAACTATAAGACACCCAACAACCCATGGTGGTTATAATAATACTGTGTAGGTAGGAAGGCCCTCACATGCATGACTCATATCACCGCACTTACCTTCCCCAAACACGGACGCTTCCTATATGTTCACCCATAAAGGGTTACATTAGACAAGAGCGCCTTATATACACATTAAATCATCTCACATTAACAATGTTCCAACTGGGCCTTCATGCCATGAAAATAATTAAATCCATTTGAAACCTTTTTCAAAATACTTAAGTTGTTAAATGGGTATATAGTAATCAAAACATCGTCATTTCAAATAATCAACACAAACATTACACTAAAGCTGAAAGTTCCAAACATGCCTTTAAGTCCAAAATATCCAATGCATTTTTAGTAAAACATTTCAAACTCTAAATGAAAAATGCACAATCTTGTGAAACAGACAAATGACCACTTGAGAATAACATTCATTGAAACACACACTAAAGGCCGAACTTGCACACCCTTTCAGATTACATTTCAAACCTCTCATAAAATCCACATAAAGAACCAAACCTTATTTAGGAAACAAAATATATTTAGAAAACCAATGTTTTAAGAACACGTTATTTTGAAGGTTTCATCTTCATTTGAAGGGAATATCCATGTGTTCACCTAGTGCGCCCATGGATGTTCCAACATCCAATGGCTTAACAACAACCAAAGTGACATTTCTAAACTATTTCCACAAGGACTCACTTTCCCTTGAAATCAAAACCAACAATTTCTAACATTATGAGACCGCAAAACAATCCCCCTTAAATCCATAAACCCCTTTTCAAAACATTTTAAACACAATTTCCAAGATAGAACGTTGTCAAATAAAACACGCCAAGCCAAAAGTACATTTGGCCAGAATATCTCTAAATTCCCCTATTTCCGGAAAACAAGAAACTAGTGAAACATACTAAACAATTCATCAACAATCATGTAAATAGAAAAAACAACTTATAAACAATTATATAATCAACCCAACCAATTTATTAGTAATTTTATAAGCCATTCAAATAGTTTATAATAAATTCCATAAATAGATCAAATAAATTGCACAAACCAAAAAGAAAACACCATGATAGACTATTGAAGAGTGTCACAAAGGTGCGTTTCATGTGTGATACACAACTAATACAACTTTTGACATAAAAAAGAACACAATGTCCACAAACAAATAAAAAATATAATTAGGGGTAATACTTCAAAACTTTTTTTTGATAGAATCAAATAGCTTGGAAAGACTATAGCAGAATAACTAAATATATTGTGAAGGTGTAAATCAAATTAAATATTTAATTAAATTACTCAAGAATTAAATGGGATTCATCGAAAAGAAAAATGAGGATTCTCTTACCTGAAATCAAGTGCATACATGACTGAACTTCAACGAAAGGTAAAACAACTCCCTGCGGACCAACCGCACACCTAAAATAGCAGTAAGAACACATGAACACAACACTCAAGATGTTAGGGTTTGTCCAACAAGAATAAACAAGCCCAAATAGGAAAGGAAATCGAATAAACCTATGATAAGGGTTGTGAGCAGGGGTGTGCACCAGAAACGGAGATCGTCGAAAGGTCGAGTTTGCAGAGACGATGTCGTGGTCGGAGCGCGGGTGGCTGGAGACAGCGAGGGCGAGGAGGCCTTGGATGCGGGAGGGTGACAAGGCCGGCGTTGGTGAGGGAGGGCGAAGCTGGGGATGGATAGCAGCCTGTTGAGGTCGTAGTGGCCGGAGGCATCCAGAGTGTGAGCAGGTAGCCATCCGGGGTGCGCTAAGGGTCCACTGACGAAGGGTGGTGTGAAGGTCGGGGCACGAGAGGGTGGACAGAGCATTAGAAGGTAGCCATCCAAGGTGTGCTGAGGGGGTGCTGACGAAGGATGGTGCGTTGGCCAGGGGTGGTGGAGCCGGTGCAGCCGCATGTGGGGAGAAGGTGGGAGGGGGGGAGTGGCTCGCACAACACGATCGGGGAATGGGGGTGGGGGGGGGGGGTGCGGCCGGGTAGATTAGGGTTTGATTGTTTTTTTCTTTTCATTTAATAATAATAATAATAAAAAAAAGAATATCAATAATGACAATAAAAATAAAAAATTAATCAAAATTATAATTTTACCCATTTCTTTTTAAATCACGAGATTAATTTGAACGCTTCACTCACTTTAAAATAATTTTTTTTATTTTAATTGTTATGAATTTGTGCGGGCACCCGGGCTGACCACACGAGTACTGCACACTGTACGTTGACCGTTCAAGAGTCCAAAACCTGCTAAAAATATTAATCCTCAAAAAATTGACACCCGCACTTCGACTCAGTTGACCAAAGCCATGAAATAATAAAATACAAATAAAATGAAAGTCGGGGTGTGACAAACTCCCTTTTATTTCTTTATTATTTATTGATCTAAATAGTTGGATTTACCTTGGATGACCATGTCCATGAATTTAACAAGGTACTACCATCCTAATCAACATGGCCAGAGATATATAACTTCCTTAACCTGGAAGTGAAAAATTATTTTTTGACCATTCAACCAATGTCATTCCACTAATGAAGAACCCAACAAAATCTACCTCTCCATGATTTCATTACCATGTTTTTTCCTTTTATTAATATATTATATCAAATTAAACACATTGAAAATGATCACAAGTCAGGAGACCATTACACATGTCCATAGATAGGAACATCCAATGACACCTAAAACATGTGGTGTTCCTATTGGAAGGTTTGTCTTGATGATCTCACTACTAGATATCATCAAGTGAAAACTTCATAAGAATAAGTCTCAATTCTTATGATCCCCCAACACCTGATAGTCAAACATCTACTATTTCTAGGCAGTAATATGTATCTTGACCATAAGACCTTTGTTTAAGATTAATTTCATAGTACCTCGAGGTTATCATTATATCCTAAGAACTACTATAAACTTTTGGTACAATAATTAATCTATAGAAATTACCATTAAATAGTGGAAATAGAAATATCTAAACTATAATGGTTAGAATACATCATGCATAACTAACTTTTATATATGATATAGTAATCAAAATCACTGTTTAGTTGGGTCTAGGGAAACAACTATTTCATCACACCCACTTGTACTAGTGCTAACTTTCTAACCCACCTTGTTATCTCCTCACATGATTAAGATCATGTTTTTGCTAATTCATGACTTTAGTAGCTGTGTCTGCCACGATTCTATTGCGTGGAAATTCTACTATTTGTAACCTCATCTCCTTGAGTAAAATTTTACAAGATATGGTATTACCAAGTATATCCCTTGTTTTTTGTCCTCTATAATAACTTGACATCTTGGATAGAAATAATATCATAATTTACATTATGATAATACTTTACATACTAGGTGTGATTACAATAATTGGAAAAAAAATCATTGCGTGTAACTGCTTCTTAGCTACCTCAGAAGATGCAATGTACTCGGTATTTGTAGGTATAGTTACCACTGGCTTATATGATCTTGTCTCACTCATCACCTTACCTTAAATTTGATATTAGATCAAATTGATCTAAGAAAGTCTAGTTTGTTTCCCCTAAAAACTAGTATCCTTATCCACTTTCTAAGTACTTATATTTTGTACTTGAAGAAGTACAATCAGATCGTTCTTACTACTTCCATTGTAGTGATCCTAGATATAACTGGTATTTTTTCTACTATAAAGTATTTCTTGACAATATCAATTATTGTACATATAATGGCATATGTGAGTAATCCATCACTTGAGAATCTGTATTTTAACTCCCCATGTTAATCTCCTCCCATGTCCCAAACAAGTCAACCTAGATAGATACATTCCATGTGACATTGGTAACAATTCTCTTATTGAATTGTTTAAAATTTTATTTTTCAATACCATGTCTCTATGTGTATGATTGACTAGGTCCAAACAAAATTTATATATACCTTAGTAGATCATGTTCCCAAGAACTTAGGTTTATACTTTAATTCAGTCACTGGAGAATAAATTTCATCTTGGCCTTAGCTAACTGTAAGACCAATATCTATTTTCCAGATGTTTCCAAACATAGTTTACTTGGGAAAAAATAGCGCTCCCACTAACCAATGGTAGAAACATGGAAAAACATAATTCCAAATGAATATTTTATGATCTTGTTGCTTAATTCAATCTTAAACTGGATTTCAGTAATTTACAACCTTTATTAACATTCTGGGACATGACCATCCCTTTCTGGTTGCGTCGTATAGACACCTTAAATGAATAGTGGTAATGTCTTCCAATGCTCAATATAATGATCATAAAAATTAGCTATGAAAAGTAAAATTCTAATGGATTTAATAATACTAACTTGGTATGACCAATCAAGGCTTATTGGTACTATGTTTGTACCATCCATGTATCATATCATTTGAACACCCATTGCATTATTCAAAATTATAAGCCCCTTTTCATTTTTATACATGGAATCTATTATTGAATTTTAATTGGTCTTTCCCATCTTATCTAATTTCCATACACTTCTTACTTGTAGAAAATATTATTCACAATGAATTATAGATCATTGGAAATAGTGAATTCAAAAACCATCACTATTGATTTAACCTTCATACGCAGTATGTGTCTCTAGAACATTCATGTTCCTCATGCACTTGTGGAACTTGTTCCTATGATAATTACATGCACATTTTAAGTATTGACTAAACCCAATTCAATATGGCTCCCACTATCTCAAAAGAGATGTTCACCCTTAAATATAAATATAGTATACAACTTGACTATATTTTTTATATCTTAAGGATTTATGTAATATCCTAAGCAATTGTTAGGATAATTACAAAATATACACAATGTGTTTGTTCCTAATGCAAGTTTGTTTATTCCTTGGCAAACTCTTTGCATCCAAACACATGTCCCTATGGAAAAATGTATTTTTATCATACTATGACTCATATGATATCCCTTTTTCAGTATAGTTGACATATGGTTAAGGGATATCATTGTTATTTTTGAATCACATCTTGAAATATAATGTAATTTTATGCAGGTTGAAACATTGATACTAGTTACATCATAACTCTAATGTATAAAATGTGTGTTTAGGAATTTATCCACACTAATTTTTTTTGATGAATGTTAACATGTAAGACTTCATCATTGATCCTCATCATTAATATCAATTTTGTGATGTTGATAAGGTAACATGAATTTAGGAGTTACTCTATGCTACATTATATTGATCGATGAATGCTTGGTCAAGATATTCTTTGGCATGCCATCCTGAAGAAACTTATTCTTTATGACCATGCATATACCATACTTCATTTTACCATTCCTTAATGACTTAAGGGAATGAAATGAAGTATATTATACACTATCTTTCCCTTATAATAGTTCATTCTCTATTGTTGAACTAATTCATAAAGCTTTATGGCATACATTTATTTTTTAAAAGGCTTATTTGTCCAAACTAACAATATCAATAATACCAATGGTGTTTAGCTATAACGAGCCTAAATACCAAATTGGGTATATTTTTGATGTCCATATTTTGTTTTTCCTGACAAAGAATTATCTTTCCATAACTAGGTATCTAGTCTTACATTTTACATTCATCACTTATTTTTAATGATTCAAGTATCACTGAACTATTGGATGAGTATTAAATACCAAAATAAAAATATTTATTCCAGAACTTGGAATAATGTGTCCTTGTGTCCCAAGGGAATGTGATATAAATGTTTTGTAAATAATCCTGAATAGTTATACAAGAATAATTAACTTGGCAATACAAAATTCATGTACTTATCACTAATGACATACAAATCATCCTTTCTCAACCTCTTGAAGAATACACCTTACTTTTAGTAAAATTTATAGGCTCTCTTGGTTACCATATTAGAATACATATATGTGATTGGAATATTGTATTTAATACTCAATATGAAAGATCAAAAAATTAATTTTATATTAATTAATATACCTGAAGAATAAGTGGGTAATTTCTTATTCAATTTATGTTCACTACATTTAAACTTACATTGTTTTATTTCATGTTATGAGATGCAAACAACCTCCTATTAATACCTCTTTCATTGAAACATTTTGTGAATGTGCCTTTGGCGTTACTTTCCATTGACATTTTTGTGTTGTTTTTCAATTTGTTCGCCATACAAACTAAGATTAAACTATCTTTTATATTATTATTTACTTGGTGAACCTTACCTATATAGGTAATGAAATGTTTACTAAATATTTTTCATTTTATAACCTAAAATTTTTCTTGAGTAAATGAATGAAAATGATATGAGAAAGAAATCCATTGAAATATCATGATCCATATTTCAATTTACACATACAGGTGTAATTACGACCTTATCCATATCTTTCTTCACTTTCTCATTGAAAACTTATCAGAGATGAGACTAGATGTTATATTACCCATGTCCTGATATAGTGATTGCAACTAACATCAGATGTTGATGAAAACATTATGTCATAACCATCATATGCTTAACACATGAGTCTCTTGTAAGAATATTTATAACCCTCGCTTATTGAAGTGGCTTAATAGGTATAGGGACCCCATCAACTTGAATTTTATTATTTTTTTCAAGCACCTATAATACTATTTGATACTCATTCTAGTGAATACATTTAATATTTCCATTAATTATTACAGTATTAATTATGGTATAACTTCCCATTTTCTACAAAAATAAAATTAGAATATTAGTAATTTTTATTTCGATTAATTATTTTGATATTTGATTAATTAATTAATTAATACAATAAATGTATCCCACTATATTATCAAATTCTAGGAACCCTATATTTTAGAATCAGAAAACTATGTCACTTGAGTATTCTAGTGGCATGGATCCATGAACCTTCGTTCATAATATACAATCTATGGCTATGAAACTAATCAGAGGGTTCAAGGTAGGTGTTTGGATGGACAACCACTTTAAATGGAGGTCACTTGATCTCTTGAGTGAATTCCCATCTTCTAAAATCATAACTTGATTATGGAATTCCACCTTTTTATTACATAACTTTTCATTACATCTTATAAACAGATGATCTTTAAAAGTTTAGTGTATTGGAAATAAGGTACATAATACATGAAAACATAAAACATTATTTGATTTAACTTGAAATGATTCTTTAAGGTTCATAATAAGTAAATTTATTTCATCTAATAACATGGGGACATACATCAATGGAAAGGGTGATCAGAAGGCTCAGTAAGGAAAAACAAGTAAAACAGTTTACATATGATCTTGAGAAATATAGATAAGAACTTGAAGAATATCAACATGGAATGAAAAATAGAACATGGGTAATATAATAAATAATATAACTTGAATCATAACTTGGAAATGTGTATAAAATATTTAATTGAGTAATTCATAATCATATCACTAAGGTTTATCATTGCGGTGTCATAAAAATTTCTGAGGTTATTCACCAAGGTATCGTAAAAGTTGAAATCTCTATAGATTAAATTCTTTACCCAATGAATTAGAGTGATATCTGGGAACACCCTTAATATGTATTAATTAATGTGATACATAAATATAATAATAAATAATTTCATAAATAACCTGTGGAGAATAAAATAAATGGGTTTCATTTCAAAATCATAGGGTTTTAGAAAGTGCTTAAAAACAAGATCCTTTTGTCATTTTAAACGCACGAAAAAGGATGGAGGGTTTAATGTATGTTAATAACAGAATTAAATAGATAATTTTTACATATATGTGAATACCCATAAAGAATAAAGAGGTTTTTATATTCACAAAATAAATTAAAATAATTTCTTGACAAAAGAGAAATTTTGAGATGAAAATCCGGCAACATAATGGCTATAAAACATTGTTTTTGAAAAAATTAAAAAGAGAGGGGACAAGAGTATAACACTCATAAAATAATATTAATAAATTTAAGGTATATAATAAAATTTACAGAAGAACATAGTATGTCAAATTTAAAGACATACCAAATAAAAAGAGAACTTGAAAGGAAAAGAGAAGTGAAGATTTCCCTTACCTTGAAGAGTGAATCCTAAAATAGGACGATCAATACCTTGGGGGATTGAGGACACCTTGGGAATAATAATTGGGAGGTAATAATATTATATATTATTGTATAATGAAAATTTAATGAAATATAATGGAGTAATGGGTGGGTATTTATAGAAAAAGTGAAGGAGTTTTTTATTAATTTCTGAGGACACCTCAGTAGTGTTATTTTCAAAACCATGTGGTTACCCATGGTAATTTCCCATGATATTGGACACTTGGGACACATATTATCATATTTTAATTCACATGAGTTGACCAAAATTTTATACTACATATTACATCATTATGATGTCATTAAACTTACAGAAAACTTAAAACTGTATTTTTACTATTCATCAAAAAACAAAAATATTTTATAAAATTATCGTAAATATACCACAACCTAATATTGAAATTATGAATTAAAAAATGAAATTTATTTTATCATAAAAATTATCTAAAAATAATAAATTTAACTTTTTACAATAAAAATATTTATTTATTAAAAATAATAGTAGACAGAAAATGCATAATAAACTACATAGTAAAATTTTTGACACTTGAAAAAAATAAAATTATTTTATCATTTGTAATTAAATAAGCATGTTTATATAACAATATTTAATTATAATAAACATTACTAATAAAATATTAATTTAATATAATAATTCTGATCTCACATAAAAGTACAATTTTTCCTGAAAAAAATCAATTTATCAAATCCCATCTAAATTTTTAAGCAAAACTTTTCTTAAAACATAAATGATGAAATAATAATTTTATTTAAACAAATGGATTACATTTTAAGTAACTAGGGTCTCAAAAAATAACCCCTTATAACACCTTCATATGACCTAAGGGTAAGGTGTGTAATCGTGATAGACTCTTGGGGCGGCTTAGATAACATCTCTTATGTGGTAATCTCCACTAACATGAACTTCTGCAGCAGTTTTTGTTCAAGATTAACATGTTGAAGCTCAGCTTGGGATTGGTATAGAGGGAAGCCTAGTGATTCTACCTCCCACCCAAGCTCCGAAAAATGGGCTTCGTATAGAGCAACTCTATTGGACGAGGCCATCGAATCTTCTTTCTACGTCAATTTTCCCTTGCCATTTCTATTTATAAACAATAATCATAACGTTAAGAGTATAATTTCCAATGGTCATATTGGCCAACAATCATATTGAACAACGATCATATAAAATTAGAAACCTGATGATCACATTAAAATATAATTACTTCATTATTAATGAGATATAGTTTTGTTGTGTAATAATATAACACACATTTTATGGAAACAAATATCATTTAAAACGTTCGGGTCGTTACATTGATTTAATAAATGCTTGCCTCTAAAGTGATAGCAAGTTACCTATGGATATCTCTTACTACCACTTCTATTAAGTTAAACCAACACTCTCATAAGTATTCCCCAGTAGTAAGAGGTACCCTCAGGTATGTCATGATGAGCACTCCAAACTCTCGGTGTTGTTAAAATTTGAATGATGGAATGTGGTGATGAATTGATATTTCTTAAAGGGTTTTATATTTGTAATGTGATGAAATAAATAATTTTCTATCTTTATTCATGTTCTATGTCATCGCACTCACAACTCACTATGTAATAAATAGAAAAATTCATCGCATCACATGTTCATTTTATCTGTGCATGCTTGTTTATTATTTTATCTGTTTGCATGTTAACCACACATACACAAAATAATAAACCATGAAAAAATAAAATTACGAAATGATCATGAACCAATTATAATGGTCAATCCACTGAGTGAATAATGGATTAACCTATACCCTGGGGGTAATATCTAGAGTTGCATTTCTTGAGACTCAAATTGCAACACCTGCCCATCCAATGCATTATGATCTTGTCTGGTGCATCTCCATAACATGGAGCGAAGTGCGTTTCTTCTCCTCTATTTATTATGAAAAAGTACTCGCATGCATGTGAGGGGAACCAGGGAGTATAAAATACAACTCTAAAATTGGACATATAGACCCTTATACATTTAATGACATAGATGATTCACAGATCACCATTTATTTAAACTACTTATTAAAAATTATTACAAACCATTGAAATAATAAATAAATTAAATAAAACAAGAACCAAACATACATTAGTCGGTTTTAGGCTCATGATCACTCTATACACATTAAATCACGTATTTAAATTTAAATTCATAAATAAAAATTAAACTTGAATCATTTATTTATCTGAGGGAACTTTTATTGAATAAAAATTTCACTCTTATTTTAATTCAATATGTTATGTCATTCGGTCCCATTAATTAATTTAATTAAATAGTAAATTAATTCAATTTAAACATCAATTAGTTAAAATTATTTTTTTATAAACCAAAAATTTATATTTAATTAATTTAATTTACAACTGAAATTAAATTAATTAAATTAATTAATATTTGATTATGTAAAAATTAATCGGGCCCTGTAAACTACGAGAAGGGCCTGTACGGGTAGGGAAAAACCCATGTAGGACCTTTGGAATCGGTACAGACCCCATATAGGGGTATCCTAGGCTGGGTAGTCCCACCCAAACCCATTCCATGCTGGGAAGACCCCTCGAGGCCTATTTCAGGGCATACATGGTCTAACTGAACCCATAGTAGGGGTTACCTCTCTGATTTAGGGTCACACGAGGCAGGTCCAGGGGGAAAGTCTAGACAAGGGTGGCATCAGGATTGAGATATGGATCTGAAAAAGTAGGGAAACCGAGCTCGACCGTGGTAGTAGGCCACACAGTAGTTGGAGTAGGGGCCGCGGTGGGTGGCCGGCTTGTATGAGCGATGCCATGTTGTATCTCCAGACTAAGGAGGAGCTCCCCTCCAATGGCATCCTGTGGATCTGCAGCGAGTGAAGAGTCATGGTGGTGGGAGCCAATACTACACATATACCTTTAATAGTGCAAAAATGTAATTTTAATAGAACTAAAAAGAACTATTAACCGTAGCGATGATAGGGGGGCTTTATCAGCGCTAAAAAAGAACTATTAAATTAAACCCTTTATCATCACTTTAAATAGCACTGATGAAGGCCTAACTGGCTGCAATGTGAAGTTAATATAACAACACACCCAACAAGAACCTGTAATTTCAAACAATTCTTTATACAACCAATGATTTCAAACATTGGTATATACATTTAATTGAAATTATGAAGACCAAAATTTCCACCCATGGTATATACAAAAAAAACTCTGCAATTTACATTTCAAAAAATATTTTAAATAATTACATTTAAAATTATCCAACAATAATTTTATAACATTAATATTTCATCTTTTTATACTCATGATACCCCCTCAATAATGTCCGCCCATAGTATCAGTTGCCATAAAATTCATCTCAACCTGAGTAAAAGATTCCACATATATAAGAAAACAAATATTTTGTTAGTAATAATATAAAGAAATAAATTAAACATTAATATGAAAGAATACATTAATAAAATATAAATATTTAATAAAAAAGACACATTTGGAGTTATACCAGTCACACCGTGCATCCTATTGAGGTGGGGTTGATTCCTACATGTCACAAATGAGTTATGGATCTTTTTCTTAAAATATCAAAACAATCTCAATTCATTTTCTTGGTTTTGTGTATGTCACTTGTTCTTTCACTAAAATTAATTTCAATTTTAAATAAAGAGAAACACTTGGAGTTATACCAGTCACACCATGCATTGTATTGAGGTACGTCTAATTCCTACACATCAATAATGACTTATAGACCATTGTCCTATAGTATGAAAACAACATGAATGCATTTTATTTGTTTTCTATATTCCAGTTGTGTTTTTGTACTAAATTAAAAATTCAAACTTGAACACACATTTTGAGTCATATCGGTCGCATTATGCATCGTTTTTATGTGAGAATACTTTATACATATCACAAATGACTTATGAATTACTATCCTAAATTATCATGACAATCAGAGTGTGTTTTCTTGGTTTTCAGTGAGTGACACATTTTGAACTAAAATGTCAATTTTAAACTGATAATAGACACTTTTAATCATATAGGTCACACTATTCATTGGATTTAGGTTTTGCAGATTCCTAAATGTCAAAAATGACTCATGGATAATTTACCTAAAGTATAAAAACAATCTGAATGCATTTTATTGGTTTTCAGTATGTCACTTGTTAATTTTCCTTAAATTAATGCCAATTTTAAATAAAAAGACACACTTGGAGTCATACCGATCAGATTGTGCATAGTATTGAGGTGATGTTGAATCATACACATATAAAATGACTCATGTATCTTTTTCATAAAATATCAAAACAATCCAAATGTGTTTTCTTGGTTTTCAGTATGTCACTTATTCTTTATACTTAAATTAATGTAAATTTTCAATAAAATGAAACACGTGGATTCATAGTGGCCACTGTAAGAGTTGGTGTCCAAAAACCAATTGGTTGTACTTTTATTAAATCTATATTTAGTATATTTAAATATTAAACATCTTATTACATATTGTTCACTATTCTACATGGCTATAGTGTAATAATATCCTAGAGTATTTGTCGCATAGATAAGGTAATATTAGTTCCCCGCTATAATGAGAACCATGAAGTGATATGAAAATATTCTAAAATATAGTTCTGTGGTTGGATAAAATACTATAATAGGAAACAAAGTATACATACCATCAGGTGCGAGTACTCATAAGCAGATGAGACTTCCTCTCATGAAGTTCGTACTTTGTAATCTCCAAGATGGGAGATTATGAGAACAAACCCACCAGTAGGAATTCCACATGTTTTGGTGTCATAGGATATTCCTATATGTGAGCATTTTTAATAATCCTTAGACTTTAATATTATCATTAATATGTGTCATGACTCGCGTACTTTGATTTACTGATGAAAACAGTCACACAGATAGTTGGCGGGAAGTAGGGTACGTTGGGTGCATCATGAGTGGAATGTTATCAATGGATAAGTCAAGTAAGGATTTTCCCCTTCCATTTATGGAAGTTGATATCTCATACTTTTTATTGAAATAGAACCATCACCCGAAATTCCATGGACATGGTAAAACAACGAGTTTATTTCAGGTAGTCAAAGAATAATGTATCAAGAAAAAAGGTTGATGACACTATCATGAAATCTACTTGATGAGATATGAATACAAAGGGATTATATTACACAATGAGCGTTCGTATGTGGATGTCATTATTTCAAATTTAAGTTCTTTCTCTTGGGTTCCTTGACCCGTTTCTAGATAGTAATCTTTGACTTTAGGCAAGCTCGCCTAATGCCAATGAGAAATAATCCTAGAGGGTCAAACACTGAAGTTTTTTTGGTGGTCTTGGTTATATTATTTTTAAATTTAATTCATGGAATAAATATTATTCTCAAGATAGTGGAGTAATTTTATTCAAGTTAAAATTATTGCATAAATTAGTAAATACTTATTCACCAGATTTTGGGTAAAATATATTTATTTATTTTAGAGAATATTTAACAAATATTTGTTTAAAAGTTTTTAAATAAAATATTTATTTAAGGGAATAAAATATTTATTTATTTATTCAGGTGTTCAATAAATGTAAGTGGAGTTCGAGCGGAACAAGGCTGTTCCAGTAGTAAAATAATTATTTGCAAGATGGTAAATAATTATTTAACTAGTTGGCACAAGTTAAAATAATAATAACACTACTATTATTTTGTGACATTGAATTTTATTTATAATTCCGTTTTGCACAAGCTGGCACACTATAAATAATGAAACAATATTATTATTAAAAGCATGAGTTTTTTCTATGGTATTGAATGTATTTAATTATTGTTACATAGTAAAATCTTGTAATTGAAGCCCCATGTTGATAAATAGACACATACCTCTATTGTTTCATGTACCAAACTACACACTTAGTGAATTGATAATTTTTGAGCTAAATGATTTCTCTCTCGAATCCTCTACCCACCCCTCTCAAGAATGGGAGATGTTCTTCAAGACCGAAGAACAAAACATCAATAACGACTGACATAAGACACTTGCTTCACTGCGATAGCACCCAAAGAACGAGTGGTGTCAATCAGAGACCATCAGAGCACGTGTGGATCACTGTTAGAGGGATTTTGGTTTGGATCCTCTCATGCACAATGAGACAATCTAGAAGGGTCATTACAGATGATCAACATCATCAACAAATAAAGTACCGAAGATCCAAGAATTATTTTCTTTATGAAATTAATTAAATTAATTATAAACATGATGTGCATGATCCTCTCTAAAGGTTTCATGACTTTTCCTTATTTATCTAAAAATTTGATTCTATTTTGTGGTGACTAGAATTTATCGTCATATTGATCCGGGAATAATCATTGATCATGGTAAAAATTAAAGTAGGGTGTTGGCTCAACCGCACTTTCGTTGTACCCAGAACCTATAGCCACACCATGCAATGTATTGAGGTGAAAATAATTTCTATATGTCACAAGTGACTTATATATTGTTTTCCTAAAGTATCAAAACAATATGAATATGTTTTCTTGGTTTAAAGAATTCCAGTTGTGCTTTTTTAATAAAAGGTCATTTCAAAATGGAAACACGCATTATGAGTCATATTGGTCGCATCGTGCATCGGTTTGACGTGAGAATACTTAATACACATCAAAAATGAATTATGAATATATGTCCTAAATTATCAAGACAATCGGAGCACATTTTCTTAGTTTTCTATGAGTGACATGTTTTGAAATAAAATGTTAATTTTAAACTAATAATAGACACTTTTAGTCATACCGGTCACACCGTGCATCAGATTGAGGTGTGGTTGATTTCTACACATTAAAAATGACTCATGTATCATTTTCCTAAAGTATAAAAATAATCCTAAAGCGTTTGCTCAGTTTTCAATATGTCACATGTTCTTTTTCCTTAAATTAATGTCAATTTTAAATAAAAAGACACACTTGGAGTCATACTGGTCACAATGTGTGTTGTGTTGAGGTGTGGATGACTCATACATGTAAAAAATGACTCATGGATCATTTTCCTAAAATATTGAAATAATATGAATATGTTTGCTCAGTTTTCAGCATGTCACTTTTTCTTTTTTACTTAAATCAATGTCAATTTTAAATAAAAAGACACACATAGAGTCATACCAACCACACTGTGCATTTTATTGATGTTATATAGAGTCCTACACATAAAAAATGACTTATAGATCATTTTATTAAAGTATCAAAACAATATGAATGTGTTTGCTCAGTTTTCAGTATACCAGTTGTGTTTTTTTACTAAAATTTCATTTACAACTAGAATAAAAACTTATGAATCATAACGATCACATCATGAATCAGTTCGACATGAGAGTACTCCATACACATCAAAAATTTCTTATGAATCACTATCCTAAATTATCAAGGCAATCAGAGAATGTTTTTTTGGTTTTTAGTGAGTGACACATTTTGAACTAAAATGTCAATTTTAAACTTATAACAGACACTTTTATTCATATCAATCACATCATACATCATATTGAGGTTTAGTTGATTCCTACATTTCATAAATGAATCATGGGTCATTTTTCTAAAGTATCAAAAAAATTCAAATGCGTTTACTCAGTTTTTAGTATGTCACCTTTTCTTTTTATTTAATTTAATGTTAATTTAAATAAAAACACATGCTTGGAGTCATACTAGACTCATCACGTGTATTATTGAGGTTTGGATGACTCCTAAATATCCAAAATGACTCATGGATTATTTTCCTAAAATATTAAAAAAATCCCAATGTGTTTTCTCTATTTTCAATATGTCGGTTGTTCCTTTTACTTAAATAAATGTCAATTTTAAATAAAAAGACACACTTTGAGTCATACCAGCCACACCGTACATCATATTATGGTGAGTTAGATTCTTAAACATAAAAAATGACTTATAGATCATTTTAATAAAGTATCAAAACAATACGATGTTGTTTTCTTAGTTTTCAGTATGCCAGTTGTGTTTTTTTACTAAAATGTCATTTCAACTAGAAATACGTATTATGAGTCATACCAATTGAATCATCTGTCTTTTTTACATGATACTACTTCATACACATCAAAAACAACTTTCTTAAATTATCAAGACAATCAGAGTGTACTTTATTGGTTTTCAGTGAGTGACATGTTTTGAACTAAAATATTAGCTTTAAACAGGTATCGAAAAAATTTAGTCATACTGGTTGCACTGTGCATCTAATTGAGGTGTGGTTGATTCCTAAACAAAAAAATGACTCATTAATTGTTTTCCTAAAGTAAAAAAACAATCCCAATGTGTTTTTTTGGTTTTAAGTATGTCACTTGTTATTTTTTCCTTAAATTAATGTCAATTTTAAATAAAACGACACATTAGGAGTCATTCTTGCCACAATGAGCATCATATTGAGTATAAGTTGACTCCTAAACATCATAAATGAATCATGGATCATTATACTAAAATATCAAGACAATATGAATGTTCTTTATCAGTTTTCAGTATGTCACTCGTTATTTTTTCTTAAATAAATATCAATTTTAAATAAAAAGACACACTTGGAGTCATACCTGCCACATTGTCCATCATATTGAGGTGCATCTAATTATTACACATGAAAAATGACTTATATATTGTCATCATAAAGTATCAAAACAATCTTAATACGTTTTCTCAGTTTTCAGTATGTCAGGTTTGTTTTTTTACTAAAATGTCATTTCAAACTGGAAACATAAATTATGAGTAATAATAGTTGCATGGTGCATCATTTTGACATGAGAATACTTCATAAATGTCAGAAATAATTTATTAATCACTTTCATAAATTATCAAGACAATATGAGTGTGTTTTATATTTTTCAATGAGTGACACATTTTGAACTAAAATCTAAATTTTAAACTGATAACATACTCTTTTTGTCATACCGAATACACCATGTGATGGATTGAGGTTTGGTTGATTCCTATATCAAAAATTACTCATGGATCATTTTAATAAAGTATAAAAATAATATAAATTATTTTTCTCAATTTTTATTATTCCACTTGTTGTTTTTCCTTAAATTAATGTCAATTTCAAATAAAAATACACACATATAGTCATATCCTCCACACCATTCATTATATTGAGGTACGGTTGATTCCTACACATCAAAAATGACTCATGTATTATCTTACTAAATTATAAAAAAAATCCTAATTTATTTTATCTATTTTTAGTATGTCACTTTTTCTTTTTACTAGAAGTAATGTCAATTTTAAATAAAAAGAGACACTTTGAGTGATACTAGTCACTTGTTCTTTTTGATCGGTTTTGAGTAGGTCAGTTGCTCGGATACCAAATATATTGACCCAAAAATTTCATACATAGATATCACCTCTTAGTAGATTAATATTTCTTACATAACATAATGATCCATTTTAGAATAGTGTATGTCTAGTGCTTTTAGAAACATGAAAATGTAAAGAAATATTTCATAAGAGTCTCCCATTATATTATTATTTAATATAAACCTTCTTACAGATATCATTTATAAAACCATTATTAATAACCTAAGTATATGAAACATAAGAAAGGGTGATCATAGATTCTCAATAAGTGTAAACAAGGGAGATATCAACAATCATATAAGGATACAATGAGAATATAGATGTTTGAAGTTGATATTAACATTAGAAATTCATACCCTACATATCATAGATCATAATCATGAGTCATGGATCAAATAATGATATTTTAGAATACATGAATATTAAAGGATCAAATAATGTTATAAAATAAAAACATACACTTCGAGTGATACCGAACACACTGTGTATCAAATTGAGGTGTGGGTGATTGAGATGCGTATCAGATTGAGCTAAATATTAGATTGAGATGTTACATGAATATTAAAGGATCAAAGAATATTATAAACTAAAAACATACACTTCTATGAAAGTCAAATCTTTATGCTATTTGTGTAAATTCTTCCATCATGTATGTTGCCCATTCGTTTCTATGAACATCTATATCATCTTGTGAATATGAGTCTTTTTGAAAGTCATAGTAGTAATAAAAAATATAAATACACAAAGGATTAATGAATATTTTAAATGAAATAATAATTATATTTTAAATTACCTCTTTAAGGATGCTAGTTTTTTCCTGGAATATGACCTCTCACATAAATTTACAAATATAATAACTATAATATTTTCCATTGGTTTGTTTAAGACACTACAGAAACATTGTGTAGAATAATAATTTTTTTTTAACATGTGTTTGGATAGTGAAATATTATTATATATACCCTGATACTTTTCCATTTGTAGAACATGTCTTCGTCCTTCTACTAAACCCCTGGCTCCATTCCTTGTTTTTCATGATATTGATGCACCGCCCAATCAAAACATAATCATCATTAAAAGATAATATAAATTATATAACTTGATGTTTAGTTCTAAAACATTGGATGTAATGTATTAAAAATTGAAAAACATCATCATGTGGGGATATATTGTTGGATATTCATGCATTGAATCCAGGAAACACATCTTTGGAGTATCCAAATTTACCGTAATAAGCATCCAATGCTACCTAAAAACAAAATAATGAATAAGTAATAAAAGAAATGAAAATATATTTTAAATGATTAAATTATAGAGTTTTACCCCAGTATAATTAGTATTAAATAGAGTCAATCATCCAAAATTTCTCTTTTAAACGATTTGACCAGATCTGCCACTATTTCATCCTTTTTTGTATCTATTGTTGGTTGTTCTATAGAAGTGATGTGAAGACTAACGATTCAAAAAAAATCATCAACAAATCCCTTCAATTGTTTTTCATATATACAACTGCCAAAAATATGAAATGTATTTAGTCATAATTAACAGAGTATATCATCTTTTGGAAAATAAAATCATAAAAACATACCTCACATATACATTTATAACTATGCCACCTAGCCAATCATAGTCAAGGATTTCACTTACATTCTGAACACCAATGAAGTCTTGAACTTTCTTTCTCTACATATTTTCTTCATAATCAACTATGTGAATAAGACCATCTTTTAACTTTTTATCCACATGAATCTTCAATGATAGTAAATGTAGATATAGAACATGCATGGTAATGGGGGTTTCAGTAGATCTTTTTAATTAGTTAGTCGATACTTTTGATGATTTTGAGTCGGTCTTTCATTTCATACCCTTCCCTCTTTCCATCTGTAATAAAATTTATATTTTTAGGACTTTTTTAATTTACTGTTATAGGTTTATCATGAAAAATAAATTTAAAATTAATACCTAATTGCTGGCATGTTTTTTACAAGATGTGACAGTCATGCAATGAATGTTCCAATAGATTTTTTGACTGTATGAATATCTTCCTCATCAATTGGAATAGTTAGTATGGTGATTATCTCATGGGATATTCTAATCGACACTTTCACATGATATATTGGAATTAGTCTGTTGTTTAGTATGTCATTTTGGATATTGAACACCATAACCCTTGCTACAAGGTGATGGGTGGGTTTTGATAGATATAAGTCACAATCATTATCACCCTATATAATATCTGTTCAGGAAAGGTATTAGTGTGTATGATTATAAATAAATAGAAAAATTTATTAGAACATTTATTACCTCATCTAAGACATCTCTTTGAGGGGAATGACTCACCTCATAGGTGGTGGGGGTGGGGTGGGATCTCCACGTGGTGGATGTTCTTGAGTTGCTTCTTCTCTTTTATTCCCCCCATTAACATTTCCATAATCCCTATACTCTATTTTAATTATTCTTCAAGGGTATATAGTCTTTCTCTCATCCATTTCATTTCTTCACTTTGATCCTCCACTTATTTTTTTCTTAAAATATGTTCGGGGTGTCACCCCAAAACCCACACATCTAATGTAGTCATATTGTTCTGGTCACTTTAAGGCCACCGATAGTATGCGTTCATCTGATAAAGGTGTTGATAATCCCTATGACTATGTTAGATTGAAAATATAGGAAAATAAGTGATCATTGTTATGTAATAGTGATTAAAAAAACAAATTTTTATTATATAATACTTACACTTGTTTCCCACACATTATGTGTGTTTTAATCTATTACTATCCCATCTTTATTTACACATGCCTCATTCCATAAAAAATTGCATGGTATGAATATTGATTTGGATTTATAGTCATCAATCTGTATATAAACAGAGAAAAATAATTATGGTGTTGTTCCATGGAACATAAAAGTATTACAATAAATTTACATTATGTACTATTTTTTTTTCAAGTGAAGTGTACCCCATCCTTAATTTATGGTAGGGGTACAATGGTTTTGCGGGTCGTTCCTTATTTCTAGCACTCAGTTTCTATTTCATGAATAAATTTTTTTCAATCCAAGTGATTAATACATGTATCATCAAAAAATGTATTACTAGCAAAAATGTACCTGAAAAGACATATATGTACGACATTCAGTAAACACATATCACACTTCTTGGGTTATTAGGTATGCATAGATAAGCAGTGGGTGCATGTTTATTTTCCTTCAACATATTTAAGATAATGCCTTATTATAATTTCATGAAATACTTTGTGAATCCTTCTAGTAAGAATTAATACATATTTATTATGGGATTCATATACTATAAATGAACACTAAAATGGATGATGAAGAGTAATTCAATGTTTAATTATTTTATATTTTAGTAAAATTACAAAATGATATCACAATGTTACCATAATCTCTTCCCACATCAGGGTCTTCAGTGTGGACACAACTTGGTGACACAAATCTATATCAATTAGTACGCATTGCTGGGTGATGATTCCAATGCAACTACTGAACATGGACTTGTTGGGGTTAACATTCTGGCCCTATTCATTCCATCCAACCTCATATTTGATGCCTTTGACTTTTGCCTTAAGGATTTTTGCTAACACCGTCAAACTATGACACTCTGGTTTTTTCTGCATCGTCGGTCCTTCCTCTCCTTCCATTTCCTCAGATTCAACATTGTTAATATGTTTCTCTAGAGTGGTAGAATCGATATGTGTATATGGTCATTTTACCTTGGCACCAGGAGTTACAGTAGGTTGAGAACCCTGTTGTTCCTCCATAATGGGAGCACCATCATGTGAAGAAGGTCATTGTTCCTCTGCATTGCGATCTTTAGTAGGTTGAGATACCTATTGTGCTTCGGTATTGGGAGCACTAGCACATACAGAAGTCATTATCTACAGAATTGTTTAAAAATTTAATATATAGTACATAAGTTCATTAATGATCAGATAATAACATGAATTAATGTGATGTATATTACAAAAAATATATAACTTATTTATTGAACTATCTTTTTTAAAGGATGAAGAGATTTGACCCCTCTACCAAATATCCAAATCTATTTAGCATGGTCTCATCTAACAAAAAAAACACTATCTACATTGGGACCACTGTGAAATGATTATGAAGTCCCAATTAAGGGGTTATCCTTAGTTGAATTTTCATCTAATCTTTTAGTGGTTTTGATCGATAATAGAACAATTAACCCCATTAGGTTTTTAGGATCTTGAATATAAAATACTTTTAATTCCTATGAGGCCATTATAAATGGTTCGTCTTTTTACCCTTTCTTAATGAAATAAAGTTTCACAAACCCTAATTCATCTATGTTAACAACACTTATTTTATCAATCCACTTACATTGAAAAATTGTAACTTGTAATGTTGTATAATCCAACTCTCATATTTGTTTGATGATGCCAAAGTATGACATATTCACATAAATTGGATTTCTATCCTTAGTTCCAGAAACATGCATCACTTTAGCCACAAGTGTAAATCCACTATTTTTCATTCAATATTCCTCATCATGTTATTTTGTATAAAAACTATTGCCATTAATTACATAACCAATATAAGATAATACATAAACACTTGGTCCTTTAACATGCAATCCAAGTCATTCTGAAATTGAATCCTTATTTTCATCTACCTCCATAAAAATATTGTCTTAAAAACATCCTATAAACTATTTATTATGTGTATTTGATATCCATATTTCATCCCTTAAAGGATTCAAATTTTTAATAATTTTTTTTGGTTTCAACATGTGGGGAAACCTCTAAACTATTATGAAAAACATAAATGTGGTCTTTCTACTGATCTATAATATTGAATATGACAACATCTCTTCCAGAAATTCCTTCACCTGAAAGGTTCCCAGTGTGATGAGATTTTGGTAGACCAATACTTTCCACACCATACAAGTATTCGGTACAAAATTCAATGGATTCCTCAAAAATATATCACTCCGAAATACAACCCTCTAGATGACTTCAATTTTTGACATACCCTTTAAAAATCTTCATATAACGTTCAATGGGGTACATCCATCTATAATGTACATGGCCACATAGTCTAATCTCTCTCACCAAGTGAACCATCAAATAAACCATCACATCAAAGAATATTGGTGGGAATAACATTTCCAATTCACATAATATGACGACAATTTCTCTTTCCATAGTCAGAAATTTTGCCGGGTTTATAAATTTTCTTCATATAGATTTTAAGAAGAAATAGATCTTGGTTAATGTATGACTGAAATTCTTGAAAAAATTCAATGTAAAGCTATATGAATTATATGTTTCATCAAAACATGGAATTTGTGTGATTTCATACCATTTAACTTTAAATCAGTCATTGAAACGATGTTTTTGATATTCAATGAATACCCATAAGGAACCTTTATGCCATTAAAGAAGTTAAAAAACTAATATCTATCCTTTCTAGAATTGTGTAAGCAGCTGGAGGAAGAAAAGTTCATTTTTCACCCTTCACTGGTGCCAACTCTTCTCGTATTCCCATGTTAACCATGTCCAACCTAGCCTTAATTACATCCTTTATCTTTCTGGGTGAATTTAGAAATATACCGATTACACTATTACATACAATTTTTTAATATTCATAACATTAAGAAAATGTATGACATATAAAAAATACCTGTATGGTAATTAAAAAAAAAGATCTATTTTTCCAACCAGTTTTCATAAGGTTTTTCAAAAATAGTTTACCAAAAGCAGTGTCCATATCTTTTACTTTATCAAATACTTGATCACCTATTAGTGTAGATGATGTTGTACATTCTTATAAACTTCCATAAAATGATGTTTTCCAAGATCAGTACTTATTCCTTTGATGTAGAAATTTTCTATGTCCTAGAAACATAGTTTTCAATGAATGTTTGAACCTAATTTATTGTGTACCTTGTTTTCAAACATGACACTCTTGAGTTCCTTTAATGATATATCCTAACAAATTTCCATAAATAGGAAAGTCATTTATCATCCCATACAACATTGTTCTCAATGTGAAATCTTCGTTTATGTAAGAATCTTACAATGTAACACCTGGATCCCACAATAATTTCAAATCCTCAATCAATGGAGCCAAATAAACATCAATATCATTACTTAGTTGTTTTGGTCCTAATATAAGCATAGATAACATGATGTATTTTCATTTCATGCATAACCATGGTAGAAAGTTATAATTTACCAAAATAACCATCTAGTTACTATGAATCCTGATTTAAAAAAAAGGATTCACTCCATCAATAGATAATAGAAGATGAAGGTTTCTCGTATAATTTCCAAATTCAGGATAATAATGATCAATTTTCTTCCACTAAGGAGATTCTATCGGGTGACATAGTTTCCCATATTTAATTCTTTTATCTACATGTCACATCAATTGTCCTATAGTTTCCTCACTTCTATATAGGCACTTATCCTTGGAATGGTCAGAAAGTACCATACAACTTTCATAGGACCAGATTCAATTTTCTTGTATCAAGAAGGACCACAATTTTGGAAATATATAAGTGATTTTTGGTCCTTATGAAATAGTATACAGTCACTCGAGTAGGTATGTATTCTTTTATAGATCATACCCATCGAGCATAACATTAATTTGTCGTCATATATTCGGCTCAAGAGCTCATTATATTCTTGGAGCATGTCATTAAAGAGGGAAATTAATTCCATAAAACTAATGTCATGCCATCCGTTTCCTTACTTCAAATTATATAGCATCGGTATGGCTAACAATGATGTATATTTAGTGAAACTACCATATAATATAATCTTTTCAAAACTATTTAACTTATAAAACAATTTTGGGCAATCATGAAGTTCATCTTCAACTGTCCTTTTTCATTTCCTCAATACAATCTTCATCATTATTCACATCTATAATCACATTCTTGATATATTATTATTCATTTTCTATACTTGTAATCATATTAGATTATCCATAAAACATAGTTCTATCCTAGCTACTAGCTACATTCTATTTTTCCCCATATTTATTCTAGAATTTATAAATTTGATATATTCCATGACAGATCAAGTGTTCTTACAACTCCTCTGGATGATTTTTTTTGAATAACAACAATATAAACAAGGACAAAGGATTTGAGAAGGGTCATATTCATAACCTTTTGAAAACATTAGGAACCCTTTCACTCCATCTTCATACTATTTTTTTTAGATGACTGGCATTCATTCATTTTTATTCATATCAATCCCATCTGATTTGTTAATATTAATATTTAACAAAATAAATACACAAAAGGGGCATTTAAAATAAGGATAACTCAACATTTTAATGATAGTTATTATTATATTTTGTTTTCTGAGACTCTTCCCCTTAGAAGCTAAAAAAAACCATAAATAATATGTAATTATAGAGGAAAAACCTAATTTAAATCATGAAGGTTATGTTGGATGTAAATTAGTTTGATGAGTTAAAATGGGGTTAAACATTAATTCACCTTTTGCGGGAGTGAGGTCATAATGGATATCCTATGGGTTGGATAGATTTAGTGACATGCCCTTATCATTATGTTATTATCAATCTAGTTTTCTTATCTATACAATGTAATGGTTTTCCTATTCTAAAAAAATATAAACTTAAAATATTATGGAAAAACAAAATTTTAGATGTCCTTTGGAAACTATTTATAAAATCACACATGACATCCCATTAAAAAAACCAACTAGTTACATAAATTACTCTTTAAAATAACCCACCATTTTTAAAATAAACCAATCAGTTCCAAACACTCTTTCACAAAGACATTCACACTTTAAAAAATCAAAATTATTAAAAATGAAATCTATCCTTTTAATGTTAAATCATTTCCCCAAATTCCAAAAATGTTCTATAATTTTTCATAATTAAATAAACCACATATCAAACATTACAAATTAAATAAATTCCTTCTTATAAGGAAATCTTCACACATGGTTTAAAAAATGAATACATTTCCCAAAATATCCTTTTAATTTCAATACAAAAAATTACATGTAAAAATGAAATGAGAAGAGAAATCATATTTAAAACATTTCAAAACCAGTAAAATATTTTTCATTTTCTCTGAAATTGGGTTTTAAAATCAACCCACTCAATAAAATATCCTTTTCCATTTAAAAATATTCTTTTCCAAACAAAAAACAATATTTTATGTACTAGAATTGGATATTATAAAAATACATAAATTGGTATATAATACACTATTAAATTTTAAATTATTGGGGAAAATATTATAAAAGTGAAATTTAAGGTCAGGCCAAAGATATGAAATCAAGGAAAAGATTTATATAAAGAAACTGAAAGGATATGAGGAATATCCAAATGAGGATGTTATATGAATATTCAAGTAATTCCTTTATGGATTGAAGTAGGTTCCTCAATAATAGAACCAGAAGATTGAGGTTTCATGGATGAAGAAGGATTCACTTAAAGAAATGAGGAAAACTATTTCTAAAAGAAGGTGTGGGGTAGATGATGATACATCATAAATAATTTATAAGTTGATGACCTGTTGGTTGCTGGAATAGGATTTACAAGGATTGTGGTTTAAAAAAATGATTTTTCTAAAAGGTTCAAGATGAAAGATCCTAGAATTTCCAAGAAGATTTTTGGAATATGAATTAGGGGAGATTAGAAGGCTAGAATATTGGTGATATCATAGAAGGAATACATCCAAAAATAATTAATTTATTTTGGATGACCAGATGTAATCCTGTCTCAACTCTATTTGTGGGAGTCTTTATATTGTCTGAATCATATGTATTGAGAATAGAATATTAGATCCTTTATAAGGAAAATATTCTATTATCATCAGTAGTTAGAATTTTGATGTATATGAAGATTTTTATATAGTCAGATACTACATTTGTAGTGGTATTTTTGTGTCTTTCATATCAAATCTAGGAAGGGAACCCTCAGAGGTTGTAAAAAAAATCATCCAATACATAATGGTATTGAATGATACATCAATGTTCCTTCAGAAATATGATCTTCTATATGGGTTTCTAGACACAAACATTATTATATATTGAGATACCTAGAAGAGTTTAATTGTATTAGTGTTATCCTATGGAGGGACAATGGTTAGATGAACATCTTAGCTGAAACTGGTAGTTAATTTTTTGAAAATGGAAACTAAATTGGTGGAAGAAATTAAAGTGGGAAATGATTTTATTTTGTTAAGGTGATTAATTAAGGAGAATAACATATTCTAGGGGGAGGGACTTCTTTATTATGATATTCAAAGTGTGATTGACCAAAAAAATTGGGTGTTTATTCAAGGATGAAACACATTGACCTCATATTCAATTTCATCTAATATGTATTAGAAGAAAAATTATTAAATTAGTGAAAAAATATGAGAAATAGAACCTAGATGATACATTCATATTGTTTCATATCCAAGAAAACCTAAGGAAATACTATACCTCAGTGGTATAAGTGTGAAGACAACAGATAGAGAACATCACATACTATGTAATGGATGAACGATGGTTATATTTCCATTTTTAAAGAGGTTTCCAAGAATTTCCTTCAAATAGTCAGAAAATGAGTGATTATTAGGAAATGATGTTTGTTTTTATTTTTTTTAGTTCATCCAAGAGTACAAGTCACTATAAGTAAGGGAAGTGTTGGTGGAAATGATAAAAGAAGCATAAAAACTGAATTAGTAAGTAGATTGATCGAAAGGGTGTGTTTTTAGGGTTATGTCCAGACAATGGTAGAGAGTCAGTTAACCAAAAGGGGAAACCAATACATACAACAGACTCTTATGCTTCATATACACTAAGAATATTTCAACCAAGATGTTATGCCTCTTTATATTTAATGTATTAATAACAAAAACCAGATATAAGTCATGAATAGAGGAATTTTTATCTTGAGTTCTCAGCTTTCCAGACCCATATGGCACAACTTTACTACACTACATGCAGGCACACCCCAAACCCAAACCCGATTCATCATGATAAAATTCATAACCATCTTCTGATTCATGGGGAATCAAAACTAGTGTTAATGTATGCAATGGACCAAACTAAGTTGACCTGAAACATCACCCAAGATGACCAACCAAAAGATATTGAACAATATAAGAACCAAAAAATGTCTTATGAGTAACTAGAAATATGACAAACAAATAGAATACAACATTGAAGAAAAAAACACATCCATGAGAAATAAAATGTAAAAAAAATGATAAATCCAAAATAATATAAATATATATGAACAAATAATTTAGATCATTTGAAACATACGGTCCGGTGGCAGGGACGTTGGGGGCAGTGGTTGGGGAAGTAACAGTGGCAGTGGGGGCAATGGAAGCGGCGACAACGGGGGCAGGGACAAAGGAGGCGAATCCGATGGTAGTGGAGGTATAGGTGGGGGCATCGTAGGTTGAGTCGGGGGCCGAGACGGCAGAGGTGGAGGTAAAGGAGGACGCAGCAGAGACAGAGGTGGCGAAAGGGACATCAGCGGTGAGGGAAACAGAGAAGGGAGCAGCAGAGGTGGAGGTGAGGGAAGTAGAGGCAGAGGCGGTGGCGGAGGTGGGGGGCAGAGGGGGAGGAGGTGGAGGTGGAGGTAGAAGAGATGGGTGTGGAGGCGGTGATGACGGTAGTGGCATAACTCGACTTCTGTGAAAGCTTTAGGGTCGAGCAACAAGTGGATATATTAGGGTTCCATTTATAAAAACATGAAGGACTTTTATCAGCGCTTTTTGGAAAGTGCTGATAAAGGTTGTTTTTATCAGCATTAAATTAAAAAATGCTGATAAAATCGATGTTTATTAGTACTTTTTAGCATTGATAAAGGTACTCGTTTATCAGTGCTAAACAAGAGCTGATAAAACATTCCTTTATCAGTGCTAAAAACACAGCACTGATTTATCAGTGCTAGAAAAGCATTGATAAAGACCTAATATTAATAAATTATTTATAATTATAAAATTATAATAAATATATTTATTATAATTTTATAATTATTTTCATATATATATATTATTTATAATTATAATTATAAATATTTGTATAAATGTATAAATATGTATCTATAATTATATTTATATATAAAATTAGAATTATTATAAATATATTTATTATAATTTTATAAATATTTAAATATAAATATATATTTATTTAAATAATTATGAAGTTATAAAAGATATAGATAATTAATATATTTATTTTAATTTCATATGTATTTAAATATATATATATATATTTATATTTATGACTTTAAATAAATATTTATTTATTTATATATATAATTATAAATGTAATAAATATATTTATTATAATTTTATAATTATTTACACACATATATTATTTATAATTATAATTATAAATATTTGAATATATGTATAAATATACGTATATATTTATAAATATATTTCTATAATTATATATATTTATAAAATTATAATTATTATAAATATATTTAGTATAATTTTCTAATTATATATATATATATTTATAATTATAAATAAATATATCTATAAATATTTTTATATAATTATAAATATATGTATATGCATATATATATATATGTATATTAATATATTAATATATATTTATAAAATTTTAATAAATGTATTTATTATAATTTTATAAAAAGTGTTTATATATAATTATAAATATAATAAATATATTTATCATTTAAAAAAATTACATTAAATATATGTATTTAATGTATATATATATATATATTCATGAAAAAAGTATATATATATATATATTTATAATTATAATTACAAATAAATATATTTAAAAGGTATTTATATATAATTATAAATATAATAAATATATTTATCATTTAAAAATATTATTGTAATTTTATAATTTTATAATTATATATATATTTATATATATTTAGTTATATATAATTATAATTATAAATAAATTTTAAAAACTATTTATATATAACTAAAAATTTATAATTTTAAATATAATAAATATATTTATTATTTAAATATATTTATCACAATTTTAATTATTTATGAGAACATAATAGCTTCATGGGAACATGAATGAATCATAGACCTAGTAAAGTATAAATCATAAAAAACGAGTCATCATATATATATGGACAACATGAATAGTTACAAGAGTGTTATGTATAAATGAATATTCATGATGAATACATAACATATGAATGTCAAATATATTCATGCATTAATTAGCCAAATTCAATGGAAACAAATATTTATTTAAAAAGTGTTTATATATAATTATAAATATATATATTTAAAAATTATTTACATATAATTATAAATATATAAATATAATAAATATTGTAAATATAATAAATATAATAAATATAATAATTATTTAGATAAATTTATTATATATAGATTTTAATTATTAAAAAATATATATTAATTATAAACATATGTTTTTTTATTTAATTTATACAAATAAACATTATTTTTGAATAAAATATAATAATTTTATAAAAATTAATAATATTTTTTATTAAAAAAAATTATCAGTGCTTGTAGCTAGCACTGATAAACTACCTCGCCCTGATTTCATTATCATTGTTTTTGCCTTGTATCAAAATATGTGATCAAATGACACACATTGACAATGATCTCAAGTCAGGAGACCATTACACATGTCTATAGATAAGAACACCCAATGGCACCCGAAACATGTGGTGATCCTATTGGTAGGTTTTTCCTCGTGATCTCACTACTAGAGATCACCAAGTGAAAACGTCATGAGAAGAAGTCTCAATGCTTATGAGGCCCCAACACCTGATATTAAAATATCTACTATGTCCAGGTAGTAAGATCCATCTCGACCATATGACCTCTGATTAAGATTAATGTCATAGTATCTTGAGGTTCTCATTATATGCTGGGAACTACTATAACATTTTTATATGACAATTAATCTAAAGTCATTACCATTAAATAGTGGATACATGACTATCTACACTAAAATGGTAAGAATAAATCTCATATAACTAACTTTTATACACGATATGGTAATAAAAAGCACTGTATTGTTGGGTCTAGGGCACCCACTTTTTCAACACATGCATTATCCTATTTCACCTAGAACGAGAAACAACATGATAAAATAACACACGAAAGGCACTTCCATTAAAATTAAATCTCTCAAAAGATTCCACAACATCCACCTTTTCATTTTGAAGATAATACAACACCAAAAAACACCACCCGACAAGAAAACAACAACCGATAGAAGCACTGCGAAGAGAGGGAATTTAAACTGGCTCCACAATATTTCCTAGGAATACCCCAATAGAACTGTTGCAAGTGACCCGGGTGTTCATAGGCATTGCGGTTATTCTGAGAATTCAGACATGACAGATTCTTATGACAAGACATGCCACACTAATGGAACTGTATGATCCCATACCTGAAAGAGACTAATAAAAGATCTGAATGCCTTTTAATTACCATGGCCAGCGCCCGACACTTTAGTCCTCATTCCACTAATATAATTCCCTTCATCACTTACAGGCCAAACCTTCAAGCATAAAATTGGAAAACTTCACCTTTGACGACTCAAAAACTCTAGGAAACTAAGGTTCTTTCAATCTTCCACATCCACTCTTCTGTTTTGAGAGATTCCACTTAACCGAAAAGTAGAGGTGGATTCAATTCCAAAACTCAAAAAGGGAGTCCATACACTGATCAACTAGAGGGTCTAACAATGATGAATCACTTGTGGCCACACTTTTAATATCCAAAAAATTTGGTGGGGCGCACACCTGCCAACATGGAAACCTAAGACCCAATCAAACTTATCCACCATCCAAAACTCACCACAAAAAACTCCAAACACACAAAGGGAACCAACTCAAAGGCTTCCCAAAACATTTTTCAAAAGAACACACCAACCATTATCTCAAACCCAAACCATTAACATAACTCATAATTAAAACACCATTCAAACAAGAAGAGTTATCAAACTAAAAAAACCTCACAAAAAACATTCACAAATCACAAGGAGATGCACCACACAACTAGTGGTCATCAGAACATCACACCTTATCATAAAATAACTTTTGAAAAGAAAAAAACATTTATGTGTTTCACACTCACCAATAGTATTTCATTGAGTCTAACACATGAATATTATCATGCCAAACCAGTCAACCATCCCCTCATATAATCAACCATTCACATTCCCACATATTACCATGCATGTGGTCACTCATGGAAATACCAGAGTTTGAAAAAAAATTCTCACTTAAAAACTCACAATACTTTTCAAATCCCATCAACCAAAAAGTCAAAACCATTTTCAAACATCACAAATAAAACCATTTCATTATTTATCAAATTAAAATCCAATATATTCCATCTAAAAATCCAACTCACACCTTTTCAAAATATTTTTTGCAACACAACAAAAATCATTCCACCAAATCCCATTTGATTAAAAACTCACTTCCTCTCATTAAAAGAAGTTTCCAAAACCTTTTTCAAAATCAACTCTTGTTTCTCAAACAAAATATTTCAAAAAATCCTAGATTTCAATTATAAAAGTATAATTTCATTAAAATCATTCTCATTTCACAAAAAAGTCTATTTCATAAAAATCCACTTTTCTAAAGCTTTCTTCAAAATGATTAAGAAAAATCATTTTCCATCTTCCCAAAACCGAACCATTTCTTCTTTAAAATATAGTTTTCATAGTGTCCAAAACAAGGGTTCTCAAACAATTTTCAAAATCAAGGAAGATACAAAACAATTTTCAGAATCACAAGGAACTCAAAACAATTCATAAAGGGAAACTAGTGTTGATGGGTGACTTGGCCATATGGTTGGCGGTCATACGCCAATCACACCATTATCATATAGAGTATTCCAGGATCATGTCCCTAGATTCACATGGATTTATAAGCCCTATGATCTCATTAAGACCATTAACCCCACTCTCTTATCATTTCCCAATAACAAAACAACCCACAAGAACCGAACAATCCAAATAAAACCCAACTTCACAAGGCAACTCGAGTCCCATCACGAGGCATGATAGCCAAAAACCCTACTCGCAACTAAAACCTCAAACCCTAATAGTCCTAACTCTGGACTATCCGGAATCTTCCCCAAATAACATGACCCAAAAGGGCATGAACTGAACTCATACCATTTTTTTCACGAACCAAGCCATAGTGCCATCCAATCTGACACCCAACCTTTCCCGTGGAAAGGCCCAAATAGCATTCCCAATCCCCATAGTCTAGAAACTAGTGCCTCGGTATCAATATTACATAGTGAGAACAATTTCACCCATTTTAATAACTATAAACAAAAAATAATAATAAAAAAACCGAAACCAAATACTCATAACCAAACATGGCATAACAATTTTCATAATGAATGTTCACATCTTTAAACAAAACCAAAATGGGCTACGAAAAAGGATAAACATGACAATATCCCAAAACAAAACCCCATGTAATAAGAAGAGTATCGCCCTCAAGCCACCACCACAACAACTTCAAAACAAAACCACTCACATCCCAAACCACCATAACCAAACATATTTATTTTACCTATGTCAAACACAACCAATTCTACTTACACCCAAAGGTGTAAGTAGGGTGTGATCCAATACCCAGTAGGATTCCACCGAACAAAGATATTTCATTCTATAAACATTATAAGACGAGATAACTTGCAAGTTTTATAAAAGGAATGTTTACACCATTTTTATAGAAATCATTTTAAAGGATGGCATGATTTTCTTTCAAAAATAATCAACCAAGTGCACCATATGATGATGATAAGAGAAATATCACAAAATAACACCATGTCACAAGAAAATACAATAGGTACTATCTACCAATGGGACACTAGCTACATCATATCTTAGTGGTATGTGGTATAGAAACCATGACAAAAAATGTTCTCATGCACGATCCATTAGAAGGGGAAACCACATGGTCTTAGTGGTCTCCAATCATCAACATAATTTAATTAGTGTTGTATCATCAATCCTACTAGATGTATCTCAGATGAACCACTTCTAAGTCAACTAGCCTACTAGTCCTAGTCTACCCACCTAGTCTCCCAGGTTTCCCTTTGTGCTCAGTTTTCAATCCCCATGTCTCATACAAGATTACTTTCATATAAACATATTCCGAACAATATAAACATGCTTAAAAATCACTAACTTCACAACCAAAACCACATTTAAATCCAAATTCACAGTAAAACTATTATAAAACACGTTTCGAACCACTTAAACAATTTATTAATCATGTTTCATAATTTATAAAACATATTCAAATTCACAACATGGATTTACACTTGAAATACACCCAAATTACAGTGGAAAAACCAATTTCATGCTATACACATATCAAAACATTTCAAAAACACATTTTTCACCACACACACAAATTATAGAACACATATAAACACTTAAACAATAATATCAAATTCATAAAATAATGTTTAATCATGAAACCACCAACCTTGAGTGAAGAAAATTCTGGAAAATGGTGAAAAACTTCAACCACACCTCAATCAAACCCTTTATAAGAAAGGTAAAACCTTAAAAATCAATATTAATCCCAAAAAATAAATATCTAACTCTGAAAAACGACACCCTACTTACTAGAGAAGTGAATCCCCATGAAATAATAGGAAAAAACCGTAGAAGAGAGGAAGAAACCATGAGATAAGGGGAATTACTTGAATAATCATGGAGAAATGACAACAAATACACCATGGAAATGAATATCCAAGGGAGGAAAGAGAATAGGGAGAGACAACTAGGGTAAGAAATCCCGATTGGGGCAGAGAGGGGTAGATTTGGGGTAAAAATCACGGGAGGAAGAAAAATAAAAACCCAATTTTTAATGACCTAGAAAAATTGAACTGTTTTCCCACATGGATTTCTAAATCATGAAACAATCATGCACCCCTATTTTTCTAATTAGGAAATACCTCACAGTTATCCCACACAGTTTACAAACTGTTCACTAAACGTGTGTTAGCCACTACCACAAAATGTCACTTTGGCTGCACGGTTTCCTGGGCATGGCGCACAGTTTTCCAAAATGTGCCCCAACCATGTGCCACCTAATGTTAACCCAAATACATTAATTTTCACCAAAAATTCCTAGGAAAACTTAAGGATAAACTCCATTCTGAAAATAAACAAAGGGATCACCTCAAAATTCAAACTCATCACACCCAAAACTTCAGAGAAAAACTGGGAGCCAAATTGAGCTGGAATGAAAGACGAAGAAACCTTGTTTGTGACATATACATACTAAAAATAAACTATAATACACTCTAAAATAGCCTATTTAATGGTATTAACCAACCTATTTAGTGAATAATTTGGTCATGTAAAAGTTCTTTCATTTAATTTTTTCAAAAATAGTTTTATGTATAAAGAGACAATAGTAGAAAATAGAAATTAAAATAAAAAAAATGGAAAAAAATTTAACAAAAAACTTCCCTGAATTAAAAGATCTATTTTCCCTTTATATTCTATTATATTTACCCCTTATTCAATTTTAGAATGTAAAACTAGTTATCTTGAAATCCCCTAAAAATGAAAGTAGATAAACATTTAAGAACAAAAAAAATTCATCTAAAGTAAAATAAAAATATAGTTAAATAATAGAGGATGTTGTTCCAAGTTGCTTCGGGTTATATCTTATTAAGATCAATATATATCATAAAGTTTCCACTCCAAAAAGTGGAGATTTCCCAATAGAAGATTCATCATGATGATCAATGAGAATATCTTTTTGATAGCCTTGATATCCACTTTATTTTCATTAAGAAAAACAAGAAAATGTAAAATTTTATTGATATTCAAAAACATAAAACCGAACGTAAATTGAAAATAAAGGAAAGTGAAGAGAAATATTGCGTAACCCCCCCCCCCCCCAGAGGTGATGCATTTTATACTGCCCACATTTGGAAAACCTGTTATTAATCCCCAATAAATCAGTGGATGGGGTTTGTATGGTATGAACCACCACAACTTCTCCTTCCCACAATAATTCAATTTCAATTCTATGTTGAGGCCCCCTTTGAAATAATATGGTATATCCATCCCCCTCATGTTGTGGAATGAATTTTATGTTGGATCTTGATGAACAAAAAATAGTGCTCGTTATTTTACTTCCTCAGGTGGAGAGGTGTCCTCTAGTCCGTCCACTTATTCAAGGGATGTATTTAACAGATAGAACAAATTATTCTTGGCTTTTAACTGGAAAACTTCCTCTTCAATTTCCAACTTAAAATGATTTTCCATAGAATCTGTCTCAATTTATAGCTCCATCTTCTGGTTTTCATCTCCTAAATAAATAACTTATTTAATAAAAACTTCATATTCTACCTAGGTTTTTGAAGTGGGTTTCGTTTCTATAATGAAAGAACAAGGGGATTTAATCATTGAATCAGATTGATAGAAATCAAAACAAAATGAATCAAACGTTTTTGAATCCCCTTGATGTAAATTGGTAGGTAGCCCTTGTTCCTATTCTATGGCCTTGGAGAAATCAATCAATTTGGGAAGTGTATGTTCTAAAATTCCAGCCTTAACCACTAGAATCTCCTCTTCAAATGTTGGAAAGTTAATCTCTCGTATATAAAAATCGGGGAAAAAGTGTGAAAAATCATGAAGTTCTTTAAGTAGACCCTCTAACACTTATGGATTTAAATCCTCTAAGTTCTTACATAATTATTTAAAATTCATATTCATTTAAAGTCTTGAAAAGTTCCATGACTTTATAGGCATAATATCTAATAATATTTTTCAAGGGAATGCCAATTTCCATTTAATCTTATTTTTTTTATTTTTTCTAATTACTATTTTTTTCTTTTTAAAACTCCTTATAAACCTTCCTAATAATGGAATTAATTAAATCAAGGATTTTTATGGTATTTTTGTTTCCTCATAACGTCAATTTTTAATCCCCATAACTATTAGAGTAAATAATCACCCAGAGTCCTCTCCCAACAAGATTGAATTTATGAATTTTTTTTGTTACGTATTTTATTACTATTATTTTTACTTTTCTATTTATAAGGAGGGTTTTTACTAGGAATGTAAGTACTATAATTTTCCTAGACTAAAAAATAAAAAAACAATAGCTAAACAGGTATCTTTGAATGAAAAGTGGAAGAAGATCAGAAATGGAACAATGGGCTTCCCTTGTGATTCAGTCGGTTCATCAATTATTCATCATTTTCAAAGGATTTATCTCTATAAATAACTTTAGAACAAAGTTTGAGATCTCAAACCATGCATCTCATTAAGTTTTAAAATTCAAGGACAACAACTAAAATCTCAGTTATCGACCTCCTTTCATTAATAGTTTTTCGAAACACTCAACGGGTGATGGGCACTAAGATATAATCGATATCCCTATGTGCCCACATTTCTCAATAGATAATTGTTAAATTTAAAAAAATAGAATCAATCCTCAAAATTCTAACCAGATTTATTTAATAGCCCACACTTGATGAACAACACATGCCAATCAGTAATATGTTGGTCACATAAGGGAAGAGAGAGGAAAACAAAGATATATAAGAAAACAATTATCAAACATAAATATATTAATTAACAATTACAATTTTGGAGAAAAATTACAATTTTTTTAAAAATAAGCTTGGAAAAGATTCATCACTCGATATCACAAGGTTTCACCACTAAAATACTTATTAGATCATGTCCTTGGAATGAAAATGACCTTTAATATTCATCTCCATGATCAGAAACAGATCTCATTCGATCTATCCAGATAATCTCCTAGTTCTACTCTCAACTCATTATACCTTTGATGTTTATCTCTATGTCTCTACTTTCTCTGCTCTTGACGTCGGGAAAAAATTTCATCAGTTCCGGTGTCCATGGTCTGAATATGAATTTCCTGAATCTTTGTTAACTTGTCTATTAAAATTTTATTATTATTATTTTTGCATGTCATCTAGAAAATATCCCATAAATTTTTAAAGTTGGCATTATCTGGTTTGTTTGCAAATATTTTCCCCATGATAGTTATGTGAAATTATGTTCCATTAGTTTCTTGGTGGGAACAACTAATTAATTCTACACATGAATCCAACTTATCACAATCTCAACAAAAAATTGAACAATCGAGTGGTCTTCAATTCACACAGCTAAGAAAATTGGATCTCAACTCTACCAAACTCAACTCAAACATAGTTCACCACAAATTTATTCAGTTAGGATAATTCAGAAACAACTTGTAATCAACAATGGTTTCAAAAAAATGAGAGAACGCCCAAAATGACTTCTTCCTCAGTGGAGAACTCGGTTAGGACAAGGTCATAATCATCTTCAATAGACTCTGTGGTTGGTTTGAGATCAAATCTTCTCATCATCGATGGATACATTGGGGTGGTCTGCATTGGATCATCCCTTATGGTTCCCCTCTTGATTTGGGTACACGAACGACCGAAAAATGACCGTGTACGTATAGAAAATTAGCCACATGAGCAGTATAAAAATAGAAGATACGTGGCCTACTACATGCTGAAAAATATACTGTGAATAGATGAATGAAATTATAATCCACTCAAAAGCTATAAATTAAAAATTCAATAATTATTTAGTTAATAAAAAAAGAAATAAAAAATTTTAAAAAAGTTTTAAATTATTAATCAAAGTTATAAATTATTAAATCATTTATGTCATTATATTAAAAATTAAATTTTAAACTTTATTTCACTAATTTAAAACAAGGAAATGAGAAATTAAATTAAAATAAAATAAAAAAATATAAGTTAATTATTTCCAAAAAACAAATAAAACAAATATTAAATTAATAAAACAAAAAGATTAAAATTAAAAACATAAAATTATAATTTTAAAAGAAAAAAAAGAAAATTAAATAAATTAATAAATAAATAAATAAATAATATAATTGAGTCATAACAACAAGGTTAAATTTATTTTACCCATTAAATTTATTAATTACATAAGACAATAAATGACAGATAGAAAAAATTATTCCTTAATCTATAAATTAATCGAAACAACTAAAATTAAAATATTAAATAAACATTTAAACAAAAAATTAAGAGTTTTATTAAATTTTAAAAAATCTAATTATTCAATAAAAAATTTTAATCAATTAAAACATAATTAATTTAAATAAATAATGTGGAAAAATAGTATCAAAATAATGTCACATCAAAATTCCCCCATACTAATCTTTTTCTTGTTCCCAAGTAAACAATGAGCCAAATTTCGTGGAAATAAATTAATTTTAAATTTAAAATACTGGATAGCAAGAGAGAATTGGTTTTTAAAAAATTATTCTTCCCTTGTATTTTCATCAAACAAAAAAATATTTACCCTTAAGAAAGTAAATAGTTTCTAGTGAAAAACTGATTCCTGGTTTACAAAGATGTTTGAAATTAAAAATTTGAAGAAAAATTAAACCCACTTCAATTTACATTCAACTAAAATTTCAAAATTATATTTACCTCGAGGAGAATATATTCACATAATTAGAAGAAGAAAAAATTTAGGCACTCACTTTGGATGAGAAAACGTAATAATTTAAAATTACGTATAAATAATTCATCAAACGGTTTAAAGAATAAAAGAATGAGTTCAACCTCGATTATGATTTTCATTTCGTAATTCATTTGAATGTATATATTACGTATTTGAATCCAATTCTAAGAGTTTAAGGGCGATGACAATTTTATAATATTAATAATTTTTTTTACCAAAGTCAACCATTTTTCAAGAGGTAAATGAAAAATGTTTTACTCAACTAATTCCAAGGGGTATTAAAGAATTAACCTCCTGGAAGTGGCTATACAACATTCAAATTTTTGAAAAAATTAAAACCACTGAAAATGATTCATTTAAACTTGAAAAATAATAAAATTTGAAAATTTTAAGGGTTTTTAATGGTTTCACAATTTGGTACAGTTAAGAACATGGAAATACCATTTCCCCACACTAAAACTCAATATTGTCCCCAATATTGAATAAAACATGGAGAAACCAATGTATTCAATTAAAAGTTCAAAAAGATTTGACAATTCAGTAGATAAAAATCCTGTATGAAAGGTCATAAGAAATATTAAAGTGTTTTTCCACAAAATTAAAATAATTAAAAACTCACAACATGAAAAAAAGTTCACTTACTAATTACCAACATCAATTATCCACCTAAAAAATAAAATGCACAAACTAGTGTATGTTCGAAGAAGTTTTCAAAAAAATTTCCATCAAATACAATAATATCCAGCCAAACACGAGACTTGAATACACTCTAAAATAGCCTATTTAATGATAGTAACCAGCATATTTAACAAATTATTTCTTCTTCTTAAATTTATTTCATTTCATTTTTTCTAAAATTATTTTAACTTTAAAGTGATAATTGTAGAAAGTAGATTTTAAAATCATAAATGGGGCATAATTTTAACAAAAAACATCCCTTAATTAGAAGCTATTTTTCTATTTAAATTCTCTTAAATGTACCCCTTGAATGATTTTATAAATTCTCTATTTTTATCTTGAAAAATTCTAAATTGAACGTAGATAAACATTTAAGTACAGGGAAATTCATATCAAGTAAAATAAAACTGGAGTTAAATAATAGAGGATGTTGGTCCAAATTTCGTTAGGTTGTAGCTTCTTTTGATCAATGTATATTATAATGTATCCACTCCAAAAAGTAGAGAGTATCCCATAACATATTCCTCATGGTGATCAATAAGAACAGGTTGTGGACAGCCTTACTGTCCACTTTATTTTCTATAAGAAAAGGAAGAAAATTTAAAAGTGCATTGAAATTAAAAAACCTAAAACTGAAATTAAACTGAATTTAAAGGAAAGTGAAGATAAATATAGTGTAAAAATCCCCAAGAGGTACTGAATATTATACTCTCTACATCTGGAGAGCCTTTCATTCATCACCAATCCATCAGTGGGTGGGGTTTGTGTGGTAATAACCACCACATCTTCTTCTTCCCCGAACTGTTCAACTTCACTTCTATGTTGAGGCCCCCTTTGAAATAATATGGTATATCCATGCCCATCATGTTTTGCTACGAATTTTTTATTGGGGATTGAAGAAAAAAATGATTCCCCTTCTTTTACTTCTCAAGGAGGAGAGGTGTCCCCTAGTCTATCCGCTTCTTTAAGGGATTCCTTTAGCAGATAAAAAAAGTTCTTCGTAGATTCTAAATAGAAAACCTCCCCTTCAATTTCAAACTCCAAATGATTTTCCAAAAATTCTTTCTCAATTTATAGCCCCATCTCCACATTATACTCTCCAAAATAAATACCTTATTTAATAAAAACTTCATATTCTTCTGAATCCTATTGTTACGATTTTTCCCAATGGGGACCATGCCGCAACTACCCCATGCCTGAATCTAATAGGCCAGGGGCTGGTGACCAATGACGAGTAGTTATATTACACATATTGGAGGACTTATCCTAAGGTACCCATAAACATGCACACTTCTCCAAGACCATACAATACTGAAATGTAAAAAAATTGATACTCAATCTTGTATACATATAAAATCGCTCCATCAAATTATAAAAACATAGTATTGGAAAACAAGAGGGATAACTACAAGAGCACCAAAAGAAATCGAGAATAAGTTCAACCTAAAAAAATAGAAGAGGAATTCTTTCAAGGTAACCATCAGAACACACCTCATTATGTTTGGCTCACTAAGCTTCACCCGGTCCTAGTCCTTCTATGACTCTATAAAATTGTTGGTCATCTTCATAAGACCCGACACATGCATACAAAACTCATGTAGGGGTGAGTTTAAAAATACCCAATAGGACACCCCAAAATCAGTAAACATATAAAATCAAGAATAATAATCATCTCATCACAAGTATATGTTAATAACATATAATAATAACATCTAGATATAATCATTGTAGACACATAGTCATAAGTAAGATCACAACTATATTTCCTGCATAGGATTCTTGCTCGAAGGTTCCACATAGCACTCGTTTGGGAGAACACACACCTCATGTTAAATAGCACTGATTTCATCCATTCGTAATGTCGTTCTCGCTAATTACACACTGGAAGTCTAAGAGAATGATACATAGATAGGGATCACACCCAAGGAAATGGGGTATACCAACAACCCAATCTATATTAACCTGCCAAGTAGTGGATCAAAACCCGCGTAGTGTTGGTCATGACGATACCAAGAACCACACCTAGGGAAATGATAGTGATAGAGGATCTCACTTCAGGCCACATGGAGGGTATAAATTAGTTTAAAAAACCAGTCCCAAGAAGCATGAACCCTATCTATGATTCTCATTTCGAGAGAGAAACATGAATGGGGTTCACATTTCTTCCTCTCGGCCAAAGAGGCATACACCCTGTTCATGCCTCTCTGTGTATATTATTAAGTTGATATAATATTTTTTACTAATATTAATTTCTATGAATATAAATTATAAATATTTATTAGTTTTTTATTGATATAGAATATTACCAATTTGTTAATAAATAATATATTTATCAATAATAAATTATATTATTTATTACTAATTAAAATTATATTATCATGTTAACAATTAATTAATAATAAAAAACTAATACTTATAATATTTTAATTATAAATATTCGTTTACTTTTTATTGATATAATTATTACTAATATAACAATATGCAATATTTTTTATTAATTATCAATTATATTATTTTTTATTAATTAATAATAGATTATAATTTTATTAATATAATTAATAGAATTATAGTTAATATTTATTGTATACTAATGTAAATAAAATAATTTGTATTTAGAAAAAATATCTACTAGTTAATAACTATATATATTTTTTAAGATTTTAATTATATTTTTTTTTAATTTTTTGTTCATATAATTATTAGTAATTTTTTAAATATGTAAATTATTTATTAATTATAAATTGTATCCTTTCTTATTAATTTATAATATAAAAATATGGTATTAATATAATTAATATCATTATAGATAATATTTATTGTATAATAATGTAAATAAAATAACGCGTATTTAGAAAAATATTTACTAATTAATAATTATATTATTATTAATATATTATGTTGTATTATTAATTAATTACTTATATAAGAAATAAGATAATACTTATTATTAATATTAATAATACTTATAGAATTGAGAATAATAAAATTATTAATATTTAATAATTAATTTAATATGACTTTTTGTTATATTAATACTTAATATTATAATTCATATTATATATAATAAATAATATACTTAAAATAATTATTAAATATTAATATTATTATTGAATTCAAAATAATAATTATAAAAATATTTAATAATAAATTTAAGAATATTATTTATCAAACATAATATGGATAATAATACTAATGAGTATTAATATAAATAATGAATAGTAATTATTAATACTACCAATGTAGTAATTAATATTAATATTTCTTATTTTTTCAAAATTATTTGTATTAATTTCCAATTATATCAATTAATTGATTGATGCAATATTATGTAATATATTAGTATGTTTTTAAATAATGTATAAATAATGATTTAAAAAACTTACAACATGTACCATCTATCTAATCTACGTATGTGGCCTAGATGCTTTTCTGTGCCACTGTTAGATGTATATATAATGCACCCACACCATGTATGTCTACATCTCTACTCTAGATTACACTACTCCTTTACATCATCGCTGACACTCACCTCCACATGATCCTACATGGTAGGTGGTCGATTTACAATATCACCACCTATAACTTGTCCCACCTCTAAGGATAGTGGCAGTTGATTGACACTTTCGCCAACATATGAACAAGATGACTGCTATGCTGCAGATGTCTACAAATTAGAGGCTAATAAAGAATGAATCACAGACCAGTAAACATCTATCTATACAACAAAATCTGACACTCTACAGACCCTATCTTTGGATGTTCCTCTATCTATGGGCGTGGCTCATATGCAATAAGAGCTAAAGAAGCATATGGAAGATCATGATGAACACCCTCCTCCCATGCCACATCTGCGTCCATAACAGGGTCTCCACCCCTATCACATATATATCTAGTTTAGCAGCCTCAACATCACCTGCCAGATCAAGGAAAATCCCATGATAAATCTAATCCATCAGAGGAAGCAACTATGTCACAATTCTATGAAAATATGCCTGGTCAAATGCACCCCTCTCTACTAGATCAGAGATGTGAAAGAGATGGGTGATACAAACATTTTATGAAAAAAATTATATTGTTATGTAATGTTAATTAAAAAAATATTCAATAGTGGAAGGAAGAATTATTACCAAGTCATGATAGCCCCATCTATGTCGCATAAGAAATATGATTGGGGACATGCAATATCAGGGAATATAATCCAGCTGATCAAATAAATTCATACATACTACGCTCACCCCTCATAATAGAGACTCATGTCATCTGTCCAACAAGTCAATATACCCTACATGATATCTCCTCCAGTCAAAGTCTTAATTCCCTAAAATATTTAGGGAATAAAGTGAAGGTAACTGATTGGGCGGTGCAGGAATGGGATGATAGAATCCAAAATACCTCATAACCCTCTCAGTCCGATGCCACTCAACATTATGAAAATGAATCATAGGAATGATGCAGGAGCTGACAACAAGCATAGTCGTACGATATGGTGGGAGACTCTAGATGATATCCTCAGTATATAGAATCCATGAAATATGGAAAAAACGAATAATCAATTAAAAAATGGAGACATGTTTTATATAAAATAAATCTTTAAGTATATAAATAATAACCACTTACATTGCCTTTCCGAAGACTATATAGTATAATTCTATAAGCATGGACATCGTGTCGGATGTATCTAAATGTCGATGTGCATGAATCCACCTATTGATAACATTGTTATAGTTATATTTTAGAATATAAAGTTATACGCTTGATTTAGACATTAGAAGGAAGGAATAAAATACCATCATCCACATAGATACTCTACTATAATATCAGTAGGCCATAACGCACATGCATGTGAAGCTAAGCAATATATGTGCTCCCATATCCATATCTGTATAAGAATAATGAATCATGTTATCTGTGTCTTATGAATGCAACATGTGATAAATAGCACCCTGTATGTATATTTGAGACATGAAGACCCTTAGCTATACCGACTTGCTGGGTCCAAGTCCTCCAATAAAGGTAAATACATTAAATGTATAAATGTAGTCAAATGATAAACGAATATCATGCCATTAATCAGCCTTAAAATGTATTGACATGAAAATCATAGCATGGTGATCTCGTTTACATCATCGACTCGATGAGAAAAGTTTTGGTATATACATGGAATTCTTAATCTACTATCAATGACAAACCTTCCATCATTGTGGACCTCAATACCCAGTAATCTGTTAACCAGATCAAACCAATATGCTCCGACATGGCCTGTTTCAACCACACAATCGATGGGGAGGCCCAACATAATGGGTATATCCTGGAGTGTAATAGTCACCCCTCTATAAGATAGAATGTATGTGTCTCTGGCCTCCATCTATTTATGAGCATTAAAAATGAGCCGATGATCAGTAAATGTGAAGTCGTACATCGCTACGCCATATAACCCAACACAAAAAAGATGGGGGATGATAACGGGAGTTAGTAAAGCATGATGGAAATGATGAGATCCCTATACACTCAAATAAGGCACTTGAAATCACTCTAAAAATAGCTGTGAAACATACCTATCATGGAATGTGAGTAATAGAGGACCTTACCCTACAAGACCTTGGCTAGTATCATCAACTCCCGGCTAACAGTGCATCTCCCTCGGTGGATATCCCCATAGAAACACGGGTTTATCAAAGGATGCTCAATTCAAGAAGCCATCGCCCTCACCCAAGAAATTTTGAATGACATCAACTTCAAAACCCATGGCTCTAACTTGGTCATTAAACTGGATATGATCAAGGAATATGATCGGGTGAAATGGAACTTTATTAAAAGAGTGTTGTTAGGTATGGGCCTCAGCTCTCAGAACATTGATCTTATCTTTCACTGCTTTAGTTCCTCTTGGATCTCTGTGAAATTTATGGGCAAGTCTTATGGTTTCTTCAAGTCTACCCGAGGCATCAGGCAATGAGACCCTATCTCGCCATCGTTGTTCATCATCATTTAGGATGTTCTGAGCCGACTCCTTCAGAGGAGCATCAATAAGGAAGACATCCTGCTGTATTGCCGCCGGTCAAGGGCCCTGACAATTTCTCACCTTATGTTAGTCGATGATACCATCCTATTCTTGAACGGTAAGAGTAGATGAATTCGGAACCTGATCAGTGTGCTGGAGGAATATTGTCGTTGGAGTGGGCAATCCATTAACAAGGGGAAGAGCGATTTATTTATCTCCAACAGGTGCCCTATGGAGAGAGTGCATACTGTTAGTAGAATACTTGGCTTCCAGAGGGGCGACTTCCCGATGATCTATCTAGGTGCACCTGTCTCGCCTGGGAGACTTCAGATCCTTGACTTTGACGCACTATACACCAGGGTTTCTGATAAAGTGTTTAACTGGAAAAACAAATTATTGTCCTTTGGCGGACATATTTCCATGGTGAACAACGTATTGGTGACATCTCCAATCCACGGTCTATCCTCTATCAAAGTCCCGAAGGGGGTTATTAAAATCACCGACATGATCCTTTCCAATTTCATTTGGGATCTGCTTTCAGAGAGGAAGAATCACTAGGTTTCATGGGGTAAAATGGTGTGGCCCGTGAATGAAGGAGGTATTGATGTTCGTAATCTTGAGGACACCCTTTACTACATGCATGCCAAGAATTCATGGAGTGTAATGGAACGACGGACCCTATGGGGGACTACCATGCAAGCATATGCGACGTGCCTCTATGACTCAGGAGATTGGAACAATTCTTCCCTATGGTCGGTGATAGGTCCTATTATGGATATTCTTCGTCCCTTCTCTCGATGAGTGGTGGGGAAGGGGGATCTATTTTTTTGGCATCAGGATTGGTGTGGTAGTGTGCTGGGATTCCCTGGATGCCCGACTACTGATATTTCGTTCAAGGAGGCCAGTCTCTTCCTCAGCTTCACCCACTCGGTTTTGGATAAGGATCAACATGAGTGCTTTCAACTCATTGAGCTTAATGAACAAGAAGACAAATGTGTATTCACGACCTCCTCCTCAAGCCTGATCACTTAGAAGTATTTCCGTCACATCGTTAACAGACAGATCCGGGCAGAGGTTTGGGATGAACTCCTTTGGGTGACAAGCATCCCCACTAAGATCAATTTTCTCACCTGGAGAATTTGTAACAGAGACCTTCCGACTGATGAAAATATCCGAATATGCGGTATCCATCTTGCGTCCAGGTGCATCTGCTGTAGCACCCCTAGTGAGGAGAGCTCCGCCCATATTTTCTTTGGTAGTGACTGGGCACGAGAGGTGTGGAAGGGCCTGGGGAAGTTATATGTGCCCCTACCCTTGGATGGTTCTACTCCCACATTTAATGTACAATGGTTCCAAGGCTAAGAGGGAGAAGGGAAAGAGAGGGTGGCCCGTGCGGTGCTGCTGCATGTGGGGTGCTGGACCATATGGCAGGCGCGAAATAAATTGAAACACGAGGGTCGGGGCTGTCATCTCGCAGTATTATTGTCTGGGTGAAAACTTTACTGCTGGACCTAAACACGGCAATGGGGACCTGGAAGGCCACTCCTACTCTCCGCTAGTTCCAATCAGCCTCCAATGTGGACGAGTCACCTAGAATAAGGGAAGAAAAATAGGTTTGTTGGCATCCTCCCACTGTGGGATTGAAACTCAATATGGACTAGTCGTGCATCCAAGGGAACCTGTGTGGAGGAGGAGCTGTTAGGGACCACAGCGGTTCGATGTACTTATCTTTCTCTGCCAGATTGGGTTAGGGCTCTTCTCTTCAGGCGGAGGCAAAGGCGATTCTCACCGGGCTTAGCCTTTTCATGCAAAAGGACCTAGAAATCTCTAAAATCGAAACTGACTCCTTAATTGTGCAGAACTCCTTGAATGGGTATGGTGAACCCCCATGGTCGATTAGCTATGTCATTAGGAAATGTAGAAAAATGATGAGTTCCAATGTGAGTATCCTTCACACATGGAGAGAGGGGAACAAGGCCGCATATCACTTGGCTTTGGTGGAATTCAATGGCCCATAGGAGGTGTTCCTTCACACAGCAGGTAGTATCCAACCCAATGGAATTGAATGTATCAAAGGGGATGCGCTCGGTCTTCACCATTTTAGACATCCTTAGATTCCTCCTTGGACACGGGGGGGGGGGGGGGGGGCTCTACCCTGGTGTCTTTCAAGTTTCTCTTCTTTTCTTTTCCTTTTTGTAGTTTTTTTCCTCATTGTACTCCTTTCTTTCTTTCAATAAAAAATTACATGATGATGATGATGAGTAATAGAGGACCTTTTATCTATTATTTTATATCATCATTACTTTTTTTATAATTAATTCAATATAATTTGTAAACTATTTTAATAAAACCTAATAAAAAAATAAGGATAAAATTATCTTGTATAATTCAGTATTATGATGAAAAAAGAGGTAAACAAATATTTGTGACTAATGTTGTTGGTTTAGTCTATCAATTTCTTTTTTTATTGAACTCCAATCATGTTTAATTTATTTATAAATATTTTTATGTAAACCATTGATGATAAATACCCCACATAGAACATGTAGATTCATGATATATTCAACCAACCATGTGAATTGAAGGACTAGTTTGAAGTTAATTCATTTAGAGGATGAACCTATTTTTAATCATTTTCATTGTGTGTTTATTTTTTTAATAGTTATAGTATCAAAAAAAATTTCTGATTGAATCCAGAAATGAAACAAACCAGAGTTTAAACAAGTTAGAAACTTAGAAATCCAAAAATAAAAGGATTCATTAATAAACATCTGGATATGTAAAAAATATTCATATTCATGATAAAATACATAGACTTGATCATGGATGATGGGAAATAGAGATCTGTCATACCACTTACTGACATTTCTAATGAGTATTCCCTTCTATGTGGAAAACCCTACATCATAGCCCCCATCCCCATTACCAAGGCAAGTCCATATCATTTTTTATTCAAGTAAACTTTGGTATTCCCAAGGGGAACAACCTAGTAATATCAAACAAATAATTGAAAAATTATAGAAATGAAAAAAAAACCATAAATGAAAAAAACCAAAATACAAAACCTAAAAATATCTGGGATGACAGTCAGCTGACCAGTAGGCATGGTGATAGAATGAAAGACACCAACATACATCCAAGGTGCACTATAACAGTTATCTATATTGATCACATTATACACTAGGTCAACATAGGTCTCCCATGATATGTCCATCGATGCAAAAACTATAACAACATGTGCACAAGGATATCTCAATTCCTAAAAGTTACGATAATCACAATAATTATTGTCCAACATGACCACAAGCACTCAATCACTATTGCATGTAACCCGGTCATAACACTCTCTTACCTAAAAGTGACTATGTACCCAGTCGAAGGTTAGAACATGTAATCCTATTGAATCATGTAGTATATGATCAATGGCACTTCGAAAAATCTTAGTAAAACACAAAACATTTTTAATCCTATGATACTTCTATTGGGACTATTCAAAAAAGTAATTCAAACATATATAAAATTTCTCTTACACTAACCATGTGATTGAAAGTTTACACGCACCCTTGAAGAACCCATTTATGTACTCCACTATATTAGTGGTCATATGCCCATATCTCCTATCACTATCATATGCTAATGACCATTTTTCATTTGATGTCTGCATCATAGAATCATACACATATTCATTATCCTTTAATATTTCTTTATGAAATTGATCAAAAAATTCTTGTTGGATATCATATGTTGAAACCATAACAGAATAATGTATTTAAAAAGATATTAAATTTTCTCTCAAAAAAATTAAGTTTAAAAAAACATCCCCAACTTGATGGTCACATTATTTATTGCCTCATCTCTGAAATGATTATGAACATTACTTGCAATATGTATAATTCAATATTGATGATAAGCATCTGATTCTCTCTATGAAACCTCATCACTATTAATGGACTCTATAATTTCTCGATGGTGATCAGATATCAGACCCACTCCTTGGTTTTGTGTGACATGAATGCATATACATGCCCAAAAACAACTCTAAGATTCGAAATTCTCATATTCAATAATAGAGAATGCAAGTGGAAGAGGATCACAATTACCATCCTATATGGCAGTAATAACTATAACACCTGTATAATTTTCATAAATAAAAGTTCCATTGACTTGAATTAATTTTTTACAATAGGGAAAAGCAGCGATACATAGCCTGAATGCCCAAAAAATCACATTGAACCTCACCTTTGATTGACCAACTTAGTGATTGGGGGAGGCATACTCAAAAATTCCCAAATGATAAATAATATGATTTTTGAGAGATAAAAATTCTATAAGGTATGAAGCATTGTATATGATTCATCCCAATAACCATACACTTTTACAATTGCCTTTTGTTTTTCATTCAAATATTTTTTGTAGGATATCTTATAGTTAAACAACTGTTGTTTTGGTTCCTAAAAAAGGGACATAGGAACATCCTAACACATTCGTATCATCTCTAAAATAACAATTGATATAAACTCTACATAAAGTGAAGAGTGATCCTGTGATAAGATTGGATGTACATAAGTTGTTAGTCCATTTAATTTGGTTATATTCCATGAAAAAAATCCATCATATATTTCCCTCAATCAGAATTTCCTTTTTGGACCATATTTTTCTCATTGAATGATATATTTTTCCTTCTTCGACTCATCAACCAAAAAAAAAAGAAATGTTTCTCTACGTGATATTTTTTATCTCATTTTTCATGGAAATTTTACTTTAAACTCATGTCTGACATAAATGATTTTATCAATTGATGCAGATCTTTTCCCTATAATGATAGGGAATGTGATATCCAATGTAATGACATCCCAATAAAAATTTTGTGCACATGAAATTCCTTCGACTAAGGAATTCAATAGTGTAGAAGGATTACCACTAACTGGTGGATGCCTATCTATCAGAGGAACCTTAGAAGGTTCATTCCCCACATCACCCTTACCCACATAATCTTCTGATGCCTCACCAGATACTTTATCATCACATAAACTGTCATTCTGTATATTAGGAGCACACATAGGTATGTCCCCTACATTTCCTTCTAAATGATGATCATATTATAAATAATTTGTTTCTATCATAGGATTCATATGAGAAATTAGTGAATGGATGTTTTGTGAAGGAACTACTTCTATAGACCTCACACTATAAAAAAAATGTTGCCTAGCGGCAGTTTATTAGTGGCGGTTCTAGTAACCCCCGCAAATTAAATCTGGTAAAAAAATATAATATAATATAATAGAGCAGCGGTTTTATCAAATTTCTAGTATATTTTTATTATTTTAAAAATTATAAATGGTTTTAATTAAACCTCCACTAAAAGTTTTTTAAAATACCATAATTCCTCCCCCTTCCCCGCCCCCTCTTTATGATCGAGACCCCTTTCCGCCCCCTTTCTCCCCCAACACCCTTGTATCCCTTCCATGGAAACGACCCCAACCGCACAACCCCTATTCCCCCACCCCTCTAACCTACCTCCTCCCTTCTCACCGAATACCCTAACCCCCACGACAACCCCTCTGACCCTGACCCCCAAAACCCCCTCTCCAACATCCCCCTTCCTGGATCGATTCCCCTCCTCGGTGGTGACGTAGACCCCCTCCAACCTCTCTATCCCTAGATCATATCCTCTCATCGATGGTAACACATACCCCTTTAATGGTTTCATCATCCTCACCCTGAATCTATTATTGATTAGCATTAGATGGAAAGTCATGGGTGATAAAAAGAGTATAGAATTAGTTTTTCATTCATTCAACAGTAATGTATATATGTAATCTTGGTTTATAATGTATTATTTGGATTTTGCAGTTATTTTTTTAAAGTTATAGTAATAATTATTTTTGGTTATGTTTAATTAAATTTAAAAAATAAATTTGTTTATGATATTAGTCAGTTATGGAATCTATATCATTCATAATTTCATGGTTTGTATTTGATATTAATGAATTAAACTTTTTTATATATATGTTAATGCCCCAAAATTTTGACATATACATAGTTGAGACTATTTCCCAACTCATGAACAATTGGTGGTTGGGTTTGTGGTCAGACATGGTTTCATCACCAACCATGGAAAGGACTATAAGAATGAAGTCCTTGAAAATGAGATAGTAGACCCTTTTCAATTTATCAAAATGCTTCATGTTTTATGCCTATGTGATGAATAATTTAGTTTAATAAAATCTATAAAATAATTATAGTGTTGTTAGGGTTTAGTTTTACATGCATGACAATCCAATTATTGGTTTGGTAACTAGAACAACCAACATAGTTTCATTAATTTTATTTTAAAGAACATGATTTTTTAGAGAACTAATTTGAGCGTGTAGTTTGTTTTTTTGAGTGACATGAATAATTTTTTTTTATTTGAAAATAACAACACACATTATTTGAATTTATATTAAAATCTTTTTTTTTATGTTTAGATCAAATTGAAGGAACATCTGATTTGATGTTATGTGAACAGAGTTGATTTATATAATACATGGAACAATATGAAGTCACACTAAACCAGTTCAAAAGAATAAAAAAAATATAGAGTTGAATATTTTGGGCAAGAAAGACATATTGTGATATCCAAAAAATGTATAATTTGCATTCATATTTTTAAAGGGGTGATCTTTGTCTTAGTTAGATCATGGGAAATAGTTTGGAAATTTCTCAATGTAACTAATTTTTCAATGGAATGAACCCTCTTTAGTTACAACAATACATTAAAATACACAATTATCTTTTTCTCCAATAAAAATAATTTCATATAAATATAAAATATCAAAAATTTATACATATTTATCATCTTTAATTTAGAGGTTGTTTTCTACACCTCCATCATTAAATATTAATTGTTTCAGGCATATATCTAGCTTCAAATACCATACTACTGAGTCTTATCCTAACCTGTATAGATCTTTCTTTAACCTAAAAACATTAATTTTTTCTTCACTAAGAAAGACATTTCATCTTCCAACTCTCAATTTATGAAGACCTATTTGATATATTTTAGAATTTTTATAGGTTTCCTTTGTGCTAAAATTTGGTGGTTTTCTAATTTATGTCATTATTCATCAATTTTTGTGAGAAATAATAATTTATTGGATTCATGTTTTATATTATAAGTTTAGTAAGAAAAATTTCTTTATTTGATATATCCCATTTTCCTTTATAGTTGTTATGAAAGAGTCACTGGCGATGTTGGGTGATATTTAATTTTGATTTTACCTATTTTACTAAACATTTATATCTTTATATATGAATGCAAAGGGAGAATAGAATGCAATACCTATGGATAAAAGTTGGATTAATTTACCTCGAAACACACCTCAATATGCCAAGGGTTTGGAAGGATTTTTAGATTATGAAATTTCACACCGATAAGTAAATGGTAGAATAAAATGTCTATGTCCTGATTGTAAATACAGTAGATGGTTAGATATAAATGAAGTATATGAGCATTTTATATTGAAATAGTTTCCTTCTTGATATGTATGTTGGATTTGGCATGGTGAGTAAAATGTTATGGAAAGTAAAAATAATAAAAATATTATCAATGAAATATAAAGTGACCTGAAAGAGGAGAATTAAATTAAAAATTTGTTAAATGACGCACTTGGTTTTGAAGAATACAATGTCTTGGATTTTAATAGATCAACAGAACCTTTAGTTGATCCCGATAAGGTTAATATTACTCAGAACATCACTGACTAAAAAATAATTTTTAAGAATTAGTTGAAGACTAAATGCAAGAACTATATGAAGGGTGTTCCAATTATTCAAAGTTGTCCTTTCTAATTAAGTTGTACGATATGAAGTGTCTTTTTGGAATTAATGAAAAATAAATGTACACAATTTTAGAGTTTCTTCATAATTAATTTAGTAAATCTAATATCCCTTGATCATTCTATGAGATGATGAATGTCATCAACAAACTTGAACTTGATTATACAATGATACCAACTGACTGAAAATTACTTTTTTATTATCAAAACACTTTTATTATACAATGATACATTAATGCCTTAATGATTGTGTACTTTGAGAAGATTACGATAAAGAAAAATGAAAAGGATTTCATACAAGCAGATGTAAGTCAATAAAAAACAATGAAAATATAAATCAATGCAACCCCAAGAAGAAACAGAATAAGAAAAATCCTAAAAAGGTAATGCGTTACTTTCCTATGAAACCATGCTTGAAAATATAATTCATGTCATCTAAGACTGTATACAACATAAAGTAACATGATCAGGATAGTAATGATGGATTGATGAGACATATAAAAGACTCAAAATAATGGAAGATTTTTGATTCTCTATATCTATATTTTTCTTTGGATCCTAAGAATTTACATTTGGGATTAGCTTCTGATGGTTTTAACCCTTTTGGTACTTTCAGTACTAATTATAGAATTTGAATAGTTGTTTTGATCCCATAAAATCTACCTCCATGGTTGTGTACGAAGAAGAATTATTTAATTACTTGGATGATTATTCCTGGAATGAAAATGACTGGAAATGAAATTGATGTATACCTTCAACCTATAATCAAATTATTGTGAAAAATATAGGATGATGGCATGGAAACATATAATGCATCAACGGGACAACTATTCAAAATGCATGCTGATTTAATGTAACACCACAAGGTTTTACAAATAAATTTATTATAGAATGCATTCAACACTAAGTCTATGAAAAAAAAACACTTTTTTAGTTAAATGAGATAGTTATAACCTGGCTGTTAGATATAATTTTTCCTCTTATGTTATTTGAATTTCAAAAAAATTCCATACATAGTTGTGATTGTTATGATATTTAGAGTCTGATAGGATCAACTAACATTTTTGGTGAATAGTAACATAGACTTATGAATAGTAATATGACCCTTATGAATAGTAAATCATATTATTATTTTATTTTCTTAAAGTTATAAGATTATGAGATCTTTATTAATTTTTCAAGGTGATATAAATTGAATTATAGTTTTAAAATAGTTTATTTTCAAATAAATTATTATTTTATTTAAAAATTAAATTAATAATATTTTGAATATTATTTTCAAAAAATGGATTTCATTTTTGAAATCAAATTTTTGATATTAGGTTATTCTAAATTTATGAGAGTTTTATAAAATACTTTAGTTTTTCATGAATAGTAAAAATATAGTTTTGAGCTTTCAGTATGTTTAATGACATCATAGTGATGTAATAATTAATATAAAATTATGGTCAACTTGTGTACATTAAAATATTATATGAGGTTTCCTAAGTGGCCAATACCATGGGAAAATACCATGGGAAAGCCCATGGTTTTGCAAATACCACTAATGAGGTGTCCTTGGAAATTAATAAAACAATATCTATCTTTTACTATAAATACCCTCCCGTTCATTAATTTTATTTCATTAAAAATCATCATCCTAAAATATCTGATAGGTTTACCTCCCTATGAGTCCTCCCATGGGGTCCCCAAGCCCCTAAGGTACCAAACATCATGTTTTAGGAGTTACTCTATATGGTAAGGGAATCTACCACCTTTCTCTTTTTCAAACACTCCTATTATATTATTCTTTTTTAATTTCAATTGGATTATGCTGGGATATTTCATTATGAATCTTCCTTATTTTCCATATTATGTAAAAATTATGAGGTACCTTTTTTTCTCTCATAAACATATTTTATGCATTTTTAAGTGACGTCGTTAGGTTGCCGAATTTTCCTAAGGGAATTCTCAACTTCTCTTTTTTTCTTTCAACTTACATTCTTTTATTTTTCTCTCTTCAAATCCCCTCATCCAAAAGTTATGATAACTCCAGTACCTTAAATATAATTGATTTTTTATAATAATGGAATAATTTCTCATCATCTCTCCTTTCCCCTCCTTTTATACAAAAAATGAAAACACCATTCGGGTTTTTTTAATTTATCACATTCAAGGATGATGAGTTTTCAATTTCTATTACCGTCATCATGGAATGCCATGAAACTATTTTTATAGTTTAAAACGATATAATATGTTTATTATTACCTATTAAATGTTCTATAACCAGTATATATACATAATACTAATTCATATGACAAACTAGTTTGTAACAATCAAGATAACACCCAAATAATCTAAATGGTTATCACTAATGTTCTATCTAATAAATCATCCTCATACCATGTAACCAAGTGATATATATAACCATTTACACTTATTTATGTGAATAAATAATATATAAGTTCATTTCTAGAGAATTATATCCATTCCACATAAACTCTATTACTTATAATCAAGCAAACCGATCATGAAATCAAGGAAACGAACACTCCGAAATGACAAAAATCAATATTATAACTTATAAATAAGAACATAAATGAACTTAATAAAACTATAATGAATAAAATATATCTATATGACGTTTTTAATTATTTAATTTATGGAATTAATTAGTTTATCCAGGACATTAAGTACAAGTGATGAATACATTCAGACATAAGGTAAGTATTTTCTACCCGAACCCCCATTTTCATTCAGGTTACTCTTATCCTCTACTTAACTTGATGAAATTATTATTTATTCTTATTTAATCCTCATAAATTAGGTAATAATGTTCTATATATGTGTACCAACTAGAATCCTTCTTTATTTTATGGGTAGTTACATGCTTTAAAAGGATCTTTTAAAAATTCCTCCCGAAATAAAAGCTCGTTTAAAGAGAACTTCTCGAATTTTTACCTATGTTCAAGTACAATCTATAATATATTTTTAGCCAAATTTTTTTTATAAAATAAATCATTTTATTATTAGAAAAATATATTATTGTAATTCTGGTTTTATACCAACGTTTTTCTAAAATAACTCTTCTCTTCAAAGTAAAATGGTATTTATCTCAAGAATTACTCAATGGTTTTATAAGAGTAATTTTATCTATTTCAACACTATTATTGAATATTATTGGGATTGATATTTTATGATATCATATACCATATTTTATTGAATGGTTTATGATTATTTTAACTATAGATGTGATATCTTGAAACCATTTTCCGTATTACTCAGAATGGTAAGAGTTTATGTGTACAGATTGGGGAAAGTTATTTCATACATTCTTGTTGTTTATGTTTATACCCTTTCATATGAGGAATGAATTGGACTTAGAAAGTGATGGTTGGGGCCCTCTATAGCCCCTAGATTCATCGGTAGGTATCATGAGACAAAAAAATATGGACTTAGCTGAGGCCTTTCCCATTTACAGATATGGTTTTGGTAGAGGCCCTAATCATTTTCAGATGTCTTGGTCGAGGCCTTGACAGTATATTTCAGAATGTATGAAATTATGAATTTTCCAGTAATGACCCGATTAGCCACTAAATGAGGATAATATTCATTGTTAATATATATAATATTCATGTTATTTATTATTCATAAACACCATTTTAGTGCATTTTACACTTTGAACATCATTTCACATTATGATTGTAATACCTTCTTAAAATGCACTATTATGTGGTACATTTTTAAACATCATTTGAAGTACCCAATGATTCATCTGATTTTAAGGAATATAATTATAAATATTTTAATTTGATATTTTTGGAAATTTATCTACACTTCAATATGAACATGTCCAATTCAGGGATCAATGGATAATTCATGGAAGAAGATGACAATATTTTGTGATGAAAGGAAACAATTCTGGAGAAGTCAGATTGGACACCAGCCCACGAATGAGACTGTGGGGCCCAACATACAAGCCCAATGAATCCAAAATTTCGTGGAATTCTATAAGACATATATAGGAACAAGTAACTCTTCAATATCCAATGCTACTTCGGCTTCCATGGTGTCCATTTAGGCGGACCAAGTTAGAGATAAAATTATGGGCCAGATTCTGCAGCCCAGAAAAATAGTCCACTAATATGATCATAACATCGAATCCAAAACTCCAAATGGACCCAAATTTTACAGGAGGGTAGGAGACATCCGTTTCTCCATTTTATTTTGTCTATGGCCCACTCTGACTCAGCCATATAGAAGGACTTTCAAGCGAATCTGTTCGGTCGAAGAAAGCTGGATGTCACCTCGGGTCAAGGGTGAAAAAGTCTCCTCTCCCTTACTTTCCACCACCCTAGGCCTACCATACTCAAGTAGGATCTTTTTTACTGTTGTAGGTTCGACCAAAGTCTCACAAAAATTCCTATTTAAGGAAGTTTTTGTGAAGTATTTTATCATCTTTGGTGCTTTTTTCAATTGTAATGTTATGCTACGATTTTGTTGTCTCAAGTTTGTCTTTCACATGTAAGTTGTTCAATTCACTTTAGTTTCTTAATAAAAGTTATTCTTCTCCTATTATTATGTTTTTATAAATCTAGATTTGATACTATTGACTGAAGGTGTGAATTTATTCATACCAAATCTTGTGAAATTATTCACACAACGGTGGAGTGATCATTTTATTTTTGTTGTTTTCTTTACTTCTTCATGTCCTCCCTCATGAGTGTACTTTTCGCTTCCATTGAAACCATAGAATCAATGGAGGGCTAACCCACTTATGGGTTGACCCAAAGGAGTATCAATGGGATGGATTGGATGTTATTTATCACCCCATTAATGTATAATCACTTCTTTAAATGAGATTTTTATTTAATGATTTTTAAACTCTATCGTCCTTGTTGAAATTAAGGCCACACACTTCAAATGCTAATACAAACTTTTAACTTGAAGTGATCAAAAATTTGATCCTTCAAGTGTATAGGTGATTAATATTAAAGGGTGTAGGCATTAAAACAGTAATTGATGATGTTGTTTTATCTCCTTAAATGAACCCATCTCAAATATAAGAAATTGAAATCATTGAAAAGGAAATACGTCCAATCCACCCTAAGCGATAACCTAGGATCAACTCATTATTTTAAATTGAATTCACTTAAATATGTTAGTTATCCTTTAAACCCATATAAAATCAACCCATGTTTTGACACTTCATATCCAAAAACAGTCTATAGAATGTACGTGTCTATAGGTTTCTTCTTAGGTCTCTGAGGATTCGATAACCGAAGCTAAAATACAAGGACCAAATTTGAGCGAGAATCAAATTTTGGTGCCATTGCTGGGGACCCAAGTAAGTCATTTAAGCACCCATTCTATTCTCCCCCCATTTATTCTTTTCTCATCCAAATTATCTTATCTTTTCCCTTTCTCATTTTTTTCTTTTCTTTTGGCGAATGTCCGCCTACACCCGCGATCAATCAAACTGTCTAGTTAGGGTGGATAGTCCTAGGGTTGGGGAGTCAAGTACACTAAGGGAAATATTTCCTTTATATCCTAATCTTCTTAATACTATGGAGTCCAAAATTGAGCCTATTTCAATGGAAGGTCTTCAAAGAAACCAACTCATAAACCCGAATGGGAACCAAAATGGAAACCCAAATGAGGTAGCCCCAAACTTGGGGAATGCAATTGATAAAACCATGAATGACTACCTCAAACCTTCCTGGACCAATGACCCCTCATGAATTAGACATAACTCCATAGGAGATACCATCTACATCTTGAAACCCCATGTCCTAAACCATCTTCCCACATTCCATGGAATGGAGTCTGAGATGCCCTACCTTCACATTAAGGAGTTCAATGAAATTGTAGAAACCATGAGTCCCCCACATCAACTAGAATCAGATAAGATGAGGATACTTACTTTTTATTTAAAGGATTGAGCTAAAAATTGGCTAAAAAATTTTAGACCGTCATCCATAAACTCTTGGGACCATCTACAAAGAGAATTATATAAAAAATACTTTCCCCACCACAAAACAATTTCACTTAAAAAGAGTATCCAAAACTTTTTTGAAAACGAGGGAGAGTAATTCTATGAAACATGGGAGAGGTTTAAAGACACTCTAAACATGGTTCTACACCATGGTTTTTCTATTCCTGAATAATTGAGAATTTTCTATGAAGGGTTGGTTCCGGGGAATAAACAATTCATTTACATGATGTATAATGGAACATTTAAAAAAAGAGCGCCAAATGATGCTTACGAGTATCTAGAAAGACTTTCTGAACAAAACCAGACATGGGGAACTTCAACTTATTCTGAAAAGTCACAAATAACTACTGGAATTCATACACTTAGAGAAGTGGAAAGCCTTAGGGCTAAAATTTCATCACTCTCTAGGAAGGTTAAAGAGATAGACCTTAGGAAAGTCCATGAAATCCAAACCGTTGACCGTGTATGCACAATTTGTGTGAAACATGACCATAAGACAGACAACTTTCCAACCATTCTATCCATCAAGGATGTTCTTTTAGGAGGACCCCCAGAATAAGTAAATTCTTTAAACATTCAAAATCCTCAATACCAAAACAACTTCAACCCAAGGCATAATGACCACCCAGGCTTCCGCTGGAAAGATAACCAACAACCTAGCCAACAACAGGGAAAAAAAATCCTTACCCCCATCAGAACTACAAAACCCATAACCAGTTCCAAATCCAACCTATCCAATACCAACTACCACCAATCCATTTTCAACAAACCATCCCACCTACAAAATATCCCCCTGGGATAAACCAATCTTCTCAAGCACCATCCAAAACTGTTCCACAAAGCCTACTAGAATAACTATGCAAACAAATGGAGAGGATGAACTCAGAAGTCTCTTCCCTAAAACAAGAACTTCAAACCATCAAAACTGGAAAGGCACCCATGCCTACTCAGGCGGTTCCATCCTCAAATTCAAGGGGAGAGTCAAGTTTCACTCAAAAAACCCATGAACAAATAAAGGCTGTGACTATTTTAAGAAGTGGGAAATCAATTGAGAAACCTGAACAACTAATTCAGAACCCACGTGGAGATTCAAACTTGGATGAAAATTCAAATGAACCAAATGTTCAAACTGAGGAAACTGATAACAATGTCAAAGAAACAACTCTTCAACAAACAACCCCACAACCTACACCATTTATTCAATGCATGAGGGGGAAAACCAAGCCTGAATTGAGTGAAACATTGAGGGAAATCTTCTCACAAGTCAAGTTGAACATTCCTCTTCTCGATGCAATCCAAACCATACCTCTCTACTAGAAGTACCTTAAGGACTTATTTACTTTTAAAAGAAAATGTTCACATAAAAACCAAGTCCTTTTGGCTGCTAATGTGAGTACCACCATTCAAGGGACCATTCCTCCTAAGTTGAAAGACCCAGGTTTCCCTTACATTAATGTTGAACTAGGAAAGAGAAAAGTTGTCAAGGCCTTGTGTGACCTTGGTGCTAGTGTCAATCTCATCCCATATGTTGTGTACTGCCAGTTAGGCCTAGAAGAACTCCAACCCACATCTGTCACACTTCAACTTGCTGATCGTAGCATTAGGGTTCCAAAGGGGATTTTAAAGGACGTTCTGGTAAAGGTTGAAAACTTCATCTACCATGCTGACTTCATTGTCCTTGACAACCATCCAAACATAGGAAATAAGGAACAAACCCCAATTATCCTTGGTCGTCCATTCCTTGCAACAATCAACTCTGTTATCCAAGTCCTAAATGGGAACATGATCATCACCTTTGGAAACATGAGTCTAGACATGAACATATATAATGCAAGCTCACAAATATGGGATGCTGAGGACATTCATGAAGTAAACATGATAGGAAGCATTGATAATGAATCCATAGAACATCAATGAATATTTGATGAATGTTTAAGTCAGGATGAGATTGATTTCATTTGTTCACATGAAGGAAGTTTATCTCCTTGGCTTGAATCATTTTCAAATTGCTCTTATGATGAATTCTTAGGTCCAAAAATCAGTGAAACATTTCAGGAAACCACTTTCATGGAGACCACTCCAACTTCCTTTCCTAAATCTGATCAGACCAATCTAGTAGGTAGAACTTCTACATGTGGGGAATCAATCCTATCTAAAACTTTAGGAAATAAAATTGATCTTGATCCAATGTCCCAATCTTTTGCTGAAATTCTAAACCAACCTGATCTTGAATTGAAGGAACTTCCTGCTTCACTAAAGTATGCCTTCCTAGGGGACAATCAAACACATCCTATTGTCATTTCTTCTTCTCTTAAATCCAATCACGAGAGGATGCTTCTATATGTCCTTAGGAAACATAAGAAAGCCATTGGTTGGACCATGTTTGATATTCCTGGGATCAGCCCACTTGTTGGGACTCATAGGATTGTTCTGGAATCTGATTCAAATCCATGTCGTCGACCTCAACGGTGACTCAATCCTAATCTCATGGAGGTAGTAAGAAAAAAACTACTAAAATTGTTAAAAGATGGTATCATATATCCCATAGCTGAGAGTGAATGGGTGAGCCAAATACAAGTGGTTCCAAAAAAGGATGGAATCACAGTGATAACCAATGAGGATGGAGAGATTCTTCCAACAAGGGTGAGTAGTGGATGGAGGGTCTGCATTGACTATAGAAAGATAAACTCATTCACCAAGAAGGACCATTTCTCCTTACCATTCATTGACCAAGTCCTTGAGAGAGTGGCACGTCATGCCTTCTACTGTTTCTTAGATGGGTACTCAGGGTATAATCAAATTGAGGTCTCCCTAGAGTATCAAGGGAAGACTACATTCACATGTCCATTCAGAACCTTTTCCTTCAAACACATGCCCTTTGGTTTATGCAATGATCCTGGAACCTTCCAGCGGTGCATGATGGGAATCTTCTCAGACATGGTAGGGGATTTTCTAGAGGTATTCATGGATGACTTCTCTGTGTTTAGGGATACATTTTAGGGATGTTTTCATAATGCGGAGAGAGTCTTGTCAAGACGTGAAGAAAAAAATATGATCCTAAACACGGAAAAATGCCATTTCATGGTTAAAGAGGGACTAGTTCTAGGCCATCTGGTCTTTGGTAGGGGGATTGAAGTTGATAAAGCCAAGGTTGAAATCATTCGTCACCTTCCATCACCCAAAACTGTCAAGGAAGTGAGGTCTTTATTAGGACATGCTGGTTTCTATAGAAGATTCATCAAGGACTTTAGTTCAATCTCCCATCCCCTTTGTGCGCTCCTAGTAAAGGATGCTCCATTTGTTTGGACAGAAAGCTATGAGGGTTCATTCTCAACCCTCAAATCCTCTATCATCTCTCCCCCCATCATGAAATCTCTAAATTGAAACCTTCGTTTTGAACTTATGTGTGATTCCAGTGACTTTTCTGTAGGAGCTGTGTTAGGAAAACATTGTGATAAAACTCCTTATGTCATTGCTTATACAAGAAAATCCTTAAATGATTCCCAAATCAACTACACCACCACTGAAAAGGAGTTACTTGCTATTGTGTCTTCCTTAGAGAAGTTCAGGTCCTACCTCTTAGGATCCCCCATCACTGTATTCACTGAACATTCTGCACTAAAATACCTCTTCCAAAAACAAGATGCTAAGGCTAGACTGATTAGGTGGGCCCTTGTCTTACAATAATTTGACCTCACAATCAAGGATAAAAAGGGTTTTGAAAATGTTGTAGCTGATCACCTCTCTAGGATGGAATTCAAAGACAACTCAAATCACCTTTCTGTGTCTGGTTCATTTCCTGATGAACACCTATACTCTATGAGTGACTGCCCTTGGTATGATGACATAGCCAACTTCTTAGTTACGAGAGTAATTCCAAAATTCTTAGGGACTCAAGCTCGAAGGGAATTCCTTTCTGATGTTAGGAACTATGTGTTTGATGATCCATACCTCTATAAGTTCTTCCCTAACCAAGTCATTAGGAGGTGTATCCCAGAATCTGAACAAGAGTCCATCCTTAAATTCTGTCATAGTGAGGCATGTGGATGTCACTTTTCTTCTAATAAAACATCTACTAAGATTCTTCAATGTGGTCTCTTCTATCCCACCCTCTCAAGGGACTCCTAATCATTTTGTCAAAGCTGTCCTAGGTGTCAACAAGTAGGGTCCATCACAAAAAGGAATCAAATGCCACTCACTCCCATCTTAGTGGTTGAAATATTTGACTATTGGGGAATTGATTTCATGGGTCCCTTCCCAAAATCTAGGGGATATCTCTACATACTCTTAGCTGTTGATTATGTCTCAAAAATGGGTTGAGGCCATTCCTACAAAATCCAATGATCATCAAACTGTTATTAGATTTCTCAAGGAAAACACCTTCTCTAGATTTGGAATTCCCAGGGCTATCATTAGTGATCGTGGAACTCATTTTTGAAATCTTCCATTATCATCACTCATGGAAAAATATGGAATTTCTCACAAAGTGTCCACTGCTTACCACCCACAGACCAATGGTCAAGCTGAGTTAGACAATCGTGAAATAAAACAAATTCTTGAGAAAACTGTCAATCCTTCTAGGAAAGATTGGTCCAAGAAACTCTTGGATTCTCTTTGGGTATATCGTACAACATTGAAAACCATCCTAGGAATGTCACCATATAGTTTGGTTTATGGAAAAGCATGCCATTTACCTGTTGAAATTGAGCATAAGGCATTTTGGGAAATTAAGAAAATGGATTATGTCCTCTCATTGGCTGGAACAAAAAGGAAATTAGATCTCAATGAACTAGAGGAATTAAGGATGGAGGCTTATGAAAATTCAAGGATCAATAGAGCTAGAGTTAAATACTACCAATCTAGGAATATCAAGGTCAAACATTTTGAACCGGGAAAACTTGTGCTCTTGTATAGTTCAAAACATCATTTACACCCGGGAAAGTTACGGTCTAGATGGTCAGGTACTTTCATAGTGCATCATGTATACCCCCATGGGGCAGTAGAAATTCAAGTTCCCACCAATGGTCAAACCTTTAATGTTAATGGCCATAGAGTCAAACCATTCATTGAACCATTTAAAAAATAGGAAGTCATTGAAGACTTGTGTGAACCAACTTAGATGAGGAAAATACTTAAACAATTAGGTGTACATGTTGGGCTAACGACATTAAACAAAGCGTTTCATGGGAGGAAACCCATGATTTTCAAGTTTCCTATCATTTTGTTGTTTTAATCAACTTTATATTTTAAATAAGATTAATTAAACTTTTTTATACTTAAAAATAATAGACTGTTGACCGTTCTTCTATTATGAGTATGGATGGGTATGAAAGGGGAGCACCATATTCATCTGTGTCACATAGTGTGATCCTTGAGTAATGACTTTCCCAGAAATTTAAAAAGAAGACAATGTATCATCAGTTTGTTTTTTTAATGTGTTTGTAGGTTAAAATAAAAATACAAAAAATAAATAAACTAAAATATAATAATAATAATAATAATAATAATAAAAAGGGACACGTTGTGGGTTTTGGGGCAAACCCCGTCACAACTGGAAAAGCCATGAGAATTCGAACCTGGGACTGAAGGGAGACAGGGGAGCACGCTTACCACTGACCTACGACTTTTTGTGCTTCCTTATTCTATAATTTTTATATATATACTTATATTTTACTTTGTTTATTAGATAAATATATATATATATATATATATATATATTGGTTTGTTTTGATTTTTTTTTTTTTTTTTTCCTTTTTCAACTAGGGAACTCTGCAAGTGACATGGATATCAAAGGATTAAAAGGGTGCAGTAAGAATTTCAACTTCATCCACCAGGTGACTTCATTCCATGATCCTCATTTTCAATTTCCTTTTTGAACTTTAATTCTCTACCTCTAACCCCTTCTAAATTTTCTTTTCTTTAAACACTGGGGACAATGTTGTTTTAAGTTGGGGGGAGATAAAATAAAAAAACGATTTTGTGTCAAAAAAATGAATGATTTGAAAAAAAAATGTGTAAATGGAAGGAAAAATTCCATTAACTTTTAACATGGTAATACACATTGAACACTTTGAAACTGAATATCAAATAATTTAGCATGCCCGGATTCTGATTTTAATCCTTGTATAATTTCATGAGCATAGATTTTGGAAAGTGTGGTTGCCCAATGTGATATTTAATCGTTTATATTTTCATCCAAATAAAAAAAAGATCACAATGCATGTCCTTTGGATATTGGGGTATTAATTTGAGTTCATGGGGTCCCCCAAATAAATAGCATAGGTTTGGTGATCATTTTAGTTTAATTTGAGTATTCAAAAAAAATACGCATAGAGAAATGAAATGACCTAATGCGTGGTTTTCGGCACTTGGGGATCGTGACTCCATAGTTGTCTAACCCAGAGTTAGTAATTTTATCTCTATTTTTGGTAATTTTAATTTTTTTTGACTGAGTTAACTTGAGATGATGCCCAAGTATGTGGGATTCACTTGGTTCCCTAAGGTCTTTGAGCCTGGGAGTCATCGGCAAAGACTCGCTACAGGGTTTGACTCTTTTGAGTGCAACTTCAATTACCATGGCCAAATTGCAAAAACAAAAAAAAAACAAAAAAAAAACAAAAAAATACTATAAAAAAATTTGAATAATCATCTTAATATTGAAATGTGATTCCACCTAGCGCTTCCATCATTTCCCCCTTGAATAAACATGAATCCCTATATCTATTGTGATACACAACACATCCTCATACTTAATTGATATTGGATGAAATATGGCAATGAATTTGAACAAAGGAATGGGATTGGGATTGAGATCTTCTTATGAAACTATCTTGTATTAAAATATTTTTATGTGTTTCATGATTTTTTGGTATATGGGTTTCTGGTGATCATTTTGTATTGAAATGTTTTTGGAAAAGGGAATTCGAATTTCATATTGTTGAGATATATTTTGCTCGGGACTAGAAAAACTCAAGTTGGGGGGTGTGATTAGACACTAAATGAGGACAATATTCATTGTTAATATATATAATATTCATGTTATTTATTATTCATAAACACCATATTAGTGAATTTTACACTTTGAACATCATTTCACATTATGATTATAATACCTTCTTAAAATGCACTATTATGTGGTACATTTTTGAACATCATTTGAACTACCCAATGATTCATCTGATTTTAAGGAATCTAATTATACATATTTTAATTTAATATTTTTGTAAATTGATCTAAACTTAAATATGAACATGTTTGATTCAGGGATCAATGGAGAATTCATGGAAGAAGATGAGGATATTTTGTGATGAAAGGAAACAATTCTGGAGAAGTCATATTGGACACCATCCCACTGATGAGACTGTGGGGCCCAACATAAAGGCCCAATGAATCCATAATTTCACGGAATTCTAGAAGAAATGTATAGGAATAAACCACTCTTCAGGATCCAATGCTACTTCGGCATCCGTGGGGTCTATTTAGGCGGCCCAAATTAGAGATAAAATTATGGTCCAGATTCTGCGTCCCAAAAAAACAGTCAACTAATCTAATCATATCTTTTAATAAACATATCCAAATGGGCCCAAATTTTACATGCGTGTAGGAGAAATCCGGGGATACATTTTATTCCTTTATGTACCACTCTGATTCGTCCATCTAAAAGGACTTAAAAGCGCGTCTGTTCTGTGGAAGCAAGCTGGCTGCCACCTCGGGTCAAGGGTGAAAAAGTCTCCTCTCCCTTACTTTCCACCACCCTAGGCCTACCATACTCAAGTGGGATCTTTTGTACTATTGTAGGTTCGACCCAAGGTTCCCAAAAATGCATATTTAAGGCAGTGGTGGTGACGGAGTTTATCATCTTTGGTGCTTTGTTAAATTGTAATGTTATGCTGCGATTTTATTGTCTCATGTTTGTCTTTCACATGTAAGTTGTTCAATTCATTTTAGTTTCTTAATAAAAATTCTTCTTATCCTCTTATTATATTGTTCTACATCTCACTTTGACACCGTTTCCTCAATGTGTGAATTTATTAATACCAAACCTTGTGAAATTATTCACACAACAGTGGAGTGATCATTTTATTTTTGTTGTTTTCTTTACTTCTTCATGTCCTCCCTCATGAGTCTACTTTCCGCTTCCATTGAAACCATAGAATTAATGTAGGGCTAACCCACTTATGGGTTGATCCAAGGGAGTAGAAAGGGGATGTATTGGATGTTATTTATCACCCCATTAATGTATAATCACTTGTTTAATTGAGATTTTTATTTGATGATTTTTAAACTCCATCGTCCTTGTTGAAATTAAGGCCACACATTTCAAGTGCTAATACGAACCTTTACCTTGAAGTGATCAAAACTTTGATCCTTCAAGTGTATAGGCGATTAGTATTAAAGGTTTTAGGCATTAAACTAGTAAGTGATGATGTTGTTTTATCTCCTTAAATGAACCCATCTCAAATATAAGAAATTGAAATCATTGAAAAGGAAATACGTCCAATCCACCCCTAGCGATAACCTAATATCAACTCATTATTTTAAATTGAATTCACTTAAATATGTTAGTTATACTTTAAAACCATATGAAATCAACCCATGTTGGCCACTTCATAGCCAAAAACAGTCCATAGAATGTACGTGTATATAGGTTTCTTCTTTGGTCTCTAAGGATTCGATAACCCAAGCTAAACTACAAGGACCGTTCTACCTTCATCTCTTGGGTAAATTTGAGTGAGAATCATGACCCATCAATTCTCATTAGCTTGAGATTACAATGAGTCATTACTAGGCCTTAAGAGACATCCACAAGATGCCCAAGGCTGGAAATAAATGCCGAAGGGTTTCAAATACAAGTGAGGGACAATTTTCCCTTTTATGAAATAAACCAATAAACCTACCAAACATAACCAAACATTAACTATATGATGCATGAACAAATGAAATAAAAATCAACAATTTCAGGTGTAAGTAAGCAACAAAAGAAGAATAACTAAGAATCAAAGTACACAACAGATAATCCACACATGACTCTCCAAAGACCTCAAGATTCCATGCTCCACAAGCTCCAAAATACAAAATCTCCAAACATCCCAAACATTACTAGGTAGTGCTAAAAACGTGTGAAACATTAACTTTTACCTTATCCTGGAAGATATCTTATGAAAAAGCACCAAAGGGCCAAAGCAGGGGTGAGCATAAAACTTAGTATGTTTTCCCCAATGACTTCCCTACTCACTCCACTAGGATAGAAGAGTTAACAACAATTATATAAAACTGCTTATATAAAATAACTTCTCAAAAATAGTTTATAACTAAATATAAACAAGTTTCAAAAACCATTCATTACCAAAAGCATATAAGTGCAATTGAAACCAATTTTCCCAGCAAGATATTTTTCCAAAAAATTAACTAAATAATCTTTACAACCATTTGAAAATACCCTTTTATCAGCATACCCAAACATTACTCAAACCCATGCAACCAACCATGCTTGCTACGTTATGACAATTCCATACTCATGAGCGGTTTCTCATCGATCTTCCAAGTCGTCACAAGGTAATTGTTTTCCAAGTTACATTAACCCTTTGACACTGAGCACAAGGTCATATTTCATCCAAGACCTGTGTAAGAAATCCCCATGTTCCATTAAAACTTTCACACCAAGCATAATGTCATATTTAAACCAAGCCCTGTATATGAAACATGAACACACACCACATATTCATAAATATCATGCCAAAACAACCCTTTCAATAAAAACACCTTTTTATTGAAAACCATTTCCATCAAAAACAATTTCAATGCCAAACCATTTCATTTAAAAACCATTTTAATAAAACTCCATTTTTATTGAAAACCGTTTCTACTGAAAAAATATTTTTTACCAACCATTTAGCAATTCCATAAAAACCATAATTTCAAATCATCATTTTAAATTCACGAAACTAAACCACCTTTTGCACAACTATTCACTAAGATCACGTAATTTCACAAAAACCATAAATAATAAAAAATGAAGATGTTTCCATGAATTTCACAACAAATAAAACAATTTCAATCTTAGAAAATCAATTATAGATTGTGGAGATGAGAGTGAATACACCTACCACATAGGTTTTGAAAAAACTTGACATCAAACGAAGAACGCACAAGAAAGCGGGTCGATTCTCTAAGAACAAAATTAGCTCTCTTATCCTAGAAAGATCATGACTTAACATTGAATTATTTGGCATCCAAAAATGTATATTTACCCACTATTGGTTCAGATATGCGAAATAATGGAGATCAAAGAATTATATCTAACCATATCTAAGAAAGCATGACAAATCTAGAAATAATGGTGACATACCTCAAGAATCAGACTCGAAATCACTAAGGGAAGGCTCTAGGATGGCTCCAACTCGTGTGGGGAGGGTTCTAAAGATTTCTAGGGAGATTAATATTAAAATAGGGGCGTTTTGAAGCCAAAAATATATATAGAAAAAATGAGTGAGCTCCTAGAAAATAGGATCTTGATTTGACCTTTGCACAAGGTTTGACCACACAGTTTGGCCCAACCGTGTATGGATTGTGTGACCGTCCTTATGGTCACAACACTCCTTATAAATCCCCCAAACTCTCCAATCATTCACCTTTACCCTTTTTATAGAAACACATTTTTTATAGAAACATCCCACTTTATGGAAACACCCCACTTTATGGAAACAACCCACTTTATGGAAACACCTCACTTTATGGAAATAACCAACTTTATGGAAACACCCCACGTTATGGAAACAACCCACTTTATGGAAACAACCCACTTTATAGAAACAACCAACATTATGGAAATACTGAACTTAATGGAAACTCTCTATATTATGGAAACTATCTATGTTATGGAAACTCCATATTTTATGGAAACTCTCTATTTTATGGAAACTCTCCATTTTATAGAAACTCTCTATTTTATGGAAACTCTCTATTTTATGGAAAATTTCTATTTTACACACACCAATTTAAACAAATGTGATGAAAGGGGTTATGTACCCGAAACCGGGGGTAAAATATTCTCCCCACCATTGGTCTTTCCATCCTCGAAAAGTAGAAAACCCTCACTAACCAAAAAGAGTTCCAGCCACTACTCTTTAATTTACTTCTCATGTTCCCAAGTCTCATCCTAAATCTGACCATGTTGCCATAAAACCTGCAATAGGACGATTCTTTTACCATGAAAGAACTTCTCTTTTCTATACATGATCTGCACTGGGATATGTATCAGTGGTGCATTTGGTTCTAGCTTAGCGTGATCCCATCTGATGACATGGTCAGGATCAGGGTGGTACTTTTTTGAACTCGGATACATGGAGCACATTATGCACCAAACTAAACTGTGGTTATAATGCCAACCGATATGCCACCTCTCCAACCCATTCCAGTATCTCAAAAGGGACAATGTATCTAGGATATAACTTGACCTGCTTCCCAAAGCGACGTTGTCCAAGCCTTGGAGATATCCTTAAGAAGACATGATCACCCACAACTAATGACAACGATCTTCGATGATGATCTTTATAATATTTCTGATGACTCTGAGCTGTCTCCATCCTCTTTATAATCAACTAGATCTTCTCCATTGTTTCTTGGACAAGGCTTGTCCCAACTAGTGATGCTTTTCCCTTTTCCACCCATCTTAGTAGAGAATGACAAGGACTCCCATACAATGCTTCAAACAGATCCATGTGTATTGAGGATTGATAGCTGTTATTTTATGAGAACTCCACTAAGGGTATATGATACTCCTATGAGCCACCAAAATCCATTACACAAGCCCACTACATGTCTTCCAATGTTTGTATCGTCCACTCGGATTTACCATCCATCTGAGGTTGATACACCGTGCTCATAGTCAACTAAGTCCCAAGGTCTTGCTGTAAGGATTTCGAGAAAAGAGACATGAACCTCAGATCTCTATATGAGACTATTGAAACTGGTACACCATACCTCTTTACCAATTCTCGAATATTTATTTTTGAAAGATCCTCCACCATATGAGTTTCACGAATACGGATGAAATGGGCCGAATTTGTTAGACGATACCTTATCACGGAAATAGCATCATGTTTCTGGACCATTCTTGGAAGACTTGTAAAAAAATCCATTGCTATCTGATCACATTTCCACATTGGGATGGGAAAAGATTGTAACATACCATCTGGTCTCTGATGATCTTCTTTAACTTGTTGATAAGTTAAAAACCGTAAGATGAACTTAGCCACCTTATTTTTCATACCGCTCCACCAAAACTGCGCCTTCAACGCCTTATACATATTCTGTGTACCTGGATGTAAAACCCATATCAAATAGTGGTAAGAATGAAGGATTTTTTCCTGAAAAACCATAGGTACAACCATCCGATCTCTAAAACACAAAACTGAACCCCCATCAAGTTTCTAGACCTCAATGGTCTCCCCAACATTGATTTTTGAACTTACAACTAGACATTTTACATCATATGTTTGTGCCTCTTTGATCATTTTTACTAAATCAGGAACAAGTGTAGATGAAAATAAAACTACAACATCACCTCAATCTTCACATTACACATGCATGTCGGCTAATACCGACATCAACTACCATTCATCTGAATCTTCTTTCGCCAACTGAGTATATGACTTTCTACTCAATGCATCCACCACTAAATTTCCATTCTCCGATGTGTACATAAAGTCAAATTCAAACATTTGGAGATACTCCATCCATCTCCTTTGCCTCAAATAAAATCTCATTGTGATAAAATGTGTTTCAAGCTTTTGTGATCCGTAAACACAATAAATTTATCACAAAAGAGATAGTTTATCCATTTTTTCAAAGCATGGATGACTTCAGCTAACTCCAAATCATCTGTTGGGTAAGTCTTCTCATGCACCCTCAACTGTCTTTAACCATAAGCAACTGCATGATCTCTTTGCATGAGAACACAACCCAACACTGATCCTGAAGAATCAAAATACACCACATACCCATGTCCTGATTCTAGAAAGATCAAGATAGGTGTTGATGTAATCCGAACTTTCAGTTCCTGGAAAGACTTCTAAAAATCCTCCATCCATTGGAATATATCATTCTTCTTTTTCAGGGCTTTCATTTGTGAATATAGTCATGAGAAATCATGCACAATGTGTCGGTAGTAACCATATAGACCAAGAAAACTTCATATATCGAAAAAATTATTTGGCGGTTTCCAAGAGATAACAGATTCTATCTTTTCAGGATCAATAGAAATATCTTTCTCAGAAATTAAATGGCCAATAAAATGTACTTATTGTATCCAAAGATCACACTTTGATCATTTGGCATACAGACGATGATCTCTCAGGATTTGTAACAATATTTTTAGGTGCACCTCATGATCATACCTTGTCATTGAATAGACCAAAATTTCATCCACAAACACCAAAACAAAATAATAAAGATATTTTTGAAATATCTGATTCATCAATGCCATGAAAACCGATGGTGCATTCGTTAGACCAAAAGGCATGACTATATATTCATAGTGGCCATATCTACTTCTGAAAGTTGTCTTTGGAATATCATCTTTTTGAACTCTCAATTGGTGATATCCTGATCACAAGTCAATCTTGGAGAACCACTGAGCTCCCCTTAATTGATCGAACATATCATCAATGCGTGGAAGTGGATATCTATTCTTTATCGTAACTTGGTTAAGCTAACGATAATAAACACATAGCCAAAGAGTTCCATATGCCTTCTTCATGAACAAAACCGATGCTGCCCATGGAGATGTACTTGGTCGAATGAAACCCCTGTTTTCCAGCTCCTCTAACTAAAATTTCAATTCCCATAACTCTGTTGGTTCCATCCTATAATATGGAATGGAAATAGGACTGGTCCCCGAAAGAATATCAATCGTAAACTCCACTTCCCTTAGAGGTGGTAACCCTAAAATGTTCTTGGGAAAGACATTTAGAAATTGATCCCCAATAACTGAAAAACTATTTTACTCGATCTCTTCCATTGATTCCAAAGTCAACACTGCCAATTAGTAAGAGATCGTTCCCACCATTGGTTCCAACAAGCTCTTTTCACCCTTCTTTACAATCCTCTCTCCTCTAAGGAGATTCTCGATGCCATCCTCATTCATGAAACTAACTATTCTCCTATAACAATCGATTTGACCCTTGAATGTTTTTAGCCAATCCATACCCAGGATTACATTATAGACATCCATATCTAACATTGAGAAGTCCCATTTTAGTTCAGCTCCATCAACAGTTATAGCACATGCTCTACACACAAAGGCTTGACATTCTCTTTCACCGAGAAGAGTTTTCAGTTTCAAAATAGATTGTATCATATCTAGTTTTAAACATAGCATGTCAACATAACTAGAATAAATGAAGGAATGTGATGCACCAATATCGAACAACACTTTCACAAATGTAGAATTCAAAAAGAATCATACCTCTCACTATAGATAGTCCAGCCTGATCATCAACAATTATCTGCTCAGCTCCATACAATTGTTTCTTCACTAAATTATTCTTCTTGTTCCCTTATTGAGGTTTCCTTGGTTGATGAGTCATGGTATTTCTAGAATCCTCATGGATAGCTCTACTCTATTGGCAAGACTGATTGTACTGTCCTTGTCCAGTCGAAGCATACGATGCTTGCAACACCTGAAAAGTATATCGAGCACCCGACCTTAGAGAACTATGACAATAGCGCTGAAGATGTCCCATCTTGTGGAAATTATGACATGCTCTAGGTTATACAATAAAATCTCTCTTTATGTGGTCAAGCAAACCACATTGGAAACAACCTGCTTTGCTCTAGGGTAGTGGAGGAAGGTTTATTGATCCAGCAGTCTGGTTATGATTTCTACTTACACCTTGAAAATAGGTGTCCCTTTTCCGATTATTCCCAGCAGTTGAGTTCCCACCATTTCCTGTAGGTATCATCATACCTCATCCCATAGATCCTGATATATCACGTCCAGCGACAGTCACTCTGTTCACCATCTCCGTATAATCTGTAATACAAAGTACTACAATCTTTGATCGAATCTCTTGTCATAGCCCTGATTCGAAGATGTGTGCCTTCAAAGAGGCACTTTCCGCAACTGCTGGTGCAAAGAGTTCTAAGTTCATGAAGAGACTCTCTTGTTTTAGGCTGAAGAAGTCCATCATTTTCTGGATCTTGAACGTGTGAGTATAGAATTATTTGTTGAAAAATTCATCAAAATCCTCCCTTGTATGTCCTTCATCCAATTTATCCTACACCACTAAATCCCACCACTGACATTCAAGATCCTTACGCATATACGTCTCCAGTTTGAACTTTAGCTATACCGGTGTGCCGATGAAGTCGAAGATATGATTCATCCTACTTAGCCACACCTCTGCCTTCTGGGGTTCGGAATCCCTCCAGAAATTTGGTGGATTCTGCTTCATGAACTGAATGGTATAATCCACATGTTGTGGCTCATTCCTCTGGTTCCCTATGTTCATAGCTTGAAAATCTTAGACAGTACTCTAAACCAGATCTTGGTTCACACATGGTTCAGGTGAAACCACATTCTCCACAGCTTCTTCGGGTTGGTTTCGATGACTCTTACCAGGTGGAATTTTCTAAACTAACAACAAAATTCATTAATCTCACTCTCTAGAAAATGTTGGATTAGTATTTCAAATTATATCACATCAACTATCACAACATTGTTTTCCAAAACAAAATTTTTCCCATGTTCAACCATTTTTGAAAACACTTCACACACTTTTGAAAATTAAACCATTTTCAAAATACAGTAAGCATTCTCCGTTTCAAAATCTTTTATTTGAAAACCAATTCCATTGTTTTTCAAAATTTAACACTTTTTTTCACAACATGAATCATTCCTTGAAATGATATGAACTCCTAGTGGGAATTCATTCCTCTAAAATGCATTTCATGCTCATCTCATTTACTAAACCCATGACAATGAGATTTCAAAATTCTAGAAGTGTCTTCAAACACTTATTTACCTAACTACCTGGTAACATTAAGTTCATCATAAAAGGGTTAGTTACGTCTTTTTATGATATACATTTGAAGTTCCGACAATCCAACTCATTTATAAGATTCCCACCCAAGGAATAGACAGGAAGAGATTTCATCTCCAAAACTAGAAACATCGATGACTACTTGTTAGGCAAGGACCGAACAAGCTGATAACATTTGTAATGACCCACAAATTCTTATTGTCTTGTGAGTACAATGGGTCATTACTAGGCCTTAACCGACATCCGCAAGATTCCCAAGGCTAGAAATAAATGCCTAAGGGTTTCAAATACAAGTGGGGGATGATTTACCATTTAAGAAATAAACCAATTAACCTACCAACCATACCAAACATTCACTATATGATGTGTGAACAAATGAAGGGCAACTCAATAACTTCATGTATCTCAAAACCACATCAAAGTAAGCAACAATGGAAGAATAACCAAGAATCAAAGTACACAGTAGATAAACCACACATGACTCTCCAAATACCTCAAGACTCCATGCTCCACAAGCTCCAAACTCCAAAATCTCCGAACGGCCCAAACATCACAAGTTAGTTCTAAACACGTGTGAAACATTACCTTTTCCCTTGTCCTAGAATATAACATCTGCAAAATCACCAAAATTTAAAAGCAGGAGTGAGTATAAAACTTAGTAGGTTTTCCCCAATGACTTCCCTACTCATGACACTAGGATATAAGAGTTATAAACAATTATATAAAACAATTTATATGATAAAACTTCTAAAAAATAGTTTATAACTAAATATAAACATGTTTCCAAAACCATTCATTACAAAAATCATACAAGTTCAATTGAAACCAATTTTCCCAGCAAGATTTTTTCCAGAGAAATAACTAAACAATCTCTACAACCATTTCAAAATATCCCTTTATGAGAATACCAAACCATTACTTAAACCAATGAAACTAACCATGCATTCTATGTTATGAAATCTCCACACCCATGAGCGGTTTCTCATTGATCTACAAAGTCGTTGGTTGCGCCCAAATTTACCCTACGGGTAAAAGCGATCGATGTAGTACATGTAGGGGTCGAGTCCACAGGGACCGAAGAAGTAACCTTGAGACGCTATGATTTGGTGAAGGATGGGCTATGAAGTTGCCAACTTTGGTTTTGATTTAGATGTTTTAAATAACACTAAGACACCTACGTGAATTCAATTTAATGAAAATGGGTTGATCTAGGATTATGCTTGGGGTGGATTGAATGAATTTTACTTCTTTAAACAATTTTGGTTTTATTAATTCTTGATGAATCCATTCTTCAAAAATAACACTACCTTCATCATTTTCTGGTTTGGTGCTTACTAAACACAATTACTAATCCCCTATACACTTAGAGAACCAAATTCATGATCTCTCCGAGGTATATGGTCATTTAGTAATTGAATTTATTTTGCTCAAACACAGTAAAGATGAAGAGTAGAAATAACTGAAGAATGGATATCTTAAATTAATTATCCATTTAACAACAATTCGTTCATAAAATAACATTCAACCCAGCCTTTTCATCCTCCTAAGATCAACCCATTAAGGGTTTAGCCCTCCATTTATGGTATACTCTCAATGGTGGGCGGAAGATGACTAACAAGAATTGGATTGAAGAAATTAAAACCGCGGAAATAACGAGCACTCTTCCGTGTGTGTGAATGAAATTCACACCTATGTGTGAACTAATTCACAACAACACAGAGATATCACTGTGCTTTGTGATTATAAAGTTTTAATAAATGAAATGGAAAATATATAAGAGAAGAAGTTGATTAAGAACAAAAAGAAAAACTTACATGGAAATGGAAAACATTACAAATGAAATTTGGAAGAAAAACATTACAATGAAACAAAGCATCCAAGATGATAAGAAAAAAAATTCCACACCTATTCCCTTCACCAATAGCTCCTTATATAGGAATATTAGGATCCTTAGGTACATCCCCCAACAATTAATTCACCCCTCAACAATTAAGAGAGTCAAAAGGAAATTGACATTTCGAAGTTGACCCGGAAAACTGTCCAGATTCGTCCTCCATTTTGACGTATGAATTAGAAATTGAAGAAGGCCGATTCCGGAGGTGTCATAAATATAACATATCTTCGTCCATCTGTCCTCTATGAGCTGTAAAAATTTCAGGAAATTGCGCTTATCCGTTTGGAAGTTATGGTCGAAATGGTGGAACGGATTTCTGCGCATTAATGACGAGTCCACCATTTAAATCTAAACTTCAGATCCCTTTATCATCATGATAACATCAGAATTAGCTCCGGCCACAGTTGAATAAAATGATCCTAATATTTTTATCTTTCTACTGTATAAATTTGAGCTTCATTGGGTTTGGTTTCTGGGCCCCACATTTGTTTGATGGGCCTTAGGCCCATTATGCTTTTTCCAGCATGTTTCTGCCTTCAGGCGCAAAATTCTCCATCTTCCTTTGGGATTCATCCATCGGACCTAAAAGATAACATGTTCCAAACAAAGTGATCAATCATATCCCAAAATTTCAAATTAAAATGATGAATATTTTAATTTACACAATCAAATTATTGAGTGGGCCCAAATTGACATTTTAAGCATGAATTGCACAATGATGGGAAATGAAGTTCAATTTCTGAATTGGACTAAAATTGATGTTTATGAACTTTTAAACACATTAATATTAAGAACTTAACAATGAATATTAGCCACTTTTAGTGACTAATCAGTCGTCACAAGGTAATTGTTTCCCATGTGCCATTAACCCTTGGGCACCGAGCACAAGGTCATATTTCAACCAAGCCTCGTGTAAGAAATTCCCATGTGACATTAAAACTTTGGAACCGAGAACAAGGTCATATTTAAACCAAGACCAATATATGCAACATGAACACACACCATATATTCCCAAAGATCATGCCAAAACAACCCTTTAAATAAAAACACCTTTTTATTGAAAAGCATTTCCGTCAATACCATTTCAATGCCAAACCATTTCATTTACAAACAATTTTAATAAAATAAAATTTTTATTGGAAACCATTTCTATTGAAAATATCTTTTTCTTAAACCATTTAGAAATTCCAAAAAATCTATAATTTAAAATCATCATTTTAAATTCATGAAACTAAACCCCCTTTTGCACAACTATTCACCAAGATAACGCAATTTGAAAAAAACCATAAATCATCACAAATGAAATTTTTTCCATGAATTTCACAATCAATAAACCAATTTGAATATATGATAGTAAATTCTAGTAAGAGGAGATGAGAGTGAAGCCACCTACCTTGACGTTTTTGACGAAACATGACAATAGACGAAGAATATACAAGAAAGCGAGTTGATTCTTCAAGAATGACATTAGTTATCTTATCCTAGAAATATCATGACTCAAAATTGACTTATTTGGCATCCAAAAACGTAGATCTACCCACTATAGGTTCATATCTGAGAAATAATGGAGATTAGAGAAGTATATCTAAGCATATATAAGAAAACATGACAAATCCGGAAAGAATGGTGACATACCTCAAGAATCAGACTCGAAATCACCAAGGGAAGGCTCTGGGATGGCTCCAACTCGTTTGGGGAGGGTTATACAGCCTTCTAGATGGAGTAATATTGAAATAGGTTTGCTTTGAAGCAAAAAAAAATATAGAGAGAAAAAACGAGTAAGCTCATAGAAAATAGGATCTAGATTTAACCTCTGCGCAAGGTTTGGACAGACGGTTTGGGCCAACCGTGTATGGATTGTGTGACCTTTCTTTGGGTACCAAAACTCCAAAACTCTCCCATCCTTCAACTTCACCATTTTTATAGAAACACATATTTTATGGAAACATCCCACTTTATGGAAACACCCCAATTTATTGAAACAACCCACTTTATGGAAACACCCCACTTTATGGAAACAACCCACTTTATGGAAATTCCCCACTTTATGGAAACAACCCACTATATGGAAACAACCAACATTATGGAAACAAAAAACATTATGGAAACATCCAACGTAATGAAAACTCTCTATATTTTGGAAACTCTCTATTTTATGGACACTCCCTATTTTATAGAAACTCTCTATTTTATGGAAACTCTCTATTTTATGGAAACTCTCTATTTTATGGAAACTATCTATTTTATGGAGACTCTCTATTTTATGGAAACTTTCTATTTTATACACACCAATTTAAAAAAACATGAGGAAAGGGGTTATATTCTCGAAACCGGGGGTACTAGATTACCTCATTATGAAATAAGTAATTGATAGTCCATGAGGTTATTTGACTATTAGAATACTCATGATTATGCTTTATTATGGAATTATTTATTCATCACTTATTCCTCCCATAATATTTTCATGTTAATTTCTAAAGTCATGTGTTTTCAGTCATTCACCATGCCTAATGTTTATGTTTTCGATAACTTCTGTTTTATTACTTACCCTTACTGAGCATTTGAACTCACCCCTATATTATGTTTTATTTTTTCCTAGGTGGTGAAGATGAATATTATGTATGAATTGCAAGGATAATCTTGGATTTTATGTGTGTTTCAAAAGAAATTGATATGTTAAATTTCTTTTAGGGTTGTAATGTTGAACTTATGCATGTTTCTGGTTTTCCAAAACTACTAAGCTAATTAATTCCTTCAGAATATGAATTTATTTTAATTATTCCAATGTAATAAAATATGGAACCAGATCTTGGAAACTGGGGTCGAGTCTTTACATTTAATGTGAAAAATTAGTGACTTTCCTAGACTAGGAAATTTATCTGTCTAGAACACTCATACTGGTTTGGCTTGTCTAGTTTTTAATTTTTATTTTTATCCTCAATGATTACCTCATTGAGGAAAATAGTGTTTTATTTTTCATCATAAATTTTTTGATGCTTCTCATAAATTCAGGTATAATAAGACATGATTCAATAGAGATATTGAAATGAGAAAGTTACCAAAGGTGTTATCTGGTTTAGAAATCTTGGTATAGTTAATTAATTTCACTAAAGAATTTGTAAAATGTAATAAATTTAAAGAAGTGGGGAAAATGTTATGATGTATAGTATTCAAAAAATCTGGACCACAACAATGTAAGAAAAAGATTATATTTTTCAAACTTATTTATTGGGAGTTTAATTTCATATGTCATAATCTTGACGAAATGCATATTAAGGAGAACATCTGTGAGAATGTAATTTTTATAGTGCTTGATGAGTCGGGTAAATATAAGGATAACCTTAATGCTCATAAATATTTGGAGTCAATGAATATAAATCACGGTTGGTGGGAAAATAAGAATGAAAGGTATCCTTTAGGTATTTTACAATGAAAAATCATGAGAAATACATATTCATTCAAATTTTAAAGAATATAAAAGTTCCATATGGATATTTAAGTAACAAATCAAGGTGAATTGAATTAAAACATCAAAATTTATTTGGATTTAAAATTAATTAATCCCATATTTTTATGAAGAAATTGTTTCCATTTTCATTATGTAATACTTTACCTGAAAAAGTAACTATGGTTCTAGTTGAGTTTTATAACTTTTTCAAAGAGATTTGTGGAAAAACTCTGAATCCAACCAATCTTGGTAAACTTCAAGAAAGAATTGTTTTGACACTATGTCATTTGGAGATGTTATTTCCCCCCTCATTATTTACATTCATGATTTATTTGAATGTTCATTTGGTTGAAGAATCTAAACTTGGTAGATCGGTACACTATTGATGGATGTATCCAATTGAGAGGTACACTGATATTTTTTTTTATTTTCATTGGTGAACCTGATTTTGTCAAATAATTACACAATTTTTTAAATATGTTTCTTATTTTTTTCCATCAGGTACTTAGGTCATTTAAAATCACATGTGAGGAATAAATATTAACCATATGGTTCTATTGCTGAAGGTTACATATCCAAAAGACTTATTAACCTTATGTTCTAGGTATTTGGATGGGATTGAGACTAGATTCAATCATGATGGACATGTTGATGACATATCTACTAATTCTCATTTTGAAAATTAGTCATCTGTATTTCCAACTATTGGATGACCAATTATAATGGGGTTAAATTTTAAACTAATTAAATTGGAGCTTATAAAAGAACATTGATATGCGATAATCAATAGTGTTATTGTAGATCCATTTATTGAAGAATTGTGGCTACAAATAAAGATGTGACTAAGGGTCCGAGTATAAAATGAGATGGAATTAAAAAAAGGTATTAATAAGGATCTTGTTAAATGGTTTACCCATCATGTAAGTGTATACTCACATTAATATTATTGACGTGTAGTTATTTATTCTATGTTAAAAGTGATAACTTATATTTTTCTTCTAGATAATGAATATTGAAAATCGAGCTAAAATATTGAATGATTTGATGTTTTTGAATCGATTTCCTCTAAGGCAGGATAATAGATTCGATTTCTACAATATTCATGGATTTTTTGTTTCATACAATTTATCATGAAGAAGAATTGAAAACTAAAAATAGTGGTGTATTTACAATTTTAGAGGTGGGATGCTATGGGAAGCTGAATGATATAATGGAATTAAACTACAACCATTTTTCGTTTTCTTATTCAAATTCAAGTGGGTCAAAATTGATAGGGGTATAACGAAATATTCATTACATTTTACTTCTGTTAACTTCTCCCCTTTGATGGATACTTCTGAGCATGCATAACATTATCCATTTATCTTGGAATTACAAGATAAGATGGTTTATTATGTGCATGATAAAATACATGAAGGTTGGAGTGTTATTGTACAATTGAGGTAGATATACTTATATGATATGGGTGAGGAAGATAAATTGATGCTTTGTGATAATGAACCCCATCAACCAAAAAACATTGAATATTTTTTTTTGAAAAATATTGAAATAGTATAACTTACAAGAGATGGTGAAAATGATGGACTCATCGTAATGGAGGTTGATAACAATGCATATAATGAATTTGATGTTAATTGAATTTATAAATTGGTAATGAAAATATATTACAATTTATCATTAATAAGTGTTTCTTATATATAAACATTGTTCTAGTTTTCTTTTTTCTTTTTGTAAAAAAATTATTTTTTCATTTTTATACATTTAATATACATTAACCATTTGAATTTCTAAAATTAAGAAAATAGAAAAAATTTAGGATCCTAGCAAATCAGAATCTTAGAGCACGCCACAACTACTATCATCTTCTATGGATCCTAGTGATTCCATTGAACCTCAGACTGTTAGAGAGCCAACCATTTCCCTAGATGTCATTGATAGCCCACCACCCAATCCACATCTAGTGATATAATAGTTTATCACCCCTATATTTATAAGATGTTGATGAGTTACTGTTACTGGTATGTATTTCACTTTTCAAAAAAACTTTATATTTTATTAATTGTTTAATGTATTTGTCAAGGTGATAAAGTCAACCATATAAGGGATAAAACTACAAACATGATAAATATATGTGGCCTAAAAAACTTCAAGATTATCATTCCATTTGATGAGTTCGGGGTGTCTACCAGTGATGCTGTTGGAATCCATGGGTAGATTCTTAGTCATATTTCTTGTGAGATGGTGAACTTTTCCATTAATTATAAATATTGGGGGCATATTTATACAACTTGAAAAAAGGAGGTCTTTGATACTAAAGTAAATTTAATATAAATTTAATATTCCTTGGAAACTAATTTAAAATACATGAGTAAATTTTTTTAATATACTGATAAAGTGTTATGTTTTTTTATTTCTAGATGTTTTTTCATTTTGATGTCCCAAAATCCATTTCATGCCCATAGAATTCCAAAAAAATTGGGCTAGAAATGGATATATTTTAAATGGAGATTATGGAATGAGTTTAATGAAACTTCTTTGAGATCATGAAAAATGTTTGAGAATGTTCTTAAAGGAATTTTTTGTGAGAAATGAAAAAACTTTTTCAATATCAACAGAGATGCATCTCATGAGGCAATTGCATATATTATTCAGTATCTTAATAACATAAACACAATAAAATTATAATTTTTATTAATGTTTCTATTTTTTTGTAGGAATTTTATAAAAAAATATAGGAATCCTGGTAATAAAGTAATTCCTCACATTGTAGGGTCTCGAATTTTTTCAAGAGAAAGAAAAATGTTGTTTTTTATTTTATTCATTATTATTTATATCAATTTATTATAACTCACTATTTTTTATGACTTGTTTAATTTTTTTTAAAAAGGCTAATGAATTAGGTTACTATGTTATCCAAACAATGATTTGGTTTAAAGTGCACCTGAAACCAGATGGAATTTTTGTAAATAATTTTTCCAATGATGTTGGAGTAAGTGTTTTTCATTACTATTTCATATTATTTTATTACCATAAAAAATAATAATAAAAAATATATTATAACAACTAAAAATACTTAAACAAAATTAAATGGGAAAAAATACAAAGATCAAATTATTCCAATTTGGCATCCTTTGATACATCTAGCCAGTCCCAATTAATTAGGTTTAAGTCTTATTTGTTGTTATAATATAATTTTCAATATTATCTTCTAATGGTTTTGAAATAACAATAAATACTAATGAAAAAATTATAAATTAGATAACATTGTGAAGTTTAGATATTTTTAAAAATCATTGTTAATATTTTTGTATTAATAGGTTAAAATTGATGATGTCTGGGATGAAAACCATTCACAATCAACATCGGTTTCCCAGAACAATGCAGTTGGAATGGTTTTAGGGAAGGAGCATATCAGACGTGTACGAGGGATGGGTTCTAGGCCTACTATGTCATATGTATTTAGTAGGGTAGTGTCATCTGTTACTACTACACCCAGTAAGGGTTTGAGTAATTCCATAGATCGGGAATCACAAAGAGAAATGACAAGATTGAAATAAAAAGTGTAAAACAAGACTATTATAGGAAAAACGGGATTTTTGGTGGTCAAAAATGGGAAATTATTTAGTTTCTATATTTTATAGGATGATTGGAATGGTCCTTGAGGAAATTTCCAACCTTATATCTCATCTTACCAAGGAAAATTCTAAATTCCATAGATCATTCACACATTTGAAAAGAACACACACAACATCCACAAATAAAACTAAAATGACACTTTTATAGATAAAAATGAATTTCAAGTCATACCAACAAAATATTTTTTTTGAATTGATGTGTGGTTAATTCCAACAGGTTAAATATGTAATATAGATCATTATCTATAAGTTTGAAAACAATTTGAGCATGTTTTCTCTATTTTGACTCGATAAACACTTCTGAAAGGCAAAAAAGCCTTTAAAAAGTGTTAGGGGGTCAAAACTATGGAAACAATGTTGGATTAACCGAAAATCAAGGTAAAATGACTATATATTTAATTTTGAAATGTAGGAACCAAATACATTTGATTTCAACTTACATTTTTCTCTTTATGGTCATAAATGTGTTTTTAGTGTATTAAAACACTAAAACGTGTGTGGAATGGTCAAAACCATAGATTGATTTTAAACCATTCTAAAACCATATTTTAGTTATTTTTGATGTGAAAACAGAGACAATATGTCAATTTCATGTGTGGTGTGGTTAGAATTACTTGGTATACACTTTTAAAAGGTACAAAAGTATTCAAAAACAAGTTTCAGGGGGTAAACACTAGGAAAAAGATGTCATATTTCCCTGAAATCATGGGAAAATGGCAATATATTTAATTCTAAAATTTAAGAACCAAAAAAATTTCATTTTGAATTACGGTTTTTCCGTTATGGCTGTAAACGTGTTGTTAGTGTTTTAAAACATTAAAACGTGCGTGGAACAGTTAATACCATAGAAAAAACCTTATATTGATGTGAAATCATAGGAAGACCACTGTTGAGTTGTTTTTGACATGTACGCATAGAAAAGACTTCCATCTGAGGTATAGTGTGGTCGGAATTACTCGGTATACACTAATGAAAGGTATAAAATCCTTTAAAAACAAGTGTTGTGGGGGGGGGGGGTGAAAACTAGGTAAATGATGTTGGATTTCCCTAAAATCATTGTAAAATGACCATAGATTTAATTTTTAAATGTATTAACTGACAACATTTCATTCTGAATTACGATATTCCCGTTATATCTGTAAACATATTTTTGGTGTTTTAAAACACTAAAACAAGTGTGAATGGTCAAAACCATAGAAAAAAACCATAGATTGATGTGAAATCATGGTAAAACCACTATTGATTTTTTTTTTATGTTCATGTGTAGAAAACTCATCAGTCCGACATGCGGTGTGGTTGGAATTATTTGGTATATATTGCTTAAAGGTACAAAAGCCTTTAAAAACAAGTATCGGGGGGGGGGGGGGGGTCAAAACTTGGTAAACGATATTGGATTTCCCTAATATCATGGGAAAATTACTGTAGATTTAATTTTGAAATGTAGTAACTGATGACATGTCATTCCGAATTATGGTTTCCCCATTATGGTTGTAAACATGTTTTTAGTGTTTTAAAACACTAAAACATGAGTGAACAGTCACAACCATGGAAAACAACCACATATTGATGTGAAATCATGGGAGAACCACTGATGACTTTTTTTTTATGTGAATGCGTAGACAAAACATCAATCTGACATGTTGTGTGGTCAAAATTACTTGGTATACACTTCTGAAAGGTACAAAAGCCTTTTAAAAAAAGTTTTTTTGGGGGGCGGGGGTCAAAAATAGGAAAATGAAATCATATTTCTCTGAAATCAAAGAACAATGATAATAGATTTAATTGTGAAATGTAGGAACTTATGACACGCCATTCCGAATTTACAGTTTTCCCGTTATGACCGTAAACACATTTTTAGTGTTTTAAAACACTAAAATGTGCGTAAATGGTTAGAAGCATAGAAAATGACCTCATATTGAAGTGAAATCACTAGAAAACCACAACTATGTTTTTTTTATGTTTACACGCAAACAAAATGTCAATATGATGTGTGGTTTGGTCGTAATTACTTGGTATACACTTCTAAAAGGTATAAAATCCATAAAAAGAAAGTGTTGGGGGTTAAAACCAGGAAAACAAGGTAAAATAGCCTTAAAATCATGGGAAAACTAACATATATTTAATTTTTGAATGTCGTAACTGATGAAACGTCATTTCAAATTACGGTTTTCTTATTATGGTCATAAACACATTTTTAGTGTTTTAAAACACTAAAGCATGCATGAAATGGTCAAAATGATAAACAAAAACCTCATATTGATGTGAAATCATGGGAAAAAACATGTGTGTTGTTTTATATGTGTGAACATAGACAACACATTAATATTATGTGCTGTGTTGTCCGAATTACTTGGTATACACTTTTGAAAGGTACAGAAGCCTTTAAAAACAAGCCTTGTGGGGTAAAATCTTGGAAAATAGAGTTGTATTTCCTTAAAATCAAGAGAAAGTATCTATATATTTAATTTTGAAATTTAGAAATTGATGGATCATCATTTCGAATTATGGTTTGCTCGTTATGGATGTCAATGAGTTTTTAGTGTTTTAAAACACTAAAACATGTGTGGAATGGTCCAAACCATAGAAACCAACCTCATATTGATCTGAAATGATGGGAAACCCACTTATGAGTTGTTTTTGATGTGTACATTCATAAAAAGTGATAGTATGATGTTTATTGTGGTCATAATTACTCAATATAAACTTCTTAAAGGTAAAAAATCCTTTGAAAACAAGTGTCGGGGGGGGGGGGGGGGGGTCAAAATTAGGAAAACAACATCTGATTTCCCTAAAATAACAAGACAACAACTATAGATTTAATTATGAAATATAGGAACCAATGGTATGTCATTTCAAGTTATGGTTTTCTGTTTATGGATGTAAACACATTTTTAGTGTTTTAAAATACTAAAACATGTGTGGAACAGTCAAAACCATAGCAAACAACCTCACATTGATGTAAAATTAGGTTAAAACCATCACCGAGTTGTTTTTGATGTGTGCGTGTAGAAAAAAAATCAATACGACATGCGGTGTGGTCGAAATTCCTCAGTATACACTTCTAAAAGGTACAAATTCCTTAAAAAATAAGTGTCGGGGTGTAAAACTAGAAAAACTGTAATTCCACAACCCCAGTTACCCAGAGTCAGTGCATTATTACATAATATTGGCATGATCACAAAAGATCATGTCTCCAAAGACCGATTAGTTTAGTATCCTTGAAAAAACTAGATATATTCATAAGTCTTACATTACATCATAAAGTGAAAAAAACTACAACAACATATTGTATTCATATCCCCTGATACTAGCGCTGCAAGTCATTCATAAAATACTTCTTCATATCTTGGAAAAAATAAAACATTGAAAGGGGTGAGCTGAGATGATCAGTAAGGGTAACAATATAGCAGAAACTTTAATAAATAAACATAAACATTTAAGTCAATGTATAACTAAAACAAAATCCTTTTAAACTTGAGATTCAGCATAATATGGAAAGGATAAAATTAAATAATGCCATTTGCTTATTCACATGGATATTCTACTAGTCGAATAATCACATGCAATATCAATAACCACTTTCATAATGATGGAATGCATAATGCCAGACTAACATAACCACATAGTCAAGGCCTTGTACCAAGACTACAAATAAGATTTTGCCAAGGCCTTGTTCCAAGACACTAGTTTTTCTCATGAGACCTACCAATGCATCAAGGAGCTATAACGGACTCCACCCGTCACTTACTAAGTCCAATTCATTCCTCATATGAAAAGTTTGAAACATAACATAAACATTCGTATTAAAACTAGCATATGAAATGTAAATACTTTATTCACAGACCATGAATGGTATAAAAATAGCACATCCATAGTCAAATATAACTCATTCAATACAGTATGGAAGATGGTATTATAACATATTAACCTCAATTGAGAATAATGAATGAAATTGACATAGATGAAAATAATCATCAAAACTATTTGAGAGAAACATCCCCCTTTTTCTTGAAAACATTTAAGAGTCACACTATTTGTCAAGAATCCATTTAAAAATAGATTTTTGAACCAAAATGTCTCATACCAATTTGAAACTTTTAAAAGGAATTTTAATTTTAAAACATTAATTTCCATATAAATAAATCCTTAAAAACATTTTTAAAACATGGATATTAATGAGAATGATTTAGAATAATAAATCTTTAAAACATTTAAAATTACATTTTAGTTAGAGTTCCTAAGAAAAAGAGAGACACATGAATAAAAATAATTGAGGTAATAAAAACATTATTATATCATGAGAATAAAGGGATTCATGATATACTATGTCAAAGTACAATATATACACCATATAAAAGTGATTTGGTGTATAACAACAAAGAAGTCTCAATGGAATGAAATTTGAGAGGAAATCTATTATAAAGACCGTATCCTTAGGTTAAAGATAAATCATCGACATAATTATGTGTGAAAAATATAAATACTCTCAATATTATTGGATATTCAGTGTAAATCAATCATAGGACATTCACACATATTCTTGTATATACAACACCAATGAATTGGATGTTTAACTCAATAAATGGAGATTGAGTTAAAATTACTCTTATAAAGTTCATATCGACGACTTGAGAATTTATCAATGGAGTTATTATGTGTATTAAAAGTATGTCCACTGAAAGGGGAGTGGAAATTATGACATAAGCAAATGAATAGTGATTCCACACATAATCTTAGAGTAAAATAATCAATGAAGTATGCGTAAAGCCGAATGAGTGGAAATTGAAATTTCAAATTCCCTTATCGATTTGGTAACTTAAGAAACATACAACCATGAAAGAGGGATCATACAATGATGATGTAAATATCCATAAATTAAAGTATATTATACAATAAATACAATCATGGGAAGTACACACACCACATGCAATAAATAAGTAGTGAAAAATGGAAATGTCACGAAATTAAAAGTGAGATAAGAAACCCCTTACTTTGTACTTTTTCCTTGGTCGATGGTATGTTAACCTTCTTTATAATGGTGAAATAATTGTTATTTAATTATTCAAGAATCATATACATTAATATGATATCATATATGATCTTTTAACATTTATTTGTTGATAATATCTTAGAATTATCGTCATTTCATGTGTTCACTTACTCATTTTCTTTTATATGTTTTGTTACATAAGTCGTGATTGTTATCCATAGGTTGTATCTTATTCATATCTAGAATTATATCAAGTCCTTAAAAATTATTCTTAATCATCAAATGAAAATTATTCTTGAATGGATACGATGGGGAATGAATCTAATCATGTTCGTGGAGACGGTAGTCCGTACGTACGCACGAGCGACAATATCATTATTTTGATATTAAAATAATATATAATTGGGTGGTGTGTCATATATAAAGAATACTTATCATGTTATATTTATTATTTACATGAATTAAACATCATTAATATACCCATACAAATAATAATATATTGAATAACAATTACACCACGACGTGGAGACGATAAGCCGTACGTATGCACGTATGGTGACATGTCATCAAAGAGATGGATAGAATAATGAATACGGTTGTACCATATTTATAATAACATCACAGTATATAGAAGATACTGGAGTTATCATTTTAGAATGTAAATAACAAATAAAGAAGAAGTGGAAGAAGAAAGGAACTTAAAAGAGAGTGGTGAAAACCTTATCTCTTCTTCGGGTTCTTTCTTTTGATTTGATCAAAAGGGATCCTTAAGTTGGCTTCCTCATCAAACTAAGGCCATGAGGTTGAAGTGAGTTAATTTTAGAGAATATTTGGGCAGGGGTTGGCGATCCAAAAGGCTTTAAGGTGTGAAATTGACTGAAGGGGGAGTTCCCTTTTATAAGAGGGGTGAGGGGCACCTTAGGAAAAGCTAGAAATATTATTTTATAATAAATTTATATTAGGTTTTTAATGGAAAAAATTAATTTATTTTGAGGATAAGGTGGGTATGGGTCGAAAAAAACTCAACCAATTGGTTTTATATAGGTTTGGGTCACTTTATTAACCTTATCTTTTAGTTTTAACTCTTAGTTAATTAGTTTGATATTTACCATGTCTCTTTGTATTTTTATAGTAAATGGTTACTAAACATACAATAAAATTCCAAGCGACCCTAAGTAGTTCATTAATAATAAAACTATCATTATATAAGTCATTTTCCCGAAACATAGATTTTTAGGAATGATATATCAATTTATAATATAATATTTGTTTCAAAAACTTATTTATATCAATTTTGGCACTATTTAATAATTGATTTTGGTTAAAGTATTAATAACATTATTAATTAGAAAAAAATTCATTTAAACAATCCTAACATGTCTCATTAACCTATAAAATTCATGTAATTCATTAAAAGTCTCAAATTATATTTATTTGGGTGTTTATAATATCAATTATTTGAATATTTCACTAATAAGGTAATTACTGCATCATCATTGTGTCAGAAATAAATTAAATTATTTAATTTCTGAAAATTATAAATAAAATACCATTATGTAAGAAATCATTTTATATTTATAATGAATATTTATAATCGAATTTATCTTCTATATAACCCTATATTAAAAATCATTTAGTTATTAAACTTTGATTTTAACTCTTTTAAACCTTCTTTTAATTAAATAATAATAAAAGTCCTAATCTAATCCAAGTTGATCAAAGAGGTTCATGTTTTATTCCTAAGGTTTATTTGGTCTAATTATACTTATCCAATAGAATTAGGACATGTGTTAGGGTAATAATAATATCATTTTTACCCTTAATTACCCTATTTACTTTTAACCGTGGTAAATAAAAGTAATAAGTTACTATTCACCAAAATTTATTTTTATCTTATTTAACCACATTTTATTAGTTTATATTAACCATGTCTCTTGGATTTTTTAAATTCAACTCACAAAAGCGGTAAAATTAAGTTTTATGTGAATTTGCAAATTTTCCTAGGAGATGGGTAAAAGATGGTGAAAAGTTCAATAAAATATTTATGTATCTAAAATTATTATACACTAACTCCAATGAATTACATTGAACTTATATATATATTATGTATCTATTTTTACTTAAAATAAATTTAAATAAAATAAATAATTATTTAAATAAAAATTCGGTTATAAACTATAACTCAGTGTTTTTCACTATTCATCAAAAATTGAAAGTTTTCAGAAAAGTACCAAAAATTCACCCTAAGTTAATTTTGATATTCAAAATCCAAAAATGAAGTCCATTTTGGAAGATAATATTTATAAAATTTCAAAAAGGGTATTACTATTCATAACAGCAAGTTTGATTGGTTGTGGTGTGTGTTAGAACTCGAAGTTGCGTACAACACACACTGCTGTATTATTCAAAGAGAATCGTACCGTGGAAGCTTGGGGTGTTAAATTCTCCCCTCCTTAAATAAATTTCATCCTCGCAATTTTTAAAATTGGGCTTGGGAATATAATGGAAAGTACCACATCAAAAAAAGAGTCAATAAAACTATCACTTTAAAAGAAAGAAAGAGAAGTACAAAGGTCACTCGAGATAACCTATACTAGGATTCCATGTAGAAAAACATAGATATGGATGATAAGCTAAGTGTCAAGTTCTGATGGAGAGAGATAAAAAACATGATTAGGAGAAATTTAACAAAATGAAAACCAAAAACTTGTGATGGGACAAACGGTTATTAGTTTCCCATTAGGAAAAGTAAACAGACACCATTTTTATTTCTTATTTTTAAGTTACATTTCATAAAGATGAGGAATTAATTTCTGAGATTGACTATGAACATAAAAATATATACATAATTTTTATGTAAAGTTTCATTCTTTAATAAATTTTTACTACTAACTCATTTTTAAAAGAAGAGTATTCCAGAATACTTGGTCACACTAGAAGAGCTAGAATAAACTTCTTATAGAATCACATGATCCACGAAGGATAAAATATTTATTTAACTTGTATTTAGAGATTAATCAAAACCAGAATGGTTAGTATAAGATCTGATGATCCCCCAAAAGGTTATTCTATTAGAGAAAGAAACACTAATCTTAATTTCTAAAATTAAACCACAAATACCCCAAAGCTAAAAAAATATCATTCAATAAACAATTGTCCTTAAAATCCTTCAATATAATCCAAAATAATATTGAAACCCAAAACATAGAAGAATTTGGTTATGTATTCTTCCACGTTAAATGGTATCTCCAAATGACATCAACTACTCTTAAAGTCACATACTTAAAAGTAATTAACCTAATCACATATTCTCTATTATATGTTAGTCATTTCCATAAATAACCCAAATCACTATAAATCCAAAAGAAAAAAAAGATAAAAATCCACCATTAATCCTCTAATGAAATCCCATAGTATTATATTTTCCTTGGGTATATAGTGTTCTCAATAAAGTGAACATCTTCCAAAATAACATTTATCACTTAATCACCAAATCATTTTCCTATACTAAGGGTATTCATTTGATAAGACATAAGATTTCAAATCAACTTATTATTGATCAATAAAATCATTTAACTAAAAATAATTAGTCACACTAACTAGGGAATTCACGTAGTCCAGTGGTAGGGGATAAATCCCAATCGCACTTTGGTTGTGGGTTTGATTCCCACAGCTTTGTCCGAAGTGACAGGTTGTCACACGGTCCGCGTGTTTTCCTTTTTCAAAAAATATATTTTATAACATTACCAAAATGAGATAAATTTCTCAAAATAACCATAACACAATTTATCCACAAATGTTATATCATACCTTGCATTTTAATCCCAAAATATAATAACTTTTAATTTCCTCAAACCAAAAGATCATATAAAACCAAATGGTTATTTATAAATATATCCACAAGAGAAAAGATAAGCCTTCCTCAAATATCATTCTCACACGGAAAACTGTAGGGTTACAAATACAAGAGAAAATTATTCCAAATTAATCCCATCAACAAGGAGCACTAATAATTTTAAGCATTTCTCCAACCATTTATTTCCACACAGATTCTTATTTGACCAAGAAACTTTCCTATAGAATAGGAAATTCACTCGGGTAATGGCCAAGTGCCCTACATTTATGGGAAATGACTGTAAATGGATTCTTGGGACCATTTTTATTTTCTTCCATAGTACTCTTCATTTTTCCTCAGAAATTCTTCACTTTATGTCATTCTTTCCTGCACGTAAAGCATTTCTTTGTTCCATTGAGACAATTTCCTGGGTATCTCCTTCCACATTTCCTGCATGATAGAAATTGAGGATTCTTTTCTCCATGGTCTCCACTGCTGGAGCTCTTATGATTCATCACCTTTCTCTTCTTTGTTGATTCCGGGAGTTGGTTAATATATATGTTGTTGATCATATTTTTGGAAAACTGATTTGGCATGAACGTGATATCTTTTACACCTATCAACATTCCATTTTGTTGCTCATTTCCACCACCGTTATCACCTTTTACATCATTCTCAAAGTTACTATGACTTTCTTGGAATCTAGCCATTGACTAAAACCAGAAAGCATTGTGTGAGTAACAATAGTCATAAAATCATTTAGAGAATATCATGGCACCATATTCATAATTTGAAACACCTTAGGATTAACCAAGGTAATTTATTCTCCTCTTATATTAAAATACTTCAAATTAGTTTGTATAGAAAATGTAAATTATCCTAAGCATATCCCATGGGAGTGTTGTAACCAAGAGTGCAACAAGGCTCATTGTCGTGCACCAGTTCATGTTCGAGTCTAGCTAAAAGCGGTGTTTTCAGGTTTTACCCCTAGGTACATCTGTTCCAGAGCCACCTCTACCTATTCGTATCTAGATAGGGATGTATTGTTTGGAAAACCCACAAAATCTATACAATACCACAATTATAGGAAGTTATTCTATACAAATCCTCAAAGTCTATCTTAGGGCTATGTGCTCTAATCAGAGTATATCTAAATCTAGTATCCAAGGTTTGAACTAAAATTCTTCTGATACCAACTGTAACACCCTGACCCCAGTTACCTAGAGTCGGTACATTATTACATAATATTGGCATGATCACAAAAGATTAAGTCTCGAAATCCCTATTAGTTTAGTTCCTTTGAAAAGACTAGATATATTCATAAGTCTTACATTACATCATAAAGTGAAAAAAACTACAACAACATCTTGTCTTCATATACCCTCATACTATCCCTACAGGTCATTCATAAAATACTTATTCACATCCTGGGAAAAATACAACATTCAAAGGGGTGAGCTCAGATGCTCAGTAAGGATAACAATATTGTAGAAACTTTCATAAATAAACATAAACATTTAAGACAATGTATATCTAAAACAAAAGCCTTTTAAACTTGAACTTCCGCATAATATAGAAAGGACACAATGAAATAATTCCATTTACTTATTCACATAGATATTCCACTAGTCAAATAATCACATGCAATATCAATAACCACTTTCATAATGATGGAATGCATAATGCCATACCATCATAACCACATAGTCAAGGCCTTGTGCCAAGACTACAAATAAGATTTTTCCAAGACCTTATGCCAAGACAATAGTTTGTCTCATGATACCTACCGATTCATTGAGGAGCTATAGCAGTCTCCACCCGTCACTTACTAATTCCAATGCATTCCTTATATGAAAATTTTGAAACATAACATAAACATTCGTATTAAAACTAGCATAAGAAATGTCAATACTTTATCCACAAACCATGAATGGTATAAAAATAGCACATCCATAGTCAAACATAACTCATTCAATAAAATATGGAAGATTGTATTGTAACAGATTAACCTCAATCGAGAATAATGAAGGAAATTCACATAGATGAAAATAATCATCAAAACTATTTGAGATAAATATCCCCATTTTTTTGAAAACATTTAAAAGTCACACTATTTGTCAAGAATCCATTTAAAAATAGACTTTTGAATCAAAATGTCCCATACCAATTTTAAACTTTTAAAAGTAATTTTAATTTTAAAGCATTATTGTCCATATAAATAAATACTTATTTTTTTTAAAACATGGACATTAATGAGAAAGATTTAGAATAATAAATCTTTAAAACATTTAAAATGATATTTTAACCAAAAGAGAGACACATGAATAAAAATAATTGAGGTAATAAAAACTTTATAATATCATGAGAATAAAGGGATTCATGATATACTATGTCAAAGTACAATATATACACCACATAAAAGTGATTTGGTGTATGACAACAACGAAGTCTCAATGGAATGTAATTTGAGAAGAAATCTCTTATAAATATAGTATCCTTAGGTTAAGGATAATTCAACGAAATAATTATGTGTGGAAAATATAAATACACTCAATATGATTAGATATTCAGTGTAAATCAATCAGAGGACATTCAAACATATTCTTGTAAAGACAACACCAATGAATTGGATGCTTAACTCAATAAAAGAAGATTGAGTTAAAATTAGTCTTATCAAGTTCATATCGACGACTTGAGAATTTATCAATGGAGTTATTATGTGTATAAAAATTATATCCACCAAAAGGGGAGTGGAAATTATTACATAAGCAAATGAATAGTGATTCCACACATAATCTTATAGTAAAATAATCAATGAAGTATGCATAAAGCCGAATGAGTGGAAATTGAAATTTCAAATTCCTTTATCGATTTGGTAACTTAAGAAACATACAACCATGGAAGAAAGATAATACAATGATGATGTAAATATCCAGAAATTAAATCATATTACACAATGAATACAATCATGGGAAGTACACACACCACATGCAATAAATAAGTAGTGAACAATGGAAATGTCACAGAATTAAAAGTGAGATAAGAAACCCCTTACTTTGTACTTTTTCCTTGGTCGATGGTAGGTTAACCTCTGGTATAATGGTGAAATAATTGTTATTTAATTATACAACAATAATATACATTAATATGATATCATATATGATCTTTTAACATTGATTTGTTGATAATATCTTAGAATTATCGTCATTTCGTGTGTTCACTTACTCATTTTATTTTATATGTTTTGTTATATAAGACGTGATTTTTATCCATAGGTTGTATCTTATTCATATCCAGAATTATATCAAGTCCTCAAAAATTTTTCTTAATCATCAAATGAAAATTATTCTTGAATGGATATGATGGGGAATGAATCTCATCGCGTTTGTCGAGACGGTAGTCTGTACGTACGCACGAGCGACAATATCATTATTTTGATATTAAAATAATATATAATTGGGTGTTGTATCATATATAAAGAATAATTATCATGTTATATTTATTATTTACATGAATTAAACATCATTAATATACCCATCCAAATAATAATGTATTGAATAACAATTATACCACGACGTGGAGATGGTAAGACGTACGTATGCACGTATGGTGACATGTCATACAAGGGATGGATAGAATACTGATTATGGTTGTACCATATTTATAATAACATCACAGTATATAGAAGATAATGGAGTTATTATTTTATAATGTAAATAACAAATAAAGAAGAAGTGGATGAAGAAAGGAACTTAAAAGAGGGTGGTGAAAACCTTATCTCTTCTTCGGGTTCTTTCTTTTGATTTGATCAAAAGGGATCCTTAAGTTGGATTACTGATCAAAATAAGGCCACAAGTTTTAATTGAGTTAATTTTAGAGAATATTTGGGTAGGTTTTGGCCGATCCAAAAGGCTTGAAGGTGTGAAATTGAGAGAAGGGGTTGTTCCCTTTTATAAGAGGGGTGAGGGGAACCTTAGAAAAAGCTAGAAATATTATTTTATAATAACTTCATATTGTGTTTTTAATGGATAGAAATTAATTTATTTTGAGGATAAGGTGGGTATGGGTCCAAAACAACTCAACCAATAGGTTTTAGACAGTTTTGGGTCACGTTATTAACCTTATCTTAGGTGTTAACTCTTAGTTAATTAGTTTGACATTTACCATGTCTCTTTGTATTTTTATATTATATAGTTAATTAACTTATTATAAACTTCCAAGATACCCCCAAGTGGTTCATTAATGATAAACCTATCATTATATAAGTCATTTGGCCGAACCTTATATTTTTAGGAATATTATATCAATTTATAATATAATATTTGTTTTAAAAACTCCTTTATGTCAAATTTGACATTATTTAATAATTGATTTTTTTTAAAGTCTTACCAAATTTATTAATTAGGAAAAAATTTATTTAAGAAATATTAACATGTCATATTAACCTATAAAATTATTTTACTTCATTTAATGTCTCAAATTATATTTATTTTTGTATTTATAATATCATCTATTTTATTATTTCACTAATAAGATAATTACTGCATCATCATTGTGTCATAATTAAATTAATTTATTTAATGTCTGAAAATTATAAATAAAATACAAATATGTAGGAAATATTTCTATATTTCTAATTAATATTTATAATATAATTTATATTATGTATAACCCTATATTAAAAATGTTTTAGTTATTAAACATTGATTTTAACTCTTTTAACTCTTCTTTGAAATTAAATAATAATAAATGTCCTAATCTAATCCAAATGGACCAAAGAGGTTCATAATTTATTCCTAAGGTTATTTTTGGTCAAATTATACTTATCCAAAAGAATTAGGACATGTTTTAGGGTAATAACAATTTCATTTTTACCCTTAATTACCCTATTTACTTTTAACCGTGGTAAATAAATGTAAAAAGTTACTATTCACCAAAAATTATTTTTATCTTATTGAACCCTATTTTAGTCATTTATATTAACTATGTCTCTAGGATTTTTTAAATTAGACTCACAGAAGCGGTAAAATTATGTTTTATGTGAATTTGTTAATTCTCTTCGGAGATGGGTAAAAGACGGTGAAAAGTTCAATAAAATTTTTATATATCTAAAATTATTATAAACTGACTCCGATGAATTACATTGAACTTATATAGGTATTATGTATCTATTTTGACCTAAAATAAATTTAAATAAAATAAATAATTATTTAAATAAAAATTCGGTTTTAAACTGTAACCCAGTGTTTTTCACTATTCATCAAAAATTGAAATTTTTCAGAAAAATACCAAAAATTCACCCTAAGTTAATTTAGATATTCCGAATCAAAAAATGAAGTCCATTTAGAAGGATAATATTTATAAAATTTTAAAAAGTGGGTATTACTATTCATAATAGCTAGTTTGATTGGTTGTGGTGTGTGTTAGAACTTGATGTTCGTACAACACACGCTACTGTGTTATTCAAAATGAATCGTACTGTGGAAGCTTGGGGTGTTACAAAAACAATGTTTTATTGAGATGAAATCATGGGACAACAACTGAAGATTTAATTGTAAAATTTAGAAACTGATGACACATCATTCCAAATTATAGTTCGACTATTATGACTGTAAACATGTTTTTAGTGTTTTAAAACACTAAAATGTGTGTGGAATGATAAAAACCATATAAAAAAAATCTCAAATTGGTATGAAATCATGGGAAAACCACCGTTGAGTTGTTTTTGAAATATTGGACATGCTTTGATATCAAAATCTTTAAAATTTGTTTATTAAGTAAATTTCGAGCACTCTACACGCCGCTTTAAAAGTAAATTAGTATATTTACTCATCCTTTTTGAGTTTCAACCATTGAATCTTATATTAAATATGTATTTTTATGTTTTCAAAGTGTTTTTAATTATATATTATTTTATTTAGGTAAAAAAAATTCTGTTTTATTAACAAAATAACTAATTTTATTTGCAAAATTATGACTATATTATGTGTCTTTTATCTTTTACATTTATTTTCTAAAATGTTCTAGTTTTTATTGTAGGTGATAGATGCTGACTGTAGGTAGGCGGTTGACAGTTCCAATCCATGAAATTATTTAGAAGGAAGTCATGATGGTTCTTAGTTTCCATGGTATGTTAAAATTTTATTAATTATTCTACTGTAATTTTGATTTATTATGTGTGGTTTTCATTATTGTTTTAATTTTTGTTACAGTTGGTGAGATGATGTGGTCAGTTTCAGTTGATGACATGATGTGGAGGTAAACATATGCAATTGAGGTCAGGACATGGATGTATGTTGGGCATTAGTTATTATTGGGAATATTGTATATGTATATTGACAGATGTATGGGTTGACATAGATTGAGGTTATGATGACTAGATGTCTCTATATGATTGTGGATATATGATATATGTATGATGAGTTTATCATATATTTATGTTTTAGTTAATTATATTCTAGTTTGTTTTTATATTTATAGTTTATTATTATTATTTTTAAAAATGAAATTTGATTTACTGGGAATTTTAAGAAACCACCACCAAATAAATTTTATATAAAATTTGTAAAGGCGGTTACGCCTAACCACCGCTAATAAAAACCGCCACTAATATGTTCCATGGTGGTTTATTTTATTTTATTTATATTTTCCTTGAATATTTTATGTTTTTATAAAAAAAACACCACAACTTTAAACAAGTAACCACCCCTAAATGATCCCAAAACTACACTTCAAAAAACCACCACTAAATTAAAAAAAACCACCACTAAATGACTAGATACCATGAAATATATGACAGTTTTAATAACTATCTCTACAAATATTGGAGGTAGTTTAAACCACATCTAGTGCGTGAAAAAACTGCCACTACTGACCCTTTTTTGTAGTGTCACAAAACATGGTTCTGTAGTAGTATATTTCACCACATCAATATCAAAAATCACCACATATAATTAAATTAGACCATTAATACATTATTTTCTAAATAAGAATGATGAATCCGTATAATCTTCATCACCGAACAGAGGATAATCAGTGTGCCATAAATGTTAAGGATATTGAAGACGTCAATATGTAATTGAATTAATTGATCGATCACCCTCAGTTTTAATCGAATATGAATTTTCTTGAGAAATTCATCCAATATCAAAAAATCCTGAATATTTTCCACTCTACTAGGTGGAAAACTACAGCCAAAACCCAGGTCGGTATAAATTAAATCTCCATTGCAATATATTCTTGCATACATTATTACTTAGAAAAAAATAATTAATAAAAATATTATACACTACATCATGAAATTTTAATTTTCTTTTAAATTGCTTATGATTAAATAATTGACTTGATCTTGATAATTTTTAGATGGAATTGTTTATATTTATTTGATAAACCAACCAAAACCTAAGGGGTTCCTAGCGCGTATATTTGCTCGTATTTTAGCTACCATCAGTCTCTTCTTAGGAAAGGTGTAAAAATCTAGTTTCAAAGAGCAAAACTTCTTATCAAATACCCTTTTAATACAATGATACTCACATGAAAGCAAGGGGGTTTAGGGGTTTTAGATACATAACATTTTTTATGTGGACACACAGGTCCTTACATACTTAGAGAGAGGGATGACATGTAGGTCATCAATAAGGAAATGAAAATGAAATTTTTAGAAATTATATAACTGAAAAAAAGAACATGAAATTTCAATCATACACTGGTTGGTCATCTCAATATCATGAAATTATTGAAAGTTAAATAATAGAATACAAAAAAAACAAGAAATTTCAACCATACATTAGACTATCATCTCAAGATCAGTAAACATGCTAGATTATTAACATGTTTGTTTGAGAGATTTATTGTTTTTTAAATCTTGCAACTTTACTTATAAATATATTTAATAAATAATATATATATATATACACATATATTTATATTCATACTTTCATGAAGATTTGTTACTGTTACATGCGACAAACTATAACTAAAACCTTGATCGATATAAATAACCCCACTGTTGAAGTATATTGATGGTGATATTTTAACAAAGAATATTTAATAATATTTTATATATTTTTATACCACATCATCAAATTTTTCACAAATTTTAATTACTTATGAATAAATAACTATGAATTTATCTTGAGACTTATTCTATGGATTAGTTTATCAATATTTCATAAACTAACCAAAACATATGGGTGAACTCCTAGAGTCTCTATTATCGTATATCTTTGAAACCATCAGTCTCCTTTCAAATAGAAATGCCTTTTGTCGAATATCTCTTATCGAATGACTTTTTATTACAAAGTTACTCACATGAATGTAAGGGGGTCCAAGGGTATGAAATACATAACATTTTTTAGGCAAACATAAAGGTCCTTACATACACAGAGAGGGATGACTTGTTGGTCATCAACAAGGAAAAGAAAACACAATTATTACAAATTATACAACTACATACACATTAAAAGACATACAATTTCAATTATACATTGGTTGGTCATGTCAAGACCAGTCATCACACAATGATCTTAACATTTTTTTGGTAAACTTATTGTGCTCTACATATTATATAACTTTACCTATAACTCAATCTAATATATAATAAATATAAACACCTTATTTCCATAATTTTAAAAAATTTAATGTCTGTATGTAAATATATATATATATTTAGTAATAACTTTTATTAAATTAAATCAATAAAATTAATATAATTTACAATTACCCAATAACCATTAAAATACTTTAAACTTATGTTATTTTCAATTTTATAACATTTAATATGTATATATAATATTTGTTTTCATTCTTCTACTATCCAAAATTTAAGTAATTATATTTTGTACTTTATTACATAGAAGGATAATTATTTATATTTAAAATAATTTAAATTTATTATTTAAAGTTATATTTATATTAAATAAAAGTAATATAATTTTCACTTACATAATAAACATTAAAATACTATAATCTTATCTTATTTTTAATTTTATAAAATTACATATGTATATATAATTTTTTTTTCAAACTTATACTTTCCAAAATTTAAGTAATTATATTTTATACTTTATTACTTGAAATAATAATTATTTATAATTAATATTATTTAAAGTTATTATTTATATAAAATAAAAATAATATAATTTACACTTACATAATAACCATTTAAATACAATACAATTATATTATTTTAAATTTTATAAATTTACATATGTATATATAAAATTTTTGTCCTATTTTTGCTTTCCAAAATTAAAGTAATTATATTTTATACTTAATTAGTTGAAATAATAATTATTTAAACTTAATATAATTTTATATTATTATTTTTGGTAAAAAAAATTTATAACGTTAACAAAAATAAAATAATATAATTATTTTAATATATTTAAATATGATACTTAACATTTCTAGTATATTTTTAATAATATACTCTTTATAAAATATTTAGCTAATTGCCTATGTGTGTAGAATATTATAATTTAAATATCTATTAATTTAAATATAATATATAATATATACATATAAATCTATTCAAATATAATTACGCACCATTTAAAATACAAATATATACATTTTTAAAACTATATTATTTTCCTAAATATAAATTATATTTTATACATAACATTTCAATTATATAAACATAATATTTAAATTTCCTAAACATTCAATTTAAATTATATCACATGAAAAACAATAAATCATTCATAAATTAAATAATACAAAAGATAATAATTTATACATCCATACATTCATACATCAATACATATTAAATAAATAAAACATACAAAAAAAATAAATAAGAACAATTAGAAAATTAAAATTTTAAATAGAACTTTTACCTTCTTAGAAGAGGAAAATATAGTTTGAGAAAGAATTCCAGCAAGGCTTTGTAGAAAAATACATAGGAGAAGAATGAAAAATGAAGGGGGGGGGGAGGCACTTCATTTTATTGAAATGGGTTTCTAGGAGGCCTTAACCTAGCTCACGCCACCTTTGTAAAGTCTGATAAGGAGGCATGAATGAGGTTAACACTTCTCTTAACCCATATTCTCAAATATGGGAAACCCCATCACATTTAAAAAATAAATAATAAAAAACCACATAAAAACCACATAAAAAAACTTATTATTTGGATACATGAATTGAAATGGCTATGCAGACTACTCTCCAAATGGACCTTATGAGGTTACCCTACTAATTTGGGTACATGAGCTACCCAAAAAATGACTACGTATAGAAAATCAGCTACATGAGAAGTTTAAAAATAGAGGATACACGACCTACTTCTAGTTTCAGCTACAAGCTAAAAAATATACTTTGAACAGATAAATGAGAAAACAATCCATTCAAAAATTATAATTTGAAAAATCAATAATTATTTAATTAATAAAAAAATAATTTTTTTTTTACAAAGGTATTAAATTATTAAAAAAGTTTATAAATTATTAAATAATTTATATCATTAGATTAAAATTAAATTTAAACTTTATTTTAGAAATTAAAAATAAGGAAATGAGAAATTGAATTAAAATCAAAGAACAAAGGTAATTCAATTATTTCCAAAAAATGAATAAAATAAAGATTAAATTAACAAATAAAAATTAAAAATTAAAATATAAAATTATTATTTTAAATGAAACAAATGAAAACAAAATAATTTAATAAAAACAAATAAAGGAATTATATAATTAATCATAACATTATGGTTAAAATGATTTTACCCATTAAATTTATTAATTACATTTAATAATAAATGATGGTTTGCAAAAATTATTTTTTAATCTATACATTAACTGAAAAACCCAAAATTGATATATTAAATACACATTTTAAAATAAAACTAAGATTTTAATTAAATTCCACAAACATTCTAATTATTCAGTAAAAAAATAATTTAACCAATTAAAACATAATTAATTTCAAGAAATAATGTGGAAAATTGTATCAAAATAAAGCCACATCCAAATCTCCCCACACTAAGTTTTTTCTTGTTCTCAAGAAAATAATGATCCATATTCAATGGGAATAAATGAATCTCAAATTTGAAATATTGGATGGCAAGAGAAAATTAGTTTTTAAAAATAAATTCCTCTTGATATTTTCATCATGAAGTGAAAATATTTACCCTTAAAAAGCTATATATTTTCTAGTAAAAAACCGATTCTTGGTTTTCAAAGATGTCTGAAATTAAAAGTTTGAAAATAGATTAAACCCACTTCAACTTACATTCAACTAAAACTCCAAACTTCTCTTTACCCCCAGGAGAAAAGACTCACATAATTAGAAATGAAAATAATTCATAAACTCTCTTTGGATGAGAGAACTTAATAATTTAAAATTAAGTATAAATAAATCTCCTAATAGCTTAAAGAATAAAATAATGATTTCAACCTGGATTAGAATTTTCATTTCATAATTCAGTTGAATGCATATTTTATGAGTTTGAATCCAATTTAAAAAGTACAAATATGATGATAATTTTATAATATTCACATAATCTTTTACCAAAGTCAACTTTTTTTCAAGAGGGAAATGGAAAATGTTTTACTCAACTAATTCCAAGGGTTATTAGATAATTAACCTCCCAAAAGTGGCTATACAACATTCAAATTTTAGAAAAATTTAAAACCACTAAAAATTATTCATTTAAACTTGAAAAATAATAAAATATTAAATTTTAGGGGTTTTCAATGGGTTCGGAATTTGGTACAGTTATTCAAATTGAAATACCCTTTCCCCTATACTAAAACTAAAAATTTTCCACAATGTTGAATACAAGGTGGATAAACCAATGTATTCGATTAAAAGTTCAAAAGGATTTGAAAATTTAGTAGATAAAAATTATTTATGAAAGGTCAAAATAAATATCAAAGTGTTTTTCCTTACAAAAAAATAAATAAAAACTCACAGCATGCAAAAAATTTCACTCACTAGTTACCACTTCTATTATCCACCTCAAAAATAAAATGTGAGTATCTGTGAAGAAGTGTTCAGAAAAATTTCTAGAAAAGACAATAATATCCATCCTGACACGACACTATAATACACTCTAAAATATCCTATTTAATGGTAGTCACCATCCTATTTAACAAATAAATTCATCATCTAAAAGTTCATTAATTTAATTTGTTCTAAAAAAGGTTCAACATTAAAGCAACAACAGTAGAAAATGGACTTTAAAATCATAAATTGTGCAGAATTTTAACAAAAAACTTCCCAAAATTAGAATCACCTTTTATTTTTAAATTCACTTAAATGTATACCTTCTTCACTTTTATAAAGTCCCTCTTGTTATCTTTAATGAACATAAAATGAAATTATATAAATATTTAAGTATATAAAATCTCATATCAAGTAAAATAAAACTATAGTTAATTAATGGAGGGTGTTCATACAAGTTGCTTCAGGTTGTGGCTTCTTTTGGTCAATGTAAATAATAAAGTATCCAATAAAAAAAGTGGAGAGTGGACTATAATAGATTCATCATGGTGATCAATGGGAATATCTTGTGGATTTCCTTATTGTCCACTTTATTTTATATAATAAAAATAAGAAATTTTAAAAGTTTATTGAAATTCAAAAACCTAAAACTGAATGTAATTTTAATTTAAAGTAAATGGAAAATAAATATTGGGTAAACCCCCCAAGTGGTGCTTCATATTATACTCTCTGCATTTTTACATCATGTTACTCATCCCCAATCCATCGATGGATGGGGTTTTTGTAGAAAGAACCACCACATCATCTCTTTCCCACAACTATTCAACTTTACTTCTATGTTGAGGACCCCTTTAAAATAATATGGAATATCCAGCCCCCTCATGTTGTGGTATTTATTTTTTTGTGGATTGGATAAAAAATGATGCCCCTTATTTTACTTATTTAGGAGGATAAGTGTTCCTTAGTCTATCCACTTCCTTAAGGGATTCCCTTAGCCAAGATAAAAATTATTCATAGCTTTTAACTATAAATATTCCTCTTAAATTTAAAACTCCAAATGATTTTCCTCAAAAAAATATCTCAAGTTATAGCCCCATATCCTCCTCATCCTCTCCAAAATAAATACCTTCTTTAATAAAAACATCCTCTTCTTCCTGGTCCTGTTGTCACGATTCACCCCAATAGGGCATGTGCCGTGACTACCCTATACCCAACTCAAATAGGCTAGGGGCTGGTGACTAGTGCCGAGTAGGCATTTCACGTACATTGGAGGCCTTATCCTAGTGATTAATTTCTCATGTATTCATCAAAAAACCTATCAAATGAAACATTGGTGATGAACACCTAAATAATGGTTGGAGAAAACTAAGAAACACAAGATAGTAATGAACCTTGACCATATTTGGGTTGGACTAGATTTTTTTCCATTCAAACGAAGAATGATGACCTAAAACAAATAAAAAAATTTCTCCAAAATATTCCCACAAATAAAAAAGCACCCACAATTTGATCGATTCGAGAATCAATTGATTAGTCGATTGATTTGAGTTCATCATATGGTTTAAAAAACAGGGCAAAATCTACATGAAACAAATGTCTTACTTCGAAATGGATCGATCATTGATGAAGAATGAAGTCTCATCATTGTCTTCAGTGAGATCCTCAAATTCCATTGGAATAAACAATCCATGATTCTTCATCATCATTTGACATGGATTTATATAGTTCTCTCTCATAATTATCGAGGTTATGCAAAAAACCTCTAAAATTGGTCATAAGCATTCTTAAATATAGAAAATAATAGTTTGATACACCACTTAATGAAAACAAATAAGTAAATTTATTTATTTTATTATTTACACCCGTGATGACTTTTAACCAAACGCCCAATGCTGATAAGGATTATACCACTCTTAGGGTAAAGCCCATGCTCTGAGATCAATGATAACCTTACATTTATGATCCAAACTCTATTCAAGAGTTATGAATTTTTTTTTGAAAACAACGCACACATGATATTTAATATATTTCAAAAATTAATTTTAGGCTCACCAAGCCTCCGAATCTCACACTGTCATAGAACCTAGATCTGAAAATAATATATATAATTTTTTAAAGTAATACATGAAAAAAAGAGTTGTTAAATTCTCCCATACATGGGTATTTACATCCTAGAAATCCAAAATAGAAGGCTGCATAAAGAGATGTGGGTACTGAGCATGCATATGGGTCTCCCGATCCCAGGTACTCTCTTTAAGATTCTCATACTTTCCCCAGACACGAACAAAAGGAATCGCTCACCCATGGAGGATCCTCTACCTCCATTCCTCAATATATACTAGGTAATTATAAAAGGAATCCTCATCCTAAATTTACATCATGCCCTAGTTGATAACATGCGACAAGTCAAGTACATACCTCCTCAGTTGCGACATGTGGAATAATCATGTACCTAGTCTAACTGTGGTGGTAGAACAAAGAGGTAAGACAACTTGCCAACTTTTCACAGTATCTGGAAAGAGTTAATGAATCTATAAGATAGCTAATCACCCAAGACAAATATCTACAACCCACATCAAGGTGAGACCCACAAGAACACATGGTCTCTCTCCCAGAACTCAAAAGGCCTTCTTCTTTAGTCTACATAGGGCTTATGAAGGCTCTGTGAAATCCTCATACACTCTTGGATGATTTTTACGTTATTTGTCGTGGATCTCACTTAATTTTGGTGCATAAGTTCTAAATATCCTAGGTTTTCCCAGCATAGTGGTGACCTTCGGGGATGCCCATAGAAGGCCTCAAATGGTGCCATACAAGTTGTGGAATAGTATATTTTTTTGTATGAAAAATCCACTAGTGGTAGGTGATGCTACTAGATATGGACAAAGTCCAACATGTAATCCCATAATATCTCAAAAAAAAAATCTGAATGGTCCACTCAGTCTGGATATCAATTTGGTGGTGAAATGTTGTGTTCAAACAGAACTGTGTCCTAAAGGCCTCCTGCAATCCCTTCCATAACTGAGATATGAAGTGATCATCACAGTCATAAATGATCATCGAGGTATCTCCATGGATGCATACTATCTCCTGTATATAGAGTAATCTAAATCTGTCTACTGAACTCTGCTCCATAATAGCTAAGGAGTGGTCCCACTTGGTGAGTCGGTATACAATCACCCATATGGAATCATGTCTCCTAGACATATGTGGTAACCCCATCACGAATTCCATGGATATCCCATCACACTTCCACTATAGCATCTTAAGGGGTTGAGATAAACCAACTAGAACTTGGTCCTCAGCCTTCACTTGCTGACAAGTAAGGTATCGAGAGACAAAATTTGCAACACACTTCTTCATCCTTGGCCACTAGAACTGCCACAAAAGGTCCTGATACATCTTCTCCACACCTAGATTTACCTCTAAGTGTGACATATTAAACTCTATTAACACCTACTCTCTCAGCGCAATTGGTACCATCATCTATCCTCTAAAAAGAATGAGATGTTCCCCACCTTCATAAAATACACTAGGAGCATGTTCAATGGATATTTGAGTATATAGGGTCTCACAACTAGTATCCCCAAGACATTCCTACCTAACTCATTATAAAAGAAGAGGGGTAAAAACCATAAACTGTAGGTAATTTTCTCTATCCCCATCTATAAAGGATATCTTTAATGAGTCCAACAACTCTAACACCTCATTCAAAAGCTGTGAACAAGATTTCCTGTTGAGATCATCTACCACCACATTCCCCTTCTCTGGAGTATAAACAATCTCGAAGTCATAATCTGAGAGGAACTATATCCATAGCCTCTATCTCAAGTTAAGGTCCTTATGAGAGATTATATACATGATACTCTTATGGTTATAATACAAAATAAATCACTCACCCATAAGGTAGTGTCTCCACATCTTCAGTGAGAATAATACCACTACTCGTTCAAGATCATAGGTTATGTAGTTCTTCTCATGTGGTCTCAAATAATGTGAACCATAGACAATCATCTCTTGCCTCTACATCAAAAAAATCCAATCTGGTCCCTAATGTATCACAAAACACTATGTACTTGACACCCTCCTCTGACAATCTCAAGATAGGATTGCTTGTCAATATCTACCTAAACTCTTGGAAAGCCGATTGGAACCTCTCTATCCCAATGAATGGATTTCCATTTTAGGTAAAATCTATCAAGTTATCTAATATCACTCCATCATTATATTGGGTGACTCCCAAGATAACACGGACTCAACCTTTCCAGGGTCTACTGCCACACCATATGATATGATAACATGTCCCAGAAAGTGGACTAACTAAATCTAGAAATGGAACTTTGTGATATTATTGTAAATCTAGTTCTCTCAGAGTATTTCTAGAACCATCCTCAAGTGTTTTTCATGCTCCTCCTCAGACACCAAGTATACTAGGATATCATCGATGAAGACTAAAACAAACCGATCTAAGAAGGACTGAAAGATCAAGATTATGAGTCCCATGAACACTGTTGGGAAGTTCATCATGCCAAAGTAAATCAATAAGAATTCATAGTGATTTTAACTACATCCAAAAACTATGTTTGGTATATACTCATCCCATACTCACAACTGGTGATAGCCTGATCTGAGGTCAATCTTCATGAACCATCATGCCCCTATCAAATGATCTAAGATGTCATCAATCATTAGTAGTAGATGCTTATTCTTCATGGTTACTTGATTGAGGTTATAGTAATCCACACACAACCTCAAGCTCCCACCTACCTTCAGGGAGAATAATACTGGGGCTTCCCAGGGAAAAATAATGGTTCTAACAAAGCCCTTCATCTGCAAGTCCTCCAAATACACCCTCAGCTCATGAAGATCTGTGTGAGCCATCTGATATTATGAAGTAGATATTGGGGCCATCCTAGGGTGTAGTTAAATGCATACGTCTCTCCCTCTATGTAGAGGTAAGACTGACACGTCCTTAGGAAAGATGTCCTCACACTCTACCACTACTGCAGGAAACTAAAGGCTCATAGAATCCATTGAACTAGGAGTCATGATAGCTATCTAGTGAGTGACCAAATACAAACTCCTATGCACGATTCTATCTTTCTATGACTAGGTTTACTTTTCACCCATAAAATAAAACCTCATCCCATCACTACAAACACACCATATCTTCCACCTGAATCTGTCTATCAGGGAATGAACTGTAAATAACCAATCCATACCTAAGATGAAATCATATGGCCTCATCACTGCTACAAAGAGATCCCAAATGAAACTCCCGACCCCATGATTCATGTCACACCATCAACAAAAGTGTGTGATTGCTGATTCACATCTAATAAGAGTCTCTAGGTGTAAAGGTCATGCCAAAAGATCAATCAGAATCTCTATGCGTCGAACTATATAAGTGGAAATAAAGGAATTATTCATACCCGTGTCTATCAGTATTATAGATAATGTAGAAAAGAAACATATATTATCTCATATAATCCTTGGAGCCTTGGGTTCACAAGCCCTGACTGCCTTCAGTTTCCATATCCCCTGTCCCCCAACTCCCTGAGACTGGCATGGACCACCAGGGGGTGGTGGAGGTAACAATTCAAAACCTATGCCACCTCTAGCTTCTCTTTAAACTCATATACCTTGTTTAGCGCTCCAAAAACCTTCTTTATCCTACTACTTCCTCTACCTAGGAAGCCCATCCACCATCTCTCTATCAGCCATACGATGGGCCAAACAATCCCGTGCGAGATGTCCCATGCCATCACAGGAGTAGCACCACCTCTCACAAGAATGACTATATCCATAATGTAAGATATAAACCATAGAAACTATGCCATGGGATCGCCTCTTGAAATTTATTAAACATCTAATACCATGTGTCTGTCATTATCTCCCTACTACCAAAGTCTCATCTTCTGTGTGCACACTGCTAGCACCGATTATCTGAATCTACTCAGCCAGGAAACTATTGACCACCAAAGCATGATCAGACACCCCATAATATGTAATAATTCCTATAGGTATCATGATGTATCAAATGTATCTATATAGACCTCTCTCGAAGGTATAAGCTCGAAAGAATTGATCATGCATCATACCTATCGAGTATCCATAGAGGTTGATGAACCTCAATGAAAACTCATCCATAGTTGTACTACTATACTGAAGATGTAGAATCTCTTGAATGAACACAACCCTCAACATAGTTGGAGAAAACTTTTCTCTGAAAAGGTTTTTGAACTCTGACCATGCTAGAGTCACCTCATCGTATAACTTTTTCCTAATAATATATAATACTCACATCACTACAACAATCCAGTCCTCATACACCTAGGGGTTAGGATCACCTCAAAACCTAAGGGGCCACTAATGATGAAACCCATGAAGCATGATCAACATGTGTACTTCATATTCAATTAATATGGGTACCATATACTAATCGATAGGTGGTGGTAATACAGGTGAACCACTTAGAGGTAACACCTTCCGAACAAGTCCCTGTATCAAAGTCTCTTCACTGAGAGGATCATCCTCGTGATCATACTACTGAATTATAGATGGAGAACATCATAGAGGAATCCTAAAATAGACAAGATGTACCATGATCAATGAGTATAACTAAAGAGATGACTCAATAAGGAAATGGAAACCGCAATCCTTTCCTATATGATGCAAGTACCAATGTTTTCCGTAAAACAAGTGTCAACATGTACCGAGTCAATAAGCATGTTATTAAAGTCATTGTGTATGGATACATTAGCCACCAACCCAACACTAGATTCCATGGTCTATGAGGTGAACTAAAAACATTTAACATTGTTTCCCCAAACCATCTCATAAGCTCCGGTCCTAATCTAGAATCTACTAATATGATACCAATCTATCTTGACCTTTACTTACATGGCCCATTCTATGACTACCCCAAGCCTTCCCCCAATACGACATAGGATAGAGACCGGTGTTGAGTTGGCATATCACATACATGGTAGGCCATATCATAATGTACCTATACACACACACACACTCATCTCTAAGCCCATACAATTTTTAAATGTAAAAAAATAGATAACCATGAATGATTACATATAAAATCCCACCATCAGAGTATGAAAACATAATAATGTAAAGAATGTGGGAAAAATAAAATCCCACTCAAAATAAATAGAAATAAATTCCAACTTGAAATAATATAAGAGGAATTCAATCAAGTTAATCATAGGAACACACCTTGGTCTATTTAGCTCAATAAGCTCCACATGGTTCTGGTCTCTCTAGGACTCTATCAAAAGGTCGATTATCTACATAAGACATGAAATGTGCGGGAAAAGTCCATTCAAGGGTGATTATAATAATACATATTAGGACACCCTGAAATCAATAAGCATATTGTATAAAGAATAATAATTATCTCATCACACGTATATGTCAAAAAATATAACAAGAACATCTATATATACTCATAGTAGATGCACAATATCAAGTAAGATCACGACCGTATTTTTAGCTTAGGACTACTACTCTAAGGTTCCACATAACACTCTTCTAGGAGAACACACTCCACAAGTCAGATAACACTGATTGAATCCATTCAATATTTCTTGCTCATCAGGTCTCTCCATAAAAATACATAATTGATGTATAAAGAAAATGATGCACAGTTGGGATCGATTCCTACACAGTGTTGGTCACGATGATACCAAGAACCCAACCTAGGGAAATGATAATGATAGAGGATCTAATTCCGGGCCTCATGGAAGGATTATCATAACTCTATCTAATACTGAAGTTCCTTAGGGGGGATCACCATCATATAAACAGGGTGTGACTCCATACTTAACTATTAGGAAATAGATCAAGGGAACATACACTAATTAAACTTGTCCAAGATGAAGAGGACAAGGTCTCCAAACCATCTTTGAAGGAGTACACAATGTATACTGAAAGTACACGACATGTCCCTTTGGAATTAGGTTTTACCTGTGTTTCATGAACCATGACCACGTCCATGATTGAGTACATGGTGTGTCTGTTATCATATAATCCTTGTGTTTTCCATGTTCGAAATTCCATGTTCATATCCGACTGGCCGTGTCTATATCTGAGTACATGGCGTGTATGACACCATGTACTCCTGGATGTTTATGTGTACCCTAATAGATACACTTCGAGCATCTATGTAAGGGCTTCATGCTTTGTGATAGCTATCACATACTGTGTGATATTTCTCTTCCTATAGAAACCCTAGACCCACACAAGGGGGTCCCATAGGATGTGTAATTATAGATTACATGTCATGTAACTCAAAATTTCATAGAAACCTAGGTTCTTCCTCCATGTGCACCTTCCCCACCATCGCCTATGGTCCTGCTGACGATAACATGCAGTGATCGCAGATCAAGTACGGTCGTGTCTCACTACCACCTACTTGTTAGAGATCGTGCCTCGATCTGCTTGAAAAGCATCCATTGAGCCACACCATCATCATAAAATGAAGTTAAAATTAATGGGTATCCCTAAATCTATCCCCAATTGATCATTTGTCATTGTAGCTCGATCTCGTTATCACACCAAACCTAGATCTATGGTATTAATCCATTTCACCAAGAAACAGGTGTGCAATGATTGATTTCTCACGTATTCATTGAATCACCAGTCAAACGAAACACCAGTGATAAATGCATGAATAACAATTGGAGAAAAACAAGAAGAATAAGGGATAAACAAACCTCAGCCATGTTCAGGTTGGACTCAATTCATTATCGTTAGAACAGATCCAAAACAAATAAACAAATTTCCCCCCAAATTTCCCGTAAATAAACCATTACCCACAATACTATCGATCCATGAATCAATCTATTAGTTGATTTATTCACATTTATTATAGGATAATAAAATGAGGATAAAAACACATGAAACAAACATCCAACCTCAAAATGGATCTATCTCTAAGGAATAATAAATCTGCATCATTTTCATCAGTGAGATCCTCAAATTCCGTTGGCATAAACGATCCCCGATCCTTCATCGTCATTCTCCAAGGATTTCTGTAATGCTCTCTAAAAATTCTCATGGTTATATGGCAAACCCTAATAACTGTTCATAAATGTTTTTAAATTGATAAAACAACAGGTTGATGCGTCACTTAATAAGAAAGTAAATAAATAAATTTATTTTATTATTTATGCCCAATGTGGATTTTAACCAAATATCTGACACCGATAAAGATTATGTCATGCCCAGGGTAATTTCCATGCTCTAAGATCGACAGTGGGATCATATTTTTGATATGAGACTCTATTTAAGAGTTATTAAACTTTTTTTGGGAAAAGTAAACACAAATAATAATTAATATATTTCAAAAATTAATTCCAAGCTCACCCTGCCTCAGAATCTCACATTGTTTCTGCATCAACCTCTGAAAATAAACTATATAATATTCTAAAGTAATAAATGGTAAAATCAGAGATGCTACACCTATAAATTGGGTACCATTTATACATTGAAATAACAATGAAATTTAGTCATTAATTCAAATTTATAGAAATAAAAACAAAATGAATCTAAAGTGTTTGAATCCCCCTAAAGTAAATTTGTGGGAAAACCTTGTTTCTCTTCTAGGTCCTTGGGAAAATAAATCAGTTTGGGAAGTGTATGTTCTAAAATTCTAGCCTCTAACTTTATGATTTCCTCTTGAAAAGATGGAAATTAAAGATATCCTATATAAAAATCAAGGAAAAATTATGAAAACTCATGAAATTATTTAACTAAATCCTCCAAGACATATGGATTTAAATACTATTTAAGTTCTTCCATAATTATTTTAAATTAATTTTTGTTTAAAGTATTTAAAAGTTCCCCAGTTTTTTAGAAAAAAAATATAAAAATATTCTCCAAGGAAGGGCCAATTTCCATTTGTTCTTATTGTACTGTCTAGTTTATTTTTTTTAAATTTTATTTTTCTTTTTTAAAATTCCTTGGAAGACTTCCCAATAATGGTTCCAATTGAATCAAGGATTTTTGTATCTTATTACCCTATAACATAAAGTTTTAATTCCCTTAACCACTACAATAAATCAACACCCATGGTTGTATCTCGATGATGTTTTATTTAAGAAGTTTCTTTTTCACATATTTTAGTACTATTATTTTTTAATTTTATATTTATAAGTAGGATTTATAACAAAAAATGGATGTACTATAATTTTCCTAGACCAAAAGAAAAGAAAACAATAATTTAAAAAGCCTTAGTGAATAAAAAGTGGAAGAAGATCATAAATTAAATAGAGGCCTCCCCTAGTGATTCTACCAGTTCATTATTCCTTCATAACTGTCAAAGGATTTCCCTCCATCAATTCCATCAACAGACAATTTAATATCTCAAACCATGCATCTCATTATGTTTTAAAATTCAAGGTCAACAAGTAAAATCTTAGTTATTAACTTTCCTTTGTTATGATTTGGTCAAAATACTCAACAATGACTGAGTGCCAAGACATAATCGAGATCCTTTTGTGATCACAATTCTCATTTAAGAATTGAGAAATTTAAACAAAGAGAGTCAATCCTAAAACTTCTACCATACTGAATAAATAGCCTGCACTCAATGAATAACACATGTTGATTGGTAATATGCTGGTCACATAATGGAAGAGATAAAAAATGAAATGGAAGAGGAAAACAATTATCAAACATTAATAGATTATTTAACAGTTAAAATTCTAGAAAAATTTTATAGTGTGAAAGCAAAGATAGAAGCTTAGAAAATATTCACTAGTCAATATCCTAAGGTATGACCGCTAAAATACTTAACTGATAATATATGAGGAATGCGAACGATCTTTGATCTTCATCTCCATGATCTGAAATATATCTCCTTTGATATGTCTAGATAATCTCATAGTTCCTATTTCCATATATCGCTCCACTTCCATCTTAAAAAAAATGTCTTCCATCTTGATTTGCCCTTGATGTTCGTCAGTTCTTCTATCCATTATCTGAATTTGAATTTTAAAAATCTTCATTAACTATGTCTATTACTATCTCTATTATTATTAATTTTATATTTCATCTAGAAAACATCATATCATTATTTATAGGTGGTAGAATCTGGTTTGTTTTAAACTCTCTTCCTGGTGTCAATCACGTGCCATCAGTTTCTCCCTCGTAACAACTAATTAATCCTGTGTGTGTATCCACTTATCTTTATCTCCACAAAAATTTTAACAACCCCATAGTCTTCATTCATGTAGTAAACACAATTTTGGAAATCTTGAATTATCCTCAACATTATCTATCATTCTCGGTCTCAGCTCTAACAAACTAAACTCAAACACAACTCACCACAAATTCATTTGGTGAAAAACTTGTTCGAGACCAAAAATCAATTTCATCCAACTGAGCATCTCCACCCTCAAGTTCTAAATAGTTTCATATTCTTAAATCGTGTTTCTATACTCTGGTATAGATTTAGAAAATACTTTTGTAAAATCATAAAACAAAAAGTATGCACTCGACTTTATCGAAAAAGATATAACAATGGGAAGAAAACCTCAAACAAAAACCTATAACAGAAGAAAATTTGAATAGAAACCATCCAATGAATTCATATTTACCATTCTGGGTTGTAATCCTTCATATATCCTCAAAATTAACCACATCCATTGGTTCTAAAATCTCCTCATCATTGATGATGACATAGAGGTTATTAGCATCAACTCAAACCTTTAACCTTAGATTCTCAAGAAACTCTGGGCATCACCATCAACATACTATGAGCTCAAATTTTTCTTCTTTCTCACCATGATGGTCAATAATCAGTGTCCGATTCAGTTTTCTTCATTCTAGTTTTCTTCTTCATGACACTAGGATATGCAAACTGTCAACTTCAATACACACAAGAATCACCTTATCCTCAAATGATCATGAGCTCGACCTCAGATCTAATTTGTCTTCTTCATTAGCTAACGGTGATCATTATAGGTGGTTATCCCAGTGGCACTCAGAATCCTTATATGAACTGGTTTGTTTTGGGTTTCATCATCAAACTCGATACCACCTACTTTATCCTCACATCTAGTTATTCTTCATCAAAGGGTTGCAGTAAATCAGGTTTGGTATCCAACATCATCTTCTTTAGGATTAGATTGGAGTGGATTCCCAGTTTCTACACTCTCTTTTATTGAAATACACACTAGAAGCCACAAATTCTCATGTTTTGGTCATGGTTGTAAAACTCAGCGAGTTTACTCACTCTTAATAACAACCTTTTTAGACTCATGGTTAAATCCTAGGTAAACTCATTAACTTGTAGTAAACTCACCGGGCTCATAGAGTAGACTCATATGATAGACTAGAGATTTTAACTACCATGGTTCGGGTGAGCCTGAAATCAATCATCCTTGGTAAGCCTTGGTTTTGGGTTCACCTCAAATTGAGAAGCAATGGGTACGTGAGATATTAACCTATTTGATTAGTTATATACATGAATTGAAATAGGTATGTGGACTACCCACCAAATGGATAAATGGAAAAAAACCTCATGCGGTTCCCCTCCTATTTTGGGTACATGAAAAAAATAATGAAATAATAAAATTTACAAAATATAAAATTATTAAATAAATTTATAAATTATTAAATCATTTATGTCAGTAGATTAAAAAATAAATTTAAACTTCATTTAACTAATTAATTGAAAACAAAACAAGGAAATGAGAAATTAAATGAAAATAATGAAAATAATAATAAGTTAATTATTTCTAAAAAAACAAATAATAAAAATATTAAATTAATAAAATGAAATGATTAAAATTAAAAACATAAAATTATCAATTTAAAATAGACAAAATAAAATGAAACAAATTAATAAAATAAAGAAATAAATTATATAATTCAAGCATAACATCACAATAAAAATGATTTTACTCATTAAATTTATTAATTGCAAAAGTCAATATACATTATTTTGCAAATATTATTCATTAATCTATACATTAACCAAAAAAACTAAAATTAACAAATTAAATACATTTTTTTACGTAAAAGTAAGAGTTTTATTAATATAATTTTTTTAATTATTCAATAAAAACATAATTAATTTAAATAAATAATTTCAAAAAAAATTATTAAAATAAAGCCACATCAAATAACTATCCATTAAATATGATGATGGAAAATTAATTGTATCTCTACGTGGAGGTGGTAGTTTACACGCATGCACAAATTTTACTTTCAATTCACATTTGATGGAAAAGGGGATGAATAATGGTGTTTCCAAAATCATAATAACATTTCAACACATTTTGGATACAGATTATATTATTTTATGATGAGTAACACAAATTTAGAGGAGGTAAATGAATAAATAATTTGAAAGAGGCTGAGTAGAATGATTACTTCTCCTTCAGTTGGCCTCCTTTAGATCCCTTTTTAAGGTTGAATGTTCTTTTTAGACGATAAGAACCCCTAATTCATGGCTAGGGAAGTTTAGAGGAAAATTGGGTAGGGGTTTTTCATGAAATATGACTCAAAGTGGTGTAAAGAAAAGAGAGAAGGAGTGTCCTTTTATAAGTGGGGGAGAGGAAACACTTGAAATTTCTAAAAATATTAAAATAAAATAATTTCCTACTCAAGGAAAATGATTCCAAATGTCAAGATATTCAAATTCGGGATAATATTAGGTCTAAATATATCCATATAATAGGATTTAGACAACTTTAATTGGAGAAATTAACCTTATCTCTTGGTTTAACTCCTTGATTAATTTGTTTTAACCTTAACCATAATAACACCTTTTTCAATCTTAAAGGGTAATAATTTTACTTATAGGGTAACAATTTTATCACAAATGGAAAATTGATGATATTATAGACCATTTATGATTCTAATTATCCTATTGAAATATTTTTATGATATTTAAATAACTTAATAAATTATTATTTTTATGAAATATCATTAATGTCATTTTTTACACAATTCATTTAATTTGTCTTTAAAGACATCAAGAGAAAGATGTAATTAAAACATAATCCTTTTCACCATCAATAATACATTATAATTAACTATAAATTTATTTTGGAACCATAATTAATCCCAAAAACATTAGTTTTAATGGTTTTAAAATTATTTACTTTTTTTTCCATTTCTTGCACAAGCACTGTGTCAGTGTTGTATAAGTGTTTAAGGTAATTATTTAATCACTAAAAATTATAAATAAATTACAATATTGATTTTTTTTATTTTTTCAAAAAATAAACTTTAATATTCATTCAAAACTTATCTTTATCCTTATGTGAACTTATAATATAAATTTAATGTCAAGGGGGTGACATTTTGTATATTTATTTACTTAAAATAATATAAATGTTGTTATCATAGGTAAATGAATCCACAATGCCATATATTCAAAGTTTGGGAAGATAGGGTCAAATTAATCTCATCCAATGAAATATATTTAAGAGTTTCATATATATTTAATGTCTTATTACTTTATTTTTAACCATAATTACCCAATTTACCTTTTACCTAGGTGATACATTTTACCGCAGTTACTATTCATAATGCTTAAAAATAAAAGTGACCTATTTACCAAAATAAAACTTCATGATTCCAAATATATAATAAATTATATTAAATTAAAATCCAATAATATTAAAAAATTAATTTTAAAATAAACCTACAAAATGTGATGAAAATGGGTTTCTTGAAAAATGTGTTTTAAGCCTAAAATCGACTTATATTAAAATTATGTAGAATGTTGATCAAGATGGAATTAATTAAATTATTGAAAATAAAATGGGTATTATATAAATTTAAAATTATGTCCAAAATATAATGGTACTTTTTAAATTACATTAATTAAATAAAATAAATGACAATTTTACAAAAATCAGTATTTTCACTATTTACTAAAAAATAAATATTTTTAGAAAAATCTCAAAACTTCAACCTAAGATAATATTGAAATAATGATTTAAAAAATGATATATATGTTTCATAATAATATTCTAATAGTTTTTTTGGTTTGTTAAAACTTGATGTTATGGGTAAATAAAGGTATCAAAGAATTTAAATTATTTAAGAAGAAATATATCATAAAATATCAGGGTGTTACATTCTACCACCTTATAGTAATTTCACTCTAAAAATTATATAACTATAATACAAAAAACAGAGGATAATTATCCCTTATAACATTTTTTAGGTCCCCATATATATTCCCCAAATATATGGGTTTTCCACAAAACTTTTACCAGATGAGTGGTTTTATTTCGTAGTAATTTCTCTCTATGATTTGAAATTTACATTGGTTTTTCCTCAAGAGATAGATCTTACTTTAGTGGTAAAATATATGATTTTAGTAAATGTGAAGGATTAGGTATTTACTTTCTCCGGATATATACATGAAACACATCATGAACTTGAGATATATTCGGTAGAAGCACCAAGTAATAATCTACTATCCCAATACGATCAAGAATTTTGAAGAGACTGAAAAATATAAGGTTTAGATTTCTATTCTATCCAAATATCATAACCTTATTCCAAGGATTTATTCATAGGAATACCTTTCCACTAACTTATAACTCTCGATATCATCGATGATTGTCATCATAACTTTGTTTTTCAACTCTGAGCTTCCCACATGTGATGTTGAATGGATCTAACCTCTCTACTATTTCGTCATCTAGATTAGGTCCGAATAGATTTCTTTATCCAACTTTGACCCAACACATTGAAGTTCTTCACTTCCTTCTATAAAGGGCTTCATAAGGAGCCATCTGAATGCTTGAGTGATAGCTATTATTGTAAGAAAAATCTACCAAAGGAAGGTGTTGATTTTAGACACCTTTTAAATACATATTGAAAGATCTCAACATGTATTATAGATTTTGAATGACCCTCTTAGAATGAAAATATATATATGTAGGAGGATCCTACTAAAGGATTCTCTATAACTTTTAGATAAACATCAGATCTATATCAGATATGATTGATAGTGGTACTCTAAGCAATATCATAAATTCCTAAATGTATAACCAAGTAAATTTATCAAGAGATAAATCTTCTCTAATAGTAATGAATTGTGCTGATTTTTTAAGAATACCAAATACAACCCAAATAACATTATGGTATTTATATTTTTTGGGGGTTCTAATAACGAAATCCATGGTAATGTTTTCCCATTTCCATCTTGGTATGGGTAAAGGTCGTAACATCCCCTTAGATTTTGGTCTCTAATAATTAACTTAATAATAAATTGAGAATCAAGATACATACTCTACAATATCCCTTTTCATGTTAGATTTATATATATATTTGTACTTCCAGGATGAATAAGGAATGATGAACTATGAGATTTATCCAATAAAATATTATTTAAATTTTTATTATTGGAACACATACTCAATTCCTAAAAATTATCATTCCAGTATGATCGTGGTTGAACTTGGTAAAATTCCTCACATTCTTCTATAATTCCACATCTTCCTTCCACACATTCTTAATCCTCTCTCAGATGGATGGTTTAAAATTCATTTGACAAAGATAATATCTATCCCATTTTATCTAAATTTAAAGATCCATATTATGTAAATATATAAATAATGGATATCTTTCAATCCTCATCATGGACAAACTAGTTTGATCTTTTTATCTCAGAGCATTATCCACCTTGTTCACCTTCCTAGGGTGGTAATGTATTGAGAAGTCATGATATTTGATCAACTCCAATCATATTCTCTAGAATATATTCAACTATTTATATGTAAATATATAATTTAATATTTTATGATCAATATATATATCACACCTTTCACCATACTGATAATGAATCCATATATACAATGCAAAAATTACCATTTCTTTCTCCAAATCATGAATCAGGTAATCTTACTCATGAAGTTTCAATTGATGTGAGGCATGAGCTATCACCATATCATTAAACATGAGGATTCATACCAATCCCTTCATTATTGCATCACTATATATATCATAAACCCTTCTCCACTATAGGGTAGTGTAACCATAGGCGTATTGCCTGAACTTATCTTCAATTATTTGAAATTATCCTTATATTCCTCTATCCGCATGAACTTGGATCCATTTTAGGTCAACTTGGTGAGTGGATTGGATGAAATTTGAAATATATCACAAAAAATTAGTAGTATACAACCTTCCCACAAAAACTATGGATATCAGTTACCATGGTTGGTCTAGGCCATTGGTTAATAACTTCCATCTTTTAAGGATCCACCGATATACCCTCAATTGAAATTATATGACCTAAGAATGAGAAATTTTGTAGCTATGACTAACATTTTATAAAATTTTCATATAGCTTGTCCTTCATCATGCTTATCATCACAATAATCAACTATTATTTATGCTCTCCCTTTATCTTTGAATATATCAAAGTATCATCTAAAAGAACTACCACAAATAGATCAAGGTAATCTATAAAGGATCTATTCATTAAATACATGAAGATAGTAGGATCATTGGTAAGTCTAAATAAAATTACTATAAATTGATAATGACCGTACCTTGTATATAGGATGTCTTGGGTATATCCTCATTCTTGACCCTTAGCTGATGATATCCAGATCAAAGACCAATCTTGAAAATATATTTATCTCATCATAATTTATTAAATAGGTCATCAATAAGGGGTAAATGATACTTGTTATTAATAATGTTTTTTGTATTCCAACTAATCAATGAAAATACACATTGGATGATCTTTCTTCTTAGAAAAAATAATATGTGCACCCCACAATGAAGCACTAGGCTGAATGAATCCCTTATCTAGATTATCTTGGATTTTATTCTTCAATTAAAACAACTCAATTAGAGACATTCTAGATGAATTATTTCAAATATGCACAACACTAGGTAAAAGTTCTATTGAAAACTAAACTTCAAAATTTGTGGGAATTGATGGAGATAATATTTCCACTATTTTTCATATCTATGTTAATGATTTAAACCCCATAAATGTGTCATTCTATGTGAAATTTCATTGTTTTTAGAATTTAAGTATGTTTTGAGCTTGAAATTGAAATTTTCACAATTCTAGAATTTTAAATTATTTCAATACCTTCTGTATTTTAGGGTGTAGCTAAAAGAAACTTTGTACTGTGAGCTTTGATCATGGTGTGATACTGTATTTTGGAGAAAGAATCGAAGTTGGAAAACTGGAGTGACAAAAATACACATAGTGTAATGACCTTACACATTGTAACATTTAAAAAAAATAAAATTCTATGTAGGAAAAGTCATGACTTCATAAAATGTTGTGAAAGACAAATACACGTCGTAAAACTAGATTACAAGACATGATAATTTTCAAGATAATTTTTTGGAGAAGATTGCGCTGAGATTCACGATGCCTGAAGACCGAAAGATTACACATCGTGTAAGTGTCGACACATAGAAAAAGAATAAATGTGACACCACTAAGTTATTTGAAATATTTTCCTATAAATACACCCATCGACCACTACTTTGAGTCATTCTAGAACCAGAGAGAGAAGTGTGACACCAAATGACGACTGCCAAACAATCCAGAGCCATGCTTTACCCCCATTCTTCTTCAATATGGAGTGTTTAGATTGGTATCTTTATGAATATTCCATCCATTGATGCTAGAATGGAAAACATTTAGGATGGTCAAGTGATGTGAGGCTAAGCTCCATGTGGTCGTGGATGATGAAAATTGAAAAACACTCTCTTATAAGTTTCTATCTTTTTGTGTAATCTCTTCTTTGAATTTCTGTTGAACTTATACTTTTGAATGAATGCAACTATTTTCTTTTATAAATATATTTCCATAAATTTATTTTGATGGTTGTTCAACATATGAGGTAAATTAATTTACTTCAATATTTAAACTTCTTTGGTGAGGTCTTTCCAATGAGCATAGTTGGTTCAGTTAGATTTGATTACTTGGTGGTCTTCACGTAATTGAATCACTTTTATAGACAGTAAAAAAATCATATTGAGGTCTTAATATGATGTATATTCAAATTTGAGTGTTCAATTGGGGGTCCTTGGGGGTGAATTCTGAAATTTAATTGAGAAATATTTTTAAATAAGGAATAAGGCAGTGTCCTAGAGGTTGAATCTTTTCCACAAGTACTATTTTAATTATCCTTTCAAACTCAATTTATTACCTGTCCATTTTCCATCTTGTTCTTCAATTTTATTGAAATTTAGTTTATATTAATTTTCTATAGTATAAACTTCAATCAAATCCCCATATTATTTTCTTCTTACAAAAAAAAAACAAAAGTTACAGTTTTGAAACCCAAATTAGAACCTCCTTAAGAGACAATCCAAGGATTTCTATATTTCATTTCTCTAGGGGATAAATTTCTTAATTGAGGTTTTCACAAAAAAACCCACGCATCAAGAATACTAGGAAACTAATCTAGAAAGACATCAACAAACTCCCATATTATAGGCATATCGACAATATTGAGTTTCTCCCCAACCATTTGAGATGATTATCCCTCATGAATAGTTAGTAAACCCCTATGATAGAAGTAATTTACATAGGGAGCTTAGGTTCATCCTCACACTGATAGACTACTAGATATTGATTTTTAATATTTAATATTACTTCATAAATCCATGAATATACTTTCAAGGGAATTAATCCATTACTCAGATACCAATGTATAAGTAGTTATATTAAAGTATGGAGTCTTCTATCACATGAAGTGATCCAACATAGGTAAATAATGATGTGGAGCAACATGTTTGTCAATATGGTAAATGTTATTCATTATAACCTAAGTCAACTACCCCAATATGGCCATGATATTATTAGTTCCATGACAAGCTATATTGGATTTCTCAGCAGGGAAATATCTATATGGTCTATGGGTGTTGATTACCAATGTTTCTACTAAACTTCCACTGATACCAACTACAAAAATCCCAAATCCAATAACCCAGAGCCAATGTTTACTTTATTACATTGACATAAGATATAAGGGATATCATCCTAAAGGACTGATAAGTTTTTTAGTATTGAATAACCAGATACATATATGATTCTCATATTATATGGGAAATATAAAATACATAGCATAAGAAACATTCTCACATTCTTGATATTATTTATAATATCATTTTTCATATTCTGTGGAAAGTAAAAAAAATAAAGGGAGAGCTCATATGATCAATAAGGGTTACATATAATCGAAAATATCATGATTCAATAGATCATAATCAATATGGTAAGGTAAATAACTGAAAACTTATTCCATTTAATTAATACCTTGATCAGAAAACAAATCCATGGATAATTTCAATGCAGTAGTATCATTGATAATAATAACTAAATTCTCAATGAAGGAATTGCTTAGTGATGAGCTTTATGATCTCAAAAATCAAAATATATTTACTATCATGACCTTGTACTAAGATAGTTTAATTGATGGGTAGGTATAAACTAAAAATACATTTTATATTACTATCCAACTGGTTTTCCTCATGAAACTTATTGATGCATCAAGGGGCTATCTATAACAGAGCCCAAACTATCATTGCATGTCTAAATAATTCCTCATATATTGAATGATCAGTTTATTTAATAAATGATATTTCTTATCAAAAAATATCCTTATTGAGTAAATAATTACTAAATATTAGGATTTCCTCAATCAATCAAATAACTTTCATTGTAAATCACCATATGTAGACATGGTATATAGTTTAGGAAATAATCATATCCATGATACAAAGAATATGAATATTTAATGGAATGGTAATGTAACAACCTGAGATTTTATAAGATACATTCTTTTTAATTTCATTAATATCTTCTATTGTATGACACACCAAGATTATCTTGCGCTATACACAACACTGTATTAGCCTGCAGTATACGCAACACTTTTCTTGGCTCTGGTTACACACAATTTCAAGTTCATTTGATAGAAGTTATTCTACGCAACATTGAGTGTATATATATATATATATATATATTAAATGTATAAATTAAATGTGGTTGGATTCTTTTATACAAAACAACGAAGGATTCTTTCACAACACGCAACCCTGACTTGGCTTGCATTACACGCAATCGCGACCTTCCTCGATAGCGTGTGTTTTACGCAATACTGGGTTTTAATAAACAACGATATATTTTTATAATATTGTCATGAACTAGCCGTTATGAATAGTGTTAACTAAATTTTGAATTTTATAACATTATTATTCATCTTACACATTTTCTAGAACATGGTATAAGAACAAAATAAATTTTTCGGGTAAAACAAGTATTTTTCAAAAAATGCAGTTTTGCCGCCTTTTGATGGCACACCCAATTTAAATCTAGTTTTTGACATGTTTATAAGTTCAATTTGAAAAAATAAAATTCTTCTTTTGAATCATGATATAAAAATTTACATTAGATAAAGTTTTGATATTTTTCAGATAACTTTCATATTTTAATGAATAGTAAAAACACGCTTTATTTTAATTAAAAACAACTTTTTTCATCGTAATATCTTATGTGGTTAAATTATAATATTGAATGGTTTTAAAGTATAAATTGAATATATTTTTACCATTTAATATAATTTATGTCATTATCATTGATTTTACCTTGAATTCGTAGGTTAAATCAATTCAATCTTTTGCAATGTTTTAAAGAAAAACCCATTTTCTTTCGACAACGGGATAAATTTTAATTTAATTTCTGCATATTTTGTGTATTGAATTTGGAAAAATGGATTCCATATTTGGAATTAGTGGGTCCAAATTATGTTAATAAGCTACTTTTTATTTTTGGGCATTATGAATAGTAACTACGGTAAATTTTATTTACCATAGTTAAAGGTAAATCGAGTAATTAAGGGTAAATATAATATTTTAAAATTACCCTAAATATGTAAAAATCCTATTGGATGACTAAAGGACGACACATATCACCTAAGGGTCAGATTAGATTCATTTAATTAAATTGTTTCAATGAAAATAATTTAATTATTATTAAAACCAAAGAATGTGACAACATGTCACTTTCTTAAATCTTATAAGTATAATAATTTTAATCTAGTGATAAACTTCATGAAAATTCAAACATGAATAGTCTCAAAAAATATAATAAAATTATCTACATCATAGAAAATTATTTAGAATTTTTAGGGATTAAATTATTATCATCTATTATGACACAAAGATGATGCAGTAATTGTCTTATTAATGAAATATTGACATAATTGATGTTATAAATGACCAAATAAATGTAATTTGAGAGTTTTTATGACTTAAACTAATTTTATAGGTTAATATGACAAGTTATTGTTGATTTAAGTAACTTTTTTTGAACTTATCATTCTGTTATGAATTTCATAAAAATCATGTACCAAATAGTGTCAAAATTGACATAAAATAGTTTTTAAAACAAATATTATATTATTAATTTTTATTTTATTCCTAAAATATAAGGTTCGGCCAAATGACTTATATAGGATTATATATATTAATAATAAACAAATTGGGGTTCTTTTGGCTTGATATAGTAAGTTTATTAACCATATAGTGTAAGAAAACAAAAAGACACAGTAAAAGTTAAATTATTTAAATTATAGTTAAATCTAATTGATAAGGTTAAAATAATAATCTAAACTTGTATAAATCCTATTGGATGAGAGGATTTAGACCCATCCCCACCTTATCCTCAAAATAAATCAATTTGGAGCTATTTAAAACCTAACTTGACTTTATAATAAAATAATATTTTTTTGTTATTCCAAAGGTGCCCCTCTCCTCCCTTATAAAAGGGCACCTCCTCCCTCTCTTCCTAACACAAAATTGAGCCTTCAAGATCGGCCAAAACCTGCAAAATTATCTTCTCCACTTCCCTAGCAACATCCTAGAGGTTCTGGTATTCCTAAAAGACCAATTTTAGTTCCCTAAGAGGAGGTCTCAAAAAGGCGCTTCAAAGAAGAGGTAATTTCCGTTACCGATTCTTTCACCTTTATTTCTTTTTACACTTCTACTTATTAGGTTGTTTAATTATGAAGTAATAACATCAGTATCACTCATATACTGATATGTTATTATAAGTATGAAACAATCCTAATTCACCATCTATCCATCCTACAGAAAACGAAATCACCGCGCGTGCGTACGTACGGAATACCGTCTCCACGCCGTGGTGTAATCTGTTTTTCCACCAACACCTTACATGAATGGGTATTATGGTGTAAAGAATAACTATACATAGTTATTATAACATCATAATTATTATGATATATTGTATCATCCACTCCAATTCAATTCAATAATTATGGAAATGATATCATCGCTCGTGCGTACGTACGGACTACCGTCTCCACGACGCGATGAGATTCATTCTCCATGTTAACCATTTAAGAATGATAATAAAGTATATATAAGAAATAATAATGAAATATATGACATTATAAAGATACTGGATTTATGTTTATATATATGTATGTCATCTACTTAATTCAGCTCAATTCAATAAGGAAACAAAAATAGCGTTCATGCGTACGTACGGCCTACCATCTCCATGAACGGTGTATTTCTTTCTATTTATCGATCCATTATATATATGTATATTCTGAATATATATTATATATAAATCATGTTTTATATTCTATAATTAAGTAATAATAATCTAAGTAATCATATGAATAATTACAAGTTAAAACATGAACGACAAATGAGACGATTTTACCCAAAACGCTACTTTAACATGAATTTACAAAAGAACGGGTAATATAAAGTCCTAAGTGAACCATATATGATATAATAACAATGAATATGATTCTTTAATAAGTCAATGACATTATATAAATCATTATACAGGAGGTTCAGACACTTACGAAGCAAATCAGACCTAAGGTAAGGGAAATATCGGAATCTCATTTTTATCTGAGATTGTTTATACTTTGGTAATTTACTGGGGTGTATTTTATTATCCACATCCATGTTTCCTCAATATTTAATATTATTTCCATTCACCTAAAATTGTTTAAATACATTTTTACCCTTTGGTGAGTTTATAGTAAAATATATGAAAGGAATCTTTTGTCGTTTTTCGTACGAGGTACTTTTTGACTTTTCCGACAAAAGTACGAGAAGAATGTTTTTTTAACTTAAACGGCACGAGCGGATTTTTACGGTTTTGTAAAGCCTTATTTTCATGAAGATTCCTCCAAAATATTTCATGACTATTTTCAATAAAATCACTTTATTTTAAAATTGCATGATGTTTTGTGAAAAGAAATTGATTTTGAAGAAGAAAGGATATTTTCCTCAAGAATTCATTTCAAGTGTTTTATCGAAATTATTTTCCATCTAAGATAATAAAGGGTTTTGTTTCTATCCATATTTTTACATTTATTTGACTATGTTGTGATGGAATTATGTTTATGAATTCCTTTATCTTATATGAATGGTTTTATGATGTCATGTTGTTTAAGAATCCCATTTTTATTACATGGGTTATGCAATGATGAATGATTTATGATTTTTTGGAACACATAAGAATGGTATAATTATGAGATGGGTGGGACCTATATATCCCTACAATGTATTGGGTAAAGATTTTATATCTCATGAGATAGACATGGCTGGAACGGTAGGTTATACCGGTTTAGTGAAACAGGACTGAAAAGAGGGTGACTCGGTTCAGAAAGGGACTTTGTCCACTAAGATAGTCTTGGCAGTGAGTCTTGAATAACAAGAAATGATTCTCTATGATTATGTGTGTATGCCACAAAGTTTCATGTTTTAATTTATGATTATTGTGATTACATTTCACTGCCATGATTTATCCCATGTTATGAAATTATGATCTCTTTTTCAGGTTAAGATTTCCAAAAGTTATGTGCTTGTGTATACGATGTGATTGATATTTTTTTTGTTTACCCTTATTGAGCATTTGATCTCACACTTTTATGTTTACTTTTCCCCAGGATATAATGAAAGGTTTTAGGTATAAAAAAAAGAATATCTTTATGGGAGATGTTGAAGATCTTTCACCAGGATTAGAAGATTATATTCCGAGTTTTCAAAGACACTAAACTATTACGATCCTTGTGTGTGTGTTTTTGTTATGTACTATGTATTCCGCAAATGTAATGTAATGTCAATGTACGTCAAGCTTCGGGTCTCTACAGTTTGTATGAGAGGAACGGTTTATTCAACCTTTGGAAACTAGGATGCGAAAATGTTAGTGAGACCCCTAGAGATATTTCTAAGGTATGTCTAGGGATGTCCCTAAGGATAAGTATACATATAGGATATAGTCCTAGAACTATGGTAACGATCTTAGAATTTAACCTAAGATGTTAGATATTGAAGTTACTCCCCCTTTATTATGATTTTTGCATCTCACACTATTCTTTTTGGGTTTTAGAAAATGGCTGGAAATAAGATGATTCATGATAATGGAGGATATGATGGACAATGGAATGATATTCTTCATAAGCAATCAAATGAAATGGGATTTGGAAGTCCAAACATCATTATTATTCCGAATCAACAATATCATAATATGATCAATAAAGTAAAATTTGGTAAGTTTCCTGACTCAGCTAATAAGAGAAAGATGGAGTTTCATGATGATCATAGTGGAAAGAAAGTTCAATTTCCCCTATGTAAATCATGTGGGAAGAGGAATCAAGGAGAATGTTTCAAAGGAACTGGAAGCTGCTTTGGGTGTGGAAAAGAAGGACACAAAGACAGTAAGTGCAATGGAAAAGTTTCAGTTAACACCATGGATGAGGTTAATGGTATTGCTACGACATCAACAATGGTTAAATGTTTTAAATGTGGAATGTACGGGCATTATGCAAACCAATTCCCTAAGGGAATGTCTCATGAAGAGAATCGATATGGTCGTACGGGTAGTATTTTTGTTGATGATGATGAAGAGACTACAAATGATATGTGAGATGAAAGAATTGTTGAAGCTCGGTCAATGTTTTAAGAAGGTAGTGGAATGATTACATGTTTATCAGGTGTAATGTTGTACTATAGAATAAAAAGACATCTAAGGATTGTTACACTGTTGTCTTTCCTTAAGTTTTGAAAGTTTATGATGAATGGTATGAGTAACAATGAAAGGTTATTCAGATATTTTTTGGAAAGTGGTTGATATGTGCATAATGAAGTGATAAAGTGAAAATGAAATGTTTGACAGTATTCATGATCTCATGATTGATATAAGGACTCAGTGATATCATGGTTTGAGTATATAGAATTTTGAGTATTTTGGTATGTGGAAAGTGTTAACTTTTAACTGCATTCATGTTTTCACTAAGGTTCAATGGGTATTAAAGAGAACACATGATTAAGGCCTTTGAATGTTTGGAATGTGACCAACAAGACATATCTTATGATATATGGGGATCAACGATGGTATTAAATCTCTGGTAATCGTTTTCAGTATATTATGAGAGTGGACTATAGTATTATGGATAAGCCTAAATATTGGAATTGATTATGTTGGACATAAGTTAGTATTGTTTAAGGATATAAGTTTTTTTTGATATTATTAATGGGATGTTATAGTAATATAGTTTTATAAAAAGGAAAACCTGCAAGACGGGCGACAGCCCGTCGCGTCGGACAAGGCTGTGGGAATCGAACCCACAACTGAAGTGCGACTGGCCTTTATCGCCTACCACTGGCCTACAGGAAGTCCCTGTTTAGTAGAAACTAGTTTTATTATAAGCAGTATGATATATGAAGTATAAGTCCATTTTAGGAACCATATATCATTAATCTCACTATAGATGGACTTATGTATTTTTTGATAACTTTTCTAACCTTTTGTTTGAGACAGATGGAATGACCCATCATTCTATCACATGATCTGCTAACACATCACGGATGAAAAATTCAACTTCATTTCTTTAAGAGATAAAGTGGAAATTTTCCAAAGAATGACCAACGGTGAGACTATACCGAAACCACGAAAGTATTTCTTCTAATTCCAATTTCATCAACTTTAGGGAAACGATCTTGAAAACCAAAAATGTTGTCCTAGTGCTCTTATATCTGATAAATCAGATTGTACCTTAGATCATCACAAATTTATGGCTTTGTGATTGTTGGCTTTTCCATAGCCATGTTCTCTACCACTCTCCATCAGAACATGATGGTTAAATTTCTCTTCCATATCCATATTTTCACCTATATGGAAACCCAGTGATGAGTTCATTTGGGTAACCGTTATATTTCATACTTTAGTTTTTAATGTTCAGTTTTGGTATTTCTTTTTACGATGTGGGTTTTTAAGAATAGTAAACGTTTTATAACCCCAACGAATTTCGAGGGCGAAATTCATTTTAAGGGGGGTAGAATGTAACAACCCTAGATTTTATAAGATACATTCTTTTTAATATCATTCATATCTTCTATTGTACGACACACCAAGATTATCTTGCGCTATATACAACACTGTATTAGCTTGCAGTATACGCAACACTTTTCTTGGCTCTGGTTACACACAATTTCATGTTCGTTTGATAGAAGTAATTCTACGCAACATTGAGTGTATATATATATATATATTAAATGTATAAATGAAATGTGGTTGGATTCTGTTATACGAAACAATGAAGGATTCTTTCACAACATGCAACCCTGACTTGGCTTGCATTACACGCAATCGCGACCTTCCTCGATAGCGTGTGTTTTATGCAATACTGGGTTTTAATAAACAACGATATATTATTATAATATTGTCATGAACTAGCCATTATGAATAGTGTTAACTAAATTTTTAATTTTATAACATTATTATTCATCTTACACATTTTCTAGAACATGGTATAAGAACAAAATAAATTTTTCGGGTAAAATAAGTATTTTTCAAAAAATGTAGTTTTGCCGCCTTTTGATGGCGCACACACTTTAAATCTAGTTTTTGACATGTTTTAATTTCAATTTGAAAAAATAAAATTCTTCTTTTGAATCATGATATAAAAATTTACATTAGATAAAGTTTTGATATTTTTCAGATAACTTTCATATTTTAATGAATAGTAAAAACACGCTATATTTTAATTAAAAACAACTTTTTTCATCGTAATATCTTATGTGGTTAAATTATAATATTGAATGGTTTTAAAGTATAAATAGAATATATTTTTACCATTTAATATAATTTATGTCATTAGCATTTATTTTACCTTGAATTCGTAGGTTAAATCAATTCAATCTTTTGCAATGTTTTAAAGAAAAACCATTTTCTTTCGACAACGGGATAAATTTTAATTTAATTTCTACAGCTGTTGTGTATTGAATTTGTAAAAATGGATTCCATATTTGGAATCAGTGGGTCCAAATTATGTTAATAATCTACTTTTTATTTTTGGGCATTATGAATAGTAACTACGGTAAATTTTATTTACCATAGTTAAAGGTAAATCGAGTAATTAAGGGTAAATATAATATTTTAAAATTACCCTAACAAATGTAAAAATCCTATTGGATGACTAAAAGACGACCCATATCACCTAAGGGTCAGATTAGATTCATTTAATTAAATTTTGTCAATGAAAATAATTTAATTATTATTAAAACCAAAGAATGTGACAACATGTCACTTTCTTAAATCTTATAAGTATAATAATTTTAACCTAGTGATAAACTTCATGAAACTTCAAACATGAATAGTCTCAAAAAATCTAAAACAATTATCTACATCATAGAAATTTATTTATAATTTTTAGGGATTAAATTATTATCATTAATTTCGACACAAAGATGATGCAGTAATTGTCTTATTAATGAAATATTGACATAATTGATGTTATAAATGACCAAATAAATGTAATTTGAGACTTTTTATGACATACACTAATTTTCTAGGTTAATATGACATGTTATTGTTCATTTAAGTAACTTTTTTCGAACTTATCATTCTGTTATGAATTTCATAAAAATCATGTACCAAATAGTGTCAAAATTGACATAAAATAGTTTTTAAAACAAATATTATATTATTAATTGTTATTTTATTCCTAAAATCTAAGGTTCTGACAAATGACTTAGATAAGATTATATATATTAATAATAAACAAATTGGGGTTCTTTTGGCTTGATATAGTAAGTTTATTAACCATATCGTGTAAGAAAACAAAAAGACACAGTAAAAGTTAAATTATTTAACTTAGAGTTAAATCTAATTGATAAGGTTAAAATAATAATCTAAACTTGTATAAATCATATTGGATGAGAGGATTTAGACCCATCCCCACCTTATCCTAGAAATAAATCAATTTGGAGATATTTAAAACTGAACTTGACTTTATAATAAAATAATATTTTTTTGTTATTCCAAAGGTGCCCCTCTCCTCCCTTATAAAAGGGCACCTCCTCCCTCTATTCATAACACAACTTTGAGCCTTAAAGATAGGCCAAACCCTGCCAAATTCTCTTCTCCACTTCCCTAGAAACATCCTAGAGGTTCTGGTCATCCTCAAAGACCAATTTTAGTGCCCTAAGAGGAGGTCTCAAAAAGGCGCTTCAAAGAAGAGGTAATTTCCGTTACCGATTCTTTCACCTTTATTTCTTCTTCCACTTCTACTTATTAGGTTGTTTAATTATGAAGTAATAACATCAGTATCACTCATATACTGATATGTTATTATAAGTATGAAAGAATCCTAATTCACCATCTATCCATCCTATGGAAAATGAAATCACCGCGCGTGCGTACGTACGGAATACCGTCTCCACGCCGTGGTGTAATCTGTTTTTCCACCAACACCTTACATGGATGAGTATTATGGTGTAAAGAATAACTATACATAGTTATTATAACATCATAATGATTCTGATATATTGTATCATCCACTCCAATTCAATTCAATAATTATGGAAATGATATCATCGCTCGTGCGTACGTACGGACTACCGTCTCCACGACGCGATGAGATTCATTCTCCATGTTAACCATTTAAGAATGATTATAAAGTATATATAAGCAATAATAATGAAATATATGACATTATAAAGCTACTGTATTTATGTGTATATATATGTATGTCATCTACTTAATTCCACTCAATTCAATAAGGAAACAAAAATAGCATTCATGCGTACGTACGGCCTACCGTCTCCATGAACGGTGTATTTCTTTCAATTTATCAATCCATTATATATATGTATATTCTGAATATATATTATATATAAATCATGTTTTATATTCTATAATTAAGTAATAATAATCTAATTAATCATATGAATAATTACAAGTTAAAACATGAACGACAAATGAGACGATTTTACCCAAAACGCTACTTTAACATGAATTTACAAAAGAACGGGTAATATAAAGTCATTAGTGAACCATATATGATATAATAACAATGAATATGATTCTTTAATAAGTCAATGACATTATTTAAATCATTATACAGGAGTTTCGGACACTTACGAAGCAAATCAGACCTAAGGTAAGGGAAATATCACAATCTCATTTTTATCCGAGATTGTTTATACTTTGGTAATTTACTGGGGTGTATTTTATTATCCACATCCATGTTTCCTCAATATGTAATATTATTTCCATTCACCTAAAATTGTTTAAATCCAATTTTACCCTTTGGTGAGTTTATAGTAAAAGATATGAAAGGAATCTTTTGTCGTTTTTTGTACGAGGTACTTTTTGACTTTTCTGACAAAAGTACGAGAAGAATGTTTTTTTTAACTTAAACGGCACGAGCGGATTTTTACGGTTTTATAAAGACTTATTTTCAAGAAGCTTCCTCCAAAATATTTCATGACTATTTTCAATAAAATCTCTTTCTTTTAAAATTGCATGATGTTTTGTGAAAAGAAATTGATTTTGAAGAAGAAAGGATATTTTCATCAAGAATTCATTTCAAGTGTTTTATCGAAATTATTTTCCATCTAAGATAATAAAGGGTTTTGTTTCTATCCATATTTTTACATTGATTTGACTATGTTGTGATGGAATTATGTTTATGAATTCCTTTATCTTATATGAATGGTTTTATGATGTCATGTTGTTTAAGAATCCCATTTTTATTCAATGGGTTATGCAATGATGAATGATTTATGATTTTGTGGCACACATAAGAATGGTATCATTATGAGATGGGTGGGACCTATATATCCCTCCAATTCATTGGGTAAAGATTTTATATCTCATGAGATAGACATGGCTGGAACGGTAGGTTATACCGGTTCAGTGAAACAGGACTGAAATGAGGGTGACTCGGTTCAGAAAGGGACTTTGTCCACTAAGATAGTCTTGGCAGTGAGTCTTGACTAACAAGAAATGATTCTCTATGATTATGTGTGTATGCCACAAAGTTTCATGTTTTAAGTTATGATTATTGTTATTTCATTTCACTGCCATGATTTATCCCATGTTATGAAATTATGATCTCTTTTTCAGGTTAAGATTTCCAAAAGTTATGTTCTTGTGTATACGATGTGATTGATATTTTTTTTGTTTACCCTTACTGAGCATTTGATCTCACCCTTTTATGTTTACTTTTCCCCAGGATATAAAGAAAGGGTTTAGGTATAAAAAAAAGAATATCTTTATGGGAGATGTTGAAGATCTTTCACCAGGATTAGAAGATTATATTCTGAGTTTCCAAAGACACTAAACTATTACGATCCTTGTGTGTGTTTTTTTGTTATGTACTATGTATTCCGCAAATGTAATGTAATGTCAATGTACGTCAAGCTTTGGGTCTCTACAGGTAATGTCCAGTGAAAAATGATAATAAGAAATTGAATGTTTCAAGAGAATGTTAATGACCACAAAATCAGTAAGAGATAAAATATTTCCATCAATTCATTAGAAATATAGGATGTTTAATAAAATAATGTCCTTTAGAGAATAAAAGAAAATGGAAGTGAACATTTTAAAATTAGTTTTCATTAAATATTTTTCTTTGTAAAACCATTCAAAAGTTATAGAAGAATAAACATATTTTTTAACCCTTATAACATCAGGAAAATCCATTAACTCCATATATATTAAAATGAAATATTCATTTTCACTTTTTGTAAAGAAAGTAAAAAATTACCCTTTCAGAAAAAATTAGAAAGATTTATTTCAAAAAATTTAAAAATTCAAGGATAATAGAAAATTTCCTTCAAAAATAATTTGGGTGAATAAATATGATTTTTTAAAACAATTTTTCAAAATATATAAATGGAGGAAAAATATATCTAATCTAATGATAAATAAGATCTACTTTTCTTTTTAATATTTATTTTCATGATTCAAGTTCCAAAGAGAAGAAAAATTGGAAGAAAAATGTAAACTCTTTAAATATAAAAAGTATAATAAAATATATGAAGTTTATGAAGTATATATTATAATATTCCTTCAATAAAAATATAAACAATCCCAAAATAATGAGATTTTAAAATAAATTATTTACTCTTTGGTAACTTTTAAATTATAAAACCCTGAAAGTGTAAAATTGAATAAAAAATTTAATAATAATTAATAAATATATATTAAGGTTAAATATATCAAAGGGGAAATATATACACCCCATACAAGTAAATATGTGCATAATAACAAATATGTCTCAATGGAGTGGAAATTGAGATGAAATCCCTTACCTCAAGTTTGGCTTGTTTCAAAAGTTATCTAACCTCATGTACAATAAATTTACATTTATTATAACTATATAAAAAACTTCTATACATACTTATAATATTATATATGATCCACTTATAACATTTCAACTCCCATTTACTAATAATTTCTTATTAAAATCATTGTTTCTGAGTGTTAATTATTTCATTTTTCTTGAGAACTTCAGTTTGATATTTTTGGTCCCCATACTTTTATTATTTTTACATAATATATAGAATTTTAATCATGATATAAATATAATATATATTTATTATATATATTTATATATATTTAGAGTCATCCATAAAAGGTAGAGATAGAAAAATGAATTACACCGTTCATGGAGATGGTAGACCATACGTACACGTAAATGATTTTTTTTTTACTTTTTGATGGATGGAATGAAAGAAAGGTAAATAATATTTCAAATCCTATAATTTTAAGATATTAATTTAAACATGAAAAATGTGATGAATTTTTTTTCCTAAAAATTGTGTTTTAAGCCTAAATTTGGCTTGTATCAAAATTATGTAAAATTATGATCCTAATGAAATTAATTAGACTATTTTAAATCAAATGGAACTTATATTAAATTAAAACTAAATCAAAAATAGAATTTTACTTTTTAAAATACTTGATTTAAAGAAAATAAATTATAGTTTTACAAAAATAATTATTTTTCACTACTCACTGAAAAAAATATATTTTTAGAATAATCCCAAAAATTAAACCTAATCTAATATTAACATGTTTATTTAAAAAATGATATAAATTTAATATAATAATATTCCAATAGTTTTTTATTGTTTTTTAAACTCAATGTTTCATGTAAAAAAAGGTATTAAAGAACTATATTTTTAAGGATAAATATATCATAAAATCTCAAGGTGTTACATCAGGAAGATGCCGAACCATCTCAATTAAATTTCATAAATACTCCAAAACTATTTAATTTCCTTTATGGAGGCCATATAAGTCCCTATATATTGGTACTTTCACATAATCTAGGAAGTACCAATGGATAAAAATTTCTTGAAGCCTTCTTAAGAATGGTCCCCTTTTGGCTTGGTCCAAATAATGGGCTTCCACCACTTCTAGAATGGCCCTTCTAAGATAAAGGTTGAAAATTTAATCTTACGTGCCTCAGGAATATTGAGCTGAACAAAAATATTCTTGATATATCACATCCATGCTTTCGATCCTAGATAATTTTGTTCTCTAAAAGAATTTATATTTTTTAGTTCTAAGATGAAATATCTATTCTTGGGTAGAAGAGGCAGAATAATCTACTCAGTTACTAGAGTAAATTGACCAATCAAACATGAAAAATAACGTAAAAATTTTAAATACAAAAAGTACCAAAATTAAAAAATTTAAAAAATTCAGAACTATATATAGTTTGGTGAAACAATATGTAAAACAATGAACCAGCCATTCATGTGAAACTGGAAGCTTCCCAACATTGGATACATGGTTTGTAAGTAGTTTTCTAGACCATGCACAGTATCCATATTCCCCCTAGGTTTACTCCTAATTTCAATACATTCATGATGTTTCCCAAAATTACCCCACAAATTCTCATAGGAAACCTAATAAATACTCAAATAAGGACTCAAAAACTCAAAAAAAAAAATACAAGAATCAATTTTTTTTTCAATATATACACCTCCCAAAATTCCATGGAAACTAACGTTTCATCACAAAAGGTGGTGATTAGGCACCTACTCACGACTAACCACTTGAGATTTTATGTCCTAGATCATATCTACTAGTCTCCCTAAATAGCAAGAATTCCTTGATATTATTTTTTCTTGAACTAACCAAGGATACCCCAAATATGGTCCCCCGATCCGGTCCATAGAAAGGACTAAGGCACATTCGCAATCACCCTAGGCTAGAAACAAGCATAAAGGCATCAAATGGTTACTAGTGGGAATGATTTTTTTTGAGGAATCAAGAATGGACCAAGGAATTTCAACTAAAAATCTAGTATGACCTTTCTTTATATCCAATTTTTCATTATATATACAAGTAATTTCAATATAAATTAGATACCAAGTGAGACATATAGTAAATAGAAAATCTCATGTGAAAATAAACTAAGACTAATTAACATGAACAACACCACAAAAATCCAAAATAAAAACAAGATTGATACAAGATAAATAAATAATGAAAGGAAGCTGAAGTGGATGATACATGGAAAGTACCCAAAATAAATAATATAAAACAAGACCATAACTACACATATCCATGCACAAGAAAAGTATCTTTACATGAAACCTCTAATGAACCTGAATAAGAGATAGTAACCAATCCCTATATCCAAGATGAACCATAACTAGACCTATAATATAATAGACATGATAAATAAATCCCAATACGTATCCTCCCGACACCCCACACATACCCTTTAAAAATGAAAATATTTCATTCTAGTTTGAAATACATGTTAGAAAGAAAGTTTTTCGTTTCCTTCTAAAATAAGTATCAATTGATTCTACTTGAAAACATTACATCTTCAATATGAGTTGATATTTTTGATTTTAAAATTATTATGTAAAACATTTAAGGATTTTAGAATGGTATAAAATGAATAAAATAGTTTAAACACCCATTTGAGAAAACCCCATATTGGTAAGAATAAATGAAAATGGTTTTCTTATATAGAAATTAATCAATGATAAATCAAAGATATAATATGACTAGAATAAATACAATCATAATCATCATGGGACACCCAAGATCCTTATGTACAATCTCGGTTAAGGATAACATAACTAATATAGACTAATGATATATATAAAAAACCCACCCAAACATTCGATATCACCTCTCCTAGAATAACTGAGGGGTAGATCCCCTAAGAAGTGAATAATCATGACACATGGTCCACTAGTAAGAGTGTGATACTAAATTAGTGTAGCATGTGCACCCGAAATTCCCCCTTAGCGACCCATTACTTCCCATGAAATATAAATAGAGGCGATGAAAGAAATTATCACATACAATATAATCATAACAATGAAATTTTATGAATATTAGCCTCACCTTTGAGCACCCTTCACAAAAATAGTAACTTTTTCACCAAGGATAAATACACAATATATATATTATCTCTTCTATTGTGACAATTTATAACATTTCAATTTCCATAAATTTTCACAATACACTAAGGGAAATACTTCAAGGGTAATATATTTTTAAAAATATTTTATAATGTACACATATATCCTTTTTTAACACCATGAAAACAATTTATGAAAATTACATTTAAAGTCAAATCACATAAATCACATCAAGTCCTCTCATGGATTTCAAAACCTTTCATTCATTTCAAAATAAAACTAGTACACCCATATTTTAGTTATAAAACTTTTTATATTAGTTTGGGAACCAAAACATTTATAATAGGTTAGGGACCCGCTTTTTAATGATCTAATTGAGCATTTCAACAAACACTTGGTTTGTATGGAATATTAAAATGGATTTGATCTTAATATTCAACAAGAGAACCTTTTCAAATTTTGTCAAATCCATGAAGGAACTATTTTTTATTTTCAAAACTATTAATCATAATTAATAATGTTTAGAAAACACCTAAAACATAGGTTAGAAACTATAATAAATCATAGTTTTAATTTAAATTTACACATGTAGAGAAACCTACCTCAAATTCACCAGTTTAATTAATCACAATGTTAATTCACCTAAATGAGTAAAAAAGGTAACCAAGAGGCCCAATATAATTTTTAAAAAATAAAACACCCATAAAGAATCAAGAAACAGTGAACCCTCAGTTTCCATGAACTTACTATGGAAAGAAAAGTAGAGGAAATAATTAAAAGGAGGAGAGGATAAGTAAATAAGTCGAGATAATTTAAGGGGTCTTACCTCGAAGTATCAATCTTAACACTCAAATAAATATATAATGATCACCATGGAAAAGTAGAATCTAAAGGAGTATCACATATGAGTTGAGGGGTTAAAAATGGGTTGAAAAGGGACCTTAAAAGGATGTTAATTTGAAGATGGAAAATATATAATTCCATAAAAATAAAATAAAACTGGACATCAACATGCCATGACATGGTCCTAATCACCGTGGCATGGCACACCTACTCCGAGTAGCCTTGTTGGCCTGACCAATATTATAAAGGGTCCTCCCACTTCACTAATTTGGTCAGTGAGCATTACACACATACCATAGGGCACCCTATAGTGCGGGGTTTCCTATGGTTCAGACAAAATAATAGATTGAACAAAACATGAAACAAAAAAACTCTATGTTTTTCATATAATCTTTCTATTAAGAGACCCAAGCTAACACCAACCAAAATTATATCTCCCATGATGTGGTTGATGTCCACATTTTCCATAGGGAAACTTATTTACGAAGAAAACCACTAAAATTAGTGTTTTAAATGAATCCCTGCCCATTTCACCACCCATACCAGCACCACACCCATTTTGGGATATCACCACGTTGTGGTGAGGTATTCCACCACCCAAAACTACTCATCAAGCACAAAAACATCTTTCTTACAAAAATAAAAATAATATTTACCTAAAAGACTTGAAAATAATAAAAATAAATCAATAAATAAAATAATAGTAAAATTAATGGTTGAGTTGTGACACCATGTGTGTCACCTTAATCCATCCTTCAATAGACCAACGGTTGGTGACTATAAACAAGTTGGTATACCACAAAATATAGGAATCCTTTTCCTATATCAACATGAAATAAATTCATACATCTAATGAATAAAATAACTTGCAACACCAGTAGTGTGCATGTGTGTGTGTTTTCATGTTTGTGCATGTGGGTAAATGAATGAAATTTATAAAATTATTGTATGAGACATCAAATATAAGTACACTACCACATAGGTAAATACCAATGAAACCATACAACTTACAATCCTTGGAATTTAGAACACGCATGACACTAGAAAGATCCTCCTTGAAACATATACTCCTAGACTGATATCTATACATAATGGAAATTAACATTATCATGAACCACATAGATCCATTATATATTTCAAAGTGTCATCAGGTTTTAGCTCTGAATAAGGGACACTAACTCACATCTGCTAAGAGCATCATAGAACTATGAATCTCTTGAAGAAAAAAAACATATGTGAAAATAATTCCAAATTAGGGGCGATTATAAAAATATATAGTAGGACACCATAAAAATCAAGAAAGAAATACATAACAATAGACTAGATAAAAGATCTTAGTATGAGAGGATAACTGGGAGGAGGAAAATAAAATATGATCTATATATACTCTAAATATAGAAGTTTTAGAGATGAAAAGTATCTGGTATTTATGATCCAATCCATGAATATTGCACCTGATGAGTAATTGGATATTCTTAGGGTATTGAAAATCCCACCAAGTATGAATTAGATATCCTGATTGTACATCCCATCTCGAGGAAACCATGAGGAACCTCAGGAGTCATAATATTTGAAGCATCTTATCTGCCCAACCTCTTTAAATTCCACACCACCACTGAAAATAATAAAGGAGGACCCACTCCTCACTATATTATGCACATCTATCTAGGGGAACCACACCCTATTGTCCACAACTTCCAATATCATGCCATTGTTCTAGAAGCACATAGGGAAACCCACGCTTGACCAAGGATAGATGTTGGTTAATAGAGTATTAAACCCTACTACCATAATCACTCTAGTTATGATAAATCCAAAATAAACTCATATAAACTATATTGGGGGATCCAAAACTCATTAAAGGGAAATGTATAAACAAGGGGGAAACCAACCCCAGTAGAATATTCATTCCTCGAGTAGCACATAAAATATAAGGAGAGGATATGATTTTATAGAAATACGACCTACACACTAAGTACCACACAATAAGAACACTGTATATGGAGGTATCACAAAACATATAATATTAACACATGAAGGATAAGAGATAGGTACTTGACCTATAAAATGATTTGATCATCACCCATGATCATAGTCACAGACCCTACCGATCAAAATTTAAAACCCTCCTATACCACCTCTCAAATGGACTCATATTCCTAAATGGATTTCATCATTTCTTTCTACATGAAAAAAATTCTTAGGATATACAATTTATTTTCTAAAAATAGATACTAGGTGAATATTTTATGAAAAACATCCCACAATGGAAAGTGTGGTTTATGTGGCATGCTAAGTGGGGTGAGACACACCCCATTGAGTGTGCTGCACATTCACTCATGCATTTTTCAATATAAAAAACCATCCTATTATGGAACGTGCTGTGAATATACAATCAAATATCTAATAGGCTAGGGTTTTGTGACTAGAACTGAGTAGGAATATCAAAAACATGGGATTATTTTGCCTAAGTACCTACACCCATGCACACATCTCTAAGCCCATATAATGATGAAATGTAAAAAAAACTAAACAAACATGCATGAATACATCTAAATCCCACAACCATAGTATGGAAGGAAGTAAGGTAAAGTAAACATGTCCAAATAAAATCCCCTCAAAATATTATGAAGACAAGTCAAACCTAAAAGTAATCTGGGGATTGCTATCAAGGTACCACTGGAACAAACCTCGGTCTGTCCGGTCTCACTAAGAACTATCTGGTCCTAGTCTGTCTAGGATTCTATCAAAAGGTTGATCATCCTCACAAGGCATGAAACATATGGACAATTCCTGTGTAGGGGTGAGTATAACAATACCCAGTAGGATACCCCTAAACCACAATGCTTACAATAAATAATATTATTCAGATCTATATAAGTATATGTCTACATCACATTTCACAAGAATATCCAAATATACTCAAAAAATACACATAGACTAAAGGTTTTCAAAATCTTAATGCTAGCTTAGGATTCCAGATCATAGGTTCCATGTAGTAATCGTCTAGTAGAACACACTCCATAGGTCTGAAAGAATTGATGACATTCTTCCAAGAGGTAATTCTCATCAGGTCTTTCCATTTCGAAGTACATGATGAAATTATGAAGATATACGATACATAGATGATGATCACTACCAAGGCCATGGGGGTTTACCAAAAACTCAATATGTATTAACCTGATAAGTAGAAGATCAGTGCAAACATAGTGTTGGATATGAAGTTACCAAGAACTATACCTAGGGGAAAAAGATGAATAGAGGATTTAACTCTAAGACCTATGGAGGGATTCCAACAACTCTATCCAAGAATTCATGTTGATGGGATCATTTTCCTATGTGTAGGAGTTGATTACATATTAACCCTTAGGGAATGGATAGGGGTACATACCATAACTAAACTTGTCTAAGATATAGAGGACAAGGGCTCCAAGTTAATTTTTTAGGAGCACAAAACATGTAGTAGGGTTACACACCGTGTCCCTTTGACCTTGGGCCCTTCCCATGTAAACGGACAATGCTCATTTCCATGTCCGTGAAATAGTACACAACATGTAGCTTCCCATGTACTATACCCATGTACCGGTACACAGAAAATGTAAAGAAGGACAAGCAATGTTCGTGTGGGAGTACAAGGCATTCCCATGCATGTGTACTCCAACATGTGTCCATTTGCCCTCTGAAGCACACACTAATATCACCAAAGGAGACCATATTCCATGTGATAAGTTTAGACACCATGTGATACTTATCTCTTTCCAGAAACCCTATCCTCCACTACGAGGGCCCCACATGGTGTGTCACTCTGATTTGCATGCCGTTTAGTATGGAATTCTCTAGATTCTCAGATTTGGATCATGCATCTTCGACTATTTCTCCAGCCTTTGTTAAAAAAAACAGACATGATGGAAAGCCATGAACCATGTCACAATGAGTCACACCATTAAATATTAACACATTTCAGCCTTCAAATGGTGTTCTTCATTGCACACTGAATAACAAGAAAACCAGTCACCAACATCATTCTATCCGCTACGTCCTCCATAGTTGCATCACCATCATGTCATGATGAGCCTAAATCTATGATTTCGAACCATTGAACCAAGAATCAGGTGCACAACATTTGAATTTCTAGAATATGTCAAACTGTGGGCCAAACGAAGAATTCCCGCGATGAATGAAGAAAAATGGGAGAAATTCACAAACAAAAACAAAATGAATAAACCTTGACCAATTTTCATGTTATCCTTGATCCATCAATATTAGAAAAAAATATAAGAATCAATAATCATGATGGGATTTTCCCAAAACAACACAAAAAATAAACTCATCCCGCAGGACGATTGATCTGTGAATCAATCAGTTAGTTGATTGTTACATGTTCATCATAGAAATTAAGAAAGGGGAAAGAGTCAGATTAAAAAAATTTCCTACCTCAATTAGGATTGATCGCTAATGATGAACAAAGCATCATCATTGTCATTGGTGAGATCCTCCGATTCCATTACATGTTGATCACTGATCTACGATCCGATTGGCATTCTTCTGAGAGAGATCCTCCACCTCTCTCTCTAATATCTCTCCAACGGCTCTAGGTTTATGTGGATAACCTTTTAGTTCTATCATAATAATATAACAAAAGACACGTCATTCGCTGTGTTAAATAAATAAAAATAAAATGTTTTATTTTATTATATTATTCATTTTCATGCCTGCAACGACTTTTCCACAAACTCCCCACGTTGAAAAAGGTTATGTCATACCTAGGGTAAAACCCATGGTCTAAACTCAATGGTTCCCTCAAATTAATGATTTGGTCTCCCATTTATAAGTTATTCCAGTTTTTTAAGAAAACCATGTGCACATGCTATTAAATATATTTAATAAATTTTAAACATTTACTCCAAGCACACTGGGCCTCATAATTGAACACCATCTTAGCACATGGTCTCAAAAATAATCTATACAATAAAAAAATACATAGATAATACAATTCATTAAATTCTCCCCAAATTAGGGATTTATGTCCCAAAAAAGTAAAACAAAGGCTACCCAAAGAGATGTGGGTACTGAGCACGAATCTGAGCCTCTTGCTCCCATGTGATCTTCTGAAGATTCCCATGCTTCGAACATACTTGGTCTAAAAGAATAAGTCACCCAAAAGGATTATATCCTACAGATCCATGATCTATAATGGGTACTCAGCAAAGGTAGCTCCATCCTTGATGTCCATCTCACCCTAGTTGATAATGTGTGATGTGTCATGCATGTACCTCCTCAGTTGCGACACACGGAATACGTCATGTGCTCGGTCTAACTATAGTGGTAGGGTTAAGAGGTACACCAACTTTCCAACACTATGAAATATCTAGAAAGGGCCAATGAATCTCACAGATATCTTACCAGCCTAGCTAAATCTGCACAATCCACATCGAGGTGAAACCTATAGGAACACATGGTCTCCATCCTCAAACTCCAAAGGCCTTTTTTTTCTATATGTATAACACTTCTGAGGTCTTGCAGTCTTCATCTTCTCCTAGATGATCTGCACCTTCTCTGTAGATTCACTCACCATCATTGGTCGCATAAGTGACGACTCTCCAGGGTTAGTCTTGCAGAGTGGTGACCTGTAGGGTTTCTCATAAAAATATTTGAATGGTGCCATACTAATGGTGGAATGGTAAATTTGGTTGTACATAAACTCAACTAGTGGTAGGTGATCATCCCAACTATAGTCAAAATCCAACATGCAAGCTCACATCATTTCCTCCATAACCTAATGGACTTCTTTATCTGGCCATCAATTTGGGGGTGAAATGTTGTGCTCAGACATAATTGAGTCCCAAACACCTCTTACAATCCCTTTTATAAATGATATGTGAAGAAACCATCATGGTAAAAAATGACCGTTAATGGAACACCATAGATTTGGACTATCTTCTACACATAGGCGTGTCACAAGATCTATATAGAACTCAGCTCTTGAATTAATAAGAAGTGGTCCCACTTGGTGAGTTGGGCTATGATCACCTAGATAACATCATATCCCCTGGATGTATGTGGTAATCGCATTACAATGTTCATGTATATCCCATCCCACTTCTACTCTATTACCTAAAGGGGTTGATCTAAACTAGTTGGAACATAGTGTTAAGCCTTTACGTGCAGATAAGTAAGGTATTGAGAGACACACTATGCACCACCCTTCCTCATCCATGGCCACCAAAACTAACATCGAAGGTCCTGGTACATCTTTTCCACACCTGGATTTACCATCAAAGGATATGTATGAAACTCTCTCAGAATATCCCCCACAATTTCATTGCTACCATCGCATGTACCCTAAAAATAAAGATATGATCCTCACCTTTAGAAAATCCATTTGGAGCATGTTTAGTGGATATATGATCACTTATGGTATCAAAATCAGCATCCCCATTTTATGACTCCCTGACTCACTAGAGGAGTAGAGGATTGAAAACCATCAATTGGAGGTAAGCTACTCCATCTCCATCCAAAAATGACAACTACAATGAGGCCAACTGCTCCAACGCCTCGTTCAACAATTGAAAACAAGATCTACAACTGAGAGTATCTACTACCATGTTCCCCTTATTTGGAGTATAGGAAATTTCAAAGTCAAAATCCTAGAGTAACTCTATCTATCACCTCAATCTGAAGTTATGATACTTAAGAGAGAATATATAATTTAGAATATTGTGATCATAATAGATGATAAACCTCTCAACCATTATTTATTATTTCTAAATCTTTAGCGAGAAGGATACCACTACCAACTCATGATATTGGGTCGCATAGTTCTACTCATGCAATCCCAAATGACGTGAACCATAGGCAACCACCACCTTCCTCTACATCAAAACAAAACCAATCTCGGTTATTGATACATCGTAAAAACTTACGGACTCGAAAATCTCTTTTAGTAGTCTCAAGATTGAATCCCTCTTCAAAATCTTCCCCAACTACTGAAAATACAGATGGAATCTCTCTACCCACATGAAAGGCTACCACTTTTAGTTCAAAGCTATCATGGGTGCTGATATCTTGGAGAAATCATGTATGAATCTCTTGTAATATCCTGCTAACCTAAGGAAGCTCCACACCTCCATCATGCTCTTGGGTAGCTCCCAAGCTAACACTTCCTCAACCTTGTATGGGTCTACTGCCACTCCATTTACTAAGATAAAATGTCCGAGAACATGTAACTTCTATATCTAGAATTGTAACATCGAGAGATTACCTTAAATTTGGTTCTCTTAGAGTACATCTAGAACCATCTTTAAGTATCTTGTGTGCTCCTACATATACACTGAGTATATAAGGATATTGTCGATGAGGAATACCATGAACCGGCATAGGAAAGGTTGAAAGATCTGGTTTATGAGTCCCATGGACAGTTTTAGGGATTTCGTCATGAAAAAGGGAATTAAAAAGTAATCATAGTGACCATAGCGACATCTGAATTTCATCTTCGGTATATCATCACCCCATACTCGCAACTAGTGAAAGCCTGACCTGAGGTCCACCATTGAGAACCATCAATCCCCTCTCAACTGATCAAAGAGGTCATCAATATTTGGCAGTGGATACATTTTTTTCAGGGTCACATGGTTCATGCACCAATAGTGCACACATAACCTCAAGCTCCCATCCACCTTCTTATCAAAAAAAAAACTCAGGCTCCCCATTGTGAAACACTGGGTATAACAAATCCATTTCGTTATAAGTCCTCTAACTACACCCTCAGCTCATAAAGCTCAGTTGAATCCATCTGATATTCTGGTATAGATATCAGTGTTGTATTAGAGTGTAGATTAAGGAAAAATTATATCTCTCAGTGAAGAGTTAATCTTGGAACATCCTTAGGGAATATTTTTTTGAACTCTACCACCACTACAAGAAACTGGGAACTCATAACATCCACTACACCAAGGTTCATTCTTGGAAACTGGTGAGTAATTGGTTGTACCCTCTTATTCATGAGTTCATGCTACGTTTACTCTATTTTGTTTTCACCAACAAAGGATAACCTAGTCCCATTGTTGCAGACACACCACATCCTCCACATGAAACAATCAATTTGGGCATGAACTATGGATAACCAGTACATACATAAGATGATGTTGTAAGGTCCAAACCTTTCTATAAATATATCCCAATAGAAACTATCACCTCCAAGAGTTAGGTAACACAATAGTTATAAGTACGTAATTTCAGAGTCATCTCTAGTAGGAGTCTTCAAGTGAAAGGTTCAAGCCAAAGGATAAACCAGAATCTGTAAGTCTCAAACAAGATATGGGGAAAAAAGGAATGAATAGAACCTATGTCTATCAGTACTGCATATAAGGTAGAAAAGACATAGATCATACCTTAAACCATTCCCCGAGTCTCTAGGTTTTAAGCCTTGACCTTCTGCAGATGTCCTCACCCCTGTCCTCCAGCTCCCTGAGACTGGAATGGACCACCTGGGGTGGTTGTGGTAACTAGTCGAAGCATATAAGACCTTATTTTTTTTTTCACTTATCTTCTTTTACACATCCATCAACCTGCAGAACATTCTATTCATACCACTATATCTACCTTGGTGACCCATCCATGGTTTCTCTGCCAGTTATACGGTGAGTTATAAGATCTTAGGAAGTATTTCCCCTACCGTCACATGAGTAGATTCACCTCTCCATGGGCTGACTTGACCCATACTAAGATCCATGAACTATAAACCCTCTATACTGGTGCCTCATACTGAAATGTATCACATGTCTAGGCCCTTGAGAATGACGTCGGATCCCTACTACTAAGGTATATAATCTTTCTTTCCCACTACCAACAACCACTGGATGTGTCTTCTCTTTAGTGTATTGTATTTACATGTATTATTTATAGATATTATATGGATTATTTTCAAGACCTGGGGATAATATGTCGTGTGATTCCGAGGCCCGGTGTGACCGAAATAAATTTTTGTAGTATATTAAATATATTAAATATCATGTGCACATAATTTTCCTTAAAAATAATAATAACTCCCAAATAAGAGCTTGGATTAGAAATATGAGGCCATCGTTGAGTTCATAATTTGGATTTGATCCAAGGAGCGACATAATCTTTGTTAGAGTAGGATGTTTGTGAAATTCATTGTGGGAATAATTAAATGAAATAAATGAAATAAATGAAATAATTAATTAATTTTGTTTAATTTTTGATAAATAGAGTGTTTATACTTTAAATTTATGGTAATAGAAATTCCTTAGGGTTAGCTTCTCAAACCATGGAGATTTTAAATAACTGTTAGAGAGCTTTTTTGGATGATGACAACAGAGTGGATTTTGGATCGAAGATCATCATGCAAACAGAGTTCATGGATCTATTCAATGATGGAAACATAACCATTCATTATCAATGATCGATCAAAACTCTAGGTAAGATGTTTTTATTTGTGATTTTCACCCCTTTCTTTAATCTCGGATGAATATAGATCAATTACACGAACATAATTGATAGGTGCATCATCAGTATAATTAATTTGATGGATTTTGTTTGTTTTTTCATCTTGATTATCCCTATTTATTTATCTTTTTATATGATAATGAATTGAGGCCAAACGAAAAATGGTTTAGGTTCATTCCTCACTTTTATGGCTTATGGATTTCTCTCTTCGTTCTTTACACATTCATCGCAGGAATATTTCTTTGGACTGTGGTTCAATGGATACTTGATATTGAATTATTGTGTGGCCATTATTCATCACAATAGATCGATACCATGCATGTGGTTCATGATAGATGGTGCAGTTGAGGTGTGACGATGGTAGTGGATGATCGGAAGAGGAGTAGATGGATTTTTGGTTCTCGTTCTTCCATATTTTTAGTAACGGTGATTCTTTGCTCGATAGATCATTTACCAATCAGATTTAGATCTCAAGAATCTGATATCTGGAAACTAGAGATCTGGACGAATTTAGATATGTATATTCCAATGAGATCAGAGGTTACAAAGGTGTGTATATCAAAGCATAAGTGAGCTCACTGATTCTAGAAAATCATGAGCAACACAACGTGTAATATGGCGTTACATGATGTGTGACCCCCTAGTTGCGATGTTAGGGTTTTGTCCAGAGTTAAGAATTACTAGGAGTGTGAACCCCACCAAAGGGTATGTGAACCCTTCCATGTGACTTGGCATGTACTTAGAAGAGTACATGGACACAGGTAAATGTAGTGAACCAACCCAAGATAGCCCAGAACATGTGTCTTCTACTAAATACATTGGCATGATTACAAGTAATCAAGCCGTGAAGGACCAATAAACTTAGTAGTCTTGATAAAACAGATACATAAATGATTATTTCATTACAAATGAATGAATTGATTACAATATATATTATTTATTTTTTCTAAATAAATAACTCAGAGGATAATTCTAATCCATCTAGTAAAATATATACGTATCTTTCATAGTACACTACTTGGATTTATAGGCAAATAAACATAATAAGGGTGAGCTGAAATGATTAGTAAGGAAAAAATATAGCAGAAGCAATAATGATTCAATGAGAATAGTCAATATGAAAAGGTGAATAACTGAACACACATTATATGTAATAAATAAACTAAATGGAAGTACATAAGAAATATGGAAAGGTAATACTGGAAGCACATGACATTCAAATAACTAGATAAGGAAATATCAATAGGGAAAGTTTGGAAACTGAAAAAAAAAATTCCATTTATTCAATGAACTGAAAATGAAATGTATCCATAAATATGTCGATGAATTATCTCATGGATGAATAATAAATGAATCCTGAAAAAGAAACTCATCTATTTATATATTGACATAAAAATCTCATGGGTGAATAATATCAGAATATAAATGATGGAAAATCTTAATTATTGGATGCTGTGTTTCCTAGGAACATAGTACCTTTACGATCAAGACATTTCAAAATAATATCTACAAAATTTATGGTATAATCCCATCTAAGGTGGCTATTCAAATGACTCATCCCATGAGACTACCTATGGATTACGGGGCTTTCTATAACCGAGCCCCACCTGTGTTGTACTAGTCCAAAACAGTCCTCATATATCAAATAATCTATTTAACAGTGTTCCTTATCTAATATCCATATGGAGTATAATATAAAGATTAATCAAAAAACATTAAAAGTATACACTATATGTAAAATTGTATATGGTTTTGGAAATAATATTATCCATGATAAATTAAATGGATAATTTAGTGGAAATTCAAAGTTCAATGATCATATGAAATTGAATATTTAAAGGGGACTAATAAATAAATCAAGGAAGTGAATGTGAATACTAACCTTGGGAAAATAAGTCATAAACCAACTATATAAATATTTAGGATAGTATCAACACAACAAATCCCATGTGGAGTAAAAATAGAGGGTTATTGTCATTGATGAAATAAAAGAATATATTTTAAATATATTCCTGAGGAAAATATACTTTTCTTTTGAAAAACCTTTTGAAAATACTTTTCTTTAAAAATAATCCTTTTATACTTGAAAAGGACTCTTGAAATAAATAACATTGGATGAATCCGAACATATCGTACAAGGTAAAAAGACTATTCCTTGTGTACGACAAAAGATTATAAAATGTATCATTAGAAAAGAGACAAGAATATTCCTATGAAGCATTGGAAAAATAAAAAAAGGTAAAAATGTCTTTACTAAATAATTTTAGGCACATTTTTGAAAACATTTTAATAAAGCAATGTTTTTAAAAGAAAACACGTTCTTCGACTAAAGAGATAAATAAAGTCAGGTTTTCTGAAAAACATTTTCTAAAATAATTTTAGTACCAAATAATTGAATATTGGTACTAATAATAGAACAATATCATTAATAACCATATAATAATAAAATTTTATATTTAAAAATGGTTATATAATTTACTCTAATGGAAATACCATTGAAAGATCATTAAAGTTATTGTTGAGGAAAATAATATTTAAACATCCCAAAGTGTCCCATACCACGTTGATTATTTTAAAACATAATCGTTATGAAGGAATAAAATTGTATGGATGTTTACAATATCATGAGATTACTAATATTCATGATATATCTTGTAAAACGAAGTACATACACCAATTAAAATAAAGTAGGTGCATAACAACAATTAATCCTCAATGGAATGTAAATTGAGACAAAAATCCCTTACTTTGCATTTCCTTTCGGGGGAACATCGTTTAAATTCATGTATAATAAACTTATATTAATTTTATACTTTATTAAGAAACTTTTTCATGTTTATAATTATTTTTATTTTACTTATTACCTTGTTGTGTACAACTACTCAAACAATTAATTTTACATCAAGTGTTTTTGACCAAATTCGGTTTATATGTCAATATAACTATTATTGATAAACTATGGTCACCGGGTTCATTATATAACATTTCTAAAATAATAACCATGAAATAATTATAATATTTATAAATCAATTATTCCTCTAAAATCAATCATTAAATATGGTTATGAAAAAATAATTAACATTACAATCATGGAGACCGTAGGTCGTACGTATGCATGAGTAACGTTTCCATTTTTAATAGTCATTATAGAAAGAAGGCAAGTAACACCATATCATTACATAATGATAATTATAAAATAAATACCATATTATCTAATCATACATACTTATATAAAAAATTATGTTATAAAAAAGTAATCACATCATGTCGATGAGGGGGTAGTCCACACGTCCACGAATGACGTTATCTCTTTTAAAGATTATGAAAGGGTAATAAATGAGATTATATATATATATATATAAATATATAAATCAATATTATACTTCCATAAATATAATTATTTCATTGATATCATATATATGTTGTCTATGTCTCATATGTTTAATTAAAATCATCCTTTATACATTCCATGTTTAGTGTGAACGAATCGAAACTCTTTGAGGGGGCGATAGTCCTCACTTCCTCGAACGATGTTATTGTATTCACATAAAATGGAAAGTATTAAAGTTAGGTGTAATAAAAGGATTAAAAAAGTATAAAAACACAATAAATATTATATATAATATATAAATAGAGTTTCTATCATAATGGCCTCCATGAGAGGTGGTAGGGAAAAATTGAACAATCATCATTTTGTGAGGCAGTATTTCTCCGTACACAGAAACATTATGTTCATTACCCATTAGATGATGGTGTCTATAATTTTAGCTAGAAATATCATCATAAAAAAGTCATAATATACTGATTTTAATTTTTTTGTTACATAATAATAGAATAAGAATATTTTAGGTGTTGGAGAATGGAAATGAAATTAGAGAGGCTGAGAAAATACATTAACTTTTAATCAGGTAACTTATTTTCACTTCACCAAAATTCATCCATGGAAAGTATTATTCTAAAATGGAGTCTTCTAGGTATAGGTGACAGATTTTGGGAGGCCATTTGGGTTGATCTTGGCCGTACTTAATTGGTTTTATAGGTGTGAGGAATGGTTAGAGGTGGTACCCTTTTATAGGGAAGGAAAATGACTCACATGGTATTTATGAAAAGAAGTTAGGTGTACACATGTTCTTACCTAAAAAAAGTAATAAAAAACCATCAAAACTCATGAATTAAAGTTTAATAGACGAAATATTTCCATACAATGGGTGTTGGAAAAGTGGATAGGTCATTTGGGCCCTTAAACATATGGTTTTTGTCCATTTTAAGTCTAATTACCCCTTAAAAACTGTAATTAATTTTAATCACTTTCACAAATCATTTTTGTCAAAAAATAAATTTACATTATTATAAAAAAATACTATATTGATTAAAATTGTGTATGTAATATTTTCAAAATTCAAAATAACAGAAGTGACAAAATTAGGATTGATGCTAATCTCACAGACAAACAGATTAAATAGTTTTAGTAGAAAAATGTTCAAAAGATTTTTAGGTTTTTATATTCAATTTAAAAAGGTAAATTGATTATAATGAATTAAATGGTATTAATGTGTGTATAATTTCTCTAATTTTTTTTAAAACAAATTTATAATATAATTTCTCATTAATAATTATTTAAACAAAAAGGCAGTTTTAACTAAATTACAGTATTTGTCACTATTCACTAAAAATGAAGTTTCTAGGAAAAATCACAAAAATTTCTCCTAGGATAATTTTGAAATTATGAATTGAAAAAATGATTATTTTATTCAATTAAATTCATAAAGGTTTCAAAATTATGTTTTAAAATAGTTTCTCCATTAAAAGTCGATAAAAATGCCTTAATAAAAATATAGGTTTTTATGTGAAATATTGAGTTTTCTCTTATCATATTCTTACAAAATATATTGGATGAATATCCAAAATAATTTATTAAATATGTAACATATTTATTACATTAATACTACTCACTATCTATAATTAATTTAATCTATTAGGGTAAAATACTTTGTGTGCATAAAAATAGTTATCTATAAAAATATCCATTTAATATTCAATTGGTTCTTATATTAATTTGTAATTTATTTGTATCCAATTATTTAGTTGTCTAAACCATATATTTTCATAATTTAGTTAATACTATTCATAATGGCTGGTTTATATATTATTATATTAAATAATAATGTTTTAATTAAATATTGTTTTTCAGTAAGACTCAATATTGCGTATAGAGCAAGGCATCGAAGAAGGTCGCTTTTGCGTGTAACACAAGATATAGAGGAAGGTTACTGTTGTGTATGATGTACACAAAATCAATGTTGTGTTCATGTAAGCTAACTCATTGTTTCATACAGTGAAATATATAGAATATATTTAAAATAGTAAATAAATTATCAAGTATGTTGATATTATATTACCTTACGCGCTTGCTGTCGCGTTTCATACACGCTATAGAATACAAGGTTCTTTATTTTTTAGGGAATTAAATTATCGCCACATAATTTAAATTACATCCTCAAAATTTAAACTCAATCTATGTAATATATCTTTTGATATTTCTTACATTGAAATCCCACATCGTGAGAAGAGTTCATGAAACATCCTCTAGAAAAGAGAGAATTGAAAGTACAAAGGTAACATAGAATACCATATAACTAGATATCTATGTAGGAGAACATCAGTGGAAGGTAGAGATAAATATTTTGAGGAAAAGTGTAAATATTTATATGTAGCGAATGAGTTAATCAATCACAAACATATGAATGATCAATGGAAATTTAAGGGCCTCACAACCAAAAATATTTAATGATTTAGAAGGCTATCAGTTCAACATAAATTTAGGTATTAGGATTTTTTTATTTCTAAGTAATTTTACCAATTTTGGGTAATACTTTTACTAACCAAGAATATAATGAAGTATTCCTACTTGATATGTTTCAATAACACATGAACAATCATAACTTTTGGTTATGCTCTAATCAAATTCTAATTCATTCCTTTACTCCAAAAAATTAATTACCCAAAATGTTTTTTCATGAATCAATAAAAGATACTTTTAAAGGATTTTAAGGCCTATAAAAGAGTGAAAAGTCTAACTATTTTATGTTAATTATCATTAATAACTAATATGGTTAATATATTAATCCCAAATCCTAAAAAGTGATATTACTGGTTTATCCTTAACATTCATTCATCAAATTTTTTAAATAAAAATAATGAAAAACCAACCAGGACATTTCATATGTCCGTGGTTGGTGTGAAACACTTATCGTTCTTCGATTATGGGTTTAAGTCACATGGCCATCCCAGATTTGATTGGTTGTCACCGGGATTATAGGTTTTCCTTTTCTAAAACCATATTAATATAACATCCAAAGATAAATATGATCGAAATCGTTTAAATTAGGGTATTATATAAATATAATTTTAAATAATGTTTTCAATAAAACCTCAAGACATTTTATTTCTACATAGGTCCTTCATTGGTCTATGTATTATCCATAATATCATTTGTATAATTCCTAATCATGACACCTTATATTAAATCTAGAATATCTTAAGTTTAACCTTCATTATTGTTTGTCAAAATATTTTCAAGTTTTTCATAATATTTTGTAAAGAAAACATGGATTATCCTAAGTATATCCCCCATTAGTGTAAAACTAGGTGTGTATTAAGGCCTAATGTCACGTATCCATTTATCTCGAGTCAATCCCAGAGCACCTTATTGGAGTTATTACTCCTAGGTACATTTGTGCCAGAACCACATACACTTCTAGTATCCAGATATGGATGTATTACTAGGAAGTCCTACATAATCTATAAATTAAAAAAATTATAGGGTTTTCATCAATACTCATTCTCAAATTATACCTTAGGGTTGTGTTCTCTAATAGAGTTTTTCCTAAATCTATTTCCCAAGGTAGCTACTAAACTTCCTTTGATACCAACTATAGCAACCCAACCCTAGATAGCCTAGAGCCGGTGTCTACTACTAAATACATTAACATGATTACAAGGAATCAAGTCCCTAAGGACCAATCGACTTAGTAGTCTTGGTAAACTAGATACATAAATGATTATTGCATTAAAAATGAATACATTTATTACAACATAATTTTTATTCTTCTTTATAAATAAATAACTATGAGGATAACACTAATCCATTGAGTAAAATCCATGCATATCTTTCATAGTAAACTTGTTGGATTATTGGGGAAAGAAACATAATAAGGGTGAGATTAAATTCTCAGTAAGGAAAAAATAAAGTAGAATGAATAATTAATCAATGAGAATAGTCAATATAGAAATGTGAATAACTGAATGCATATTCCATGTAATCAATAAACTGAATGGATGTGTGTAAGCAATATGGAAAGGTAATAACTAGAAGCACATGCCATTAAAATAACTATATAAGGCAATATCAATATGTAAATTTAGGAAATTTAAACACATACCATTTATTCAATGATATGAAAATTAAATGTATCCATAGATATGTCGACACATTATCTCGTGGATGAATAATAATTAATTCCTGAAAATGAAATGCATCCATAGATATTTCGATGAAAAATCTCAGGGATGAATAATATCAGAATATAAATGAAGTAAATGCTTAATTATTGGATTCCATGTTTCCTAGGTACATCGTACCTTTACCGCCAAGTCCTTTCACAAGACGGTTTATAAAATATAGAGTAAAAACAAACCTAAGGTGGTTATCCAAATGACTTGTCCCATGAGACTACTGATTCTTCAAGGGGCTTTCTATAACTAGGCCTCACCCATGTCATACCAATCCACAAAATTCCTCATCTATAAAATAATCAATTTAACAATGTTCCTTATCTAATATCTATATGGAGTAGAATATATATATTAATGAAACAACATTCAATGTTTACAACATATGTAAAATGGTACATGGTTTAGGAAATAGTAATATCCATGATAAATGAAATAGATAATTTAGGGAAAATTTAATTTTAAATGATTATAAGAGATTTAATATTTCAAGGGGACTAATAAATAAAGCAAGGAAGTGAATGTGAATACTATCCTTTGCCAAATAAATCGTAAACCATCCAGAGTAAGATTAAGAATAATATCAATACAAAAAATCCCATGTGGAGTAAAAATAGAGGGTTATTGTCATTGATGAAATAATAGAATAGTTTTTTAAAACATTCTTGAGGAAAATATCCTTTTATTTTGAAAAAAATTGAAAATTTTCTTCTTTAAAAAACAACATTTTAAACTTGTAAAGGGTTTTTCAAATAAATGACGGCAGATGAATCTGTAGATGTCGTATGCGATAAAAATAATATTCCATATGTATAGGATTACTATGAAACATTAGTAAAAGAAAAAAAGTGTAAAAATATATTTACTAAATCATTTTAGGAACATTTTTTAAAACATTTTAATAAAATATTGTTTTTAGGAGAAAACCTGTTCTCCGACTAAAGAGAGAAATAATGTCGGGTTTTCTGAAAAACATTTTCTAAAACATTTTGTGTTCCAAAGAATTGAAGATTGGTACGAATACTTGAAAACTTTCATGAACAACAACAGAATAATGAATGTGTATATTGAATAATGGTTGTATAATTTCCTCAAATGGAAATACCATTGAAAGACCATTAATGTTATTGCTGAGGAAAATAATCTTTAAACATCCCAAAGTGTCCCATACCACATTGAAATGTTTTTAAACCTAATCCTCATGAAGTAATAAAATTGTTGAAATATTTAAAATATCATTATAATATGTATATTAATGATATATCATGTAAATGGTGGTACATACTCCTTGTAAAAGAAACTAGGTGCATAACAACAATTAAGCCTCAATGGAATGTAAATTGAGATAAAAATCCCTTACCTTGTGTTTCCTTTCAGATGAAAATTCTTTAAATTCTTATATAATAGACTTATGTTAATTTTAAACTTGATTCAAATACTTTTTCATGTTTATAATTATTTTTATTTCACTTATTACCATTTTCTATACACCTACTCAACCAATAACGTTTACATCGGGTGTTTTTGACCAAATTCAGTTTACGCGTCAAAAAAACTATTGTTGGTAAACTATGGTCATAGGGTTAATAAACATACCATAATTATCATATTTATACATCAATTATACTTTTAAAATCAATAATTAAATATGGTTATGAAAAATTAATTAACGTTACAATCATGAAGATGGTAGGCCGTACATACACATGAGTAACGTTGCCATTTTTCAATGTTCATTATAGAAAGAAGGTAAGAAACAAAATATCATTTAATAATGATAATTATATAATAAATAAAAAATTATTTACTCATACATACTTATATAATTAATTCTTTTATTTTAAAGGAATCACATCATGTCGAGGGGGCGGTAGTCCACACGTCTACAAATGATGTTATCTGTTTTAAAGATTGTGAAGGGTAATAAAGAAGATAATATATATATATATTATATTTCCATAAAGATAATTAATTAATGAATATAATATAGATTTTTTATGTATCATATGTTTAATTAAAACCATCCTTTATACGTTCTATGTTTAGTGTGAATGAATCACAATGCTTTGAGGGGGCGGTAGTCCACACCTCCTCAAATGATGTCATCATATTAATGTAAAATGGAAATTACTAAAGTTATGTGTAATAAAAGGATTAAATAATTATAAAGACACAATAAATATTATATATAATAAATATATAAAAATAGTTTCCATCATAATTTCCACCATGAGAGGTGGTAGGGAAAAGTTGAACAATCATCGTTTCATGAGGCAGTAGTTCACCGTGCATAGAAATATTATCTTCGTTACCCATTATATGGTGGTGTGTGTATTTTTAGTTAGAAATATTAGCATTAAAACATCCTAGTATATTTAATATACTTTTTTTTACACAAGAATAGAATAATAATATTTTAGGGGTTGGAGAATGGAAATGAAACTAGAGAGACTGAGAAATGACATTTCCTTTTAATCAGGTAACTTCTTTTGGTTTAACCAAAAGGAATCCATGGAAAGTATTATTACCAATGGGGGATTATAGATTTAGGGGAGGGATGTTGGGAGGAAATTTATGTAGATATTTTATGAACTTAATAGGTTGGAGAGGTGTGAGGAATGGGTAGAGGTGGGGGCCTTTTATAGGGAAGGAAAAGGACTCACTTGGTATTCTTGAAAGGAAGTTTGGTGTACACATGTTCTTACCTAACCCGATTCATAAAAAACCAACCAAAATCATTAATTGAATGTTAATGTCCGAAATAATTCTATAAAATGGGTTTTGGATAAGTGGCTACGTCATTTGGGCCCTTAAACTTAGGGTTTTAGTCCATTTTTATGTCTAATAACACCTTAATCACTGTAATTAATTTTAATCACTTTCACTAATTTTATTTTCAAAAATTAAGTTTATATTATTATACCAAAAATATTATCTTGATTACAGTAGTTTATGTAGTATTTTCAAAATTAAAATCATAGAAGCGGAAAAATTAGGATTATTGTTAATCTTACAGACAAATAAATTAAGTAGTTTTAGTAGAAAAAGGTTCAAAAGGTTGTTTTGTTGTTATATTCAATTTAAAATGGAAAATTGATTCTAATTAACGAAATTGTATTAGTAGATGTATAATTTATCCGATGTGACTTTAAAATAAATTTATCATATAATTTAAAATTAATAAAAATTTAAACAAAATGGGAGTTTTTAACTAAAACACATTATTTTTAACTATTCACTAAAAAAAGAAATTTCTCAGAAAAATACAAACAATTAATCATAAGATAATTTTAAAATTATTAATTAAAAAATAAATATTATTTTATCAAATTAAATTCATAAAAGTGTCAAAATTAATTTTTAAAATTGGTTCTCCACTAAAAGGTGGTAAAAAGGCCTTAAAAAAAATATAGGGTTTTATGTGAAATATTGGGTTTGATCTTATGTTATGCTTACCAAATCTATTGGATAAATATAAAAAAATTTATTGAATATTTAACATATTTATTACATTAAAATCACTTAATAATTGTAATTAATCTAATTTAATTGGGTAAAATAACTTTTTGAGCATAAAAATATTTCTCTATAAAAATATCCTTTTAATATTTAATTGGTTATTATATTCATTTAAAATTTATTTGTAACCAATGATTTAGTTTTATAAACCATATATTTTCATAAATTAGTTAATACTATTCATAATGGCTAGTTTATATATTATTATATTAAATGATAATGTTTTAATTACAGATTGTTTCTTGGTAAGACACAATATTGCGTAGAGAGAAAGCCATCAAAGAAGGTCGCTTTTGTGTGTAACATAAGCTATAGATGAATTTTGTTGTTGCATATGATGTACAATAACTTAGTGTCACGTGAATTGCAAGATAACTCGGTGTTTCATACATTTAAATATATAGAATATATTTCAAATAGTAAATATATTATAAATTATTTGAATATTATATTTCTTTAAGTGCTTTCTGTCGCGTTTCATACATTCTATCGAATAAAAGGTTATTAATTTAGTTTTTTTGCGGTGTCACAGTAAAGGTACATGGCCAGATAGCACACTATGTACTTATACATGAACATGGATTGGCATACACGGGCTGGTACATGGACATGGCCTCATTACAAAGACACAACCAAGAGACACATGGAAGATATTGTGTGTCTCTACACACCTTGTACTCCTTATACAATTCATTTATATGGATACTATATATCATGTGAGTATTTTCCACATACGAAGGCATGAGGATAACTGGACACAATATGTACCCCTGGTACATGCTGTGTACCCCTACAAGAGTTCTTATGTTATTCATTTTCTTAGTTTGGATTAGTATAGGTTGTCTGTGTTTTTCTTGGTTCTTTCCAACAAGGGTACAATGCAGTATGACATCCATATCACTGAATTGGGATCCCCTCTAGAGGTTGAGTCTCAAATAGAGTTGTGGTGTCCCTCTATGAGACTAGAGTGTGAAACTCTATCATCCTTTGATCCCTATGAGGAGTTTGTTAGATCATCATGACCTTCCTGAGTAGGGAGTTGATCCTCCATCTAAAAGACTGTATTAGCAGGGTTTATGGAATCATTTACACATGATCCCATATGTAGAGAGTTTATCCAGATTGGGTTCATGGTGTCCCCCAACGGTTCTGGGATTGACCCCTATCTATGTATTAGAATCTTCTTAGACCAATGATCTTTCCTTGGGAGAGGACCAATGAGTTATAATTATTCATCGAGTGTCTATGATGATAGTTTGGATCATAGAATAGGTTCTCCCGAAATGAGTTTTTATTCGAGCAGAATCCTCTGGATGGAAGTTGGTTATGACCGCTTGGTGGCATGGTGTCTTCTCTTAAGTATATCTAGGTTTTTCTATTATACATTGATTTTTATATCTTGTATTGAGCTTACGGTACTTGGTTCTTTTTGTTTAGTGTTTTAATGGTGTCCTATCAAGTATTGTTATAATCACCCCTACATGGGATTTTTATGGATGTGTCATGTCTTATGCATATGATGACACTTTTGACGGTGTCCTAGGAGGATAGGGAATGAGTGAATTGGAGATGGAACATGATAGACTAAGGTGTTTTAACAAGAGCTTTCATTTGTCTTAGTCATGACCCTTGGAGTAGGTTGGAATTTTTACAGTTTTTTGTTGGGCTTGTATTTAGCCCCTTTTTCATTTTAGTACTTTTACTATCATACTATGTTGTGGGATCTTAGGTGTATGCATGAATTGTTTTTTTGTTTCTTCAAATTGTAGAATCTTTTGGACTTGGATATGTGTGTGTGTGTGTATAGTTAATTTATGCTAATACCTCATATTTGTGGGATATTCCTACTCAACACGGGTCCCCTGCCCTTGGATTATTGGAGGTGGGATTGGGGTAGTCATGGGTAGAACCTCGATGGGTCAGGTTACAGAAGAGTGGTATCAGAGTAGTTAGTTCAATCTTAGGACCAGAGTCTGTGAGTTTGGTTTGGGGTAGTATTGTTTAGTATTTCAAGTTCGGATTTCAAGCCAGGGACTCCAGTGTTAGTGCAACGACTAACATATCCATACACCATTACTATGATCACCTTCCTTTTGACTCGGTATATGTAAACATTGATTGTATGGAATAATTTTGGTACATGAATCATATATAATTTTTTTTGTTTTCCATGTCCTCCTTGAGTTAGCTTTCAAGATTTTCTCTTTTGACTATGGTGCATCTTTTTTAATTTTAGGATTCCTCCACGTAGACAGCCAGTTAGGGCTCCACTATGTGATCATGAGGATGACCCACCTAGTGATGAGGCATAGATACATGGGCCTTTACAAGATATAGAACCTCCATGTGGTTTACCAGCTATACCATCACCCATTGAGCACGAGCTATATTTGGAAGCACCAGCCGATGATGCATGAAGGTTGAGTGAATTTCACAAATTTTAGAGGCAGCGACCTCCCATGTTTTGGGGTGAGATAGACCCCCTGGTGGCTAAGGACTAGCTAGAGTTATTCACTCTCATTTTCTACCTTTTGAGGATGTATGAAGATTAGGTGGTGGTACTCATGGTGAGGCTTCTTCAGGTATCCATTGGGAGATGGTGGATCTTGGTGACATTATTGCTTGATGAGATAGCTCTTTACTAGTCAGAATTTGAGTGTCTCTTAAGAGATGATTTATATCAATCCATGTTGTTATCAGTACATATACTGTATATTATACGTCTGTAGAAGGGAAGTATAACCATGATAGAGTACTCAGCGAGGTTTTCTGATCTCTCACGTTACTCCTTGGATATGGTGTGAGACCTACTCTTCAGAGTTCGTAACTTTGAGAGTGTATTGCACTAGGAAATTAGGGATTCATTAGCATCACTTTTCATTCCCACCTACGATGGGGTTCCTGAGTGAGATTTGTTGGTAGTGATATTTCTGGATGAGCAGACACTGATAGTGGGTGCTAGTAGTTGGAACCAAGTAGCTAACACCTCGGTAGTAGGTAGAAGATATCGATCACAGGGATCCAAGAATGTTATACTCTTCCGGAGATGATCCCAGAACATAGGACCAGTGGTGAAGGGCTCTCATAGAGGCCCAAATCATCCATGGGAGAGGTGGTTCTTCTATTGTGATGTATGGAAAAATTTGGCTCGATATTGCGAGACACTTCATACAACTAATCGTGAGATGGTCGATGGATTGTTGAGACAGACACAAAGGTAAGACCGGCTTTGTCTGAAGGGTGAAGGATGTGGTAGAGGGGCCAGAAGGAAAATATGTGGTGGTTGGAGGTTTGACCTATTACCACCACCACCCCCATGTGGTCTACTCCAGGCTCAGGGAGATGGTGGGTAGGGACAAGGCCAGCTGCAAGCTGTGGATTCCTATGACCCATAGTATCTAGGGATGATACAAGGTATGATCTATGTATAATATAATTTTATACAGTATTTATAGATGCATGTTCTAGTCATTCCTTCCTCACAACTTCTCTAGTTCGAAACATAGAGATTTTGGTTGAGAAATTAGATCGAACCCTACGATTTTAGACTTTGAATGGTGGTGAATCAGCGATTCTACACTTGTGATGATAGTGAAATATGATTCTTATAGGTGAGAGTATTGTATGAGATCTATTATTTGTAGAAATGAGGCCTTACGACGTCATCTTAGGTATGGACTAGCTAATCAATGTTGACACCTAGATCGACTATTTTAGGTGGTGAATGTGGTGTGTCTATAGTGATGGAATTATATTTTTCTATATGGGTGAAAATGAAACCTTGTAAAAGTAGTATTAGCTCAGGAATAGGAGAGTGAAACCAATTACTTACTAGTTGGATAGAATGACTCTTGAAGTTTGGATTATTTAGGATATTAGTTTTCTACAGTGGTGGATGAGTATGAGGATGTGTTTCCTGAGGACGTACCAAGTTAATCTCCCCAATAAGAGATAGAATTATTCATTTACTTATATCCTAGGATGGAACCTATTTCTGCAACAACATATTGAATGGATCCTGTAGAGAATCACGAGATGAGAGATAATTTGGAGGACTTATAGGAGAAGATATTTTTGAGACCTATCATTTCCCCCTGGGTAGCCCCAGTGTTGTTTGTAAAGAAGAAAGATATGATCTTGAGGTTATTTTTTGATCAATGGTACTTGAATCAGGTGACTATGATGTATCCACTACTGAGGATTGACAACCTATTTTATTAGTTGAGAGGGGTACGATGGTTCTCAAAGATTTTCCTCAGATCAAGGTATCAGCAGCTGTGAGTATGAGACAAGGATATACTGAAGACAACATTCTGATGTCGCTATGGTCACTATGAGTAATTGGGGATGTTGTTCAGCATGATGAACACCTCAAAAGTTATCATAGGAATCTTGAACTAGATAATTCATCCTTTCTTAGATTGGTTCATGGTGGTCTTCATTAACGACATCCTAGTGTATTGAGCATCCAAGGAGAAGCATGTGAGGCACTTGAGAATGGTCTTGGAGACACATAAAGAGCACCAAATTTATGGGAATAACTTCAAGTGTCAATTTTGTATTTGATAGGTCTAATTTCTGGTACACATCATCTCAAAGGCTAGAGTAGAAGTAGATATAGCGAAGCTTGAGACATTTATTTCTTGGGAGCCACCCAAGAGTGTTACTGAGGTACAGAGTTTCCTTGGGATGGTAGGGTACTATCAGAGGTTTGTAACTGACTTATATAGAGTTTTACAACCCTTAACATCTTGTACTTAGAAGGGGAGACCATTCATTATGATGTAAAGGTCCCAGTAGTGATTTTAGGAGTTGAGATAAAGGTTGACGAGCACTCCCATATTGATATTTCTAGGGGAGGGTGTTGAGTACGTAGTGTTATACTATGCAATAGAGATTGGACATGGTTGTGTTATGATGCAGAGGTAGGATTTTATTTCCTATAGTTTATGATAGTTGAGACCACATGAGTAGAACTACATTACCCATGATATTTAGTTAGTAGTAGTAGTGTTCGATTTGAAGATGTGGAAACACTACCTGATGGGAAAGTAGTCTATAATTTACTCTGAACACAAGAGTATCAATTATATATTCTCTAAGAAAGATATTAACTTGAGACAGTGGAAATGGATAGAGTTCTTCTAGGTCTATGACTTCAATACTTTCTATACTCATGGGAAGAGGAATGTGGTGGAAGGCTCTCTCAGTAAGAGATCTTGTTCTCAGTTGTTGGCTGAGGCATCATAGTTGTTAGCCCCATTTAATTTGTCCTTCATGGACAAGGACAATGCTTCATGTATTTAGTCAATGGTTGTTACCACACCACTTTATAGAATGTCCGGGATTCTCAGCATGAAGATACTAACTACGAGTTCTTACATACTAAGACATCCACTGGACATACTCTTTATGGATATTCTAAAGGTAGGGATCATGTTATCCTCTTCAGAGGATGGATGGTGGTACCTTTTACATTACAGTTGGAGGTGTTATGGGAGTTTCACACATCCCCTTTGGAGGTACATCAAAGTGTGCAAAATATGTACCTAGACCTCTGAAATCAGTTTTGTGTCCAGGTATGAAGAAGGGAGCTGTAGAGTTTGTCTCTAGATGCCTCACTTGTCAGCAGGTGAAGGATAAGCACTATGTTCCAAAGCGTTTAGATCAAACCCTTGAGGTTATAGAGTGAAAGTGGTATGGGATATCAATGGACTTCATGATAGTGTTACCATGTATTCTTGAGGGACATGATGCCATCTGGGTGATCATAGACCGACTCACCAACTCAACCCACTTCCTATCCATTGAAGAGAAGAGTTTAGTATAGAGATTGGGATGCCTATACATAAAGAAGATATTCTGAATCCATGGGGTTCTCTTGATGATCATCTCCTTCCATGATTATTTCTTCACATATCAGTTATGGATGAGATTACAGGAAGCCTTTGGGACTCTTTTATGCTTGAGCATGGCATTTCACCCCCAGACTAATGGCTAGATAGAGTGGACCATCCAAGTCTTTGAGGAAATTTTGCAAGCTTGCATGTTGGACTTTGGCCAAATATGGGAGGATCACTTACCCTTGGTAGAGATTTCATACAACAACAAATAACAATACACCATTAGTATGGCACCATTCAAGGCTTTGTATGAGAAACACCACAGGTCAAAAATTTGTTGGACCAATCTTCATGAATTGGAAGTCATGGGCCCGAATTTTGTGTGAGCTATAATAGAGAAAGTGTAGATCATATAGGAGTGGATGAAGTCTTCAAAGAGAAATTAGAAGTCTTATGCGGACCAATGATGAATACCTATGGTGTTTGAGGAGGGATACCATGTGTTCTTAAGGGTCTCACCATGATGTGGATTCAGGAGATTTGTCCAAGGAGAAAATTTATCTCTGAGATTCATTGGTCCCTTCCAAAAACATAGTATAGTTGGTGAGGTGGCATATCGCTTAGCTCTACCCCCATTGTTGGACCAGGTACATGACATCTTCCACATGTAATAGTTGAGGAGGTTCATGCATGACCCGTCACATGTTATCGAATGGGGTGAGCTGGACATCAGGGATGGAGCTACCTTTATAAAGTACCCATTTGAGATTGGGGATCGGTAGGAGAGGATCATTTGTGGGAAATAGATTCTCCTTGTTTGTGTTTGGTGGCAGTACGAGAATCTACAAGAGAACACACACGAGTAGGAGGCTCATATTCATGCTCAGTTCCCACATCTCTTTGTATAGACCTTATTTTTTATTTTTAGTAAGTAAATCCCTAACATGGGGAGAATGCAATGTCCCATATTTTACATGTATTATTTATGGATATTATATAAGCTATTTTTGAGACTGGTTGCGGATACAACATGCGATTCTAAGGTATGGTGTTCCAAGAAAAAATTCTTAGAATACAATAAATACATTAAGTAGCACGTGCACGTAATTTTACATAAAAATTTGAATAACTCCCAAATGATAGTTTGGATAGAAATCCAAGGGCACCATTGAGTTCAGAATACGAGTATTACCCAAAGCATGATATAATTGTTTTTTCGTAAAGGGACGTTTGTTTAAAATTCATCGCAGGAATAATTAAATGAAATAATTAATTTATTTTGTCTAGTTTTTGATATATAGAGTGTCTATACTTTAAATTTATTGTTATAGAAATTCCTCATGGTTGGCTTCTCAAACCTCGAATATTTCATACAATCACTGGAGATATTTTCTGGCAGACAACAACAGATTAGAGTTCAAATCATAGATCTACGCACCAACAGAGTTCGTGGATCTCGCCAACGATGGAAAAACAACTATTCTTCACCAACGATCAATCCAAACTATAGGTACGATGTTTTTATTTGTGATTATTATCCTGTTCTTTAATCTCATATGAATGAAGATCAATTCCATGAAAAGAATTGATACACACATCATTTGTAGAATTAATTTGGTGGAATTTTTTATTTGTTTGTCTTGATTATCCCCCTCCATTAATTTTTTCTATGATAGTGAATCAAGTCCAAATGAACAAATACTGAGGTTAAATCATGGGAAAACCACTGCCATGTTGTTTTTGACGTGTATGTGCAGACAAAACGTCAATCCGACATGTGGTGTGGTCGGAATTTCTTGGTATACACTTCTGAAAGGTATGAAATCCTTTAAAAAAAGAGTCAAGGGTCAAAAATAGGAAAATGATGTTTGACTGACCTAAAATAATTGGAAAAAACTGTATATTTAATTGTGAAATATAGGAATCAACGACACATCCTTCCAAATTACGCTTTTTTTTATTATGGCCATAAGTATGTTTTTAGTGTTTTAAAACACTAAATCATGTGTGTAGTGGTGAAAACCATATAAAATGACCATGTGAAATCATGGTAAAAACACCATTGAGTTTATTTTGAAATATAAGACATGAATTGATATCAAAATCATTAAAATTTGCTTATTCTGTAAATTTCAAGAACACCATACATTGATTTAAAAGTAAATTAGAATATTTACTCATCGCTTTTCAGTTTTAACTATTGAATATTATCTTAAATAGGTATGTTTATGTTTTAAAAGTGTTTTTTCTTACATATTATTTGTTTTATGTAAAAAAAATTTCTATTCGATTAACAAAATAGCACATTTTATGTGCAGCATTCTGAATATATATATTTTCTTTTCTCTTTCGCATTTCTTTTCTTAAATGTTCTGGTTTTCATTGTAGGAGAAAGATACTGAAAATAGGTAGGATGTTGTGTAACACCGCGAGATTTAATGAAAAATTTTCTTTTAATTTCATTGATGTCTTGTGTTGTAAGCTACAACAAGATTGCCTTGCACTATACGCAACATCGTATGAGCTTGCAGTATACACAACACAATTCTTGGATCATGTTACACACAATTTTGATAGTAGTTATTTTAAGAAAAATTGAGTGTATATATATATATATTCAATGCATAAATGAAATATGGTTGGATTCTGTTATACGAAACAATGGAGGAGTCTTTCACAACATGCAACCCTGACTTGGCTTGCATTACACACAATCGCGACCTTCCTCGATAGCGTGTGTTTTACGCAATACCAGGTTTCACTAAACAATGATATATTGTTATAATATTATTATGGACTAGCCGTTATGAATAGTATTAACTACATTTTTAATTTCATAACATTATTATTCATCTTACACATTTTCTAGAATATGGTATGAGAACAAAATAAATTTTTCGTGTAAAATATGTATTTTTAAAAAATTGCAGTTTTCCCGCCTTTTGATGGCTCACCCACTTTAAATATTGTTTTTGACATGTATATAAGTTAAATTTTACCAAATAAAATTATTCTTTGGAATCATGATATAAAAATTTACTTTGGATAAAATTTTCATATTATTCTGATAACTTTCATATTTTAATGAATAAGAAAACACACTATGTTTTAATTAAAAACAACTTTTTTCATCGCAATAATTTATTTGGATAGATTATCTTTTTAATTGGTTTTAAATTTTAATTAAAATATATTTTTACCATTTAATCTAATGTTTGTCATTGTAATTAATTTCACTTTGAATTTGGACATAAACAAGTATCAATCTTTTGATAGTTATTGTTTCTTAAAAACACGCTATTTGTTTTGATAACGAGAATTAATTTTAAGATTAATTAATTCCACTTCTATGTATTGAATTTGGAAATATAGACATCATTTTTGAATTCGGAATATCAGATATATCTTAGGTTGAATTTTTGGTTTTTGTCTGAAAAACATTAATTTTTGATGAATAGTGAAACCACTTAGTGGTAGTTAAAAAACTGATTTTTTCATTTAAATGGAATTTTACCACTTCTGTGAATTGAATTTCAAAAATACGAGAGACACGGTTAATATTAAGGACTAAAATGTGGTTCAATGATATGAAAATATTTTTTGGTGAATAGTAACTTTTTATTTTTTTTACCACGGGTAAAAGTAAATAGGGCAATTAAGGGTAAAAATGATATTAGTATTACCCTAAAACATGTCCTAATTATATTGGATAAGTGTATTTAGACCAAAAACAACCTTAGGAATAAAATATCACCCTTTAGGCCCACTTGGATTAGATTAGTACATTTAATATTAATTTATTTAAAGAAGGGTTAAAATAGTTAAAATCAATGTTTAGTAAGTAAATAATTTTTAATATAAGGATATACATAAGATAAATTTGACTATAAATATTCATTATAAATCTAAAACGATTTCCTACATAATGATAATTTATTTATAATTGTTAGACATTAAATAATTTACTTTAGTTATGACACAAAGATGATGTTATTAATGAAATATTGACATAATTGATGTTATAAATACCCAAATAAATGTAATTTGAGACTTTTTATGAATTACAACAATTTTCTAGGTTAATATGACATGTTAGTATTGTTTTAGTTATCTTTGTTTGAACTAATAATTCTGTTATGATTTTCAAAAAAATCAATTACCAAATAGTATCAAAATTGACATAAAATAGTTTATAAAATAAATATTATATTTTAAATTGTTATTTTATTCCTAAAAATCTAAGGTTCGGCAAAATGACTTATATAAGGTTATATATATTAATAATAAACAACATTGGGTTCTTTTGTCTTGTAATAGTAAGTTTATTAATCTTATAGTGTAAGGAAAAAAAAAGACTCGGTAAAAGTTAAATTATCTAACTTAAAGTTAAATCTAAATGATAAGGTTAAAATATAAACCTAAACTTGTATAAATTCTATTGGATGAGATTATTTCGACCCATACCCACCTTAGCTTAAAAATAAATCAATTTTAAGTTATTAAAAACCGAATATGACTTTATAATAAAATAATATTTTTAGTTTTTCCTAAGGTGCCCCTCTCCTCCCTTATAAAAGGGAACCTCCTCCCTCTCTTCCTCACACCACTTTGAGCCTTCAAGATCAGCCAAACCCTGACAAATTCTCTTATCCACTTCTCTAGAAACATCCTATAGGTCCTGGTGATCTTCAAAGTCCAATTTTAGTGCCCTAAAAGGAGGTCTCAAAGAGGCGCTTCAGAGAAGAGGTAATGTCCGTTATCGATTCTTTCAACATTATTTATTCTTCCACTTCTTCTTCTTTATTTTTTCATTATGATGTAATAACATGTTATTATAAGTATGAAAACACCCTATTTCACCATCTATCCATCCTACGGAAAACGAAATCACCACGCGTGCGTACGTACAGAATACCGTCTCCACGCTGTGGTGATATCTGTTTTTCCACCACCACCTTACATAAATGGGTATAATCATGTAAATAAATAAATAATTATGGTTATTGTAAAGTGATATTGATTCTGTAATATTATACATACACTTCAATACAATTCCATGATCATAGGAATGATATCACCGCTCGTGCGTACGTACGGACTACCGTCTCCACGAACGCGATGAGATTCATTTTCCGTGATTAACTATTCAAGACTGGTTACAAAGTATATATAATGAATAATAATGAAATATATGGCATAATGAAGCTACTGGATTTATATATATATATATATATATATATTTCATCTACTTACTTCCATTCAAGTCAATAATGAAAGGAAAACAATGTTCATGCGTACGTACGACCTACCGTCTCCATAAACGGTGTGTCTTATTTCATTTATCTCTATATTATATATATATATATATATATATACTGAATATATATGATATATAAATCACATTTTACATTCTGGAAGTAATTAAATCATGATATAAGTAACAATAAAATCAAGAACAACAAGTCCAAACACGTACGATAAATGATACAATTTTACCCAAAACGATACTTTAACATGGAATTGACAAATGAATAGGTAATATAAATACCTAAGTGAACCATATATGATATAATAACAATGAATATGATTCTATAATAATTCAATGACATTATTTAAATATTATACATGAGTTTCGGATACATACGAAGCATATCAGACAAAGGTAAGGGATAACTATTCCAATCTCGTTCTTATCCGAGATTGTTATTCATAAGTATTTACTGGGGTTATTTCTATCATCCATGTCTATGTTTTATAAAAGTGTTTTAATGTATGTTTAAAGTCCTTTTTAATCATTTTGACTTTTACTACATGGTATGTAAGGAATCGTTTTTTACCATACGAGGTACTTTTTGACTTTTCCAAAAAAAGTACGAGGAGAATGTTATTTTTAACTTATACGGAATGAACGGATTTTTACGGTTTCATAACGCCTAATTTTCATGAAGTTTCCTATACAATATTGCATGATTATTTTCAAAAAAACCCTTTTCTTTTTAAATTTCATTGCATTTTGTGAAAAGAAAATTATTTTGAAGAAGAAAGGATATTTTCCTCAAGATTTCATTTCGAGTGTTTTATCAAAAATATTTTCTATCTAAAATGACATTTTTTTAATATGTTTATGTTAAAGTATAATGTATCCATTATTTACATGGTTTGATTCTTCTTATGATGAAATGATATACATTTTTATATATGGATTATGTTATGATGGCATGATGTTTAAAAATCCCATTCCATTACATGGGTTATGCTATGATGTATGATTTATGATTTTGTGGCACACGAAAGAATGATTTCATTATGAGATGGGTGTGACATATATCTCCCTCCAATGCATTGGGTAAAGATTTATATCTCATGAGATAGACATGGCTGGAATGGTAAGTTAATCCGGTTCAGTGTTACAGGACTGAAACGAGGAGTGAACTCGATTCAGAAAGGGACTTTGTCCACTAAGATTGTCTTGGCAACAATGCCTTGGATACTATGGAAATCATAACAAGTGATTAATGGTTTCCACAAAAACATGTTTTATTCCCATGGTATTTTATCATGATTTATGTTCCTTTATGATATATGTCTTACGTACTTCCAAGATTTATGTCTTTTCTCAAGGTTTTAATGTTTATATTTTATGTTAAGGTTTTTACTTTCAAATATTTATGGATTGTTTTATGTTCTCTATGTTTGCCCTTACTGAGCATTTGAGCTCACCCTTTTTATGTTTTATTTTCCCCAAGAAATAAAGAAAGGTTTTAGGTAAGGAAACAAAAAGGGGAAGATCGTTATCGGAGATGTAGAAGATCTTTCAACATGATTATATGTTTATATTCTGATTTTCCAAAGACACTAAACTATTACGGTCCTTGTGTGTCTGTTTTTTTATGTATTAAGAATTCTGAAAAAGTAATGTAATGTCCATGTACGTCAAGATTTCGGTCTCTACAGTTGGTATCAGAGGAGTGTTTTAGTCAACCTTTAGAAACTAGGATGCATGAACTTTAGTGAGATTCCTAGAGATATTTCTAAGGTCTGTCTAGGGATTTCCATAAGGATAAGTATATTTATAGGATATAGTCCTAGATCTAAGGTAACGATCAATGAATTTAACATAAGATTTTAGATATTTAGGCTACTCCCCCTTTACTATGTTGTTTTCCCTAGCATGATTTTTTCCTCTCACACTATTCTATTTGGGTTTTAGATGATGGCTGGAAGCCGAAAGAACCGTGTTGATCAATGCAATGGAAAATGAAATGATTGTCCTCTTGAACAAACAAATGTTATGGGAGATGGAGTGGAAAATATTATTTCTATACTTACACAAGCTATGAATCATTCTAGACTTCTAAATGAGTATAGAAGGGAACAATATTCTATTGAGTCCTTCATGAGGCAACGTCCACCTTCTTTCAGTGGGTCTTTTGATCCACTTGTTGCTGAACAATGGATCAGTGCCACTGAAATGATATTTTCAGTTCCTCAATGTTCTGAACATGATAAAGTCATCTTAGTAGTATATCGTTTGGAAGGTGAAGCTGATCAATGGTGGGATCTTATCAAGAATACGAGGCCAAGAGATGAAATTGAGTCCATGGAATAGGATGAGTTCAAGAACTTATTTTTCAATAAGTGATTCCCTCGTATTCTTCGAACAAAGATGGAGAAGGATTTTCTTGAACTAAAGCAAAAGGATGATGAATATGTTGGTACATACGAAGCGAATTTTACAAGGCTTGCAAGTTATGCATCTGGCTTTATCATCCAGCATGAAAGTAAAGTTGATTGATTCTTCAGTGGCTTAAAATAAAATCTTTGAAGGGCATTAGCTATAAGAGACTTCAGTAGCTATGAAGAAATTGTGCATTGTGCTATCAAGGTAGAAATGGAAGTTGGTGTTATTTATCCATCTCATGGTTTGGACAAGAAATGAAAGATGGAGTTCAAGGAGAAATCTCGAAATAATGGTGAAAAGAAGATGAATGTTTCCTTATGCTCAAAGTGTGGAAAGAAGTATTGTTGAGATTGTCTAAAAGGGACTAGAAAATGTTTTATGTGTGGAAAAGAAGGTCATCAAGCAGCTGAGTGTCGAAGTAATAGAAAAAGGGTTGCTAATGATGTGAATAAAGAAAATACTGTAGAGAATGCACCACAAACACTTCAATGCTTCAAGTGCAAGGAAATGTGGCATTATGCTAATAAATGCCCTAATCCAAGGGTTAGTGATGATCGACATGAGCAACCACTTAAGGAAAAGGACAAAGGGAATTCACATGCGATCACTATTGGAAATGTTGAATATGACAATGATGTGGTGGAATGATTAAGTGTTTATGTAATGGGATTCCAAAATAATGTTGTATATAGTATCGTGGAATATTGGAATATTTATGTATTGGTCTATTGTGGTTTTCAATAATCTTATGGTACCGATAACCATGGAAAGTGATTGAAATATTTTTGGAAAAAAGATGATATGCGTATAATGAAGGGATAAGGAGAAAATGAAATGTTTGATAGTATTCATGAGATCATGACTGATATATGGAAATAGTTATATCATGGTTTGAGTATATAGAATTTTGGGGTTTTAGAATGTGGAAAGAGTTAACTTTTGAAAGCACTCATATTTTCACTATGATTTAATGGGTATTCATTTTTCAAGAGAATACATGATTAAGGAATTCAAATGTTTGGAATGTGACCAACAAGACATATATTATGATATATGGGGATCAACGATGGTATTAACATGATTGTTATATGAAATCTCTGGTAATCGTTTTCACTATAATATGGGAGTGGACTGCAATATTATGGATAAGCCTAAATATTGGAATGGATTATGTTGGACATAAGTTAGTATTGTTTAAGGATAGAATTTTTTTCGATATTATTGATGGGATGTTATAGTAATGTAGTTTTTGAAATAGGACAACCTGCAGGATGGGCGATATCCCATCGCGTCGGACAAGGCTGTGGGAATCGAACCCACAACCGAAGTGCGACTGGCCGTTATTGCCTACCACTGGCCTACAGGAACTCCCTGTTTAGTAGAAACTAGTTTTATTATATTAAGCAGTATGATATATGAAGTATAAGTCCATTTTCAGAACCATATATGATTAATCTCAGTATAGATGGAGTTATGTATTTTTGATAACTTTTATAACCTTTTGTTTGAGACAGATGGAATGACCCATCATTCTAACACATGATCTGCTAACACTTCACGAATGACAAATTCAACTTCATTTCTTTAAGAGATGAAGTGGAAATTGTCCAAAGAACAACCAACGGTGAGACTGTACCAAAATCACGAAAGTATTTCTTCTAATTCAAATTTCGTCAACTTTAGGGAAATGATCTTGAAAACCAAATTTTTTTTCCTAGTGCCCTTATATTCGATGAATTAGATGGTACCTTAGATCATCACAAATCTATGGATTTCTGATTGATGGCTTTTTCATAGACATGTTCTCTACCACTCTCCATCAGAACATGATGGTTAGATTTTTCTTCCATATCCATATTTTCACCTATGTTCTCCTATATGGAAACCCAGTGATGAGTTTCTTTGGGTAATCGTTACATTTCATACTTTAGTTTTTAAAATTAAGTTTTAGTATACCTTTTTACGATGTGGGTATCTATAAATAGTAAATGATTTATAACCCTGATTAATTTCGAGGGATAAATTCATTTTAAGGGGGGTAGAATGTAAGACCCCGAGATTTTATGAAAAATATTCTTTTAATTTCATTGATGTCTTATGTTGTAAGCTACAACAAGATTGTCTTGCGCTATACGCAACACCGTATGAGCTTGCAGTATACACAACACTATTCTTGGATCATGTTACACACAATTTTGATAGTAGTTATTCTACAAAACATTGAGTGTATATATATTTATTCAATGTATAAATGAAATATGGTTGGATTTTTTTATACGAAACACAACCCTGACTTGGCTTGCATTACATGCAATCAAGACCTTCCTCGATAGCGTGTGTTGTACGCAATACTAGGTTTCACTAAACAATGATATATTGATATAATATTATTATGCACTAGCCGTTATGAATATTATTAACTACATTTTGAATTTTATCACATTATTATTCATCTTACACATTTTCTAGAATATGGTATGAGAACAAAATAAAATTTTCGTGTAAAATATGTATTTTTAAAAAATTGTAGTTTTCCCGCCTTTTGATGGGGCGCCCACTTTAAATCTTGTTTTTGAAATGTCTATAAGTTCAATTTGACAAAATAAAATTATTCTTGGGAATCAGGATATAAAATTTTACTTTGGATAAAATTTTCATATTATTATGATAACTTTCATATTTTAATGAATAATAAAAACACGCTATGTTTTAATTAAAAACAAATTTTTTCATCACAATAATTTATTTGGATAGATTATCTTTTTGGTTGGTTTTAAAGTGTAATTAGAATATATTTTTACCATTTAATCCAATGTTGGTCATTGGAATTAATTTCACTTTGAAATTAGACATAAACAAGTATCAATCTTTTGATAGTCATTGTTTCTTAAAAACACGCTATTTGTTTTGATAACATGAATTAATTTTAAAATTAATTAATGCCACTTCTATGTATTGAATTTGGAAAAATAGACATCATTTTTGAATTCAGAATATAAAATATATCTTAGGATGAATTTTTGGTTTTTTTCTGAAAAACTTTAATTTTTGATGAATAGTGAAACCACTTAGTGGTAGTTAAAAAACTAAATTTTTCATTTAAATGAAATTTTACCACTTCTGTGAATTTAATTTCAAAAATCCAAGAGAAATGGTTAATATCAAGGACTAAAATGTGGTTCAATGAGATGAAAATAATTTTTGGTGAATAGTAACTTTTTACTTTTTTTTACCACGGTTAAAAGTAAAAAGGGTAATTAAGGGTAAACATGATATTATTATTACCCTAAAACATGTACTAATTATATTGGATAAGTTTAATTAGACATAAAACAACCTTAGGAATAAAATATGACCGTTTAGGCCCACTTGGATTAGATTAGGACATTTAATATTAATTTATTTAAAGAAGGGTTAAAATAGTTAAAATCAATGTTTAATAAGTAAATAATTTTTAATATAGGGTTATACATAAGATAAATTCGACTATAAATATTCATTAGAAATATAATGATATTTCTTACATAATGGTATTTTATTTATAATTTTTAGACATTAAATAATTTAATTTATTTATGACACAAAGATGATGTTATTAATGAAATATTGACATAAGTGATGTTATAAATACCCAAATAAATGTAATTTGAGACTTTTTATGAATTCCACTAATTTTATAGGTTAATAAACCTTGTTAGTATATATTTAGTTAACCTTTTTCTAACTAATAATTCTGTTATGATTTTTACAAAAATCAATTACCAAATAGTGTCAAAATTGACATAAAATAGTTTATAAAACAAATATTATATTATTAATTGTTATTTTATTTCTAAAAATCTAAGGTTCGGCCAAATGACATATATAAGGTTATATATATTAATAATAAACAAAATGGGGTTTTTTTGTCTTGTTATAGTAAGTTTATTAATCTTATAGTGTAGGAAAACAAGAAGACACGGTAAAAGTTAAATTATCTAACTTAAAGTTAAATCTAAATGATAAGGTTAAAATAGAAACCTAAACTTGTCTAAATTATACTGGATTAGAGGATTTCGACCCATACCCACCTTAGCTTTGAAATAAATCAATTTAGGGGTATTGAAAACCGAATATGACTTTATAATAAAATAATATTTTTAGTTTTTCTTAAGGTGCCCCTCTCCTCCCTTATAAAAGGGCACCTCCTCCCTCTCTTCCTCACACCACTTTGAGCCTTCAAGATCGGCCAAACCCTGCGAAATTATTTTATCCACATCCCTAGAAACATCCTAGAGGTCCTGGTCTTCTTCAAAGACCAATTTTAGTGCCCTAAAAGGAGGTCTCAAAGAGGCGCTTCAAAGAAGAGGTAATGTCAGTTACCGATTCTTTCAACTTTATTTCTTCTTCCACTTCTTCTTCTTTAGTTGTTTCATTATGAATAAATAACATGTTATTATAAGTATGAAACAACCCTATTTCACCATCTATCCATCCTATGGAAAACTAAATCACCACGTGTGCGTAAGTACGAAATACCGTCTCCACGCCATGGTGAAATCTATTTTTCCACCACCACCTTACATAAATTGGTATAATGGTGTAAATAAATAAATAAATATGGTTATTGTAAAGTGATATTGATTCTGTAATATTATACATACACTTCAATACATTTCCATGATCATGGGAATGATATCATCGCTCGTGCGTACATACGGACTATCGTCTCCACGAACGCGATGAGATTCATTTTCCATGATTGACCATTCAAGAATGATTATAAAGTATATATAATGAATAATAATAAAATATATGGCATAATGAAGCTACTGGATTTACGTATATATATATATATATATTTTATCTACTTACTTCTATTCAAGTCAATAAAGAAAGGAAAACGGCATTCATGCATACGTACGGCCTACCATCTCCATGAACGGTGTGTTTCATTTCATTTATCTATCTATTATATATATATATATACTGAATATATATGATATATAAATCACATTTTACATTCTGGAAGTAAGTAAATCATGATATAAGTAACAACAAAATCAAGAACAACAAGTCCAAACACGTACGATAAATGATACAATTTTACCCAAAATGCTACTTTAACATGGAATTGACAAATGAACGGGTAATATAAATACCTAAGTGAACCATATATGATATAATAACAATGAATATGATTCTTTAATAAGTCAATGACAGTATTTAAATCATTATACAGGAGGTTCGGATACATATGAAGTATACCATACATAAGGTAAGGGATAACTATTCCAATCTCGTTCTTATCCGAGATTGTTATTCGTAAGTATTTACTGGGGTTATTTCTATCATCCATGTCCAGGTTTTATAAAAGTGTTTTTATGTATGTTTAAAGTCATTTTTAACCATTTTGACTTTTACTACATGGTATGTAAGGAATCTTTTTTTACCATACTAGGTACTTTTTGACTTTTCCGACAAAAGTACGAGGAGAATGTTATTTTTAACTTATACGACATGAATGGATTTTTACGGTTTCATAACGTCTCATTTTCGTGAGGCTTCCTATAGAAGATTGCATTATTATTTTAAAAAAAACCCTTTTCTTTTTAAATTTCATGGCATTTTGTGAAAAGAAAATTATTTTGATGAATAAAGGATATTTTCCTCAAGATTTCATTTCGAGTGTTTTATCAAAAATATTTTCTATATAAAATGACAATTTTTTAATATGTTTATGTTCAAGTATAATGTCTCTATTATTTACATGGTTTGATTCTTCTTATGATGAAATGATATCCATTTTTTTATATGGATTCTGTTAATATGGCATGATGTTTAAAAATCCCATTCTATTACATGGGTTATGCTATGATGTATGATTTATGATTTTGTGGAACACGAAAGAATGATTTAATTATGAGATGGGTGGGACCTATATCTCCCTCCAATTCATTGGGTAATGATTTATATCTCATGATATAGACATGGCTGGAACGGTAAGTTAATACGGTTCAGTGTTACAGGACTGAAACGTGGAGTGAACTCGATTCATAAAGGGACTTTGTCCACTAAGATGGTCTTGAAAGCAATTCCTTGGCTACTATGGAAATCATAACAAGTGCTGAATTGTTGCCACAAATACATGATTTATTCCCATGCTATTTTATCATGATTGATGTTCCTTTATGATATATGTCTTACGTACTTCCAAGATTTATGTCTTTTCTCAAGGTTTTAATGTTTATATTTCATGGTCAAGTTTTTGATTTCAAATATTTATGGATTGTTTTATGTTCTCTATATTTTCCCTTACTGAGCATCTGAGATCACCCTTTTTAGGTTTTATTTTCCCCAGGAAATAAAGAAAGGTTTTCGGTAAGGAAACAAAAAGGGAAAGATCGTTATGGGAGATGTTGAAGATATTTCAACATGATTAGATGTTTATATTCAGAGTTTACAAAGACACTAAACCATTACAGTCCTTGTGTGTCTGTTTTTTTTATGTATTAAGTATTCCACAAAAGTAATGTAATGTACATGTATGTAAAGCTTTGGGTCTCTACATGTTGACTATTCAAATCGATGACATTATTTATAAGGTAGTCAGGATTGTTCTTAGTTTCCAAGGTATGTAAAATTTTTATCAATTATTCTAATGTAATTATAATTTATTATGTGTAGTTTTAATTTTTGTTTTCTTTTTTGTTATAGTTGGTGAGATGACGCGGTAGGTTTTAGTTGATGACATGATGTCAAGGAAAAAAATATTATGGAGGTTGTGACATGGATGTATATTGGGAATGTGTTATTGTTGGACATATTATACATGTATATTGATAGATGTATGGGTTGACTTAGACTGAGGTTATGATGATTGCATGTTTGTATATGATTGTGGATGTACGATATATGTATGATAGTTTTATCATATATTTATGTTTTAGTTTATTATATGTTAGTTTATTTATAATTATAGTTTTTATTAATTTTTTTAAAAAATAAATTTAATTTATCAGCGGTTTTAAGTAACCACCACTAAATAAATATTATATAAAATGTTTAGTAGTGGTTATGCTTAACCAGTGCTAAAATAACCCATTCACAATATGATCCGTGGCAGTTTCTTTTATTTTATTTATATTTCCCTTTGATATTTTTTTATAAATAAACTACCTCTAATTAAAAAAGTAACCACCGCTAAATTCTCCAAAAATGAAACTTAATGAAACCACCGCTAAATTAAAAAACCACCTCTAAATTACTAGAAACCGTATAATACATGAAAATTTTTATAACCGCTACTACACAAATAAGTGGCAGTTTAAACCACCACATGTTCACAATAAGCCGCCGTTATTGGCCCGTTTTTTTACAGTGACACAAAACTTGGTTCCTTATTAGTAGATTTCACTACATCAATATCAAAAATCACCACATATAATTCAATTTGGCCATTATTACACTATTTTCTGAATAATAACGATTCATCCATAAAATCCTTGTCATCAACCAGATGATAATCAGTGTTCCATAATATTTTAAGACATTATAGATGTTGATATGAAATTGATGTAATTGATTTATCACCCTCAATTTTAACTGACTATGGATTATGTTGATAACTTCATCCAATCTCAAACAATCATGAATATTTTTCACTCTTGTAGGTGAAAAAATATAGCTAAAACCCTTCTCGGTATAAATTAACTCACTATTTCAATATATTTGTGCATACCTGATTACCAAGAAAAACATAATTAATAAAATAAAATACACTACATCATGAAATTTTTAAATTTTTTAAATTGGTTATGATTAAATAACTTAATTGATATTGAGACTTTGTCTATGGATTGGAATATCGTTATTGATAAACCAACCAAAACCTAAGGGGCTCCTAGAACGTCTATTATATCAGATTTTAGCAACCATCAGTATATTTCAAAGCATGGTGTAAAAATACAGATTCAAACAACAACACTTCTTTTCAAACACTCTTTTATTACAATGATACTCACATGAAAGGGAGGGGGTCTATGGGTTTTAGATACACAACTTTTTTTTTCGTAGAAACAAAATTCCTTACAGACTTAGAGAGATGGATGACACACTAGTCATAAATGAGGAAAAGAGAATGAAATTATTAAAAATTATATAATTGAAAAATTAGGACATTCAATTTCAATCATACATTGGTCGGTCATCTCAAGATCATCAAATTATTACAAATTAAATAATCAGAGAAAAAATACAACTTTCAATTTAAACCTTACATTAGATGGACACCTCAATATCATTAAGCACTCTAGATTGCTATCACGTTTTTTGAGATATTTATTATGTTCTAAATCTTGTATCATTACTTATAATTATATTTAATAAATAATATATATATATATAAATCTATTTATATTCATATTTTCACAAAGATTTTTCACTATTGCATGTGAAAAACTATAACTAAAACATTGATCGATATAAATAACCACACTTTTGAAGTATATTGATGGTTATATTATTACCAAATAAAATTTAATAAAATTCTATCTATTTTTGTACCACATCATCAAATTTTTCACAAATTTTATTTACTTATGAATAAATAACTATGAATTGATCTTGAGACTTATTCTTTTGATTAGTTTATCATTATTTGATAAACTAACCATGACATAAGGGTAAACTCCTAGAGTCCCTATTATCACATATTTCATCAACCATCAATCTCCTTTCAAATAGAAATTCTTTTTTAGAACGCCTCTTATCGAATTCCTTTTTCTTACAAAGTTACTCACATGAAAATGAGGGGGTCCAGGGGTATGAAATACATACCATTTTTAGGTAGACACATAGGTCCTTACATAAACAGAGACAGATGACTTAGAGGTTATCAATGAGGAAAAGAAAACATAATTATTACAAATTATATAACCATATACACAAAAAAAGACATGCAATTTTAACTATGCATTGGTTGGCCATATCAAGATCAGTCATTATGTACCACTCTTAACATGTTTTTACTATACTTATTATGTTCTACATATTATATAATTTTACCTATAAATAGATCAAATATATAATAAATATGTACACCTTCTTTCCAAAATTTTAACTTTTTAATGTGTGTCTGTATATATATATTAAATAATTAATTTTAATAATTTTAATTAATAAAACTAATATAATTTAAAATTACATAATTACCATTAAAATACTGTAAACTTATATTTTTTCAATTTTATAAAATTTTATATGTATATATAATATTTTTTTCATTCTTATACTTTATAAAATTTATGTAATTATATTTTATACTTTATTACATGGAAGAATAATTATTTATATTTAATATAAATTAAATTTATTATTTAAAATTATTATTTATCTTAAATAAAAGTAATATAATTTACTCTCACATAATAACCATTAAAATATTTTATAATTATCTTAATTTCAATTTTATAAAATTACATATGTATATATATATATATATATTCATACTTTTACTTTCTAAAATTCAGGTAATTATATTTTATGCTTTATTACATGGAATAATAATTATTTATACTTAATATAATTTAAAATTATTATTTATATTTAATAAAAGTAATATAATTTACACTTACATAATAACCATTAAAATACTCTACAGTTATGTTATTTTCAATTTTATAAAATTACAAACGTATATATAAATTTTTTGTCAAATTTCTACTTTCCAATATTAAATTAATTATATTTTACACTTAATTAGTTGAAATATTTATTATTTATACATAATATTATTTCAAATTATTATTTGTAGTAAAAAAAATTATACCATTAACAAAAATAATATCAAATAAATATTTTAATAAATTTAAATATTATAATTAATATAACTAGTATATTATTAATAATAAATTTCTTATAAAATATTTAGCTAATTAACTATGTGTATAGAATATTATAACGTAAATTTATATTACTTAAATATAATATATATCATATACATATAAATCTATTCAAATATAATTACTCACCATTTAAATTATAAATATATAAATTTTAAAACAATATTATTTCCCAAAATATAAGTTATATTTTATACATAACATTTCAATTATATAAACACCATATTTAAATTTCCTAAACATTCAATTTTAATTATATCATACAAAAAACAATAACTCATTCAAAAATTAAATCATAAAAAATAATAATTTATACATCCATACATTCATACATCAATACATATTAAATAAATAAATCAAACAAACAAAATAAATAAAAAAACTAGACAATTAAAATTTTAAATAGAAATTTTACCTTCCTAAAATCTGGAAATATATGTTGAGAAAGAATTCCAGTAGGGTTTTTCAGTATAATACAGAGGGTAAGAATGGGAAATGAAGGGGGGAGGCACCTCATTCTATAGAAATGGGGGGCCAGGAGGCACGAACCCTATTTACACATCCTTTGTAAAGTATACAAAAGAGACATGAGAAGGGTTAATGTTGTTAGGTTTGAATAATTCAAAGATACATAATGGGGGTGAATTGTGTCTTTTCGATAAACTTGACAGATTTTGGATTTTAAATCTCGTTGGGATTTATGCTTAGATGCAACGTTCTTTTCTATAATAAATATGAGAAGTGGATAAAAAGAAATGAAGAACACAATAATATTTTAGTGGTTTGGGGAAAAAATATCCCCTAGTCTACTCCACAAACTCTCTCTCTGCGAGCTTGATGATTTTCACTAGAATGGTCCTCTTATCACAAGACCTTCAAATCCACAACTGAGTACAAGAAATTGACACCTTTAAAATAAGGCTAAATAGAGCCTTCTGATTAATTTACAGGGAACTAGTAATCCATAGTTCAGTACAAGAAGCTAACACATAAGCACGATTGAGTACAAGTAGTCGAAACTCCAATAAATCAAAAGAGTTTTATTTGTTGATGGTTCAGGTTGAAACTTCATAGATGTAGAAAAAAAACTTATAATATATGGATCTTCTTCATCGAAAATAATAATCAAGTATGAATATATTAGAATAATTGTTTATTATAAACGATTTTTAGAAAGGAATATCAATAAACAACTGGTAGTAGTTACAATAATACGAGGTTGAAAATGTAGAGCTTCAAGGTATAACCACTTTTAGAAAATAACTGAGATGATCATTCTTTGTAGAAGTTCAATAAAAAGATATTCATAGAAAGTATACAAATTATATATTGTGTCATATCACACTCGAATATTGTATGTCAGCTATTTTACATGAAAATGATCTGATCATATATATAGAAAAAATATATTCTTTTTTAGATTTTGCAAATCTAAGAATGTCACCAGATAGATCAGAGAAATTCAAATTTTATTTTTTCAAGGGAGTCATAACTTCCCTTAATAATAGGAATGATTTTCTCTATTGAATACAATTATTTAAATCGATCATAATGATCCTTTGAATCGGTCATAAGAAATCATTGAGTCTTCTAGTAAGGCAATTTCAAAATACACGTAAAATAAATGATTTAAATCTCAGTTATTGAATAGAAAAAAGTAGGGTAAATGTACGTAATGATGAAATACCAAATGTAGGGTTGAAATGAATAAAATAGAGTTCCTTTGTGTAACATAGGGATACTTTACATATAATGGGGTTTATTTCAATGTATGGTTCCTAAATCATACTTTCAACTGATAAGAACGTAGGGATCAATAGTAATGCTGGGATGAGAATCCATACATTCATCCTTCCAGTGTAAGGTTGATTCCAAACATAGGGTTGATTAACCATACATTAATTCTCTTAACATATGGTTTAAAAAATGATTCAATAATTCTACATTAGATTGATATTTCATGTGTTTATTCAAACATAATGTTTTCGATTAATACGTTTACTATTCAGTGTAGGGACGATGATCCATACCATCCATCAACTTAGGGTAAAAAATCCATACGCGCAATTTTGATAATAGGGTTCATTACTTATGTTATGCTTATCAATGTAGGGTATGAAAAATGTTTCTAGAAAACACTAAAATGAATTCCAAACACTTGATGAATATTGATTGAAGATTAAAATCTTGAATATAATTTTTGAAGAAATATTACAAAGAATATTAATTTCCTAAAATTCACTTAAATTAACATCATTAATAAAAAACAAGGGTATTTGTGAGCATTAAAATAAATAATATTTATAGATTATTGTTGAGACACTACATTCCCAACACACGCTTCTCAGAACCCATATTATCAAATATGGTAAGCCCCATCCCATTAAAAAAATTAAAAACCACATAAAAAAGATCATTATTTGGATACATGAATTGAAACAGGTATGTGGAAAGCACTCCAAATAAACCCTACATGCTTACCCTATTGATTTGGGTACATCAAATGCCCAAAAAATGACTGTATATAGAAAATAGGCTATATGAGCAGTATAAAAATAAAGGATACATAGCCTACTTCCAGATTCATCCACATGCTAAAAAATATACTTTGAATAGATAAATGAAAAAATAATCCATTCAAAAATTTTAAATTTAAAACTCAATAATTATTTTATCAATAGAACAAAGAAATAATTAAATTTACAGAAGTATTAAATTATTAATTTAAGATATTAATTATTAAATCATTTATGTCATTATATTAAAAATTAAATTAAAACTTTGTTTTACTAATTAAATACAAAGAAACTAGAAATTGAATTAAAATAAAATAAAAATGTTAATTATTTCCCAAAAAAATAAATATTAAATTCATAAAACAAAAATATTATAATTAAAAACATAAAATTAATATTTTAAAATAAACAAAATAAATTTATATAATTTAATAAAAACAAAGAAATAAATTATATAATTAATCATAACGACACACTTAAAATTATTTTCCCATTAAATTTATTAATTACATATGGTAATAAATGATGGTTTGAAAAAATTATTCATTAATATATACATTAACCTAAAAAAGTAAAATTAAAGTATTAAATACACATTTTAACATAAAATTACGAGTCTTATAAAATTTGAATATAAATTATAATTATTCAGTAAAATCATAATTTAATCAATTAAAACATAATTAATTTAATGAAATAATATGAAAAAATTTCATCAAAATAAAGCTGTATCATAATTCTCCCACACTATGTTTTTTCTTGTTCTCAAGAAAACAATGTTCCAAATTCAGTGGAAAGAAATGAATCCTAAATTTTAAATACTAGATAAAAAGGAAATTTTTTTAGAAATGATACCCCCTTTTATTTTTATTAATAAGTGAAAATATTTAACCTTAAGAAAATAAATATTTTCTATTGAAAAAGTGATTCTTGGTATATAAGGAGGAGTGAAATAAATTTTTTTAAAACAGATTAAACCCACTTCAATTTACATTCAACTAAAATTTCAAACTTCTCTTTACACCTAAGAGAACAGACTCACATAATTGGAAATCAAAATAATTAAGACCCTCCCTTTGGATGAGAAAACATAATAATTTAAAATTAAGTATAAATAAATCATTAAAAAACTTAAAGAATAAAAGAATTATTTCAATCTAGATTCGGATTTTCATTTTTTTTATTCCATTGAATTCATATCTTATATGTTTGAATCCAATTCAATGAGTTCAATGGTGATGATAATTGTATAATATTCACACAATTTTTTACCAATGCTAACTATTTTTCAAGAGGGAAATTGAAATTTTTTACTCAACTAATTCCAAGGGGTATTAGAGAACTAACCTCTCATAAGAGTCTATACAAAATTCTATTTTTAGAAAAATTTAAAATAACAAAATATGATTCATTGAAACTTGAAAAAAAAATTGTAAAATTTTAGGGGTTTTAAATGGGTTAACAATTTGGTATAGTAAGGAACATTGAAAGACCCTTTCCCCCACACTAAAACTCAAAAATGTTCCCAATGTTGAATCTATGGTGGATAAACCTATGTATTAAAATAAAATATACAAAATATTAGAAAATTTAGTAGATAAAAATCATGTATGAAATTTCATAAGAAAGATCCATATTTTTTTCATTAAAACACAAATTATTAAAAATTCACAACATGCAAAGAAGTTCACTTATTGGTTACCAATTCAATTACCCACCTCAAAAATAAAATGTGCCGACTAGTGTATATTCAAATAAGTGGTCAAAAAAGTTTCCAAAAATTCCAATAATATCCATCCTGACATGATACTAGAATACTCTCTAAAATTTCCTATTTAACCAATAAGTTCAGCATTTGAAATTTCTTTCATTTAGTTTTTTCTAAAAAAGTTTCCAATTTAAAGTGATAACAGTAAAAAATATACTTTAAAATCATAAATTTGGCAGAATTTTGACAAAAAACGTATAGGAATAAGAAACACTTTTCTATTTAATTTCACTTAAATTTACTTATTCTTCTATTTTATATAGTACCTATAGTTATCTTTAAATCTAATAAAATGAAATTAGATAAACATTTAATTACATAAAAACTCATATAAATTAAAATAAAAATAGATTTAAATAATAGAGGGTGTTGGACCAAGTTTCTTCTGGTTGTGTCTTCTGTTGATCAATGTAGATCATAATGTATTAACTACAAAAAGTGGAGAGTGGACCATAATAGATTCATAATGGTGATAAATGGGAATATATTGTGGATTTAATTGTTTTACACTTTATTTTATATAAGAAAAATAAGAAAATTTAAAATTTTATTGAAATTAAAAAACCTAAAATTTTATGTAAATTGAATATAAAGGAAAGGGAAGAGAAATATTGTGTAAAAACCCCCAAGAGGTGATACATATTATACTATCTACATCTAGAAATCCAGTTATACATCCCCAATCAATCGATTTATGGTGTTTGTGTGGAAATAACCACCACATATTCTCTTTCCCAAAAATATTCAAATTCACTTCTATGTTCTGCCCCCCTTTAAAATAATATGCAACTTCCATCCCTCTAATGTTTTGGTATGAATTTTATGTTGGGTATTGAAGAAAATAATGATTCCCATTCACTTCTCTAGGAGGAGAATTTCCCCCTAGTCCATCCACTTATTTAAGTGATTCCCTTAGTTGAGAGAAATTTTATTTCCTAGCTTTTAATCAGATAACTTCCTCTTCAATTTACTACTCTAAATGATTTTACTCAAAATATGTCTCGCGTTCTAGCCCCATCCCCTACTAATCATTTACAAAATAAATACCTTATTTAATAAAAATATTCTATTCTACCTTGGATTATTGTCACTTTCCATCCGAACAAGGCCCATGTCATGACTACCCCATTCCCAACTCCAATAGGCCAGGGGATGGAGACATTCACTGAGTAGGCATATCAAACATATTATAGGCCTTAGCTTAATGCACCTATAAAAATGCACACAACTCCAAGACTATATAATGTTTAAATGTAAAAAAAATTATAACCATTCATGCATACATATAAAATCCCACCATAAAAGTATGAAAACATATTACTGGAAAAGAGGGATAAATACAAGCCCACAAAAAAGAAACTGAGAACAAGTCCAACCTGAAACAATAGATAATGAATGTTGTCAATGTAACCATAGAAAGACACCTCGGTCTATCCAGCTCAAAAATATCTACCCAATACAATCCACTCTAGGACTCCATCAAATTTTCAGTCATCTGTATAGGATACTACATGTGAGGGAAAATCACATGAAGGGGTGAGTATAACAATACCTAGTAGGGAAACCCAAAATCACTAAGAATATAGAATCAAGAATAATAATTATTTCATCACAAGTATATGTTAATGAAATATAACAATAACATCAAGATATACTCATACTAGGCACACAATCTAAAGTAATATCACAACCATATTGCTAGTCTAGGATTCCTGCTCAAAGGTTCTACATAGCACTCATCCAAGAGAACACAATCTAAAATTCCAATAGCATCAATGGAATCCATTTGAGATGGCGTTCTCATCGGGACTTTCCATAATAAGTACAAGATGGAAGTATGAAGATAATGATATATATATATATATATACATATATATATATATATATATAGGGATCACTGCTAAAGATGTGGGGTATACCAACAACCCAATCCTTTTTAACCATTCAAGTAGGGGTTCGACATTTGCGTAGTGTTGGTCATGGTGAAACCAAGAACCCTACCTAAAGAAATGATTATGATAGAGGATCTAACTCTAGGCCACATGGATGGATTCTAGTAAATATATCTAAGTATAAAGATCCTCATAGGGGATCACCATCCAATTCATAGGAAACGACTCCATACAAAACCCTCCAGGAATAGATCAAGGGAACATACCCTAGAGAAACAAGTCTAAAATGAAGAGGAAAAGGTCTCCAATCCAAATTTTAAGGAGTATACGACATTTACTGGTAGTACACGAGACGTCCCTTCATCCCCGGGTTCAACCCATGTATCACGGTTCATGCCTGTGTTTGTGTTCGAGTAGATAGTGTGTCCATGATCATGTACTCCTATCCATGTTTGTGTCTGTATCCAACTATCCATGTCTGTATCTAAGTACACGGTGTGTTTAATCCCATGTACTCATGGCCATGTCCATGTACCCTGTAATGTACATGCTGAGCTTCAAGGAAAGGTTCACATGTTGTGTGACAGCTATCACACACCGTGTGATATTTTTATTCCTACAGAAACCCTAGTGTGGCACAAAGGTTCCCACATTTTGTTTAATTCAATATAACATGCCATGTAACCCTGAATTTCATAGAACCCAAGGTTCTTCCTCAGAGTATTCCCACACTGCCATCACCTCCAGTTTTTTCACAAATTGTTCATAGGGATCAAAAAATCTAGTAGGACTGAGCCTCATCATCAGCTTCTCACCAGAGCTCATACTACAATCTTCTAAAAAATTATCCATCGATCCACACTATCATCACACATTTAAGATATGAATAATGGGTATCCATAAATATGTACCCAATTGATCATATCTCATTTTAGCTTGATATCATCAGCAAGTTGAACCTAGATCTACTATATAAATCCATTGCACCAAGAAACAAGTTTAGAATGATTAATTTCTCGGGTATTCATTGAACCACCAGTCAAATGAAAAATTAGTAATGAACGCATGAATAATGGTGGGACAAAACCAATAAACACAAGAGAGTAAGGAACCTCAACAATATTTTGGTTGGACTAGATTAATTTCTACTATAATGAAGAACGAATACCCAAAAAAAATAAACAAATTTCTCCCAGTATTCCCCACAAATAATCCCGCACCACAAATATGATTGATCTAAGAATCAATTTTTTTGTCGATTGGTTTGAGTTAATAATAGGATAAAAAATAGGTATAAATCTACATGAAACAAACATCCTACCTCGACATGGATCGATTGCTAATGAAGAATGAAGTTGCATCGTTGTTCTCAGCAAGATCCTCGAATTCCATTGGCATAAACAATTTTTGATTCTTCATCATCATTCACCAAGGATTTCTCCAATGCTCTACCAAAATTCATAGGTTATACGGGAAACCCCTAGAATTGGCCATAAGAATTATTAAATAGAGAAAATAATATGTCACTGCATCACTTATTAAAATAAATAAATTTATTTGATTATTTACACCTGCGATGACTTTTAACCAAATATACATCACCAAAAATGATTATACAATGCCTAGGGTAAAGACCAGGATTTGAACTCAAAAAAATAATTAGATTTTTTTTTCCAAACTATGTTCCAGAGTTATTCATTTTTTTTCATGAAAACAACACAAACATGATATTTAATACATTTCAAAAATTAATTTCGGGATCCCGAATCCTCAAAATCTCACACCGTCTTAGTTCCTAGCTGAAAAAAATAATTCATATACTATTCTAAAGTAACACATATAAACATCTTAGTAGTTACATTCTCCCAAACTTGGGTATTTAAATCTTATAAATCCCAAACAAAAGGATACATAAAGAGATGTGGGTATTAAGCATGCATCTAGGTCTCCTGATCCTAGGTACTCTATTGAAGATTCTCGTGCTGCCACCATACACGCAATAAAGGAATCACTCACCCATGAAGGATCCTATCCCACCAATCCTCAATATTAACTAGGTACTTAGAAAAAGTATCCCCATCCTCAATGTCCAACATTCCCCAGTCGATAACATAAGATAGTTCATGTATTTACCTCCTTAGATGTGACATGTGAAAGACGTCATGTACCTAGTCTAACTACAGTGGTAGAACTAAGAGCTAAGCCACCTTGCCAACATTTAACAGTGTCAAGAAGGGGATAATTAATCTCATAGATAGATTATCTCCCAAGCCAAATATCCACAACCCAGATCAAGGTGAGACCCGTAATAGCACATAGTCTCTATCCTAGAACTCTAAAGGCCTCCTTAATCGGTCCACATAGGACTTATAAAGGAATTTTACAATCATCATCCACTACTAGCTGATCTGGAAATTTTATATCAGGGATCAAACTAACTATGGGCCCATAAATACTAAATCTCTTAGGCTAGTCCAGCATAGTGGTGACCTTCAGGGCTGCCTGTAAAAGTACTCGAATGGTGACATACCAATGGTGGAATAGTATAACGTTTTTATGTAAAAATCCAAAAATAGGAGGTTATCCTCCCAACTATGGACAAAGTCCAACATGAAAGCCCACAATATGTACTCCAAAACATGAATGGTCCGCTCAGTCAGGCTACGAGTCTGGGGGTTAAATGTTATGCTCAAACACAAATGAGTCCCAAATGCCTCATGTAATCCCTTGCATAACTGAGATATGAAGCAAAAATCATAGTCTAAAATGATCATCGAGGGAGATCCATGGATTCGTACTATCTCCTGCAAGTAGAGGAATCATGATCTCTCTACCGAACTCTACTCTTGAATATCTATAAAGTGGGCTAAATTGGTGAGTTGGTCTATAATAACCCATATAGAATCATGTCCCCTGAACGTACATGGTAACCCCACCATGAATTCCCTAGATATACCATCCCACTTCCAATCTATCATCTTAATGGGTTGAGCTAAACTTTCTAGAACTTGGTTCCCAACCTTCACTTGATGACAAGTAAGGTATCAAGAGATAAAATTTGCGACATACCTCTTCATCCCTAGACACCAAAACTACTATTGAATGTTATGGTACATCTTCACCACACTTGGATGTACATCTAAGGGTGAAGTATGAAACTCCATCAACACATCCTATATCAGCATGACTGGTACCATCATCTATCCTTTGAAAAGAACAAAATTCTTCCCCCCTTGAGAAAATCCACTAGGAGCATGTCTAGTGGATATATGAGTCTATTGGGTCACAAAACTAGTATCCCAAAGTTGTGCTTCCCTGACACATTGTAAATGTAGAGGGGTAACAACCATCAAATGGTGGTAATTTTTTCCATACCAATACATAAATTTTACTATAATGAGGCCAACAACACTAATCCCTCGTTCAACAACTATGAACAAGATCTTCTACTAAAAACATCTACTACCACTTTCCCCTTTCTTAGGAGTATAGAAAATTTTAAATTCATAATCCCAGAGGAACTATATCCATCACCTATTTCTCATGTTAAGGTATTTCTATGATAAGATATACCTGAGACTCTTATGGTCATTATAGACAATAAACCACTCACCCATAAGTTTGTGTCCCCACATCTTCAATAAAAATACTACCACTACTAGATCAAGACCATGAGTCATGTTGTTATTCTCATGTGGTCTCAAAAATTATGAACCATAGAAACCAATTCCATCCTCTACATAAAAAAACCCATTATGGTCCTTGATACATCAGAAAACACTATGTACTCGACACCCTCCTCTGACAATGTCAAGATGGGAGCGCTCGTCAATATCTACCTCAACTCTTGGAAAGTATGTCGGAACCTCTCTACCCCCATGAAAGGATTACCATTTTACGTAAAATTTTCCAAGGTATCTAATATCCTAGAGAAATTAGGTATGAAACTCTTATAGTATCCTTCCAACCCATGGAATCTTCACTCCTATATCATGCTCTTGGGTGTCTCCCAAGATAACATTGCCTCATCCTTTCCTAGGTCCATTTCTACACCAAATGAAAAGATAACACATCCTAGAAAGTGGACCTCATGAATCTAGAAATTAAGCTTTGAGATAATATTGTAAAGGTAGTTATCTTAGAGTATGTTTAAAACCATTATCAAGTGTTTTGTGTGCTCTTCCTTAGACACTGAGTACACTAGGATATCGTTGAAGAAGACCACCACAAACTAGTCTAAGAAATACGTAACGATCCATATCATGAGTCCCATGAAAACTTCTAGGAAGTTCATCATGATAAAGGGAATAAACAAGAACTGAAAGTGACTATAATGAAATCGGAAATGCATCTTTGGTATATCCTCATCCTGTACTCACAACTGGTGATAGCTAGATCTAAGGTCAATTTTTGATAACCATAATTCCCCTATCAACTGATCTAAGATTTAATCTATCCTATGTAGTGGATACTTATTCTTCATGGTGGAATGATTTATGTGATAGTAATCCATACACGAAATCAATATCTCACCCACCTTCTGGGTGAATAATTCTGGGACAGACTAGTGAGAAACACTAGGTCTAACAAATCCCTTCCTTTTCAAATCTTTCAAATGCACCCTCAGCTTGAAAATTTCTATGTGAGCCATCTAATATTACAGAGAAGATATCTAGGACATACTAGGATTTTGGTAAATTAATAATTATATCTCTCTATGGGGAGGTAAGCCCGACATGTCCTATCGAATGATTTCCTCACATTCTGCCATTACTGTAGGAAATTGAAGACTCATAGCATGAATTGAACCAAGAGTCATGCTAGCCATCTAGTGAGGGACCGATTGCACCCTACTATGCATGAGTCTATCCTTCTATACTAGGGTTTTCTTTTTTCACCCATAAAGGAAAAACTCATACCATCACTGTGTACACACCACATCCTCCACTTGAAGTAGTATATCTAGGAAATAACTTTAAATAGCTAGTCCATATCTAAGATGACATAGTAAGGAATCATCACTACTACAAAGAGATCCTAAATGAAACTACCGACTCTAAGAGTAAGGTCACACCATCAGTAGAATTGTGTGATCACTGAGTCACCTCTAATAGAAGTCTCGAGGTGGAAGGGTCAAGCCAAAGGATCAATCGAAATCTCTACGCCTCAAACCATATAATTGGAAATAAAGGAATTAATCACACCAATGTATACCAGTACAATAGATAAGGTAGAAAAGACACATATATTATCTCATATAATACTTGGAGAATTAGGTTTATAAGACTCTACCGCATGTAGTTTCTATCTTCCCTATCCCCCAACACCTTGAGCTTGGCATTGACCACCTGATGGTGGTGGTGGTAACAAGAAAAAACCTTTTCCACCTCCAGATGCTCTCCCAACTCCTCTAACATGTCTAACAACCAACAAAAATGATTTCTCCTTCTACTACCTCTTCCTAGGTGTCCCATCCAATGTCTCTCTATCATCCTTATGTTTGGAAAGACAATCTCTCATGAGATGTCCCCTATCATCAAAATATTATCAATTCCTCTCCCAAGGATGACTAAATACACCAGGAAAGATACAAACCAAATATTCTCTATCTTAGGATTTCCTCCTAAAATGTATTGTACATCCATGCCCCTGTGTCTATCATCGGCTCCCCACCGACAAATCCTTAGCTCCTGCGTGCACACTACTGGTACCAGCTGTCTGCGTCTACTCATCCATGAAACTCTTGACCACCAAAGAATGCTCTAACACCCAATCACATGTAAGAATACATAATGGTATCATGATGTATCAAATGTCTCTATGTAGACCTAGGTTTCAGGTTTGAGCCCGAAAAAACTAATCACACACCATATCCATCGAGTATCTAAAGAGGTTAGTGAACCTAAATTGATACTCATCCATAGTAATTCTGTCCTAGTGAAGATGTAGAATCACTTGGATGAACACAACCCTCAATGTAGTTGGAGAAAAATACTCTCTGAAAAGGTTCCTTAACTTTGACCATGATAGAGTCACATCATCATATGAATGGGTCTTGACATGACATAAGACCCATGTCACTACATCAAGATAATCCTCAACTGCCTTGGGGTTAGGCTCAGCTCAAAACCTGAGGGGTCACTAATGCTGAAACTCATAAAGCATGATTAAATTTAACACATCATTTAACGGTACTAAAAATACAATTTACTACTCGATAGGTGGTGGTAATACTAGGTAGCCAATTGGAGGTAACACCTCCAGAACATGTTGCTATATTAAAGCCTTATCACTGAGGGGATCATCATCTTGATCTTGATAATGAAGTCAAGCTAGAAAACATTATGGAGGCATCCTGAAATAGAAAATATGTACCACGATCAATGATAATATCTAGAGAGATGACTCAATAAGGACATGGAAACCAGAACCCATTCCTATATGATGCATGTACCAATGTTTTCCCTGCAATAAGTTTCCACATGTACCAAGTCAATAAGAAGGTTATTGATGTCATGGTGCATGGAAATGTTAGCCACTACATCAACACTGAATTACCTGGTCTATGAGTTGAACTAAATAAATTTAATACTATTTCCCCAAATAAATCTCATAGACTCTGTTCGTATGGTATAATATACTACTTGGATATGAATCTATCATGAACCATCCTTGTAACAGCCCAAGATTTTATAAAGAAATATTCTTTTTAATTTTATTAATGTCTTGTGTTGTACGCTACACCAAAAGGAGCTTGCACAACACGCATCCTTGTCTTGCCTTGCATTACACGCAATCGCGACCTTCCTCGATAGCGTGTGTAATACCCAATACCGAGTTTCACTAAACAACGATGTGCTATTAAAATATTATTAAAACTAGCCGTTATGAATAGTAATAACCATTTTTTAAAATTCTGTAAATCTTATTTTTCAAAATGAACTTCATTCTTGGATTCGGAGTATCGAATTTAGCCTAAGGTGAAATTTTGGTACTTTTCGGAAAACTTTCATATTCTGATGAATAGTGAAAAATTACTAAATTATAATTAAAAACAACTTTTTTAATCGAAATAATTAATAGTGATAAATTATTAATTTGAGTGGTTTTAAAGTATATTTAGAATATATTTTTACAATTTAATACAATGTTGGTCATTGGTTGTAATTTCACATTTAAACCAGACATAATCAAGTGTCAATCTTTTGATATATATTGTTTCCTAAAAACACGCTATTTATTTTAACAGCGGGATTTAATTATAAAATTAATTAATGCAACTTCTATGTTATGAATTTGGTAAAATAGATTTCATTTTTGAATTCGGAATATGAAATATAGCTTAGGATGAAATTTTGGCATTGTTCTGAAAAACATCAATTTTTGATGAATAGTGAAACTACTAAGTGGTAGTTAAAAAAACTGAATTTTTCATAAAACATAATTTTGCCGCTTCTGTGAATGGAATTTCGAAATTCCGAGAGACACAGTTAATATCAAGGACTAAAATGTGGTTCAATGAGATGAAAATAATTTTTTTGGTGAATAGTAACTTTTTACTTTTTTACCGCGGTTAATAGTAAATAGGGTAACTAAGGGTAAATATGATATTACTATTACCCTAACACATGTCCTAATTCTATTGGACAAGTGTAATTCGACCAAAAACAAACTTAGGAATAAAATATGACCATTTAGGCCCACTTGGATTAGATTAGGACATTTATTATTAATTTATTTAAAGAAAGGTTAAAATAGATAAAATCAAAGTTTAATAAGTAAATCATTTTTAATATGGGGTTATACATAAGATAAATTCGATTTTAAATATTCATTAGAAAGATAAAAAGATTTCCTACATGATGGTATTTTATTTGTAATTTTTAGACATAAAATAATTTAATTTATTTATGACACAACGATGATGCAGTAATTATCTTATTAATGAAATATTGACATAATTGATGTTATAAACACAAAAATAAATGTAATTTGAGATTTTTTATAAATTCCACTAGTTTTATAGGTTACTATGATATATTAATGTTGATTTAATAAACTTGGTTCGAACATTTAATTCTGTTATGACTTTCACAAAAATCATATATCAAATAGTGTCAAAATTGACACAAAATTGTTTTTAAATCAAATATTATATTATTAATTGTTATTGTATTCCTAAAAATCTAAGGTTCGGCCAAATGACTTAGATAAGGATATATATATTAATAATAAACAATTTGGGGTTCGTTTGGCATGTTATAGTAAGTTTATTAACCATATAGTGAAAGAAAACAAAAAGACATGGTAAAAGTTAAACTATTTAACTTAGAGTTAAATTTAATTGATAAGGTTAAAATAATATCCTAAACTTGTCTAAATTCTATTGGTTGATAGGATTTCGACCCCTCCCCACCTTATCTTCGAAATAAGACCCTTTGGAACCATTATAAACCGATTTTGACTTTAATATAAAATAATATTTTGAGATATTCCTAAGGTGCCCGTCTCCTCCCTTATAAAAGGACACCTCCTCCCCCTCCTCCTCAAACAAATTTGAGCACTCAAGCTCGGCCAAACCCTGCCATTTTCTCCTCTCCACTTCCCTAGAAACATCCTAGAGGTTCTGGTCTTCCTCAAAGACCAATTCTAGTGCCCTAAGAGGAGGTCTCAAAGAGGCACTTCAAAGAAGAGGTAATTACCGTTACCAATTCTTTCATCTTTATTTCTTCTTACACTTCTTCTTCTTAGGTTGTTTCATTATAAAGTAATAACATCAGTATCACTCATATACTGATATGTTATTATAAGTATGAAACAACCCTATTTCACCATCTATCCATCCTACGGAAAAAGAAATCACCGCGCGTGCGTACGTACGGAATACCGTCTCCACGACGCGATGAGATTCATTCTCCATGTTAACCATTTAAAGAATGATTATAAAGTATATATAAGAAATAATAATGAAATATATGACATTATAAAGCTATTGGATTTATATATATATATATGTATGTCATCTACTTACTTCCATTTCAAGACAATAAGGAAAGTAAAACAGCGTTCATGCGTACGTACGGACTACCGTCTCCATGAACGGTGTTTTTCATCTGTCTATTATATATATATATATACTGAATATATATGATATATAAATCATATTTTATATTCTGGAAGTAAGTAAATCATGATATAAGTAATAGTGATGTCATGAACAACAAGTCAAAACACCTAAGATAAATGAAACGATTTTACCCAAAACGCTTCTTTAACATGGAATTTACAAAAGAACGGGTAATATAATGTCATAAGTGAACCATATATGATATCATAACAATGAATATGATTCTTTAATAAGTCAATAACATGATTTAAATCATTATACAGGAGGTTCGGACACTTACAAAGCAAGTCGGACCTAAGGTAAGGGAAATATCACAATCTCATTTTTATCCGAGATTGTTTATTCATAAGTATTTACTGGGGTGTATTTTATCATCCACATCCATGTTTCATCAATATGTAATATTATTTCCATCCACCTACAATTGCTTAAATCCATTTTTACCCTTCGGTGAGTTTTTAGTAATTTCTATGAAAGGAATCTTTTGTCATACGAGGTACTTTTTGACTTTTCCGACAAAAGTACGAAGAATGTTTTTTTTAACTTATACGGAACGAACGGATTTATACTGTTTTATAAAGCCTTATTTTCATGAAGCTTCCTCTAAAAGATTTCATAACTATTTTCAATAAAATCTCTTTCTTTTAAAATTTCATGATGTTTTGTGAAAAGAAATTGATTTTGAAGAAGAAAGGATATTTTCCTCAAGAATTCAATTCAAGTGTTTTATCAAAATTATTTTCCATCTAAGATAATAAAGGGTTCTGTTTCTATCCATATTTTTACATTGATTTGACTATGTTGTGATGGAATTATGTTTATGAATTCCTTTATCTTAAATGAATTGATTTATGATGTCATGATGTTTCAAGAATCCCATTTTTGTTACAAGTGTTATGCGATGATGTATGTTTTATGATTATGTGGCACACATAAGAAAGGATTCATTATAAGATGGGTGGGACCTATATCTCCCTCCAATGCATTGGGTAAAGATTTTATATCACATGAGATAGACATGGCTGGAATGGTAGGTTATACCGGTTCAGTGAAACAGGACTGAAACGAGGGTTACTCGATTCAGAAAGGGACTTTGTCCACTAAGATAGTCTTGGCAATGAGTCATGACTAACAAGAAATGATTCTCTATGATTATGTGTGTATGCCACAAAGTTTCATGTTTTATGTTATGATTATTGTGATTACATTTCACTGCCATGATTTATCACATGTTATGAAATTATGCTCTCTTTTGCAGGTTATGATTTCCAAAATGTTATGTTCTTATGAATATGATGTGATTGATATTTCTTTTGTTTACCCTTACTGAGCATTTGAGCTCACCCTTTTATGTTTTCTTTTCCCCAGGATATAATGAAAGGTTTTAGGTAAAAAAAAAGGAAGATCTTTATGGGAGATGTTGAAGATCTTTCACCACGATTAGAAGATTATAGTCCGAGTTTCCAAAGACACTAAACTATTACGGTCCTTGTGTGTGTGTTTTTGTAATGAACTAAGTATTCCGAAAAAGTAATGTAAAGTCCATGTACGTCAAGCTTCGGGTCTCTACAGTTGGTATCAGAGGAAAGGTTTAGTCAACCTTTGGAAACTAGGATGCGAGAACTTTAGTGAGATCCCTAGAGATATTTCTAAGGTATGTCTAGGGATGTCTCTAAGGTTAAGTATGCGTATAGGTTATAGTACTAGAATTACGCTAACGATCATAGAATTAAACCTAAGATGATTAGATATTGAAGTTACTCTCCCTTTATTATGATTTTTGCATCTCACACTATTCTTTTTGGGTTTTAGAAAATGGCTGGAAACAAGATGATTCACAATAATGGAGGATATGATGGACAATGGAATGATATTCTTCATGAGCAACCAAATGAAATGGGATTTTGATGTCCAAACATCATTATTATGCCAAATCAGCAATCTCACAATATGATCAATAAAGTAAAATTTTGTAAGTTTCCTGACTCGACTAATAAGAGAAAGATGGAGTTCCATGATGATCATAGAGGAAAGAAAGTTCAATTTCCCCTATGTAAATCATGTGGGAAGAGGCATCAAGGAGAATGTTTCAAGGGAACTGGAAGATGCTTTGGGTGTGGAAAAGAAGGACACAAAGCAAGTAAGTGCAAAGGAAAAGGGTCGGTTAACACCATGGATGAGGATAATGGTATTGCTACGACATCAATCATGGTTAAGTGTTTTAAATGTGGAATGTATGGGCATTATGAAAACAAATGCCCTAAGGGAAAGACTCATGAAGAGAATCAGTATGGTCATATGGGTAGTATTTATGTGGATGATGATGAAGAGACTACAAATGATATGTGAGATGAAAGAATTTTTGAAGCTCGGTCAATGGTTTGAGAATGTAGTGGAATGATTACATGTTTATCATGTGTAATTTTGGAATAAAGAGACATCTATGGATTGTTACACTGTTGTCTTTCATTGTGTTTTGAAAGTGTATGATTAATGTTACCAGTATCCATGAAAGGTTATTCAGATATTTTTGGAATGTAGATGATATGCGCATAATGAAGGGATAAGGAGAAAATTAAACGTTTGATAGTATTCATGAGCTCATGATTGATATAAGGACTAAGTGATATCATGGTTTGAGAATATAGAATTTTGAGGATTTTGGTATGTGGAAAGTGTTAAATTTTAACTGCATTCATGTTTTCACTAAGGTATTCAAGAGAATACATGATTAAGGACTTTGAATGTTTGGAATGTGACCAACAAAACATATCTTATGATATATGGGGATCGACGATGGTGTTAAATCTCTGGTAATTGTTTTCACTGTATTATGAGAGTGGACTGCAGTATTATGGGTAAGCCTAAAGATTGGAATGGATTATGTTGGACATAAGTTAGTATTATTTAAGGATAGAAGTTTTTCGATATTATTGATGGGATGTTATAGTAATATAGTTTTAGAAAAAGGACAACCTGCAGGACGGGCGACAACCCATCGCGTCAGACAAGGCTGTGGGAATCGAACCCACAACCGAAGTGCGACTGGCCTTTATCGCCTACCACTGACCTACAGGAAGTCCCTGTTTAGTAGAAAACTAGTTTTATTATATTAAGCAGTATGATATGTGAAGTATAAGTTCATTTTCGGAACCATATATGATTAATCTTACTATAGATCGACTTATGTATATAAGTTTTGCTAACCTTTTGTTTGAGACAGATGGAATGACCTGTCATTCTATCACATGATCTGCTAACACTTCACGAATAACAAATTCAACTTCATTTATTTAAGAGATGAAGTGGAAATTGTTCAAAGCACGAACAACAGTGAGATTGTACCAAAATAAAGTTCAAATTCTTTAACTTTAGGGAAATGATCTTGAAAACCAAAAATGTTGTCCTAGTTCTCTTATACCTGATGAATCAGATGGTACCTTAGATCGTCACAAATTTATGGATTTGTGATTACTGGCTTTTCCATAGCCATGTTCTCTACCACTCTCCATCCGAACATGATGGTTAGATTTCTCTTCCATATCCATATTTTCACCTATGTGGAAACCCCGTGATTAGTTTATTTGGGTAATCGTTACATTTCATACTTTAGTTTTTAAAGCCAAGTTTTGGTATTCCTTTTTTACGATGTGGGTTTCTATTAAAGAAACTTTCGAATAGTAAACCATTTATAACCCCGACGAATTTCGAGGGCGAAATTCATTTTAAGGGGGGTAGAATGTAACAGCCCAAGATTTTATAAAGAAATATTCTTTTTAATTTTATTAATGTCTTGTGTTGTACGCTACACCAAAAGGAGCTTGCACAACACGCATCCTTGTCTTGCCTTGCATTACACGCAATCACGACCTTCCTCGATAGCGTGTGTAATACGCAATACCGAGTTTCACTGAACAACGATGTGCTATTAAAATATTATTAAAACTAGCCGTTATGAATAGTAATAACCATTTTTTAAAATTCTGTAAATCTTATTTTTCAAAATGAACTTCATTCTTGGATTCGGAGTATCGAATTTAGCCTAAGGTGAAATTTTGGTACTTTTCGGATAACTTTCATATTCTGATGAATAGTGAAAAATTACTAAATTATAATTAAAAACAACTTTTTTAATCAAAATAATTAATAGTGATAAATTATTAATTTGAGTGGTTTTAAAGTATAATTAGAATATATTTTTACAATTTAATACAATGTTGGTCATTGGTTGTAATTTCACATTTAAACCAGACATAATCAAGTGTCAATCTTTTGATATATATTGTTTCCTAAAAACACGCTATTTATTTTAACAGCGGGATTTAATTATAAAATTAATTAATGCAACTTCTATGTTATGAATTTGGTAAAATAGATTTCATTTTTGAATTCGGAATATGAAATATATCTTAGGATGAAATTTTGGCATTGTTCTGAAAAACATCAATTTTTGATGAATAATGAAACTACTAAGTGGTAGTTAAAAAAACTGAATTTTTCATAAAACATAATTTTGCCGCTTCTGTGAATGGAATTTCGAAAATCCGAGAGACACGGTTAATATAAAGGACTAAAATGTGGTTCAATGAGATGAAAATAATTTTTTTGGTGAATAGTAACTTTTTACTTTTTTACCGCGGTTAATAGTAAATAGGGTAACTAAGGGTAAATATGATATTACTATTACCCTAACACATGTCCTAATTCTATTGGACAAGTGTAATTCGACCAAAAACAAACTTAGGAATAAAATATGACCATTTAGGCCCACTTGGATTAGATTAGGACATTTATTATTAATTTATTTAAAGAAAGGTTAAAATAGATAAAATCAAAGTTTAATAAGTAAATAATTTTTAATATGGGGTTATACATAAGATAAATTCGATTTTAAATATTCATTAGAAAGCTAAAAAGATTTCCTACATGATGGTATTTTATTTGTAATTTTTAGACATAAAATAATTTAATTTATTTATGACACAACGATGATGCAGTAATTATCTTATTAATGAAATATTGACATAATTGATGTTATAAACACCAAAATAAATGTAATTTGAGATTTTTTATGAATTCCACTAGTTTTCTAGGTTACTATGATATATTAATGTTGATTTAATCAACTTGGTTCGAACATTTAATTCTGTTATGACTTTCACAAAAATCATATATCAAATAGTGTCAAAATTGACACAAAATTGTTTTTAAATCAAATATTATATTATTAATTGTTATTGTATTCCTAAAAATCTAAGGTTCGGCCAAATGACTTAGATAAGGATATATATATTAATAATAAACAATTTGGGGTTCGTTTGGCATGTTATAGTAAGTTTATTAACCATATAGTGAAAGAAAACAAAAAGACATGGTAAAAGTTAAACTATTTAACTTAGAGTTAAATTTAATTGATAAGGTTAAAATAATATCCTAAACTTGTCTAAATTCTATTGGTTGATAGGATTTCGACCCCTCCCCACCTTATCTTCGAAATAAGACCCTTTGGAACCATTATAAACCGATTTTGACTTTAATATAAAATAATATTTTGAGATATTCCTAAGGTGCCCCTCTCCTCCCTTATAAAAGGACACCTCCTCCCCCTCCTCCTCAAACAAATTTGAGCACTCAAGCTCGGCCAACCCCTGCCATTTTCTCCTCTCCACTTCCCTAGAAACATCCTAGAGGTTCTGGTCTTCCTCAAAGACCAATTCTAGTGCCCTAAGAGGAGGTCTCAAAGAGGCACTTCAAAGAAGAGGTAATTACCGTTACCAATTCTTTCATCTTTATTTCTTCTTCCACTTCTTCTTCTTAGGTTGTTTCATTATAAAGTAATAACATCAGTATCACTCATATACTGATATGTTATTATAAGTATGAAACAACCCTATTTCACCATCTATCCATCCTACGGAAAAAGAAATCACCGCGCGTGCGTACGTACGGAATACCGTCTCCACGACGCGATGAGATTCATTCTCCATGTTAACCATTTAAAGAATGATTATAAAGTATATATAAGAAATAATAATGAAATATATGACATTATAAAGCTACTGGATTTATATATATATATATGTATGTCATCTACTTACTTCCATTTCAAGACAATAAGGAAAGTAAAACAGTGTTCATGCGTACGTACGGACTACCGTCTCCATGAACGGTGTTTTTCATCTATCTATTATATATATATATATACTGAATATATATGATATATAAATCATATTTTATATTCTGGAAGTAAGTAAATCATGATATATGTAATAGTGATGTCAAGAACAACAAGTCAAAACACCTAAGATAAATGAAACGATTTTACCCAAAACGCTTCTTTAACATGGAATTTACAAAAGAACGGGTAATATAATGTCATAAGTGAACCATATATGATATCATAACAATGAATATGATTCTTTAATAAGTCAATAACATGATTTAAATCATTATACAGGAGGTTCGGACACTTACAAAGCAAGTCGGACCTAAGGTAAGGGAAATATCACAATCTCATTTTTATCCGAGATTGTTTATTCATAAGTATTTACTGGGGTGTATTTTATCATCCACATCCATGTTTCATCAATATGTAATATTATTTCCATCCACCTACAATTTATTAAATCCATTTTTACCCTTCGGTGAGTTTTTAGTAATTTCTATGAAAGGAATCTTTTGTCATACGAGGTACTTTTTGACTTTTCCGACAAAAGTACGAAGAATGTTTTTTTTAACTTATACGGAACGAACAGATTTATACTGTTTTATAAAGCCTTATTTTCATGAAGCTTCCTCTAAAAGATTTCATGAATATTTTCAATAAAATCTCTTTCTTTTAAAATTTCATGATGTTTTGTGAAAAGAAATTGATTTTGAAGAAGAAAGGATATTTTCCTCAAGAATTCAATTCAAGTGTTTTATCAAAATTATTTTCCATCTAAGATAATAAAGGGTTCTGTTTCTATCCATATTTTTACATTGATTTGACTATGTTGTGATGGAATTATGTTTATGAATTCCTTTATCTTAAATGAATTGATTTATGATGTCATGATGTTTCAAGAATCCCATTTTTGTTACAAGTGTTATGCGATGATGTATGTTTTATGATTATGTGGCACACATAAGAAAGGATTCATTATAAGATGGGTGGGACCTATATCTCCCTCCAATGCATTGGGTAAAGATTTTATATCTCATGAGATAGACATGGCTGGAATGGTAGGTTATACCGGTTCAGTGAAACAGGACTGAAACGAGGGTTACTCGATTCAGAAAGAGACTTTGTCCACTAAGATAGTCTTGGCAATGAGTCATGACTAACAAGAAATGATTCTCTATGATTATGTGTGTATGTCACAAAGTTTCATGTTTTATGTTATGATTATTGTGATTACATTTCACTGCCATGATTTATCCCATGTTATGAAATTATGCTCTCTTTTGCAGGTTATGATTTCCAAAATGTTATGTTCTTATGAATATGATGTGATTGATATTTCTTTTGTTTACCCTTACTGAGCATTTGAGCTCACCCTTTTATGTTTTCTTTTCCCCAGGATATAATGAAAGGTTTTAGGTAAAAAAAAAGGAAGATCTTTATGGGAGATGTTGAAGATCTTTCACCACGATTAGAAGATTATAGTCCGAGTTTCCAAAGACACTAAACTATTACGGTCCTTGTGTGTGTGTTTTTGTAATGAACTAAGTATTCCGCAAAAGTAATGTAAAGTCCATGTACGTCAAGCTTCGGGTCTCTACAATCCTAACAGGCCCCATTCCATGACAACCCCAAGCCCATGTCCAATAGGACAGAGGATAACGACTGACACCAAGTAGGTATATCACACTCATTGGAAACCTTAACCTAATCCACCTTTAGACACACACACATATCTAATTCCATACAATGATGAAATGTAAAAAAATTGATTACCGTGCATGGATACATCTATAATACCACCATCATAGTATGACAACATAGTACTAGAAAGAAAGAGGGACAAATACAATCCCACTAAAAAGAAATTGAGAACAAGTCCAACTTCAAATAATATAAATGGAATTCTATCAAGGTAACCATAGGAACACACCTTGGTATATTAGGCTCATTAAGATCCACCTATTTATAATCCCTCTATAACTATGTCAAAAGGACGATTATCTACCTAAGACATGACATGTGTAGGAAAATCCCATATAGGGGTGAGTATAATAATACAGAATAGGACACCCTAAAATTAATAAGAATATAGAATCAAGAATAATAATCATCTCATCACAAGTATATGTCATCAAAATATAACAATAACATCTAGATATACTCACTATAAACACACAATATCAAGTAGGATCATAACTATATTTCTATCATAGGATTCATAATCAAAGGTTCCACATAACACCCATCTAGGATAACATGATCCACAATTTAGATAGCATTGATGTAATCATTTCAAGTTGTCTTGCTCATCGGGTCTCGCCATAGGAATTATATGATGAGATTCTAAATAGAACAATGCACAGATAGGATCAACGCCCATGTAGTGTTGTTCATGATGATACCGAAAACCCAACCTAGGGAAATGATGATGATAGAGGATCACATTTTGGGCCTCATAGAGGGATTTCCATAACTCTATCCAAGACTGATGTTCCTCAAATGGTATCACCATTCTATGTATAGGATATAACTTCTTACTAAACTCTCAATAAATAGATCAAAGGAACGTACCCTAATGAAACTTGTACGTGATGAAGATTAACTCTCTCTAAACTATCTTTTAAGGAGTACACGATGTATACTGGAAGTACACAACATGTACCTTTGGAACCAGGTTCCATCTATGTATCAAAACCCATGCCCATGTCCAGGTATGAGTACAAGGTGCGTCTGTTATCGTGCACTCCTAGTCGTGTCCATGTTCAACTTTCAATGTCCATATCTAACTGGTCATGTCTATATTCAAGTACACTTGGTGTTTGACCCCGTGTACTCTTAGATGTTTTCATCTACCCTCTGAGATACACACCGAACTTCCAGGTAAGGGTTGCATGCCGTGTGACAGTTGTCACATGCTGTGTGATATTTTTCTTATTGCAGAAACCCTAGACCCTCACAGGGGGTCTGACATGATGTGTAATTACAAATTATATTCCATGTAACTCAAAATTTTATAGAACCCTAGGTTCTTTCTCCATGTACACCTACCCCACCATAACCTTTTTTTCTTCCACCAATCTCACCTGATTATTGTAGATTTGGTTTGACTGAGTCTCACTATCTCCAGCTCGCTGGAGATCATGCCTTGATCTATTCGAAAACCATCCATCATGCCACACCATCATTTCAAACTAAATATAAAAATAATGGTTATCCCTAAATCCATCCCCAATTGATCATTTATCATCATATCTTGACCTCATCATCAAACTAAACCTATATCTATGATATCAATCAGGTGCACTAAGGAATGAGTGTGAAATGATTGATTTCTTAGGTATTCATTGAACCAATGGTCATATAAAACACTAGTGATGAATGAAAGAAGAATGGTTGTAGAAAAAGAGTAAACGAAAGGGATAAAAAAACCTCAACTATTTTTAGGTTTTACTTGATTCATTATTGTTAAAATGATGAATGAATATCCAAAACAAATAAACAAATTTCTCCAACAATTTCCCAAAAATAAACTCATACTTGTAATATTATTGATCCATGAATCAGTCTATTAGTCAATTAATTCACATTTATCATGGGATAAGAAAATGGGGATAAAATACATGAAAATAATTTTCTATGTTGATATGGATCGATCAGCATTAAAGAACGATACCGTATCATTGTTTTCGGTGAGATCCTCAAATTCCATTTTCATAAACGATCCTCGATCCTTCATCATCATTCTCCATGGATATCTCCAACACTCTCTCACAATTATTAGGGTTATATTGCCAACCATATAAATGGTCATAAGTGTTAATAAATAGATAAGACAATAGATCAATTCATCACGTAATAAACTAAATAAATAAATTTATTTATTTTATTATTTACGCCCGTTGCAGATTTTAACAAAATGTCAGATGCCAACAATGATTATGTAATTCCTAGGGAAAGTAAATGATCTTAGCTCAAAATTGGCCTCATATTACAGATACGGGCATCCGTTTAAGAGTTATTTATCTTTTTTAGGAAAATTGTGCACATATGATATTTAATATATTTAAAAAATTAATTATGGGATTACTGGGGCTCGAAATATCGTTCCATATCAGTTCCAATCTCCAAATATAATCTATATAATATTATAATGTAAAAAATGGGAAAATCAAATACATTACACCTATGAATTGGATACCATTTATATAGTGAAATAAAAATGGAATTTAGTTATTAATTCATATTGAGAGAAATCAAAATAAAATGAATCCAAAGTGTTTGAATCCCTATAAAGTAAATAAGTGGGAAAAACCTTGTTCCTATTGCATGTACTTGGGAAAATAAATCAATTTGGGCAGTGTGTATTCTAAAATTACAACTTCCACCATTAATATTTCCTCTTCAAAAGTTTTAATGTTAAGCTCTCCTATATAAAAATCAGGGAAAATTTTGAAAACTAATGAAATTATTAACTAAAGCTTCTAGGAATTATGAATCTAAATCCTATTTTTGTTCTTAAATAATTACTTTAAATTAATTTTTGTTTAATTTATTGAAACTTTCCCTCGTTTTCTAGGAAAAATATCTAACTATATAATCTAATGGAGGGTCAATTTCCATTTTCTCTTATTTTTTTTAGTTTAATTTTTTTTAATTTATAATTTTTTTAAATTCCTCAGTAGCCTTCCCAGAAATGGTTCCAATTGAATCGAGGCATTTTATGATATTGTATTTCCTCATAAATTCAATTTTTAATTCTCCTAACTACTATAGTAATGTAGCACTAAGGTTTATCTCCCAATGAGTTTTCATTTAAGGAGTTTCTTTGTCATGTATTTTAGTATTATTGTTTTTTACTTTTATATTTATAAGGGGGATTTATAATAAAAAAGGTATGTACTCTAATTTTACATGACCAACAGAAAAGAGAATAATAGTGAAAAATTCCTCAGTGAATGAAAAGTGGAAGGAGATCAGAAATAAAACATCGAAATTCTCTAATGATTCTACTGGTACATCCATTATTCATCACTTTATAAGGATTTCACTCCATAAATTTCCTAAACATATATTTTATGATCTCAAACCATACATATCATTAATTTTGAAAAGTCAAGGTCTACAAAAAAAGTATTAGTTATTGAATTTCTTTTGTTGTGATCTGGTAAAAATAATCAATAATCATTGAGCACAAAGACATAATTATCCTCCCTTTGTGTGCATAATTCTCAATTGAGAATTGATAAATTTAAACAAATAGAGTCAATCCTCAAACATCATACCATACTAAATTAACAACCTAAACTCAATAAATATCACATGTCTATTGGTAATATTTTAGTCACAGAATGGAAGAGAGAATAAAATGAAATGGAAGAAGAAAAAAATTATCAAACATCAATCAATTATCTAACAATTAAAATTCTGGAGATAGTTTATTGTTTGAATGAAAAAAAATATTCTTGGAAAAGGTTCATGAATTGATATCAGAAGGTATGAACACTAGAATAATTATCCGATCATGAATGTGGAAAGAAAACAACATTCGATCTTCTTCCCCATGATCAGAAATAGATCTCCTTAGAGATATCCCAAGAATCTCATAGTTTCGATCTCCATCGATCAACTTCCATCATTGTAAAAATGTATTCATACTTACTCCCCCATCGATGTAAAAAAACATTCATAAGTTCTATTGTCTATTATCTAAATTTTAATTTTAAGAATATTCATTAACTATGTATATTACTATCTCAATTATTATTATTTATATATATCAACTAAAAAATATCATAGAACTTTTTATAGGTGCTAGCATTTGGCTTATTTTCAACTCTCTTCCTGGTGACAGTTATGTTACATAAGTTTCCCCCTCATAAAAACTAATTAATATTGCATGTGCATCCACTTATAACTATTTTTTTTGAACAACCCTTGTTCTTCATTCAAGTAGAAAACACAATTCTAGAAATCTTGAATTATCCTCAGAATCATTTTTCATTATCGGTATCACCTCTACCAAACTCAAATCAAACACAAATCACAAAAAAATTCATTCGGTGAAAAACCCATTCCAGACAAAAAATCAATTTCATCCAACTGATCATCTCCACCCTCAAGCTCTAAATGGTTTCATATTCCTCCATCTTATTTCCACACTCAGGTTCAAATTTAAAAAATCTTTATAGAAATTCATGAAACAAAAAGCATGCACTCTAATTCATCCAAAAAGCTACAACAATGTGAAGAAAACCTCAAAAACAAACCTATAAAGGAAGAAAATTCGAAAAAAAATCATCGATTGAGTTTATCATCAATAGAATCAATCATGAATGTTTCATAATAATCTTCAATAGACTCAGTGGTGGATTTATCAACTAGTTTGTGCCCAAATATCCTCATCATTGAAGATGACATCGAGGTGGTCAGTATCCGCTCAACCCTTTAACCTTAGATTTTAAAGAAACTCTGGGAATCACCATTATCATATGATGAGATAAAATCTATCTTCTTACTCACCATGATGGCCTATGAATAGTGTCCAGTTCAGTTTTCTTCATTCTTAGCAGTGACTTTATTCTTGTTTTCTTCTTCGTGACACTGGGATCTATAAACCATCAACTTCAATACACAAAAGCATCGTATTCTCCTCAAATGATCTCAAACTCATATATAATTCATTTTATTCATTAGTTAATGGTTAGTATTATAGGTGGGTATCCGAGTGGCACAAAAAATCCTCATATTAATTGGTTCTTTTTGGGTTTTATCATCAAAATCAATACCACTAAAATTGGCCTCATATTAGGTTCTTCCTTAAAAATACGTTACATGAAATAAGGTTTGGTCTTCTACATCCTCTTCTTTAGGATCATATTTTTGTTGATTCCCAGTTTCGACCCTCGCTTTGATTGAACTCCACACTACCAGAAAAAAATTCTCATGTTTGGGTCCCGGTAGTCAAACTCAATGAGGTTACTATTCTATATTAGTAGAAAACACATTATACTTTTGGTAAACTCATGGGTATACTTGTTGACTTGGAGTAAACTCACCAGAATCATAGAGTAGTCTTGTATGGTAGACTGATAATTTTAAATACCATGGTTCGGGTGATCATGAAATCAATCTTCTTTGATAAGCATTAGTTTTGGGTTCTCAAATGCAGAAGTAATGGGTATATGGGATATTCACGTATACGATTATTTGGATACATGAATTGGAATAGGTATGTGGACTGATCGCCAAATGGCTAAATAGAAAAATATCTCACATGGTTCCCCTCATAAATTGGGTAAGTGTGAACAGTCCAAAAAATGGCTATGCGAGTAATATAAAAATAGGATAAGTTAAACCATTTATGTCATTAGATTTAAAAATTAAATTTAAAGTTCAATTGACTAATTAATTTAAAACAAACAAGGAAATGAGAAATTAAATTAAAATAAAAAAACAAAGGTAAGTTAATTATTTCCAAAAAACAAATAAAACAAATATTAATTTAATAAAATTAAAATATTAAAATTAAAATCCAAATATTTTTATTTTAAAATAAAAAAAGAAAATAATAAAAATAATAAAAAAAAATAAAAAAAAAATAAAATTGAAGCATAAAAACATGGTTAAAATGATTTGACTAATTAAACTTATTAATTATAGAAGACAAGAAATGATGGTTTTCAAAAATAATTCATTAAAATATACATTAATCAAAAAAATAAAATTAACAAATGAAATACACATTTTAACATAAATTTAATAGTTTTATGAAGTTCAATAGTAATTATAATTTTTCAATAAAAACATAATTTAATCAATTAAAACATAATTAATTTTAAAAAATAATTTGGAAAATTGTATCAAAATAAATCCACATCAAATAACCATACATGAAATATGGTGATTGAAAATGAATTTTATCTCTACATGGAGGCGGTAGTCCACACATATGCATAATCAATACTTTCACTTCTCATTTGATGGGAAATAAGGTGAATAATGGTAGTTCCATAATCATAATAACATCTGAGCATATTTTGGATATTGAATTTATTATTTTATGATCAATAACACATATTTGGGTGAGGTAAAAGAAGAAATAATTTGAAAGAGGTCAGGTTGAATTAATACCTCTCATTTAGTTGACCTCATTTAGATTCTTTCTTATGGACCCTTGGAATATTATTTTTAAAAGATAATCACCTCTAATTCCTGGAAATGAAAGTTGAGAATATATTTTGGTAGGGTTTTGTTGATAAATATGACTCAAAGTGGTGTAAAGAAAAGAGAATAGAGTTTTAATTTTATATGTGGTGGAGATTACACACTTGGAATTTATAAAAATATTAAAATAAAATAATTTCGAACTCAAGGAAATTGCTTCAAATATATATATATTCAAATTTGGGATATTATTAGGTCCAAATATATCCATATAATAGGATTTATATAACTTAAATTAGAAAACATACCCTTGTCTCTTAGTTTTACTCCTTGATTAACTTATTTTAACCTTAACCGCAGTAATGTTTTTCAATCTTAGAGGGTTATAATTTTACTTATAAGGTAATAATTATCTCATAAATGGAAAATCTATCATATTTTAGTCTATTTATGATCCTAATTGTCCTAATGAATTTTTATTATTATTATTTTCAAATAATTTAATAAAATATAATTTTTATAAAATATAATTAATGTAATTTTATACACAATTCATTTAATTTGACTTTAAAGATATCGAGAAAAGGATGTAATTAAAATAGAATCCTTTGAACCAGAAATAAAACATCATTATTATGTATAAATTTATTTTTGAACCATAATTAATCCCAAAAACCTTAGTTTTAATGTTTTCAAAATTATTTACTTTGATTTTCCATTACTTGCATAAGAATTTTATTAGTGTTGTATAAGTGTTTAAGGAAATTATATAATCACTAAAAGTTAGAAATAAATTACCATAATGAAAATAGATTCAATATTAAAAAATTAAACTTTAATATTCATTGAAAACTTATCTTTATCCCTATGTGAACTTATAATATAAATTTAATGGCAAGAGAGTGACATTTTCTATATTTCATTAATTAAAATAATAAAAATGTTGTTATAAAAGGTAAATGAAACCACAATGCCATATATTCAAATTTAGGATGGAAAGGTTCATATTTATCTCATCTAATTAAATAAATTCAAGTTTTTGATATATTTATAATGTATTATGACATTATTTCAAACATTAATTACCTGATTTACACTTTAACAAGGTGATAAATTTTACCATGGTTACTATTTATAATGCCTAAAACTAAAAGGGAATTATTTACCAAATTCAAACATCACGATTTCAAATATTTAATAAATTTTATCAAATTGAAATCCTATAAGGCGATAAAAATTAATTTAAAGAAAAATATGTAAAATGTGATGAAAAATGGTTTTTGAGAAAAATACATTTTAAGCCTAAAATTGACTTATATCAAAATTATGTAAAATATTGATCCTGATAGAATTAATTAATTTATTCTAAATAAAATGGATATTATATAAATTTAACATTATATTCAAAATAGAATGGTACTTTTTAAATTACATTATTTAAAGATAAGAGTTTACAATTTTACAAAATTCTGTATTTTTACTATTCAGAAAACAATAATTTTTTTTAGAAAAATACCATAAATTCAACATAATATAATACTAACTCTATAATTAAAAAAATTAAATTTCTATTTTATAATACTATTATAATATTTTTTTGGTTTGTTTAAACTCAGTGTTCTGTGTAAATCAAGGTATCAAAGAAATTAAATTATTTAAGGAGAAATATATCAAAAAATCACAGTGTGTTACATTCTTACCCCTTATAAGAATTTAAATCTCAAAATTACATCACCAAGATAAAAAAAACTAAGGATAATTCTACTTTATCAAATCTTTTGGTTCTTGCATAGCTTCATCATATTTATGATTTCATCACAAAAATTTTACCAGATGAGTGGTCTTATTTTGTAGATCTTTCTCTCTATGATATGAAATTTCCATTTGTTATTCCTCATAAGATAGATCTTAATTTAGTGGTAAAACCCATGAGTTTAGTACATGTGAAGGATCAGGTATGTACTTCCTCAGTAGAGATAAATGAAAAAAATCATGAACTTGAGAATGGTTCGATTGAAGTACCAAGTAATAAGCTACCACCCCGATATGATCAATAATTTTCAAGAGACTGATTATTCTAGGGTTCAATTTTCTATTCCTTATATATCTCATAACATTATCTCAAGGATATATTCATATAACTACCTTTTCACTAACTTAGAAGTCTAGATCTCGTGGATTATTGTTACTATAACTTTTTTTTGCAACACTGATATTCTAAACAATAGATGTATTCATACATTTGATGGAAAAAATTTATCTAGATGAAAAAAATAGTATGATTCCTTATCTTTTATTTCTTGGCCTTGACGTGGTTGATGCTATTACTATTGGTTTTCCACCCATTGATATATATGATACTATGAAATTTTCTAATGAGATAAATATAGATGTTGATGGAAAATATAGAAATGAAATACTTATTTCCATATTTGAGAATGTTTATCAGAAGGTGATGGGTCTCAAAACTTCAAAAATTATGTGGGACAAGCTGTAAACTATTTTTTAAGGGAATAAAAAAGTTAAGGAAACAAAGCTATAAATATGGATTAGCATGTATGAAGACATCAAAATGAGAGATGAACAAACAATTGATGAATAATTCACCATAGTAAATGAAATTGTTTGCAACATCTGAGGATTTGGAGATGTTGTGGAAGATTCTACAATTGGTAAGAAACTCATTAGAAACTTTCTAGATAGGTTTGATTGAAAATTTATTCTTTAGAAGATAAAGATGATTTATCTCTTTATGAATTTCATAACTTTATTATTTTTTATGAATGAGAAATGATCTAATGTTTAAAAAGGAGATGAAAGATGAAATGGATTTTGGATCAATGGGAAAGTTGAAAATTCAAGATATTGAAGTTGTTGATCCTTGTGACCTCAAAGATAAATAGGATAATGAGTTTAATGAAAAAAAATCATGCCTCTTATATCCTAGAACATTCAAAGAGGAATAGGAAAGTATGGAGATAAAATTCCTCCCAAATGTTTTGAGTGTTGTGGAATCATACACTTTGCTATGGATTTCCCCAAGAAGATAGTTGGAGAATATAGATATGATTCTGATGGAAAACATTGATGGATGAAGTGGGACAAAAATTATGTATAAGAAAATTATTCTAAAAGATAAATGTATAAGTTTACTAGAACAAAAAAGATGTATGTTAGTAAGAAAGTTAAATTAGACTCAAATGATAACAATTCCTCTAGAGATGAAATTTCAGAACAATTCAGAAATTTTATTTCAAAAGTTGAGAAAACGAAAGATTCCTTTGAGATTGAAGAAAGTGGTGAAGAATATTATAGAGACCATCTGCTCTGAACCCAATTTTATTTCATGTCTTGATAAAAAAAATCTCAAGAAATAAAATAGTGCTATGAAGATATATTGTCAAGAATTTATTGATGGAAGAATATATGTTATCAAACATGAGAAAGAGTACTTTGAGGACATTTTAAGTTACAAACTTATAATTGATTAACATGGAAAGATAATTGAAGATCTTATTAAGAAGCTGGAAACTAAGGAAGAAAAAGTTAAAAAGTTTCAATCAAAACATATTGAGTCTTAAATCACCTTGAGGAAGATGATTGAAAACATCAAAAAAGACTTTGAAGTAAAAGTTGAGACTTCAAAAGATTCCGAGAAGGCTCAATATGAGAATCAAGTGATATCTTCTCTTACCAAAAATAATATTTAATATGATTCATTTAACATTTAAAGTTCCAAAAAAAAGTATTGGGAAAACTTGGGTGAAAAAAGGATGTTAAAAACCTATCAAATCAATAAAATTAGAAAACTCACTCAAAAGAGAAGATGGTCCACATTCTGATTTATCTAGAGCTGAAAGAAGTTACCAACCTCAATAAAGTTTCAAAAGAGAAAGATATTATTTCAATAGAAAATCAATATTTGATGTTTATTGTTGGTGTTTTTGAATCTATGACCATAGGGATTATAATTTTTATCACAACTTATCTTTACCGAGAAGAAGGTTTGAGAAAAGTGGAAGAAATAGTGAAAGTAGAATGAAAAACTTTACTAACTTATACAAAGTTAAAAAATCAAACACTCAAGATGTTAGAAACATTCCAACAAGAAATAAATTTGAATATCTGGAATAATTTTGTAGAAAATGTGAAAAATTTGGTCATCATGATGAAATATGTATGAAACTCCTTAGAGAGAAAGTTTCTTATGAAAGGAAATGAATGCTGAAAAGAATGAAGTCGAGGAAAGAGATTTTGTTATTGAAACAGCTTTAAAAGAATGTAAAAGGAACAAACCGTGGATTCTTGATAGTGGTTTCTCTTCACATATGACAGGTGATATAAAAATATTGAAACATGTTGAAATTCATGATGGAGGAGGAGTGTAAGAACCTGGATCTTCTTTTCAGGTATGGATCTTGTTTCGAGTTGTTTTTGAGGAAAAATGATGATTTGAAAACTTTATGAGTACAATCCATGTACCCCTGAGTACACACCATGTACCCAGTTGTTGTGGGTAGCTATGTATTGGCCATGTATTGGCCGAGTACATGACCCTATGGAATGCCCAAAGTAGGGGATGATTGAGGCTTTTACAAGGCATGTACATTAAATGAACATGCCATGTACTTTTCTTTTTTATTTGGTTAATTAGACTGATGTCTCGTATCATCTCTAGGACCACTTTCTTCTTACCATGTATCGTACAGGAGAGTGTCGTATGGACGATTATCTTTGAGTGCCTCTCATTCCTCCATCTGAGCTCCGATTGAGACACTACTTTGTGTGTTGGATTCCCACTAGTGAGTTCTCTCTTTTCTTAGAGTCTCTCTTCATGATTTCTCCTCTTTCTTGAGTTATCCAAGGTTGCTTTTTTTGACCATTCTGTATATCTACGATGTTTTAGGCTGATTCAAGGGCCAACATTCAAGATTTTTCATTGTACAATGTTGAGGTAGGTGGTTTTTTCCTTTCGGTGTTTGTCTTTGAGTTATATATGCCTAAGTGCTAATTACCCCTGATTAATGTATTTTGTGTTAAGGAATTGAACCCTATTGTAATCTTCATTAAATTTATTGTCAGATTATGGTATTTAATTGATGATTTATAGTAAATTTCATGTTTAGGGTACACCCTTTGGGTGCATTCCTTATAAGAATGTTTATGGCCATTTGGTCTAGGTTGTCTATAAGGCAGACCTTATTCCCTTACCTTGCTTGTTAGGATAGAATTGACTGCTTAATTTCCACTTTTTGAATGCATTTTTCATGCATTGTAATTGATTAAACTTGTAGTAGTTGATATTACATGGGTCTTTGGATATTGTTTGTGTAATGTTAAATTACACACGGTTGTGAGAACCTAGTGTAGTTAGACCATTGTGGGAATTGACGTTGAGTGCTTCCCCAGAGTGTCTGTTATATTTACTTTGTGAGACAATAGGGGGGGATTGATGGTGAGTTCTCCATAAATGTGTCTATAGTATACCGTTACACGACCACATGTGGAATTTATGTTGAGTTCTTCCTCATAGAGTCTGTAGTTTATCGTTAAAAGACCACATGGGGAATTGGCTGTGAGTGCTTCCTTAGAGAGTCTTTGTTTTTGTGAGACCAAAGGGGTCAGACTATATGAAATTTACCATATGGTCGTTATATCATTATTTATTTGATGATATGTTGAACTAGAGGGGTTAACTTTGAGAACATTTCCGGAGGGTTTCATGTAAATGATTGATTGACTGTGACGTGCCTTCCAAGCTAAAGCACAAGCTTATACCCAGTCATACTTAATTGTTAGATGGTCATAGGAGGCATATTTTTTTCTTTTTCATAAAGGATATAGAGCTTATTATAGATCATGGGATTTCATTATTTAATGGTATTCATAATTAATAAATTTAAATGAATGTAATTGGAAACTATAGGATTGTTTACTTTTGACTACTTCCTTATTTATTGCTTCATTTTTCATATTTCCTGCTATATATATTCACTGACAGTTAGGAATAGATATTTTGGTGGATGCCTACTGGGATTCATCTCACACCCTATTTGGTTCATGATTTTTGACACAAACATATTATATGGTTGCAGGTATAGACAAGGGAAAGCACCCTTCTACATCAGGCACTTGATTGATATTGGAGATGGAGAGCACGGGACCAAGGTAAGGCTTGGGAAATTGTAGGAGTTTATTTGTTTCTTTTTTTACTTTGGTTTATTATTGTATTTTTATCATTGTGACTTGTTTTTATTCATTCCTAGACATTTGTGGCATGCATCATTTATATATGTGCTCTATTTGTTTATTTACAATCAGTCTTTCGCTGTTTACTTCTATTGTATGGTATTACTATTTACACTGTTGTTTATTATTGTTATTCTGTTGTGTTTCTCTACCAATGAGGGAATAGTTTCCCCACTACCACACCCAATTCCCCCGCTTCTATTCAGTAGCCTCTCGCATTCAGGGAAATGTGCTCGAGGCCATGTGACCAACTGGGTACGAGACACCTTTGGGCAGCACCCGGATTTGGGACATTACAAAGTGGTATCAAAGGAGTTTATTTTATACTTTTTCTTACTTTTTTGAGCATATAGATAGGTATGGGAAAGAATAGGTAGTTGGTAATAAACTATGCTCGAGAGTAGCTAACCCGTGTATAGGGAAAATCTTTGTTACCTAAAATATTGCAAAATAATTTTTGGGTTTTCAATCGTTATAGTTGAATTTATTTCACTGTTGGGTGATACACATGTTTTGTGATGTTATGATTTATATAATTGTGGTTCTATTTATATTAAAACATAATGATATGAGGGTATTCCGTCTCATGCATCATATTGGAAATTCCAATAGATCACATGTCATGCAATCTTGTCATTTTATTTAGGGTGCATTCCCAATTTCATGTTGTTTTTATATATATTGTGAAAGATATGCATGCTGTTGTGATATATGCCTTTATAGAATACCTTTTATTTGATATGGTGTTCATAATATGTAATGTTTCATTTGGATGGATGCAAAACATTTGTCACTGAGGTGTTATAGGCCATCTTGGATCGGAATTTGTTGGATCTTGTATGAAATTTAATTTAATTTTTCCTAGTATGGTGTGAATAAGGATGCCAAAATTTGATTCGTGGGAGTGTGGGATCTCACAGGTCAGAATTTTTCATTTTTTGGAAAAAATATTTTGTTTTTAAGGGTTCTGGAGGAGTTTTAGAGGACTAATGTCCAGAAACCCAAACAACATGGCGTGTGGTGTTATGAACACATGCCATGTATTCTTATGTTCTGGAAGAAACAAATTTTCTTAATTATACACCCTATACGATATGTACACACCGTGTAGTCTTTAACCGTGTGACTGACTGTGTGATCAGAGACACAGGTTGGAAACTGTTTGGTAGAATAATCCATGTACTGGGTGTACACGCCATGATATAGAGGCTATGTATCTGTTTGTGTGACTAACGACACAGGTAGTTATGGATTATGTAGTACACACTGTGTCTAGGGTTAACATGCTATGTGGTGTTACCCAGGAGAGAACCATGTGGTTTATCCATTTATAATAACTCAAGAAGAAGGGAAATATCAAGTACATGCCATGTCATATAATGAACACGCCGTGTGTATGGGTGTTACACGAACAGGTTTAGTAGAGGTTCATGCCCATGTTGAAACCTGAGGTAACAAGCCGTGTGGAGGATATACATGTCATGTAACCCTATTTTGATAAAATTTAATGGTCTCTTATCCTTTTCGTTTCTTTCAATTCCAAGTTTCAGTCCTTAAAAATCTTCATCTAAGGTGTGCGCTTGACCTTGCAGAGTCGTGGAACCGAGACGTCCTCTGATTGTACGCTAGATATAGGGCAATGATCAAATGATGGAAATGGAAGATCATGGACTACTGGTAGATCCTCTCGCAGTGTCTATATTGGAACCAAATTCTATACCAGACATAGGTGATGATGCACAGTTCCGAGAAGGCTTCATGAGGTTTATGCAGACCTCCTAGGGAACACCGCATATGACCCTATCTATGGCAGAGTTGACGTGGGTTTTTCAGCAGCAACATCCTCCCACTTTCTTAGGGTATAGAGGACCTCAGGCTAGAGAGTCATGGTTAGAATCCATGATGCCTATATTCAAGCATCTCGAGAAACCTCTTGACAGGAGGTTGAAGATCTCAACCTACATGATTCGAGATTCCACCAAGAGATGGTGGGATGTGATATCACAGGTAGAACACCTATTAGTTATGGCTTGGGATGAGTTCTAGTGGACCTTCTATGACTATTTATACCCAGAGACATTGATGGCTGACCAATCCCGAGAGTTCATGGGTCTAGAGCATGGTACTCTTTCAGTAATGTAGTTTTCTTCTCACTTCATAGAGTTGTAGCACTTCACACCCATTCTATGGGGGTGATGAGCTATTTCTAGCTAGGAAGTTTGAGGATGGTATCAGAAATGAAATCCAATCCCAGGTGGACATCTTCAGGTTGACATCCATATCAGCTATAGTCAACCAGGTCCTAATCACTTAGAATAATATGAGGGAGTCTAAATTTTGTGAGCTAGGGAGGTTCACCATCTAGAGTTGGTACTTCTATGATTGATAGTAGGAAGCACCATAGGGAGTCTACGTGTAGAGATCCTAGTAGATGACATACTCCTTCAGGTAGCCAGATGGTATCCTACAAGTGTGGTAAGAGTGGGAATATGAGACCTCAGTTCCTGATAAAACTTGTCAAGTGATGATCTTGCAGCAATATGGGCCATCTTCATCATTTTTTCCAGTTTTTCTCACCATAAGCTAGTTATAGGGGTTCTGATATGAATCCACGTTCATGAGCAGGACCACTAGTTTCTCATTAGTCTCGAAACTGGAGTTTGTCTGACTTTTCAGGATGACTAGGAGGTTGGGGCTGTGAGAGTCAGGCTACAGGTTTTTAGTGATCATATGGTGGACCAACTCGAGATAGTCAGGTAGGGTTACAGGGCCACAGTACAGGTTATACTTTTGTAGTGGAGAAGACCTAGCTTGAGTAGGATCACGAACCCTCTATGGTTAGAGGTACGATTCTTGTTGCCTTAGTTTTAGATTATTCTCTTTTTGATATAGGGGCTTCCCACAATATCATATCAGTTACTATTGTGGAGATCCTTGGGCTCTGTATCTTTATATCTGAGGATGTTATGATTCTAGAAACTCCATTGGGGATCAGAATAGCTAGTTTACATTAGTGAAAGGCATTCCCTCTTGAGGTTGGTGGGTGTCACTTCTTATGGGACCTCTTATTTCTCAGAGATGATAGGCATCAATTCCATTCTTGGGATGGACTGGTTAGTATCTTTCTAGGCCTTTGTTGACTTCTATCGCAATAGGGAGAGTTTCACGTCACTAGAGGGAAGGTCTTTTCTACACAAGGGTGAATGAGATGTCCTGGAGAGTAGAGAAGGACCCAAGCATCATGGTTTGGGAGGAATTATAACCTAGATGGCTAGTTTATATATGGATGACTAGGGGACATCACAAATATACTTTACTCTAGTGGTGGATCATTTCAGAGATGTCTTTCTAGATTAAATTTTAGGTTTACCTCTAGAGTGAGAGGTAGATTTCTCTTTTGTGCTTGTGTGAGGAGAAACTCTAGTGTCCATTCCTCCTTATAGGATGGCTACAATAGTGTTATAAGAGCTCAAGAAGTAGTTAGAGGAGTTGTAGGAAAACATTTTATATGACCCAAAATTTCTCACTAGGGTTGCCTGTCCTATTTTTGAAGAAGGTGAACGGTACCCATAGACTTCACATGGATTATCGAAAGCTGAACCTATTGATAGTTAAGAACTGATATCCCTTTCTGAGGATTGATGATCTCTTTGATCAGCTTCGAGGAGCCCTCATGTTCTTGAATATTGGATTGAGATCCAATTATCATCAGTTACACATTAGACCATCTGATATACCTCTTTATAATTTTGGAGAATGTAAGGTCTATATGAGTATGTGGTTATGCCATTCGGTCTCACAAATGTGCCAATAGTTTTCATAGAACTGATGAACCAAGTGTCCCAACCTATCTTGGACTCCTTTGTGGTTGTTTTTTGGATGATATCTTAGTATACTCTCACAATCGATATGACCATGCCACCAATCTTGAGGTAGTTTTGAGTATATTGATAGAACATCAGTTATATTCCAAGCTCTCAAAATTTCAATTTTGGATGGACACGATTCACTTATTGGGTCATGTCATCTCAAAGACATGAGTATTATTAGAACAAGGTAAAGTGAGATCTATAGTTTCTTGGGAGCTGTAGAAGAACCTTTTTGAGGAATGAAGTTCTCTAGGGCTGGCTGGATACTACATACGCTTTGTACATGACTTTTCAGGCTTAGTAGTGCAACTTACAGGCCTGACTAAGAAGGGTGAAAAGTACTGGTGGAATGATTCTTGTGATTAATATTTTCTGGAGCTAAAAGAGAGATTTACTTCAGCACCAATTCTGATTTTGATGGAGTTGGGCAATATTTACACCATTTACTGTGATTCATCACACATCAGGCTTGGATTAGTGGTTATACAGTGGGAATGAGTCATTCCGTACAAGTCTCAGAAGTTGAGGCCACATGAGAGGAATTACCCGACACATGATCTTGAGTTAGCTGCAGTTGTGCATGCTTTATGCTATTGGAGACATTATTTGTTGGGAGATCATTTTGTGGTTTTAACTAACCACAAAAGTATTAAGTATATCTTTACTCAGCGTGATCTGAATTTGAGATAGCGAAGGTGGGTTGAGTACCTTCAATATTTTGACTTTGAGCTTCCCTACACGCATGTGAAAGGCAACACAGTGGATGATTCATTGAGTAGGAAAACCTAAATACAGGCAGTTCAGGAGGCCAGTAGTGAGTGGAAGCTTATAGCTATGTTCTCTGAGATGCATTTGGAGGTGCATGACAGATAGGGGAAGAATTGTCTTTATTCTACAGCTATTACCTCTACTCTTCTAGAGTGAGTGAGGATGAGGCATCTTTTAGATTCTGAAGTCCTAGTCCTATAGGAGAGTGTGTCAGGAGAGGACCCTTCTCTTGGGTGGACCGTAGGTGAGGATAAAGTCTTTCGTTTTCATAGGCTTGTATGGGTGTCATCAGACATACGTGAGAAGTTGTTGCGATATTTTCATTCCTCAATTTAGGAAGTTCATCATGGTGTCCCCAAGATGTATCGAGATCTACACCATCATTATTTGTGGCCAGGTATGAATAGATATGTTTCTGGTTTTGTTATGAGGTGTTCCACCTATCATCATGTGAAGGTAGAGCATAAAAGATTGGAAGGGAACTTACAAAAGTTAACCATTTCCAATTGGAAGTGGAATGATGTCACGCAGGAATTCGTGATGGGTTTACCAAGGTTGACTCGAGGGAATGATGCAGTTTGGGTTTTCATTGACAGACTTACGAAGGTTTCGAACTTTTTCCCGATCAAGGAGACATTTAGCATTGTTGATCCTGGAACGTTGCACATCCCAGAGATTTTATAGTTACATGGATTCCACACTCAATCATTTCAGATAGGGATTCCCGTTTTACTTCTCGTGTCAGGTAGGGAATATAGAGGGATTTGGGTATAGAGGTACTTATAATTACGGATTACCATCCCCAGGCAGATGGCTAGTCTGATAGCATGATTCAGGTGTTGGAGGAAATGCTTCAAGAATTAGTCCTAGATTTCATGGGTTCTTGGGAGATACATATACCCCTAGTGGAGTTTTCCTTCAATAATAGTTTCCAGCTGGCTATTCGGATGGAACCTTATGAGGCTTTGTATGGTAGGCCATGAAGATGACCCCTATGTTGGCTAGAGGTAGGAGATGCAACTATGTTGGGACCTTGCCTTATCTAAGAGACCAATGAGCAGGTGGAGTTGATTTAGAAGAAGAAGGATACTTTACAGTCTCGGCAGAAAGCTTAGGTTTATCGACAGAGATAGCCTCTAGAGTTCGAGGTCAGAGATCAGGTTTTCCTGTGTGTCACGCCCTGGTTGGGACATAAGAGGATTATGAGGAAGGTAAATCTTTAAAAATGTTAAATCATTCCATTTGAGATTTTGGAGAGAGTTGGGATGGTTTCCTATCAGCTGCAGTTACCTCGGAGGTACATGGATATGCACGACGTATTCCAAATTTCTCAGCTACAACGTTAATTTTTGGACCCATCTCATGTTTTTCATCCCAGGGAGGTTTAGTTGGAGGTGGATGCATCTTTTGAGAAGCACCCTATTCAGATTGTGGATCACAATATGAAGGTTATTCATGGATGATCTGTTCATCTAGTACAAGTTTTATGGCAGCACAGGTGAGTACAGGATGAGACTTGGGGGAGGGAGGTCGACGTTCGATCATAGTGTCCAAAGTTGTTTTAAGTTTATTCTTTTCCACACTTGGAATGGAAATTCAGGGAAGAATTACTTTAAGTGGGGATGTATTTAAGAACTTGGATCTTCATTTCAGGTATGGGTCTTGTTTCAGGTTGTTTTTGAGGAAAAAGGAAGATTTGGAAATTTTCTGAGTACACGCTGTGTACCCTAAGTACACACTGTGTACCCAATTGCTGCGGGTAGCCATGTACTGGCCATGTATCAGCCGAGTACATGGCCATGTAGACCGCCTAATGTGGGGGCTAGTTGAGGCTAGTACATTCTATGCACATTAAATGAATACATAATGTACTTTTTTTGATTAATCAGACTGGGGTCGCGTCTCATCTCCAGAAACTCTTTCTTCTTCCTGTGTCTCATACATGAGAGCGAAATACAACTAATTATCTTCAAACGCATATCATTCCTCCATACTAGCCCTGATTGAGATGTTTCTGGGTGCATTGGACTCCCACTAGTGATTTCTCACATTTCCTAGAGTCTCTGTTCCCAATTTCTCCTCTTTCTTGAGTTATCCAATGTTGAACATTTTTGACCATTTTGTAGATCTACGATGTTCTATGCCGATTCAAGGGACAACGTTCATGGCTATTAATCATACAACATCGATGTAGGTGGTTTGTTTACGTTCAATGTTTGTCTTTGAGTAATATATGCCTAAGTTCCGATTACCCATGATTAAGGTATTTCGTGTTAAGGAATTGAACCATGTTATCATCTACCATAGATTAACTGTTATATTAAGGGTTTTTATGATTTATACTAAATTGAATGTTTAGGTGATAACCCATGGGTGCATTCATTGTTTGAATTTTTATGTCTGTTTGGTCCGGGTTGTCTTTAAGGTAGACCTTGTTTCCATGACTTTCTTGTTAGGATGGAATTCATTGCTTAATTTCCACTTATTTAATGCACGTGTTATGCATTGTAACTACTTATCATTGAAGTAGTTTATATTCCATGGGCTGTTGTATATCATTTGTGTATGATTTAAATACATAGGGCTGTGAGAACCTGGTGTAGTTAGACCATAGGGGGAATTGGTGTTGAGTTCTTCCCCTTAGTGTCTCTTATATTTACTTTGTGAGAACATAGAAGGGATTGACAATGAGTGATTCCTAGGAGTGTCTATAGTATACCGTTACGAGACCTCATGGGGAATTGACAATGACTACTTCCTCCGAGAGTCTGTAGTTTATCGTTAAAATACCACATGGGGAATTGACGGTGAGTGATTCCTTAGAGAGTCATTGTTTTTTTGAGACCAAAGGAGGTTGAGTGTGTGAGATTTACTAGACAGTCATTATATGATTATTTATTTGATGATATGTTGAACCAGTGGGGTTAGACTATGAGAACATTCCCAAAGGGTTGTGTGTGAATGATTGATGGATTGCGACGAGACATCCAAGCCAAAGCACAAGCTTGGACTTGGTCATACATGATTGTTAGATGGTCTTCTGAGACATCTAATTTTTTTTTTCACAGGGGATAAAAAGCATAGGATAGATCCTGAGATTTTATTATTAAACGATTTGAATAATTAATAAATGTAAATGAATGTAATTAGAAACTATAGGATTTTTTACTTTTAAGAACTTCCTTGTTTATTGCTTCATTTTTCAAATTTCCGGCTATATATATTCCCTGATAGTTAGGAACAAATATTTTGGTGGTTTCCAACTGAGATTCATCTCACACCCTATCTGGGTCATGCTTTTTGACCCAAAAAGATTATATGGTTGCTGGTATAGACAAGGGAAATTACCCTTCCACATGAGGTACTTGATTGATATTGGAGCTGGAGAGCATGAGACCAAGGTAAGGCTTGCGATGCTATAGGAGTTTACTTGTTTCTTTTGTAATTTGGTTTAGTATATTATTTTTAGAATTGTTACTTTTATGGATTCTTTCCTAGACAAACGTGACATGAATCATTTATATATGTTCTCCATTTGTTTATATGGGGTCCCTACGGATGACGACACATGATTACTTAGCCAGATTTTTGGCCAGCTGGCCGTATAGCCCGTTTCCCTTCCTATTTCGTATGATAATCATAGGAATATGACTGCAAGTTAGAAAAATGATGTTTTTGATTCTGAAATAATGTTAATTTCAATACATTATGGTGTAATTGAATTTCGTGTTATTAATATTTTCAAAATAAATTTTTGTGTACAGATGTTTTTCCACTTTACAGTTGCTGACGTGATAGCACGAAAGTGGACATTGAAATATCTTGGTAAAAAATGGAAAGACTTTAAATAGATATTGTGGTTTTATGTCAAAAATACATCTTTGACCGCCCAAAAAATGTATGAAAAGCTACCCGATGGGGTACCCAAAGAGCTATGAAATGTTTTTGTGGACAAACATCGTGATGACAAGAAGATGGTATTTAAATATACATTACTATATAAATATCATTTTACATTTATACATGTATATGAAGAGGATATGACATTGAATACATTACTATTAAATTGCATTTTATTTATTTCATGATCTTCCAAGAAAGAATGCATCAAGACGGGTTAAGCAGGTCATCCCTTATACTGCGAGGTCAAAGAGTTTTTCTAGAATCTGATCTGGTCTGGTAATATTTTCATTAGTTTAAATATTTATAAGAAAATATTATTTGTTTAATATATTAAATTTTTTACGTATGTTTGTTTAATTTAGTCACATATTTTAGGACATGAAGCATCCCGAACAAAAGTGTGGTTGAATGCTCACAAAAAATCTGATGGAAGTTTTGTTAATGATCCTTCCAAAGAAGTTGGGGTATGAACTCATTTTTCATTATATTAACTTATTATCAGTTGTTACTATGTTAATATATACTGCATCTAATATGACTACTATTTGATTTAGAGGAAAAAATTAAAGAACTGTGGGATGCCAATCCTCTACAGTCCTACTCAGTCTCCCATGATGACATGGTTGCAAAAATTGTTGGGAAGGAGCATCCTGTTAGAGTGCATGAGAAGGGTTTGGGAGCCATACCATATGAGGTATTTGTCAAGCCACTAGGGATTATAGCCGCATCTACTTCTAGTTGTAGTCATTCCATACCCCGAGATACTCAGATAGAGATTGTTTCTGTACGAAGAATAGTTCAAGACTAAGGGGTTCAGATATCCTCTTTGTAGAAAGTATTGACTGATTTATATCAAAAGATGACTGGATTGTCCCTCGGTGGTATTGCATCAACTGGTGGGGAGCAGGTAAGTCACAAAAATTCAAAATCATTTAGTTTGAAAACTTTTATTGGTTTTAATTATAAATATAAATATACACCATTATTTAATTTACAATACAATTTTCTTACAGGTGGTAGTTGGAAGTAGAGATGGAGTTGGAGAGGGTGACGAGATATGTTTATCATCAGAAAATGATTAGTTTTATTTTGGATATTTTGGAGAAATATGATAATAGTCAGTTTGTATATATATCATGTGTGGCACATAGTTTCCACCAAACATTTTCATGACCTAACATTTTCTTGATTTCGCATGTTTTCTTTTATGTATTTTATTGATTTTTGATGTTTCCTTTTATTTCTTGATTTCTCGAGTGTGGTATGCACCATATATGTCGATTATTTATTGTTATGAATCATTATTTAGGATAAATTTTTCTTAAATTTATTAGGTTTGTTACCCAAGGATGAATGATCAACCTTCTTATTGATTTTCTTGGGAATTTCCAGTTTTTTAACTCCCTTCAACTTGTTTTTAGTGGATAAAACATCTTTCTTCCAATTTTATAGTATTCTCTTCTCAGGTTTTATAGATGGCATGTGATCAATCCCACTTATTCTTTCCTCTTATTCAAAATAGTTTTGATAATAATTTACAAATATATGTTGAACAATTGAGTTTATTGATCCTGTTAAGGTATAGGGACTATCCACTTCATTAATAGTAGAATTTACAAATATCTGTTGAATACTTGAGTTTCTTACACTACTAGAATTTGTATCTCCCCAAAAGATTCATCTGGTGGATAAAATCTCTAATAGAATCCCAAATCATGTTATATATGGATTGGATCTTCCTTCCTGACTGCTCATCGATATGAGGATAAAAGATTATAAAAAACTTCAATGTATCATACTATGGAGGGCCACCAAAATATCCAATTTTCATTAATATAAATCATAGTCAGCCCTGGGTGAACACCCCACTTCAAAGAATTATAGGATCTATTAAACTCATCTCTCATGGAATATGTGACCATTACCATGCTATGAACTATAAACACTCCAGGTATATCAAAATTCAATCCTGAAATAGTTTCACATTCTTCCAACCTATCACACGTCATGATACATTCCAGAACAATATTCTAACTTGTCTGTTCTCCCATCTCATACATTTTATAGCCCAATGCATTTACCACTACATTTACACTTCTTGTTGAATACTATTTATCGATGTCAAACATATACAAGTACTCTATAAAATTAATTTGATAAAGATTATGTAAATGTAGTGAGAAAATATTATATACACTCTAGATGCCAAAGTACCCAACAAATCTCTCTCCCAAGAGGTTCTGTCATGATCATTTCAATGCATGGACCACAACTACAAACTAAAATATTGGATTAGAGTATTTCATCTTGTGGTTTAAAAGCTGATGAAAACCAAAGTGACTAATTTTTCACTCTACATCATAACATATCCTAAGACAGAACCAAATGCATCACATTTCACTACATGTCCAACATTAGGCTCAAGAATTCTTAGGATCAGAGCTGACAACAACCACTTCTTCAGCACTATGGAAACTTCCTCACACTAGTATGTACTGTCAAATTTGAATCCATTCTTGGTAACTAAGGTCATTAGAAATGCTAAGTGAGAGATCATGAAAATGATTCTCCTTTAATTCCCATACAATCTAATAAAACATCAACTATTGATTACATTCCTCAGTTATGATAGATACAAAAATACATCAACATATTTGAGATCAACTGTTATCCCTGATTGCGAAACCACTATATCAAAAATTGACACTTCATGTACTTAGAATAAATTTTATGTACCCAAATCATACTAAACCTATTATTCAAGTACTTTTCATTTGATTCATATGAAAATATTGGTCTTCTTATATTATTGTGGATGTGGGATGTATGTTCATGTGAAATTGGAATGGTTTTTTTAAGGCACCAGTACTGGGGTTGCAGAATCAGCTGTTTTTTTTTTAAATTTGGCTTTAGTGCTAGTTTTAACTTCTGCTAAATAAATGTATTATATTTTCTGATGGTTTTAACAACCGCTACAATTTCAGAATTTTTCTATCTATGGTGGTTAAAACCTCCCCTAAGGACAATTATTCAGCGGCGTTTGTAATCACCTCTGAAATTTTTTAATATTCCTTTATTATTTTGTGGGGGTTATCTTAGTTTTAGAGGTGGTTTTCCTGGAGAAACTGATTTTTTAGTGAAGGTTAAAACCGCCACTAAATTCATCTACTACTATGGTTACCATAAACCACCACTAAATTGAGTAAACCACTGCGTAATGTATACCTACACACAATTTAGTGGTGGATTTTTGAAATAGCCGCTATATCCAACAAAACCACCGCGAAAGGGTCATTTTCCTGTAGTGGTTGTTGCTTATTGGGATTTTTCTCAAACCCTATTTAGGTCATGATTTTCGACCCAAAAAGATTATATGGTTTTAGGTATAGACAAGGGGAATCACCCTTCTACATCAGGTACTTGATTGGTGTTGGAGTTGGAGAGCATGAGACTAAGCTAAGGCTTGCGATGCTGTAGGAGTTTACTTGTTTCTTTTGTACTTTGGTTTAGTACTATATTTTTAGAATTGTGACTTTTTTGCATTCATTCCTAGAAATATGTGACATGAATCATTGATATATATGCTCTAGTTTTTTATTTACTATCAGTCTTTCACACTTTACTTATGTTTTATGGTATTACTATTTATACTGTTGTTTATTATTGTTATTATGCTATGTTTCTCATCCAATAAAGGCATAGTTTCCCCACTGTCACACCCATGGTCCTCCTTACTATTCGGAATCCTATGGCATCCAGTTAAAAGATATTGAGGCCACATGACAAACCAGGTATGGGACACCTTTGGGTAGCACTCATATGTAGGACGTTACAAGAAGTTACCATTGTTAATGATAGTTGCTTAAAAATTAGATGAATATGAATGGTTACAGTTGAATATGATAAGTTTAAATATAAGGATGTTTTATTTTTTGATGGGATAAAACATAAATTAATTAGTGTAAGTTAACATTGTGATAATGGAAAAGAAGTTGTTTTTAGAAAAACATTTTGTATCATCAAAAGTGTGAAAGATGGAAAAGTCATTATAAATGGAGAAAGAATCACTAAGAATATCTTTCAATTAATAGAATTAAATAACTCATGTTACTTGAGTGATGAAGATGAAAAAAAATTATGGTACCAAATACTTGGCCACCTTGGGCAGAAAAACATGAATACAATTTCTGAAGTTGATGCTATTTAGAATTTTTCAGAATTGAAAAGAAGATATGAAGATATTTCTATTACTTTCCATAATGGAAAGATAACTAACAAAATTCATAGGATAATTGAGATTCAATCTAGCAGCCCACTTGAGATGATTTATTCTGATTTATGTGGGCCGATGAGACATCAATAAAAAAAGGAGATTTATAATTGATCACTTTTATTTATGATTTCACTTGGATGAAAAATATCATGTTTATGAAGCACAAGTCAAAGTCTACTGAAATGTTCAAGTTCTTTTTAAATGATGTTGAGAAATAAATGGGGGTTTCCATAAATATTTTGAGAACAAATAATGGTACCAAATTCACAAGAAATACTTTTGAAGCTTATTTGAGAAATCATGGTATCAAATATCAGTATAGTGCTCCTTATACTCCACAAAAAAATGGAGTAGTGGAAAGATAGAATAAAATCTTGGTGGAAATGAGAAGAAGTATGTTATGTGAATACAAACTTTCAAAATTTTATGGGAGATAAGCTATTACTATTGTTGTACATGTTGAAAATATATTCTTATTGAGACCAGAAAATAACATGACTACTTATGAAATGTTGTATAAAAAAAACATCATTGAAATACATCAATGTTTTTAGAAGTCCATGTTTTATAAAAATAAAAAATCCTGATTTGGGAAAGTTTGATGTGAAAGATGAGGAAGGAACTTTTATGGGTTATTCACCAAATGAAAGAAGTTAAAAATTATAGAACAAACGTTTACAAATGTTTATGGATTCATATGATGTGAAGGTAATTGAAAATCAAATTCACTTGGCAGAATTTGATGAGAATATCAAGGAGGAAAAACTGAAGAATTTCAACTATAGTGAAAGTAATTCAAAACATCCATATCAAGACTCAGAAGAATCATGTGATGAGGAAATTTCATCTGGGAAATAAACTTTGAAATTTCCTACATTAAAAAAAATGTTAAATCTAAAAAAATTATTAGTAATGTGAAGGCTCTAGTTTATATTAGATGAAAGATGAGATTAGTTGATTAGACTTCACTTATCTCAAAATTTGAACTGAAATTAGTTTTATAATATACTCAACACAAAGAGTGGGTGGATTCTATGAATGAAGAATTTGAGAATATTAAAAAGAATGAAGCATGGGAAAATGTTTCATGAAAATAAAATAAAACTGTTATCGAAACCAAGTGGGTTTATAAAAAAAAATTAAATGAACATGGATAAGTTTAAATAAACAAAGAATGGATTGTTTGTAAAGTCTATGAATAGGGGAAGGTATGGATTTTAAAGAAACTCTTTCCTAGTTTCAAGATTATAAACTATTAGAATGTTTCTTTCAGTGGACTCAAAAAAATATTATAAATTTTATCAGATGGATGTAAAGTCATATTTCTAAAATGGTGATATTGAGGAATAATTTTACATTTAAAAACATTGTGTGTTTCTACTTGATAAGGATGAAAAAAATGTTTGAAAATTGAAAAATGCTTTATATCGGCTGAAAAAAACACCACATGCATGGTATTCAAATCTTGAAAATTATTTGAGAATGTTGACTTTTTTAAGGAAAACTTGATTGAAACATTCATCTGAAAGATGTTGACTCTGAAACTCTAATTTTAATTGTTTATGTGGATGATATTTTTTTGCTATAGAGAAGATATTTTTAAAACATTTTCTAGGGAAATGAATAAGAATTTCGAAATGTCAATGTTGTGATAATTAACTTTCCTCCTTGGATTAAAAGTTCAACAAAAAGAAACTAAATTTTCTTATCCCAAGAAAATTATGTTAGGGAATTGATAAAGAAGTTTGGGATGGAATAATGAAAATAATTTTCAACTCATATTTCAGTGAGTAAAAAGTTGAGAAAAGATGAATCTGAAAGAAGTGTGAATCAGAAAGATTTTCGGAACCTGACAGAATATCTTCTGTACCTTACATCCACAAGCATATAAGAGTTTGTGTCCTAGAACCAACTGTTTTTACTTTTATTACATTTATATTTAATTTATTATTACATATTGTTCGTTTTTCTTCATTTTTATTATGTAATAATGTCCTAGAGTATTTGTTACTTTGATAAGGTTATGGAAGTTCCCCACTATGATGAGAACCATGAAGTGCTATAAAAATATTCTTAAATACAGGTTTGTAGTTGGATGATATACTATGACGAGACACATAGCATTTAGACCGTAAGGTGTGAGTACTCATAAGCAAATGGGACTTCCACTCATGATGTTCGCACTTTGTAATCTCCAAGATAGAAGATTATGAGAACAAACCCGCTAGTAGGAATTCCTCATGTTTCGGTGTCATCAGATATTTCTATCTGTGAGCGTGTGTAATGATCCTTAGACTTTATGATTATCATTAATAGGCGTCATGACTTACACACATTGATTTACTGATGAAAACCGTCAGGCAGACAGTTGACAGGAAGTAGGGTACGTTGGGTGCGTTACGAGTGCCATGTTATTAATGGATAAGTCAAAGAAAGATTTGTCCCTTCCATTTATGAAAGTTGATATCTCATCCATTTTATTGAAATAGAACCATCATGCAAAATTACATGGACATGGTGTAATGACGAGTTTATTTCAAGTAGTCAAAGAATGATGTATCAAGCATAAAAGTTGATGACACAATCAGGAAACTTGCTTGATTAGATATTGCGACAAAGGGATTATATTACGCAGTGAGACTTCATATGTGGATGTCATTGTTAAGACTTTATGTTCTTTTTCTTGGGTGCCTTGACCCGTTTCTAGACAGTACTCTTGGACTTTAGGCAATCCCACCAAATGCCAATGAGAAATAATCCTAGAGGGTCACACACTAAGTGTTTTTGGTGATCTCAGTTAAATTCTATTTGAATATAATTAATGAAATAAATATTACTCTCAAGATGATGGAATAATTTCATTCAAGTTAAAATGATCACATAAATTAAATAGAATATATTTATTTATTTTATTTATCTTTTAATAAATATTTATTTAATAGTTTGTAAATAAAATATATATTTAAGAGGGTAAATTATTTATTTATTTATTCGGGTGTTCAATAAATGGAAGTGGAGTTTGAGCAGTCCAAGGTCGGTTTGGTAGTAAAATAATTATTTGCAAGATGGTAAATAATTATTTAACTATTTTACACAAATTAAAATAAAGCTAATATTATTTTTTGATGTAGATTTTTATTTATAATTCCATTTTTTACAAGTTTGCGCCCCATAAATAAAAGCGCGGTATTATTATTAAATACAAGAGTTTTCTCTAAGTTCATGAATGTAATTAATTGTTTCTATAGAATTAAATATTATAACTGAAATTCCATGTATATAAATAGACAAGTACACCTATTTTGCTATACACCACACCACACGCCTGGTGAATTGAGAATTGTTGAACCAAACAATTTCTCTCCTGAATCCTATTATCTTCCTTCTCAAGAACGAGAGACGTTATTCAAGACCAAAGAACAATAAATAAAGAACAATCGATATAAGAAACTCACTTCACCGCGCTAGCACCCGAATAATGAGTGAGGTCGATCAAAGGCCATCTACGCACATGTGGATCACCGCTAGAGGGATTCTAGTTTGGATCCTTACAAGCGCAATGAGATAATCCGGAAGGGTCATTCTAGATGACCAAAATCATCAACTAAGAAAATACCCAAGATCCAGGAATTATTTTCTTTGTGAAATTAATTAAATTAATTATAAACATGAGGTGCAAGATCCTCTCTAAGGTTTCAGGCCTCGTTCTTCTTTATCAAAATGATTGATTATATTTCGTGGAAACTGGAGTTCATCGTCTTATAGATCCCAGAATAATCACTAAACATGGTTAAAATAAAAGTATGGTGTCTTCCCAACCACGCTTCTACTGTGCTCAGAACCTTCAAGTGGTATAAAAGGGGTTACATCATAGTTTATAATTATTTAAATATTTCATTGATGACTTATGCATTTACTAATTTTTTTTTCAATTCAAGTTAATCATTCTACAAATATGAATCTCAAGATCTATTCCTCCTCTTTCGTTTCTCTTTCACCTTATAAAAATGATATTTTCTTTTTAATTTTGATTAAAATAAAATAGAGGATCTCATATATAGGTGCCAAAGCTTCCTAGCCACACAACTCCAGAACACACGATGTGTATTCAGCAGTACATGCCATGTAGTCAATATTCAATGCATCCGACCAGTCAGAAAAACCATGATGTGTGTTGGAGTATTTCTAAGTCTTAAATGACTCTGTGTGTTGACCAGGAATAGGTGGCACACGGTTTCCGGATTACACATTGTGTGGCCCAATGGACACGACATGTAGTCCCTTTAGGTTAGGGTTGGACTGTGTACCCCGTACATGGCTTGCCCATATGGAGACTGTTTAATGAGGAACTATATGGTGTGTGACCCACTAGACATGTCGTGTACTCCAAATATTTCCAAAGTACACTCACAGTCCGTTTCCCTGGGCATGTACTTCGGATAGACGGTGAAAAACAGTACACGCCGTGTAGTTGGAACTATATGTCATGTACTCATCTAAATTACACATATTTATTAAAATTTATTATTATATTATACAAATCCTTGAGATGTGTACCATCGTGCGGGTATAAATCTGAGGCACAACACGTGATAGGTGTTTTATATAAATGTTTTTAATTTAACATCTACATAATGTTAATTTATACTCATTGGGTAATTATGAATTGAAATTCACTAGGTTTCCGCAAAGGCACAAGTTACGTACAAAGATAATTTGAATGAATTTATTTTTTTAAAATTAGGATGGGTGAGAGTCTCAAGGAAATTCATAAAAGGGTTTAAGATAAAAGGATTTGTTAATTAAATATGATAATTAATTGATTCGAGTGTGATTTATATTAAACAAGAACGATTAAAGAATTGATTGGTAGTTTTATTTATGCGTAAATATCATTGCATGTATGGATGATAATGAGCTCGACCAAGACCTTTGTATGTGGATGGTTTCTTTTAATTTATTTATTTAAATTAAATTTGTTTCCCTACGAGCCTTCTTCTCATTAATATATAGGGCCTACATGCCCAAGGTTTCTTTTTTTGTAAAACCCCTTTTACCCCTCACATACATGTGAGTTAAAAAACGCATATGTAATGGGTTAAACTTCCAAGATAGTAGAGGTGGTTCAATCTAGAGCTGAGATGAAACTAATCCCAGGAGATACAGAGGTGGACAGGTGGAAGCTGTAAACACGAACCCAAAAGGTTTAAGGTGTTTCTACCCTAGGCCAGGGTTAGTTTATCAACCTCTAGATAAACTAACCATTAGAAAATCTCTTGATCATGCCATTTACTTTATTTTATTACTATTATATGCATGGTTTATCATTATGGATGTGTTTTCACGATCACATAATTAATGAATTAAATAAGCATGCAATATGAAACTAAAATAAACCAAACTTATGCGTAAATATTATTAAGACATGGTCAATAACATAAGTAAGTTCTACGTAATATTAAAAAATGTGTGATAATTATAATAATAAATTCAAAAATAAGAGATAATAATCACTCAAATAAAATATTAAGTCGGAACAAGCCTTTCGTTACATGATTATGGGAAAAACTCAATAAAACTATGTGTTTGACCAAACCTTGTTGGGACACTTACTTTTATAAAGGAATCCCTTATGAAAGGTTACAGGTTGACTTAACCATATTATATTAAGAAGAGTATCCCATGCTTGACTTGGTGTAATATTTGAGGCAAGAGTTGAGGAAATCCAAAGTAATGATTTCAAGATTGGGGAGTCCACTCAAAAGATCAAGGAGTTGAAAACCCACAGTTGGAAAAGACCTGCCTACCTAAATACCTTATAATAGCATGACTAACCCTTGTTGGGGTTATACGAAGGAGAATATGGATCCTTGACACTAAAAAGTAATAAAAACTAGACATTCCAAGTTCAATGGTGAGGGCCATTGTTACCTAATAACATAGTGGGAGACTTAATAAAATTTATTATTTATCATAAAATGTAATCGATAAAGTACTAATGATCTGCTCTTTTAATTGTAGAATAAAAATTAAAACCTTTTCAACCACACTATCCCTACGATCAATTCTGGATAAAGACAAAATCCTCACCAACAGTAACTTCCATGAATGTTTTAAACACATTTGGGTTATTCTACACCATGAACGGAAGTCTTACATGATGGAGTCAACATTACCAAATTCACCTTACAAATAGGCAAGTGATGAGGTTTTACTAGTCTATGAGAAACATATCAACGACGCAGTTGACGTTGAATGATTGTTGTTATCATCATTGTCTAGTGAGATCATGAAGTCTCATGAAAACATGGATACTTATAGAATGATTGAGCACCTCTATGTTCTTTACCAAGACAGGTCAAGACAAGAAAGGTTTGAGATCTCTAAGGCACTCTTCAGAGTAAGCTTAGAGAAGGTTCCCCACCTATGCCTCATGTAGTCAAGCTCATTGGATACATTGAGTTCCTGAAGGTTCAAGGGTTTAAACTCCCTGAAGAACTGGGCACCGATCTCATTTTCGCATCACTACCTCAGAGCTTCTCAAATTTTTGTTGTCAATTTCAATATGAACAACATTGAGAAGTCTCTATATGATCTTCTTATCCTCATTCGCCAAGTCAAAAAAGATAAAAAGCGCGAAAAGCCTTTTGTCTTTATGGTGAATAAGAGTAAAGGTAAGGCTAAGATATTTAATCTCAAAGATTCTTCACGAACTTCCAATAAAATGAAGATCAAAGGAGAGGAAAAGGAACAAGAGGATGTTTGGTTCACATGTGGCATGAAGGTCCATTAGAAAAAGAACTGCACCCAATCTAAGAAGCAAGGGGAAGCTTTAGGTGCGTTTATTATTGAATTCAATCTATCTGTTTCTACAAATTGGGTATTAGATATAGCTTGTGGTTCTCACATATGTATCCAAATAACGAAACCAAGTAAATTCTGGAAGATTGATCGAGGGGAGATAGATCTATGAGCAGCCAATGGAGCCTGACTTGCTGCTATAGTTGTCAGGGACTACCACCTCACACTGCCAGCTAAGATGATCTTGGTGTTAAAGGGTTATTTTTATGTGCCTTATATGACCAAAAACAAAATTTATGTATCCCGAATAGATATATATGGATTTTTTTTCAATTTTGGAAATGAATGTTTCTTCTTTTATAAAGATAGAATTTTTTTTCGAAGGGCACATTTATACAACGATCTTTATGTGTTGGATTACAAAAACCAAGTAATGGAAATCGATGATAAAGTTACTTCACATGACTCTTACCACACCCAACTTTGGCATCACCGGCTAGGTCATGTAAATGAGAAATTCTTGACAAAGTTATATCAAGATGAATATTAATATTCTTTTGAACTAAAACCACTTGGTGTATGTCATGCATTTTTACAAGGCAAAATGACCAAAGCCCTATTTGGTGGGAAAGGTGAAAGGGCTAAATAGATTCTTATATTTGTTCATAACAATGTGTGTGGACCATTTCTAGTTGAAGAAAGGGGTGGGTAATAATACTTAATAACTTGTACTGATGATTTTATTAGATATTGATATATTTACTTAATGAGGTATAAGTCAGATTCCTTTGATAAGTTCAAGGAATACAAGAATGAATTTGAGAACCAGCTTGGTAAGAAGATTAAGAAACTCCACTTAGGCCGAGGTGGGGAATATCTTAATTAGGAAATCATTGATTACTTATGAGAGTTTGGGATCCAATCCCAACTCAATCCTCCTTACACACCTCAATTTAATGGTGTAAGAGAAAGGAAGAACCACTCCTTGTTCTACATGGTGATATCAATGACGAGTCATGCAAGTCTTCCATTATCCTTTTAGGGGTATGTTTTACAAACATCATCACACATACTAAACCAAGTACCAACTAAATCGATAAATGGTATTCCATACGAGTTTTATATTGGATGAAAATCTATGTTAACAAATTTACATGTGTGGGGTAGAAAAGCGTTCGTTAAGGCCTCTTCAAGTAACAAACTCGCACCCCAAGGCACAAAGTGTACCTTTATAGGATACCCCAAGGAAACAAGGGGATATTACCTATAAAACACCTATAAAAAAAGGTTATAGTGGAAATACATTCTATATTCCTTGAGAGGGAGCACATATCCAAAACAGATAGTGGGAGAAAGATAGTCTTCAATGAAGTCTAGGATCAAGGTACAAAAGAGTTGGTATGAGAACAGATTCCACAAAGCCCCATGGAAGAAGAATCTATTCTAGAGGGTCACACACTATGTGTTTTTGATGGTCATGGTTATATCATATTTGAATTAAATTAACAAAATAAATATTATTCTAAAGACCGTGGAATAAATTTATTCAAGTTAAAATGATCTCATAAATTTAAGAAAATATATTTATTTATTTTATTGAACATTTAATAAATATTTATTTACTATTTTGTAAATAAAATATTTATTTAAGAGAATAAATTATTTATTTATTTATTCGGGTGTTCAATAAATGGAAGTGGAGTTCGAGCAGACCAAGATCAGTCTAGTAGTAAAATAATCATTTTCAAGACGACAAATAATTATTTTACTAGTCAGAAAAAATTAAAATAAGACTTATATTATTTTGTAACGTGGAATTTTATTTATAATTCCGTTTTGCGCAAGTTGACACACCATAAATTATTATGCGGTATTATTATTAAATTCATGGGTTTTCACTAAGTTCATGAATGAATTTAATTGTTTCTATGATTTTAAATATTTTAACTAAAATTATATGAATATAAATAGGCATGTACGCCTATTTTTCTATACACCACACCACATGCCTCGTGAATTGAGAATTGTTGAGACAAAAAATTTCTCTATTGATTCTTCTTCTCTCCCCTCTCAAGAATGAGAAACGTTCTTAAAGAATTACGATCAAGTGATCAAGAATGATCAACACAAGACACTCACTTCGTCGCGATAGCACTCAGAGTACAAGTGGTGTCGATAGGAGGCCATCAGAGCATGTGTGGATCACCACTAGAGGGATTCTAGTTTGTATCCTTACAATCACAGTGAGATAATCTGTAAGGGTCATTTTGGATGATCAACATCATCAATGAATAAAATACCCAAGATCCAGATATTATTTTCTTTATGAAATTAATTAAATTAATTATAAACATGATGTGCAAGATGCTCTCTAATATTTTTCACCTCTTTGTTCATTATCTAAATATTTTATTATATTCATTGGAGACTGGAGTTCATCGTCGTATTGATCCCAGAATAATCATTGATCATGGTAAAAATAAAAGTTGGGGGCCATCCCAACCAAGCTTCCACTGTGCTCGGAACCTTCAAAGGCTTGATATTTTCATGCTATAAATTTGTGTTCTAGGTATCAAAGTAATCAAAAATAATCATATATATTGGAAGAAAATATAATTACATGATTCGTAAAAGGAAAAAATTCACATTGATTTTTATAAAAAATAAATATTGAGATGAAGTTTCATGGTTATACAGATGTCGATTAGGCTGGAGATAGTAATGATATAAAATCAACCTTGAGATGAACATTTGTCTTGGGTGAATGTTTTGTGATTTGGCATAGTAAGATACAATTTTTAGTAACTTTAAGCACATATGAATCCTAATATTTTGTAGCTACTCAATATTTTACTGAAATGTTGGAGATGAAAGATCAACGCAAAGATTTGAATGTAAAAGTTTCTAAACTATTGAATATATTTTGTGATTATCAGAGTGAAGTTGATCTTTCTAAGAATCATATCCAACATTCTAGATAAAAAAACATTGATGTCAAGTTTCACTTTATAAAAGATAAAGTTTCTGCTAGATATATTTTTCTGGAACACATTTCAACAAAGTATCATATTGATGATATCTTTAGAAAATAAATGTTGAAAGAAAGGTTTGTGGAATTGAGGCTGAAACTTCATGTTCATCACACTCCCATGTCTTCCTAAACCTCATAAGGAAAACCCCCACTATGTTTTATAATATGTTGAAAAAGGGGGAGATAATGTAACAAATTTTTACTTTGTAATAAGTTTTACTTATCTTTATTTTATGAATATGAAGTTGTGGTTATCATAAAATGGGGGATAAATAGAATGTGACAAAATAAAGAATGGGGAGAGAAAAATATTGTTTGAAAAGAAAAGTGAAGAGAGTTTATCTTTTCATGTCTTCAAAAACATATTGCTAATTATGGATAAAATTTCTTCAAAAAAATTACTTTATCAAGTAGTTCAGTGTCAGGACACTCACTTTTGAGAAGGTCTATTTTTTGATAAAATTCAAAAAGCTGAGTTTTGAAAAATTCTAAGATTTTGAAATTCGTTTAATGAGGGTTGTCAAAAAATCTAAAGGGGGATATTGAAGAAAATTTGTGGTGTTTATTTAAAAAATTGTTTATTTGTTGATAACTAACTGTTTTTGTAATTTTTTTGTTGTTTTCCAGGAATAGGACCATATCCATCGTAATGAGGTTGTTTTCTAGAGACAAGTTTTTGAACCCAAGTTTTCATATTTATTTTTACAAAACATAGATGAAGTAAAGAAGATGAAGTTTTTGATTAGAAACCTTATTGTATTCAAATAATGATGAAGTTTCTGAAGATTTTTTAAAGAATAATGTGAAGTTAAGAGTTAGAAATTTTTTATACATTTATAAAAAAAAATCAGACGATGATTTTTTGATCAAAAGGTTCTCAAAAATCATGAAAAATATCATGATAAAATCATTTTAAGAAATGGTTGATAGGTTTGAATAATTTTAGTGGTTAAAAAAGGTATTTCCATCATAATGATAATTACATCATAATGAGCTAAGAAAGAAACAAATCGTAATTAGATGAGAAAAAAACATATCGTAATAATCTCAGAAAGAAATAAATCATAATGAGGTAAGAAAAAATTAGATAATAATGAGCTGAGAAAGAAACATATCATATTAATCTAAGAAATGGAAATATCATAATGATATGAGAAAGAAAAATATCATAATGAAGCTGAGAAAGAAAAATATTGTAATGGGTTGATAAACGTATGATGAATCAAAGTTGTCAAACTCAAATATCAATTTTGTGTAAATCTCAATGAAATCTAAGGATGTTTGAAGAAGTAAAAGTTAAAGTTTTAAATTCAATATATTTTCAGAGATTTTCATAATTGAGGAAACGATAAAAGTTTCCAGGTTTCCCACCATTATTTCCTAAGTCGTCTATAATTACTTCCTTAGATCATTCATCCATTCTACTATTTGAAACATTCACACACACGCAAAAGGTGGAGTGCTAGAGAATTCAAATTGAATGTTTCCATCTGATTGAAGAAAAAATTTATTGAGAATTCTAGTAAAAGTTTGAGTTTTTCATATAGAGAAATAATTTTTTGTATTAAATCATCATATTCCGAGAATCGAATCTTGGATACAGCATTATCGTATTCATAGAATCGGATCCTGGATTGATCATTATCATATTCATTGAATCAGATCCAGAATATAACATTATCATACTTATAAAATTGGATCTAGGACCCAACATCATTGTATTAAGATAATTGATCCAGTGTCATCAAATTGAGGAAATTGGATCTAGCCAAATCGGACTGAGAATTCAGATTGATCAACTGTGGAGCAGATTGAACTAAGCTTTTATTCTTTTTTTAGATCAATTGATTTATAAGAAAACATTTAAAACTGATGGGAGTCTGTATAATCATTCTTATTGGGATATATAAGGTGTCTAATGAGAGATGGAATAGTTTGTATTCACCTATTATTAATAGTGTATTTCCATATAACCATAGGAGTGGCTATGGAAAGGATGTATGTTATTACACTAAGCCTGAACCCTGTAAATCATGTGCTCTACTTTCTTTCCTACCTTTTCATGAAATATTAATTACTAAAATTTTATAAGGAATTAAACCTTAATAGGTTTCATGATTTATGTTTACAAATGTTTTTAAACTTATAAAAAGTGAACAACAGATTCACGCCCCCTATCAGTTGTTATTAGATCCTTTAGAAAATCAAGTACCAATGATGTGTGTTTGGTTTGTAAGGATTGTTATGTTTTCTAAAAACATTCTACAAGAAGGGAGGGGATTTCATTGTTTTAAATAGTGGGAGCGTGTGATACCACCTTTTATTGTTTGGAGTTTTCCTTTTTGGGCATTGGATTTGATGTGTTGGAGGTGTGATTGAAATTATCTTTTGAGTTTGGGTTGCTTATTTGAAAATGTGATTTGGAATTTTTATTTAAGATATGCTTTGATTTGGTTTCATGCTCTATGTTTTCAGATTATTTCCCCCCAGATTTCTAAGAGATTTTGAAAAGAATCTATGGGTGGTTCTTTCATCACGTGTCCTTTAGTATATCAACTCATACATTAGACATTTTTTTATCTATTTCAGATATAGAGCCTAGTGGTCCTCAATATTCCATGTTCATCTAGAGGTTTCAAAGTTTATCCCTCCTTATTTCTTTGGGCAGACAGAACTGGGGAAATCTGAGTAATTGTTGTGAAATATTGAGGAGATATTTCTTCAGATTGAATCTCTTGAACCTCTCAATATTGATCTTGAAACCTTCATGTTTGAAGGCCTAATTCATGAATAACATAAATACAGTCTTTAGGATTAACCATAAAATAATTACACATGGGAATGCATTAAATACTTGTTCATTCAGCAGTACTTCCCCGATGATGTGGGGATACCAATGGGTTCAAAATTATAATATCTTGATAAGGGAGATTCAACGGTGTTGTAGTATTCTAAGAGCTTCACTGATTTGGTTTTGTATCTCTCAAACCTTATCGAGGATGAAATTTTAAGATATTGATTCTTTGAAAGGGGTATTCAATTAGAATTAATTTAGGTTGTTCCTTCTTTCCCTGATGATTATGAAGAAGTAGTGAGGTGGGATGTTTAGGTTGAAGCAATTTTAGCTGCATCTGGTTAGTTGAGAAGAGGTACAAAAAGGAATTTGTATTTTGTATCTTTAGATTAATCTAAGAGCAATATAGGGATATGTTTTTAGTATGGGAAGCCCGTGCATAGGAAGTTTTCATGTTTCAAAGCACCTAAAATCTATCATACATATGGACATTTAGGTCATTTGTAAAGGTTTTTCTAGGGAGGTGCCATGAAGTGACATGGAGCCATATCCACTCTCTTGGAGAACCCTCTAGCTCAATTGAATTAATGTATCACTGGAACTATCTCAATTCAATTTTTGTTTTAATTAATGTATTCGGTGGTGTTGTATTCTCTTGGGTATGGGGATTGATGTTATAGGTATTTTGGGAACTCTTTAAAGGAGGATTGACTTTGTAATGATCTTAATGTTCTTAATGTATAATGTTGGTGTTTGTTGTCCCATGATTTGTTTCTTTTGGTTCTTTCTAGATTTCATTAGGATTATAAAGTTATTATGTATTGAGCAATCAATGTTTGTCTTGATTCCTAATATAGTGGGGAGACCAACATTCGATGATCTCATGATGAACCCAACTTACAGGTGTTCTTGATGGGCCACATTATTGTTTTTTCTCTGCTTGACCCCAATCAGAGAAGTTGGTTGACTTGGACATTGGGTCATGTAAAAAATACTCATAGAGATCCTAAATAGACCACAATGTGTTTCTTTTATGGTTACTATGTTAGGGGTTGGGGTTTTCCTTGTTGGGTTGTGTTTAGATTATAGTGACTCTCTTCTTTTTAGTCTCTTTGTTGTTTGTTGGAGATCTTGAGACATTAGATTTATCTTCCTTGGATGTTCAACTCTTTTTTGGGATGGTTTCATTGTTTCTGGTTTCAAAAGGAAGCGAGTGTTGGTTCTTCGGTCTTTGAGTCTTCATGTTTTTCCTTGGATTGTAATTCATCCTTGCTTTGGTTTTGATGAAAACAATCTCTTGAGACATTCTTGGGGTATAATTAGTCATGTTAGGGATAATTGTCACAACCTAACCTGAAAATTTTCTATTATTTTATTTATTTATGAGTTCCTTTTTAATTTTATTCCGATTCGGGTATTTTTCTCTATAAATGAGAGTTTTTCGAGCATGCAATGCATGTTATATGGTTAGGGAACATGGTTTTCTAAACAATTCAATAATCATGCAACAACTACTAAATTTATTTGAAAAATCAAACTTCACAGTTGGTGCATGGTTTTCCAAACCATGCCTCCAACCCGTGTGGGGTACTCCAGGTTCCTAGTAGAGGGCACATGGTTGTAGCCAAATTTTCCAATCCATGCAACCCAAACCGTACGTCAAATATTTTTTAAAAAATATAATTAATTGAAATAAAATTAAAACAAAAAACCCTAATTTGACTCTCCACTCTCCCCCTACCTCACACGATGCAACCCCTTGGACCTATCAGCCACGCATGCTTCCCCTTCTAGCGAGCACCTTTTCTCCACCAATTTCACCTAGTTTCTTTATATATATCACTCAATTCACCAAGGTAAGTCCTCCAATTGCTTATTATTGGGGTTTTCTGGTGATTCCCGCCTTCCCATCACCCATATTTTCTCAACCAAACCCTAGGTTATGGTTTGATTAGATCTCAGTTCTTTCTTCCATTTTTAGGGCATGCGGTGGGTCTCCAAAGAATTATTCATGTGTGTTTCGACATCTGACACCGAAGGAAAATCTCTTTGGTCCGTTTTGGTTTTACTGCCATCATTTGAGGTTGGTTGCTTCCACCCCTCATTTTTACTGTTTCATTTTTAGAGTATTTGATGATTTTTGGTTCCCTCTAGGTTAATTAGATCATTTGATGGCTCCTCAAATGTTTTCATACACATACATAAATATATATATATATATATATCCCACTTGTAAATATTTTCTCATGGAGAGGGTAATATGTACATTGGATTAAGAGGTATATATATAGGAGTGTATGTGTGTGAAAGTGTGGACCAATCTTTATCAAAGGTGTAAAGTGACAAGGTGTTCGGCTTGGTTCTCTCCCTTTTGAGGTAGGTTCCCTTTTTCAATTTTCCTTAAATTTAATAATACATTTATTTCTTGTCTTTAACACCTTTATTTAATTCTAGTTAGTGATATATGGTTTTTAGAATAATTTTTTTATGTGAAATAAAATAAATTCCTCTTTGTGTTTGATTTCATGAAATTGTTTTATTGAATGTGCATACTAAGTGTTTGTAAAATTTCTCAGTCTGCCTTTGTAAGAGAATTTTGCTTTTTAAAGAACTAATTGGGTTGAAAATGTTTTTTTGGTTACTCAAATGGATTTATTAAATGGAGTTCAAAGTGGTTTGTATTTGAAAGTGGAGAGTATTTGATTCTTTGGAAATGGTTTAGTATGTGAAAGTCATGTGAGGCCCAGTTGTTTTTTTTTGTAAAATTGGTTATCTTGAAAACTCTAATTGGATGGCCCTATTTTATTTGTTATGGTGTATGTTGTGGGAGGTCTACTGCATAGGAATCCCTTGAGATAAAATAGTTGAAAGCAAAGGGACTTGTTACTTGGGGTGACTTAGGGGGTAACTTTTTTGTGTGGGTGATGAAAGTGCATGTGATGGGATTCATGGTTGGCATTGGTTGGGTCACCCCAAGTTTTATTAATGACATGAGAATGCGATAGAGTGAGATAATATTTGGTGAATGATTGATTCACTATTTTAGATTAGGAACTAACTAGTGGACCTTAGAATGGACTATCTACCTTGGGATTATGCCCCTTGGTCTGACCAGGTAGGGTGCGATTGAGCTTTTTAGAATTATGATATCATCATGTATAGAATACCTTTGGGATGCGTCACTTTTATAGTATGCTATAGATTTTTAACAAGCTCCTAGTTTCTACCATGTACTTCGATACTTAGCATTATATGGTGGATTATTGAGGTTCATTGTTTGGTTGGTCACTCTTGCTTTCTATTTTCCATCCCCCCTATGTGATCATTTCATTTCCCTCCTTGTATGGTGTATATCATTTCTACATGTGATAAAATTATTTTCAAATGTTTGTGGAAAATGGTTTTGAATTTTTTTTACACTTCCTTCTTCTCTATATATCCTCATTAAAATTTTTAATCTTCTTTTTAGGAAAAGAAACTGGTTTATGAAAAAAAGGGCAACATACTGTGATTTTCATTAAATGGAAAATGCGTGAAAAGATTACTTTTATATATTTTATTTCAAACATAAAATTGATGATTCTTTTGTTTAAAGGAAATACATGGGGATTAGAATTTTTTGGGAAAAAATATTGATTATTAATACTCATGCTTATACTTAATTCTTGTTTTTAGTATTAGGTGAATTTTTTCAGCTTGGTCTCAATTTTCATGGGTATTGGTGGTTTTTGGGATCAGAGTGTGACCTATGGGGTCATGTGGAGTTTTAGTGGTCACCAAGTTCTGTTAGATTTATTTTATCAATTCTTGCTTAGTAATTTTGTTTGGTTTATTTATTTTGGGATGCTATTTTATTATTCTGTTTCTTTGGTTTATATATATTGGGTGAAATCGTTCCCACTATTACTCTATTGATTCCCTTAGATCTTGTTGCCAACCTGGGAGGACTAGGAACATCTCTCAGGCCTTGTCGGGGGCCAGATCAGGTGACTTGTTCGAGTTCAACCCACATTGGTTCCTAAAAATACCACATTCTGAGACCACTTTGAAACTACGAAACCATTTAGAACATATAGGGGTTTTAGAAAAAAAATCTGGAAAGAGAACAACCAATGAAGATGAAAAGGAGAAAGGAATAGTTCTTTTGAAATATGGGGTTTAAGGGGCACATGTTTAAACAAAGCCATTTTCCTTTATGTGTGTATCCCTATGTACACCCCTTGAACATAGGTATATTCACACATCCAACGGTACCCTTTTTATAAATCCTAAAAGTATCCAAAAACCACTTTGAAGAGTTACCACCGACATGACAAAAAATCACAACAACACACACATGATCTAACCCTCCACATGACATCACAATCAGTCTTGAAACTCAATTTAGAACAAGAACCCAATTGAAAAATCCAACCAAAGATTACACATAATCCAAAAGTATTCAATTTCATTTTAAAAGACAAATTTAAATTTCATAGAACACCTTACATGCATATATATAAGAACACTTTAATAAAAATACATTAAAAACCAATTTTTCACAAAATCTCCAACAAGGAAACACCACTATGATCCATAATAAAACACCACAAGAATTAGAATCGCATTTATAAATTATTTAGAAATAAAATCGTAAAACAGAACTTTCTAAAAAGGAAATTGATGGAAACACCTACCTCAATGAAGTGTGGATGTAATGAAACTCTTGGATAAGGAAGAACCAGGCCCAACAGACAATATAAAAATACTAGAACCAAAGAAACATAGTCCCAGACATCAAACCTAGCCTCTAGGGTTTGTCAAAGAGAGAACCCACCCAAGAAGAACAAATGAACTAAGAGAGACAGAAGATGAGAAGAGGAAATCACCAAAAAAAAACTCACCTTAGATATGAAGGAGGAGCACCAAAAGAGGGAGAGGAACTTTAGGAAGGGATCTTGGGATCCCCTTCATGTTCTATAAATGAGACAAGTGGGAGGAAATCCCAAAAGGTGTTAAAAAATATAGGGGTAAACTTGGAAATTCATGCTTTAAGAAATCTGGGAAACTCACACGGTTTGGCTACACAGTTCTCCAAACCATGCACCAAATTTGTACACCATACTCGAGAATTGGGGAACCCAACATGGTTTGGTTACACAGTTTTGGAAATTGTGCACCAATCTATCACCGTGGCTCAGTAAAAAACTCTAGAACCCCTCGCATGCTTTCCACATAGTTTCCCTAACCATGCACAAGTCGTGCACTAAGTCCTAGAAACCCATGGACAAGCCGCACAGTTAATCTTATGCCTCTAATGGTTTAGTCCAAGCCATGCTTAAACCATGCATGTCAAACCATGAAAGAAGAAAATTAATTAAAAACACCATTATCCTTAATAGGCCACATAGTTAACCCTAATACTGTGCATACAAACTATGCACAGACAAAAAAGCCACCCGAAAACTCTAAATATCAAAAATTAAAACTAATAAATCATCCTGAACCATAACCAAACGAATCAGAGACAAGAAAAGAATAAAAAAAAGTAAAAATCCATGGTTGGGGTGTGAAATATGTATATATATATATATATTTGTGTGTGTGTGTGTGTATCTATATATAATTATAATTCAATTAATGTATATATATTAATAATAATTTATAATTAATAACTATATATATGTATTCATACACATATATAATTATATATAAACACACACACACACATAAACATATATATAAACATATATATAAACATATATATATATATTATATACAATCATATATATATATATAGTCATATATATATATATAATCATATATATATAATCTTATATATATAGTCATATATATATAATCATATATATATGTAATCATATATATAGAATTATCCAAGTTTTTAAACATAGATATTTTTAAATATAGCCATGTTTTTAACAAAAATTTGCTAAATTAGTCATGTTTTTAGAAAAACATCACTAAATTAGCCCTCTGTTTGGTTAAATTAATTATTTAATATTTTTTTTTATTTTTAAGTTGTATGGAATTTTTATCCATGAGTTTTAAAATATTCATTTTAAGTAATGATAATAATAATAAGTGATAATGAATTTTAATAAAAATTAAAATTAAAATTAAAATTAAAATAATAATTATTACTACAATAATTGAAATAAAAAACTATATCAAACCCTTCCCAAATCCACCCCCACCGATCCTCCCTCTCATGGAACCACCATCCGCAATCCCCCACCCCCACCCCATCAACAATCCTCTCACGCGGTGACCCCCCACCCCCACTATCAGCAATCCTCTCATGGGATTCCCCCCACCGTCAGCAACCCCTTGTGCAACATGGTCTCACACAAATACCCCCACCCATGACAGTCTTCTTGTGCAGTGACCCACCCAACGTGAGCATTCCTCTTGTGTGGTGACCTCCAGCGACATTCCTCTTGTATGGTGGACCCTCTGTCCTTTCTATCATGCAGCACACCCAGGCCAGACTCGTTTTCTACTATCCTATATCATATGCCACCATCCTCCAACATGTGGAACATGTCAAACCGCTATCCATATTCCCCCCATAAGTTAACCTCTCATGCGGTGAACCCAGTCCTGACCCCAATGACACACCTCCCTCCTCTAATCTCCTGTGATCCTTTACTAGTACTTATTGATAAAGAATCCACTTTCCTCATCCATCATTTTACTGGTGGTTTATCTCATCATATTTTTGTTTTATATAGACCTAGATTTGAGGTTGGATGATTCTTATTATGTTATTGATTCATAGGGTGTGTGTCTCTTATTCAAGTTCAGTTGGTCCTATATTTTAAGTACTTACTGGATTTCCACCTGATTGAGGTAGGTTTTACCATGTTTTGAGATTTCAATTTTATAATTATGGATTGATTGTTATTTTATTTTATTTTAATTATTGATTTCTGTGAGTATCTGATATTATTTTTATTTTTATTTTTGTAAACATGTGATTTAAGTCCCTTTTAATTCATAAATAAATTTAGATTATATAATTTAACATCAAATATTTTATATTAATTTAATTTAATTTTTTGGTGAATGATGATTTAATTGGTTAAATTTTATTTATTCCAGTTAATTTAAAAAAAATATAATTTTAGTTTAAATTAAAGGGTGAGTTTGATTCCAACAAATCCATTTGTTTTATCATTGAATGGTTTTCATTTTGGTAGATTTTGTTTTAACAATACATGCTTTATGAAAATGGTAAATTCATTCATTTATTTTGGCAATTTGTCTTAAAATAAAATTTTTGGTATTATTTATCATTAATATTTTTCACTGTAAACATGTTTATAAAAAATAAATCAATACCTTTTATAAATCTTTTGTTTGTTACAAGTTGTTATTTCATTCAAAAAATTGTATAATTCATGGATTTAAAAGCCACATAACACTGTTGATTATAGATAATGATTAAATGAGTTTTTGGACTTTGTATTTTTCAAAAGAAGTGGGATGAATAAGATAATTTTACCATGTATGAAATGAATTTTTGAAAATGGAGAATTAGACGAGTTTTATGTTATCATGTGATAGTTAATACATTTCCAGTTGGTTATACTTTTTATCTTAATCACAGTGAGATAAGTTTAGAAAACACATTATTTGAAACACCTTCAACACAACATGAGACTGAAGATATAAATATTGACATAGAACCTAAGTTTGATATTATTAATGATGAATTTGATAATTTTCTCGATAATTAATGTCATGTGGGTGTATTGGAAATTGAGTTTATGCCAGAAATGGTTGATGATTCTAATTATTATTTGGAAATATTGAAGGATGGACACGTGTGAAGGGTGTAAAAAAATATTCCAATCTCAATTTCTTGGTTAAATTATATCATATAATATATTTGTGTAGAATAAGTCTTAAGGGAATGTCTATGATATTAAAAATGTCATCATATTCTTTTTACCATTATAATATTCCCTCTTCTATTTATGAAGCCAAGAAAATCAATTCATAAATAGGATTTAAATATTCTAAAATTAATGAATGTCCTAATGATTGGATGGTATATTTTGGAGATGATGCATATTGAGAAACTTATGAGAAGTTTAATATATCTATCTAAAAACCAAAGAGTTTTGGAAAGTATAAAAATAAAAAAGGCATAAATTACCTATGAAGGTTTTGAGATATTTACCTTTGGTGTAGTGATTTCAAATATGGGTTCTGTCATCTAAAACAATCTAACAGATGCAATGGCTTGCATCCAAAAGGTATAATGATGGTGTGCTAATACATCCACAGGACTTTGAAGCATTGAGTAACTTTGATAAAATGCATCCTAAATTTTATTTAAACCCTCGAAATGTATGTCTTGAGTTAGGTACTGATTAGTATAGGCCATATTAAGTTTAAGTATGAGTTATAGAATTTGGAATATTGTAATCATTTACTATAATATTTTTCCTTGGACGTGTATGAAATAAAGCTCATTTCAGCTTTTAGTGATAATTCTTGGAAAATGAGATTCAAGAAAGGATATTTATGTATATATGCATCCATTAATAAAATAATTGAAAGAGTTATGGGATATAAGTGTCATAACTTTTGATTTTTTAATAGTAATTTTCTTGGCATTGACATTTTATCTAGATGGACCACACATAGTTGTTTAGATTTTCCATCTTATAATTTTGACTCAACTCTCTTATGAATTCCTCATAGTAAAAATGTCATGATTCGTGTTTCATTGTTGATTCTTGAACCATAAACATAAATTTTGGCAAGCTCAAAAGTGATATGATGGAACAATAGAAAGTAGAAATTTAACTATTACATTAACAAGTGATGAAATCTTCATCCAAGGTGAGAATTTTAATAATATATTTAAGAAATAACCAGTTGATGAAAGAGGGACCGAAATTCCACAAAGAGATAATGATATTCAACATAAAACACAATAGTGGCAGAAAAAGAGTATATTTTTTTAGTTTCCATACTGGGTGAAAAATTTGTTGTGCCACAATTTGGATGTCATGAATATTGAAAAAAATGTATTTGATAATATTATATTTACATTGTTTATTGAATATAGTAAATAAAAAGATTTCTTAAATGCTTTGAAGGGGCTTATAAGAAATGGGAATTAAGCATGATCTCTATCCTGATGAATATGAAAGATATATTCCTACCATGTTTACTTTAACAAATGAAAATAAGGATATTTTTATCAAGGAATTTATAAATGTAACAATTATAGTTGAATATTCAAGTAACATCATTAGTCATATTGATGAAATCAATGAAAAAATAGACGGATAAAAAGTCATAACTCACACATTTTGACGGAATTTGTTTTACCTTTAGCCATGAGGAGGTTATTACAAAAGAAAGTGTTTGCACCATTAATTGAATTATGTTCATTGTTTAAGAAAATATGTAATAAGGTGATAAATGTAAATGATCTTGATCTTCTACAATCTTGAGTTTTTCTTTTTTTATGTCATTTGGAAATGTTATTTCCACCTTCATGTTTCACATTGATGGTTCATTTAAGCACATAATCAGTCGATGAAGTTAAATCAGAAGGTCCCATTCAATATTGATGGATGTATCCAATGGAGAGGTAAATAAATATCCATGTTTCTTCAATATGTTTCATTTTGTTTTGTTTATATATATGTTATTTTGATGCATTGTTTTCTATTAGGTACTAGGGGAGAATAAAGTCATATGTATGTAATAAGGATCAAACAGAAGGCTCAGTTGCTGAGGGTTACATGTACCAAGTGGCTTTAACATTTGAGTCATGGTATTTATATGGAATTGATAATGAGTTTAATCATGATGGATGTGTCAATGATATACCTGATGACGTTTATTATTCTCACATTTCATTACCTTTGAATAGAATATCTATTGATGGTTTTAATTATTTTAATATTCCTCCAAGGGAAAAGTTACAAGAACATTATCATGTATGGACAAATTGTGCAGTTGTTGATCCATTATTATAGTAAGAAATTATAATATGAGACTTTATTACATATTTAAATAACATGATCACTTTTTATACTTTATAAAGGTAATTTAGAGATATTGTACAGGGAAAATTATGTAGTCATAAAAATTATTCTATTGAGATAGAAAATAAGGTCCACAAAGAATTTGTTGAGTATTTTTCTCGATGAGTAAGGATTTTTATATCTTCTAATTGTTTTTACATTTTTAGTATTATAGTTTTTAAAAAATTTTCCTTACAGATTGAAGATGCACATGAAGATCATTCAGTTGACCTAATGTATCTAGCTATGGGACTTGTTAATTATGAAAAATGATATACTACATATTATGTTAATGGATTTGGGTTTCTCACTATGGAACATGATCAAGGACTTAATACTCAAAATAACAAAGTGTTTAGTAAATTTCGAACAAGGAGTTATGCATGTTTAAGTGAAGATCAAATGAAATTTGGAGGAGTTCCTTATTATGTAAATATTGTAGATATAATTTAGATAATCTATCATAGAAACTTTGATGTGACTTAATTCAAATGAATGTGGTAAGGGAATACTAATCATGGAGGAATTTTAATTGATGGATTTGGATTTAAATTGGTAAATTTTCAGTAGTTAACCGACATTGGGGATGATGATAGTGATGATCCATACATTCAGTCTTCTGAGGTTCAGATGGTATATTATGTTGAAGATGAGTTGGATAAAAACTGGAAAAACCTTGTGCATTTAGAAACTTGAGAACTTTATTAAATGGGTGATGAAGATAAATATAATTTTTATGAATGTAAACCATATCAAAAACAAAATGTAGAAAATTTATTTTCTATCGAGGAGGAGAATATATTATTTGCCTGTTACTATATTCACATCGTAAATCTACATGTTTGTTTTATTTAATTTTTTTAGAATTTTGTTTTATAAATTTTTTATTTCCTTTTTTCGGAACCATGATGATGAAACACTACCTTCCCAACATGTATAGTAATGCTTCTCGGGGCTCTTTTCCTTAAAATACAATGGAGGAAAATCAAAAATCCCCATATGAGTTTATCCACCTAGAAGATGATCATGAACAAAATGAACTCTATACATGCCCTACACAACCTACAATGTCTTCTATAAAGAAGAGATCAATAGATTTTGAAGTTATTATTATAGATTAAAAAAAGTAATACTGTATTTATAAAAAATATTCATTCTTTATTATTTTTTTGCAGACAATGATATCATGAAAAAGACTAAATTTATCACATAAAAATATTTATGGTCTCTAAATGATGAGAATATTATATTAGAGTGTATTAATATAGGACAACCTATTGGGGAGATTTCTTTCTTGTTGAATAGATTCTTAGGTTGTTTTGGAAGAGACTTTTAACTGTTCCCCATATGTTAAAATTTTTTGAGAAAAGTTAAAACTACATATAAATACGATTTCTACAAAAATATAATCCATGTAAAATTTTTAAGCTAGTTTTTTTCTATGTGTGATTATATTTCAATTATTTAATTTTTTTAACACTTACAAATTTTATTGTAGACTAAGTTCGTAATTCAGACTGATCTTCATAAGAGTGATATTTTGAAATCAGTTGGAAAAATGGAAAGAGTTATAGTTTTATTTATGAAATACATGCAATTATGTCACATGTACTATGGGTGATTTGATCAACATGGTTCCAAATGGTTATAATCTTGATCAATGGGATGTTTTTTTGACCTTCATCTGAGTCTAGAGATTTTCATATTACAGTGTCTTTATTATGAATATTTTTTTAAATAAGAATTATTGTTGAATTTTTTTACATTATAAAGGAAAAATATAAAAAAATAAAGGAGGTCAAAAGATAATTTTTTTCCACTTACTAGAGGATATAAAAACAGCGTACGATGTTGGAATGAAATGGTATGTGTAAATTATTAATAATAACAGAGAAAATTTATTATTATTATATATTTTATAATCTTTTTTTATTTTTTTGGAATCAGAGTGTCATAAAGTATTTAGTAGAGGATAAGTGTGGTGTGTTACTTATAAAAATGGGGATTTAATATTTGTTAATGATAATTCTAGAGACATATGTGTAATTAGTAGAGTATTTTGGTATTTTAATGTTTTTAGTTATATTGTTTCATAAAGATTATCTTTCTTTCTATTTTTAATTATTATAGGAAAAATAAAATAATATGAATCCATATATATTTCAGAAGAGATTTCCAGTGATGATTCACTGGGAAAACTTTTGATGGCGAAGTATCTGTGGAATGTGTTTGAGGGTTGGGATTGGGTCCCTCACCATCGCATGTTTTTGGTTTTCCCTCTCGTGCATATGGTGGGGTGAATTCATCATCTATATCAAATAGGAATATTGAGGTTGAAATTATTCAATTAAAGAAAAAAATGGATGTGTTGAAGTATTTTTTAATATAGAATCACCTAGGGAAGCTTCCATCATATTTCACCTCATTTTAACCATCAATATTACAATTGATGAATTAAATATAATGTTTTTTATTATATATTTTTTAGATTTTTGAAGTACATTATAGAATTTTTTATTTTATTGACAAATGATCAAATAAGTAATCATACAGTTCCATCTATTAATGAGGATGAAAACTATTCTCATTCAACTTTATTGGAATGATTATTTATTAATTTAATACTCTTATATGTTCATTTTTTAGTGTAATTATAAAATTTTAGTCGTCATTATTTCATTTTCATTTTTAGTGTTAGTATAAAATATTAGCCTTAATTTTTTATTTTTTATTTTTTATTTTCACCAGAGTTCCATGAGGTGGTTATGCTATCGATGAAGAACATTTAAGGGTTCAAAGTGGAGTTTGTTGATGACTTTTAGCCACTTCGATATGTTTTTTTACTAAAACGTTGGCCATTATGAATGAACTTATTCCAAAATTTAAAATATGTTTCTACATTTATTTTGGAAGATGTAATCTATTTTTTTAGTTTAATTAATTTTAACTTTAAAAAAATAGTGATACTAACTAATTTTTTTTCTAATTTATAAATGTTTCGTAATTCTTTTTTCTAATTTTGGGATGTTACATGAAAAACATTGATAAATTGGGGATGTTTCCTAATATATATAAAATAAATAAATAAATAAATAGATATATATATATAAACTAACACAAACAAATATAAATATATATATATACACACACAGACACAGACACACACACATTTATATATAAAACACATATATATTTTAAGTTTAGTCACTTTTTGAAGAAAATGTGGCTATTTTAGTGACATTTTTACTGGTGTTTTAAAACATTTCCAATTATATGTATATAATTATAATTATAGTTATATATATGTATACATACACATATATATTTATATACACAGGCACACATATAAACACACAAACACACATATATATATATATACATTAAATATATATATATATATATATATAACATAAATATATAGATATAATATATATATAATATAAAATCTAAAAATATGTGTAAAATATAAACATATATATATATAAAATATAAATTTATATATATATAATATAAATTTATATATATATAAACATAAAACATAAAACATAGATATACATATATATATATTAATATATATATTAACATATAAAATTAATCATATAATATTAATTTTTTTAAAATTAAATATATTTATATATATAAATATACCATATTATAATTTTATATAAATAATTGACATGTGTGAGTTGGTCAGGTCTTTGGGTTGATCCTACAGGTTGTTAGTTAAAATTCTTACGGATGCAGAATTTTTCCTTAGGGTGTGTGTGGGAGTGTGGAGTGTGGAAGGGAGGGTGTAGGGGTGTGTGGGATGGTGGTAAGAAGGGTGGGGTGTGTGTGAAATAATATTATTTTTTAATTTAAAAAATATAATATTATTCAAAAAATAATTTATCGATATTTCTTAGAAACATCGGTAAATGAGGGTGTGTAAAATATATTATATATTTTTTATAACAAAAAAATTATAAATTTAAAAAAAATTAAGGATGTTTTTAGAAAAATCAATAAATGGGGTGTTATTTATTGACTTTTCTAAAAAAATCAACAAATGAAGTGCCGATAAATATTAACATTTATAAATGTCACTAATTTGGTGACATTTATTTAATGAAGTATCTAAAAAACATCAATAAATGTGGTGTCGCTAATTTAGTGATGTTTTTTACCAATATTTCTAAAAACCGTTAGTAAATGAAGTTTCTCTAAATAGTGGAGTTTATAACCATCACTAATTTAGCGACTTTTATTTACTGATGTTTCAAAAATACATAGGAAAATGAGGTGTTTATAAATAGAGATGTTGAAAAACTTCATGAAATTTGAGATTTTTATAAACAATGCTAATTGGTGACATTTTTAAAAATTTCTATATTCAAAATGTTTTTAAAAAATGTTAAATTTGATACAACTCATCTAGTGATGTATTTCAAAAACATCGATAAATGAATTAGAGACATTTTAAAACATTGTTAATGAAAATAAAACCATCATTAATTAAAACTTTTTTGTAGTGGAATGGCCCCTTTACCCATTAAAACTTTTCTAAATTTTCAATGTTTTATTTTATTTACGTTCATACACACTTAAATAATAAACTATAATCCATTTACTTATATTATTCCAATATAAATACTAAGAATATAAATAATTGATTGAGAATAGTTGAGAATAGACCCATACACTCCTTGGAAAATGATCATGGTCAGTCACTATGTTGTATTCATCAGTTGTTTTTAATTATTCTTGAATACAGATCATGATAGCTACATGATCACACTTTGTGCCATTCCCATAAAGTTGGGTCAAAAATTGAATCTCATTTATCACTTTGTAAAAAATTTACTTTTCTAGAAATTAAAATTTGAAAGCTAAAAAAATGGAATTTTTTTGATCACCCCCATCAAATTTTAAGGATTCTTTACTTATTGCTAGATGGGTATAGAGAATCATAAATTCAATTAGTAGAGGGTAATTTAAGGAGCTCTTTGAGGACTTCAAATAAAATATCAATCCATCAATTTTATAGGACTTGTCTAAGGATATTACCCAGTACTTTTAATTCTTCCAAGAGTTCCATATATATTAAGCTAAGGCACACAGTGATCTCATCCCTCTTAGATTTGATAAAGATATCCTGGAGGTGGAAGCAAAAATGCACACCCTTTATCTCCCAATAATTTTGAATATACTTTTAATAGAATTTAAAGATAATAATATCTCCATACCGAGTTATTAAAGGGAGTTTATTTTTCCTTGAACTCAAATTATTTTGATCTATCATTAATATAATTACAATCTCACAACCCTTATGTTTATGAAGATAACCCTACCATTTAGAAGATGTTAAAATGTAGAGTTAAATAAGAAACCACCATATAGGTGGAATTTGAAAAAGATGAAGTCTTGAGGCATGAATTAAAGTCTAATACTCATCAATTTTTTTTTGAAAACCAATAGAAGGAAGAAATGATAAATAGAGAGCCCCTTTACTATCTCTTCCATCCACCACTATAATCTCACCTATCTCACTCCTTTATTTTAGAGGTTGTAACTTTAATTTTCTTTTCTCTTAGTGTTCTATACACCGGGTTCCCATTTGAGGACGTCAGGAAAAATAAAGTGTAGGAATTTATATTAATGAAACCAACCCCACATTCTGATTGAGGTTGACCAAAAAACTACCTACTAAGTGCCGTAGAATACCTAGTACCCATTTGTGGGTTCAGGTCAAGACTCTCTTTAATAAAGTGTTATATTAATTATTTTTCTTGTTGGATTTTTATAAAGGGAAGAAACTCTAGGGATAATAATAATTAATTTCCAATATTAATAACCAATCTTTCTATTATTAAATATGTTGAGACACCTACATTTTAAATGTTGTTCATTTATAATTTCATTCTTATATTCATTGAAATTAGAGTATAAGATAAGAGTGGTGGAGGAGACAATTTATAAATAGTTTTCCTTATTCTGTTTGATTTTGTTGTGTTTGAGGCCTATTAAATAATAATGAAAATATAAAATATTGTTTCATTCTCACCATTATAAAATAATAAATGAAAACTGAAAAAATGGAAACTACTATTTTGGAACTGAGTATAAACATTCGAAGGTAATAGAATTTAATGAAATTAGATTTTAAACATGTGGAAATTGGAATTTTGAATTTAATCTAAAATAAATTAACCAGTTTGAAAAAAGAACACCACATGGATTAAACCAATGTGGAATTCATATAAGTCCTTTTAAACTAGAGTAAAATAGGTAATTGGGATCCCATATAAAGTTCTAAAAAATTTAGGCGATGGTTGTGTGAGTAATAATGTAATCCATTTATATATTTACTAAGTTCATAAAACATGCCACGAATTTGAAAAAATAGTGAAATGAATAAATGTAAAAAATGAATGGATTAAAGTGAGGGAAATATTAAACCTAGATAAATAATGATAAATTGACTTATCGTAACATCTTAGGGTTTGTATCAAGGAAGTGGGAAATGAATAGTGATGCAATGAGCATAGAAGAGAGGGATAAATAAATGTAGTACTTGTTGAGATTCTAATTCCATTAAATACTATTTCATTATAATTTATTAAACTGAGAACTTGACTTGGGAAGAAGTGTGACTGATATTAACATAAGGAGATGTTCTTATTTAAGTGAGGGGGAGTGATGAAGCCACATTTTCCCATTTATTTTTAGATTACTTTCTCACATAAATAATATAAATAATATTATATAATTAAGTAAATACTAATTTTTTTTATTTTGAAGTATAAATAATGAGATTAATGTAAAAATGAAATAAGATTTGATTTTAATTGATATTAATATTTTGGTTTTAAATTTTAATGGCCATAGTGTGGAATTTGAATTTATTTATTTATTGCAATTTTGAGTTACCCTTATGAAAGGATTGTATTCTGTTTAAGGGTAACCAGTGTAGGAAATGTATAAAGATATCTCCAAAATACACCTATTGCATAAAACACAAAAAGATATTGTGTAAGGGTAACCAAGGTGGCCAGTGCATGATGTGAAAGCATCATCTCATGGAAATTGGATTCATGTAAAGGCGCGACTTCAAGAAATCATGTTGCATAAGTGTAACCATTTTTGTGAGTAAAGGAATTCATGCAGCTATAAGTGTTGTATAAGGAATATAAATCCATTGTGTAAGATTAATTTTCCTTTCCATAAGTTTTATTTAGTGTTCCAATCTAAAATATTTGGTAAATTTTATATTTTTTATGAAGATAAATATCATAGGAAGGGATTGAGGAAACAATATTATTCAGTATGATTTCAACTAGTGATATCCCCACCTTCGACCATGACACATGGAATACATCCAATGAAGTAGATAGACTATTGGTTGGTGCTAAATTTCAAGAGGAGGAGGAAGAAGGTACGATAGTTATTATAAATAAGTTTCCCTTATCCCATTTTAAGGTGTTCATAACTAGGGGCATTCAGTTCCTAACTGACTATAGTTTATATTTTACTATAGTTCCATTTTGTGCAATTTTAATTATAGTTAAAATTGTTCTTATCTGCTTTTTTTTATTTTGTGAATCACTCTCCGTGCCTCATTAATGATCATGGTAATGAGTAGTGAGACCAAGGGTAAGTCAAAAATTAGGTTTCACAGTACTCCCTAGTCCTTTATCATCATATTTTTATGTTTTTTATTATATTGTGATGGGGTAGTGGGATTTTTGGGAGATCTCAAAGAGGTTTCTCAATTTCTCTTGGTTATTTCCATCACGTCATTCTAATCTCAACCAAATATTTATCCCTACCTTCTCTCAGATGACATTTCATAGGATTGGAGTTGTGTGGATTGTGGTATGAACATTGTATGATTGGTAAAAGGTGATGGTTGGTGTCTTGTCTACAGTCATGGAATGTCCATCACTTAACACTATAGAGGACATAATATTTGGTGTGCCTTGGACGTCTCTAAAGGTGAACTGTGTTTTACATACTAAGTTAAGGTAGGTAATCCTTGAAATAGTATTGAGTGAATTATCAATTAATCATAAGAAATTAATTTGGAAAGTGAATGAACCATGTTTAACTAACCTAGGATTTACCCCTTTTCTCATTAACACTTTTTTAGGGTTTTATTGCTAAATTTTATTAACATGTACACAAAACTCATCAACACACCCTCATACAATTTTTTATATCGTTAAAATAGAAGCATTACAATATAAATAAGTGATTGTGAATAGTGGAGAACTAAGGGAGGGAGATATGGATTGAGGGATGGGGGGATAGATGGATATAGAGAGGGGGAGGGGGAAGGGAGGGATATAGGGAGAGGGAGAGGGAGAGGGAGATAGGTGGGGGTGATGGAATAATTCAGACCCTTGTTCTTTATCAAACCACCACCAAAATCATACTATCATAACGAAAAAAGTGAGGGTTAAATAATTCATTCCCTAAAAATTTTATGGCGTAGGGATTATAAACCATGAAGAAGGATTTAATAATCATAACAAAAATTTGAGAATAATTTTAACAAATAATTATCCCATTTTAGTTATGGAGATTTGTGTTTTTGATCCATAAATCCAATATGGAATTCATGATGGATAAAATAATGAAAAATAACAAATCCTTACCTTAGGTTTGGATAAATCGTTGATGAAGATTTCATTTTTATTTACTGTCAATGAAAATTTCAGTAAAGAAATTTTTTCTTTAATTTTATAACTCTTGGATCTCTTAGATCCCCTTTGTATCCCTCTAGATTATAATCTCTCTAATTCTAGGGTTTATGAAGATCAACCTTAGGATTAAAGAAAAATATTTTTAAATATTAAAACCCAAAGTCAACATTCTAGAAAACCCATTAATTGATTAATTAACTAAATAATTAATTTAATTAGTTAATTAATTCAAACGGGACAATAAACACTCAAGGGTGCTGATATGAAAGAAGCTTACACCACTCCTAGAGTAAGTCCCCCTTTCCAGATGTATTTGTAGCCTCAGATTTCCCATATAAGGAATTGTATTGAAGGAAAATCATGATTCTTGTGAATACATGTGTGCAATCTAAAATTAATATACTATATTTAATGTATTATCATCGAGGCCCTATAGATTATGTAACACTAATAAAACTCATCAAATCATCCCAAAATTATTATTTAAAATATATCCATGGTTGAAGAAGAAGAACCAGAGTCACAAAATAATCATATGATATCACATGATGAATATTTATTTAAGTAATAAATATTAAAAATTCCATTAAAATTATATATGCTTGGAAATTCACCAAAATTAATCTTGAGGGTAAACATTGCACCTTGAGATCAACAAGAACCAACAAAAACTATTTTTAAGGTAAAATACTCTGGTAAATTTAATATTTAACCCTGAAAGAAGTTTAAGGACTTTATAATCTCAAAATTAAGCTTTGCACTGACTGAGAAAAATCTAGGATACTATATCCTACCCACCATTAAACCTTTTCATATCCCAAAAGGATAAAACTAAATTTTCTGAAAAGGTAAGCCCATAAAAAATTAGGGAGAAGAATAACCTACCTTTTCATGCACTTCCTCCATCTTTAATGGGGGAGTCCCGAACTAAGCAATCTCATTATGTAACTTCCTATGAAAATAATTCACCTTTTCAACACCAAGATTATTAGCTCCAAAAAATATCGAAGAAATAACATGAAATATTCTAAGAAAGTCTTGTTGAGCCTCTATGCCCAAAATATTTACTCATTAGAAGATCATCCTACCACATGGGACGTAATGAATCTACAACCCTTTAACATTCATCTGATAAGGGATTTTCAACGAGGTCAAATTTCATTATCAAAATATTTTTTTAATCTTATGCGAGGATTATTTCATTAAAATATAAATTAATTAAATAGTTTAAAAAATAATTAGTTTATATAGTGATTGAGAAATAATAAACATCTCCACCGAAACGTATGAGTGAAACTGTAGGAAACATTATGAAATGGAAATTAAGTGGTGTTTTTTAAAACCATTTCTAAATATATCAATTTAATTTTTTTAGTAGTTTTTTTAAACTATTTTTATTTCATAGTGTTTTTTTATAAAATCACTTCTAAATGAAAAATTTTACTTTTCTATTCTTAGCGGTTATTTTTTAACAACCCAATTTTATTTTCAATTAATTTTTCCTTCTAATAATTATGTCACGTAGTATAACGTTCATATATTAAATTGAGAAAACAACAAAACATTATTCTCATAAATTAAGAATGACACATTAGTCAAAGAATAAACCGAAAAGAATTTAAAATATTATAATGGGATAATAAATAGAAAATTATAGAATAAGAATAAGATAATTTCGATCTTCATGATCCACTAGAATGACCGCACTCAAGAACAAAGATGAAGAAATAAAACATAATGTAAATAATATAATATTAATTTTAAAGATGAAAGTATATATAAACTTGAGATAAAATATAAGTTAATTAAGAATAAATGGAATAATAGGTATTTATAAGAATTAAGGAACCCATATGATAGTTATAAATTTGATGTTGGAATGACAATATGGTTGTTGAAATAGTAATATGACCAGTTGAATAGTAAAATTACCTAGGGAAATGTTAAATAATATTTAGGTATCTTATAAAATGAAAATATGATATATTTATATCATGGGCCATGTAAATAATTTTTTTAAAAATGATAAATTAATTGTTGGAATTTTTATAAAACGTAACTATTTTATTTGAAATTTTATAATGAATATAATGATTTAAATGAAAAATTATTTAATTAAATAGATTCATAAGATAATATTATGTTTTATTATGATTATAATATAATTTTATGATACCATAAATAACATTACAAGGGGTCATAAAATCTATTATAATATTAAAATAAGTATTTTTTGAATAAATGGTGATTTTATTTAAAGTGTAAAATTCTCAAATTAAGAAAATTATTTAAAAAAAATGGATTCCATTTTTGAAACCCACATGTTGAAAAATTTTATGGGTAATTTGTTTTCTAAAATAGTTGAATTTTGGGTGAATAGTGAAATATGATAATTTACGATATTTAACATTATAAGAAAAATACAAGAATTTTTGAATCATGGATGATGTAAGAACCCATTAGTTTTAAATAAAATGAAAAATTTATTGTATATTGTCATAATAATCAATAATATTGATAGTCATGATCCAAAATAATAAACTAATGAATATAATAATAAAAAACACCCCTCTCCTCCCCTTATTAATACCACTCTCACCACCCATTATCCTCACATTTTATAAGCCTTGAGTATTACCAAATATCATCCAATACCTCTTCTAAACACTCTTAAAACATCCAATTGTTGTTGGTCTCACCAAAATACCAATTCTATTTTCCTTAAGGGGTCCTTTAAAGAGGTGATATTCAAAGGTAACATTCTCAAACCATCTCTTTTAATTTCTGTTGTTCTTCTACATTCTCCTCAACTTAGTCATCCATCAAAGAATAATAAATCTAGAATCATGTATATACTATAATGTTATATTTATATTGAAATATATTCTACCCATCCATGTTCTCATCTCTTATTCAAAGAGACAAATTGTCCAAATTATGGCTCTTAACCGTCTTCGTGGATAATGAGTTTTTGTTTTCCATTACCACCTTCAAATAAGGGAATAAAACAATAAATAAAATAAATTTTATTTTAATAAGTATATTATAACTTATTTCATATAATGGAACTAATATATATAAATAATATTAAATAAAATGAAACTAGTTCATGAGGGTCGGTAAAACCACCTAAATGAACTAATCACATATTGAAAAACATTTTACTCAAATAACCATCCCCATGTTAGAAAAAAAGATACATGGGACCATTTATACATATGGAATTTCATGAATTATATTTAATTTCACTTCTGTAGTAGTATTCCCATTTCACATGAACTTCCATATCTATATGCAAGTAAACAGATAATGAAACCATGAAACGAATGCTAACAAAACAACGGAATTGAACTTTATGACTCATTGAAATGGTCATAAATGAATATAATAAAATTATAATAAATCCAATATAGATGGAAAATTATATTAATAAATTAATTAATGAATATAATTTGATTATATAGGAAATTAAGTGCATGTGTAGAACACATTCAGACACAAGGTAAGGGATCTCTCTGAACCTCTATATTTCTTTTAGGTAACACATTATCTCCATTTACCTCAATTTATCTCTTCATTATTATAATATAATTCTGTCATATTATGTACGTATATCCAAAACATATTTATTTCTCAATTAATCTTTATTTTATGGGAAATATATGTCTCAATAAGGTTCCCTTCTCAATTCCTCCCGACAAGCAAACCCGATTAAAGGGAACTTCTTTATTTTTTCCATTTTGAAGTACACTCCATAAACTATTTTAAGCCACCATGTTTTTTATAAAATCACTCATTTTATCTTGATTTTTTTAAATCATTCTAGGTTTTATGGAAAAAATTATTTATTTTTCCTCTTTAAAGACCCTTCATTCTTTTCCCTAAAATTATTCTTAAGTGGCATATTTCTAAAATTACCTTACCAATATTATTCATGTTTTTAGATCATTTGTATTTCATTATTCTTGATCTATTATTATATTTTCTTTATGAATGTTCAAGAATAATTTAAATAAATTCTTTCATGGATACCTTTATGATACTCCCTTTGGTTATGCCATCTGACATGATTATGAAATCCATTTCTTTTTATGGATAACCCTTATAATTATTACTTATGTTTGATTTAATTATGTTGAACACATATTCATGAACAATTTATGATGTGTACTCACATATAATAGTCAAATTAATTGGGTAATATTTTGTCTCATGAGATGTTATTTTTGGTATTTAAGAGTAAACCTAATCTATTATGGGACACTGTTCCCCATGTGATATCATCTTGGAAGTTATCCTTGACTCATGTTTATGCCATGATATATGTTACTTCCAAATTACTATATTTACATAATCATATTATTCCATGTTCTTTATGTTATTTATTTTTATGTTTATTCAGGGTTTAGGCCTTTTATGTTATCATAGAAATCCTTCTAACTTATATTATATGCTTAATTTCTATTTTTATCCCCTTACTGGGCTTCTTAGATCAACCCTTTTGTCTATGTATTCCCCAGGTTATCATTGGTAGTTGTAAGAGCTCAAAGGAAGTTAGGATCTCATTATGGAGATTAATAAAAATATGTTTTATTCTAGTTTCATTTTCTCTAATTATGTACCTAGTCTTCTAAAGACACTAGGATTTTTTATCCTTGGTCATCATTTTATGGATAATTATGCTTAAAATCATATAATAGTATCTTTAAAAGGATTAGGTCACTATTGATGGTATGATATGATGGTCTAGTTATTTTTGGGTATTAAGATTAGAAAATTTTTGTAAGAACCCTAGGGAACATTCTATCGCCATGGATAACCTAGATTGAAACCTTGGAAATCATAAGTTAGTATATTGTTTTAATTTATAAGTTTATCCTTATATGTTCATAGTTTCCATTTTATATGATCATTATCTAAGTATTGAATCCACCTAATTTTATTTTATTTTTTAGTTAATATATGGACATAGGATAACCCTTGATAACAACTAATGTTATATACAATGTGATGATTTCCCTGATAAGATGCCAAGCCTGATGGAAATGGGAGCTCAGAACTTCATGATATTACGAGATCAACTAGATCAAGTTCTGAATAATAACTTGAATCATGTAGAATTCCCTACTTCTCCTAAGAAAGAGAAAGTTACAATATAATACTTATGTAAAAATGCCTCCTATATTTAGTGGAACATATAATCCCCTTATTATGGAATAATGGATAAACTCCATTGAGAATAAATTTTATGTCCTCTGGTGATTAGAAGAAGAAAAATTCATAATGGTGGTCTATCATTTTGATGGGGAAACTAATCAATGGCGGACACTTATAAAGAACCTGATTCTAAAAAGGAAAATTATTCCAGGTAATGGGAAATATTCAAGAAAATATTTTTCAATAAATATTTTCCCTGAAGCCTCTATTTTAAGTTGTATAGGGATTTCCTTGGGCTGAAGAAAAAAGAGGATGACTCTATCGGGGGATGTGAGGAAAAATTCCCAAGGTTTTAACAATATTCCTGTGTATTTATCATTAACACTGAAATAAAGGTGGATCACCTATTAATCTTGAGTCTATGAATATTCTTGGAGATTCGAGACTTTGATATCTATGAAATATATGAAGAAATTTTCCATTATACCCTTAAGGTTGATATAGAGATTAGGGAATCTTAGTGGTCTTACGGGATCAGAGATGAAAATTGTAAAATGGAGTCTAATATGGGAGGATCAATAGATAAATCCCATATAGGAAAGAAGACCAATCATCCCACATGTTAAAACTGTGGGAAGAAGTATTTTAGGAACTGTATAAAGGGAACAGAGAGATGATTCAAATGCGGAAAAGAGGATCATTGGGATAATCATTTCCAAAGGGATATGAAGAATTACACTAAAGAAAAATAAGAAATGATGGTTTAGATCAACAATAAGACAATTTTATTGTGTTTAAATTATAAGAAACATGAGAATTATGAGATCCAATTCCCTAATACAAGGTTTGTCAAAGATAATCCACAATAGCAACATCAGTGGAAGCAATGAAGGGAAAATGCTATCACTACTGTTGCGGTGGATCCTAACAACGATGTGGTGATAGGTATGATGTTTATTAATTCAAGAATAGAACATGTATTTTTTTATTATGGTTCTACAAATTCTTTCATATCATTCACATTTAGTATAACTATTCAAACAACACGTCAAAATATGGAGGTTGACTTATCCATGAAAACAAAAAATGGGGCAATTATTTCATCTAAAGTATGTAACTCCTCCCTAGTAAATGTTTGAGGACTAAAAATCCTATAAAATATCATCTTACTTCCATTGGTGTTGTTTGATGATATATTGGGAATGAATTTTCTATCATTATATAAATCCAACATCAATTTTTGGGAGAGGGAGATCACTCTTCACATCCTAAGGCATCCTCAAATTCTGTACAAATGTAAGGGGGTGAATATCCTTTTGAATTAACATCCCATGAATTGATACTATTTATCTATGAAAAATCATATCTATCTAAAATGATTGAGATAGATAAGAGGATCAAGATTTAGGACATGTAATCTGTGAGGGACTACACTAATGTGTTCCTTGAAGAATTCCCAACTCTTCCTCCTGACTGAGATGTTGAGTTATCAATTGAATGTATACCTAGATATCTACGCATATAAAATAATCCTTATTGTATGACCACCACTAGGTTAAAATAACTAAATAATCAATTATAATAGAATATGGATAGAGGTTTTATATGCCTAAGTGCTTCACCATGGGGTGCACTAGTCCTCTTCATCAAAAAGAAGGATGTATGAATGCACCTATGCATTGATTAACAGGAGCTCAAACAAATCATGATAAATAACAAGTATCCTCTACCAAGGACTGATGAATTGTTCAATCAATGATGTGGGGACAAGTATTTCTATATTATGGACCTTTAGTCAGGATATCAATAATTAATGGTGAATAAGGATGATATTCCCAAGACTGCCTTTTGAATGGGGTATAGACACTATGAGTTCATAGTGATGCACTTAGACTTACTAATGCTCTAAAAATTTACATGGAATTAATGAATATAGTCTTTAGATATTACCTCAATAAGTTTTTGGTATTCTTTATCGATAATATTCTAATATACTTCAAGAGAAAGGAGGAGTGTGAGGAGCATTTTTATACCTTTCTATTGACTTTATAAGGTTATAAACTATATTAAATTTATTACAAATTTGAGTTATTAATGGAGGAAGTATATTTCTTAGGGAATTTCATTACTAACAAAGGGATGTATGTGGACCCTTACAAGATAATTTCAATTAAGGAGTGTCCTAGACCATTATCTATAATTGATATCCATAGTTTTCTTGGCCTAGTTGGGTATTAACAACGATTTGTGAGGAACTTATCATTATTTTCAAACCCAATATCCAAAATGACTCAAAAGTGAGTAATGTTTTTTTAGAAAAGTGAACATGAAGACTGTTTCAAATAATTAAAAAATTTTCCTATCACCACACAAATACATAAAATACCCAAAAATGGGGAACTCTTTATGGTATACTGTGATGTATCAAAGAAGGGATTAGGATGTATACTGATCCAAAATGGAAATGTGAAAGACTTTTTTTTAAGGAAGATGAATGTTCATGAGAAAAACTATCCCATGCATGATCTGGAGTTGGCATCTATAATCTTCATGTTGAAAATCTTGTAGTGTTATCTTATGAGGAGGAGTGTGAGATATATACTAATCCCAAGAGGCTCAAATATATATTCACATAGAATAAGCTTAATATTAACCATTGAATATAGTTATATATCATCAATTATTATTACTACTCAATCCACTACCATCTTGGTAGAGAAAATAAAGTGTCAAATTCTCTAAGTAGAAAGGATCCTGCAACATTATCAATGATATGAATTGATAAGGACCCAATCATCTTATAATTTCAAAGTATGGAAATGTGAATCATAAAGGAAGAAACATCATTATTACATTCTCAAATTATTTATCAACCATCCCTTTTAGAGAAGATAAAGGATACTCGAAGAGATGATCTGAAAATTCAGATGAAGGTGGAAGCTATTATAAATTAGAAATCCTTAGAGTTAAAAGTTAATGATGATGGAGTCGAAATATTTGGGTCATGACTTTTTATACCATCAAATCCTAAGATAAAGAGGAAAATTTTGAATGATGTACATTGATATACCATGTCCATCCACACAGATAGAGAAAAGACGTTTTGAGATATTCCAGATCACTATAGGTGGGATAATATGAATAAGGAGATCCTTGAATATACATCATAGTTCCTGGTATGTCAGAATGTGAAGGTTGAAAGGAAAAATTCGAAGGGGAAGATGAAAAAATTACCCATACCTACATAGAAATGGGAAAACATAACCATGTACTTTTTTATTGGACTTATAGAGTTATCCAAAGGAAATAATGACATATGGGTTTCTGTGGATAATCTTTCAAAGACAACTTGATTCAATGCAATTCAAAACGAATCCTCACATGATGAATTTTCACAAATATACACCAAAGAAGTGGTGAGGCTTCATGAGTACTATTATCAATTGTATACAATAAAGATCTAATATTTAACTCCATGTTTTGGAAAAGTGATAAACATTCCCTAAACAATGAGCTAAACTTCAGTATGGAATATCATCCCCAGACAGATGGCCATTCTAAGAGAACTATTTATACATTGGAAGATATGTTGAGAGAATGCTCATTGGACTTCAAATAAGGATGGGGCCAACATATTCCTCTAGGTTAATTCTCTTACAACAATAGATTCCACTCAAGTATCCAAATTACTACATATGAATCCCCTTATGAAAAAGTATGTAGAACACCTACATGATGGGATGAAGTTGGAGAACTTATGATTTTGGGACCTGAAATGATCAATGATATGGTAGAAAAGGTGAAACACATTCAGTATTACATTAGGGATTCCCAATGTCAAAAAAATATCTATGAATAATATCACTAATGGGAGATGGTGTTTGAGGTTAAATATAAGGTATTCATACACATTCCTCCATGGAAGAGAGTAATGTGATTTGGGAAGAAGTGAAAGCTAAGTCACAGGTACATCAACCCCTTGAGATTCTTGATTATGTCAGAGATGTGACCTATCGACCAGAACTTCCACCAATCATGTCTCAAGTACATGATGTATTCTAAGTTTCCATCTTGAGGATGTATATACCATATCCATCACATGTACTAAATTCATAGGTGGTACAACTGGACAATGATATCTCTTATGAGGAGTATTCAGGGAAGATCTTAGACCATAGAGATAAAATTCTATGCAATATGAATACTCACTTGGTCAAAGTACTATGGTGGAACAATAAATATGAAGAGGTGACATGGGAACCAAAGTAAGCGATAAAATAGAAGTATCCTCACATGTTTTCACCTAAGTATGTAAAATGAAATTTTGAGGGTGAAATTTCATAAGGGGGGAAGAATGCAACCACCTATATTTTATCAATGGAATTTCCCTTCATATAATTATTCCATGTAGTATAAAGCAGTAACATCACATAGAGAAACCCAAAAAATATTATTACCATAAATGAAGAATGATACATTAGTCATAAAATAAAAAAATAATAATTCTAAATATTATAGCGAGACAATAAATAAAAAATTATAGAATAAGAATAAGATAATTTGGATATGCTTGATCAACCAAAATGACCGAACTCATGAACTAAGCTGTAGAAATTAACCATAATGTAAATAATAAAATATCCTTTTTGAAGATTAAATGACATATAAAATTGAGAGAAAGTATAAGTGAATGAAGAACAAATGGAATAATAGGTATTTTTCAGAAGTATGGAAACCGTATGATCACTACAAATCTGACTACTAGAATGGTAATATGACCATTGGAATAGTAACCTGACCATTGTAATAGTAATATGACCATTATGAATAGTAATATGACCATTATAACAGTAACCCCCACCTATAAAATTGTTTAATTATATATAGGAATCTTATAAAATTAAAATATGATATATTTATATCATGGTATAAGTAAATAAATGTTTTAAAAATGATAAATTATGTGTTGGCATTTTTGTCAAATGTAAATTTTTTATTTTCAATTTTATAATGAATATAATGATTTAAAGAAAATTTAATATCAAAAAATGGATTCATAAATTAATATTATAGTGTATTATAATTATATGATAATTTCATGAGACCATAATTTTTTTTCAATGGGTTATAAAATCGATTAAAATATTAAAATCAGTTTATTTTGAATAAATGGAGATTTTTTTTAAAATTAAATTTCTGACATTTTAAAAATTATTTTAATAAAATGGATTCAATTTTTGAAATCTAAATTTTTAAAAGTAGTATAATTTTGGGTGAATAATGAAATACATCAATTTACATTATTTAACATTGTAAGACAAATACATGATTTTTTGAGTAACAGATGATATAAGAACCCATTTTTTTAAACTCACATGCACCATTTACTATATATAGTCTCACAAATCAATACTATTGATAGTCTTGAGGAAAAAATAATAAACTAATGAATTTAATAATAAAAAAAACCCATCACCACCCATTCTCCTCACACATTCTAAGACTTGAAGCTTAAAAAATATCTACTAAAACATATCCTCCCCACTATCCCCAATTTAATGTACTGTTGTTCTCACTAAAAGACCAATTCCAAGTTTCATATGATGTGCTTCAAGTATGTGATATTCTAGAGTTAACATTCTCAAACTACCTCTTTTAATTTCATTTCTTCTTCTACCTTCTACTCACATCATTCATCCATCAAATCATAATAACTTAAGTATCATGTATAGACTAAAATTTTATATTACTAATGGAATATATTATATCCAGTCCCTTTCTCATCTCCTCTTATTCAAAGAAACAAAACCATTGTCCACATTATAGAGGTTAACAATCTTTGTAGATAATGAGTTTTCATTTTCCATTATCACCTTCATGTGGATCATAAAACTATTATTATAGTTAAATATGATTTTAATAAGTATATTTTTACTTATTTAATGTTGTATATCTAATATATATACATAATATTAATTAAAATGAAACTAGTTTATAAGGGTCTGTAAAACTACCTAAATGAACTTATCACATAATGAAAATATTTTTAATCAAAGAACAATCCCCATGTCAAAAAATGATATATGTGACCATTTATACTTATGGAAGTGCATGAATTCTGTTTATATATAATTATAGCATAGTATTCCCATTTTAAACAAACTTACATAACTATTCACATGTTAACCAGCCATGAAACCATGAAGGTAATCCTCTTGGATTAACAAAATTGAACTTTATAACTCATTTAAATGGATGTAAATGAACATAATAAAATTTTAATAAATAAAATATAGATTTAAAAGGATATCAATTATGTAATTAATGAATCTAATTTTTCTATATAGGACATTAAGTGAAAGATTATAATATATTCATATATAAGGCAAGGGATCTCTAGAGATGTTATTATTTCATTTGGGTAACACTTTATATCTATTTACCTCAACTTGTCTCTTCATTATTTTTATATACTCCTCCAATATTCTGTATATATGTCCCAAAAATATATTTCTATCTCAATTAATCTTTATTTTATGGTAAATACATGTTTATAAAATGTTCCCTTATTAATTCCTCTAGACAAACTAACCTAATAAATATAAACTTCTCTGTTTCATAACCATTTTCAAGTACAACCCATTAACTGTTTTAAGAAACCAACATTTTTTTTATAAAATCACTAATTCTATAATGAATTTTTTTAGGTAATTTATGATTTTATGAAAATAATTATGCATTTTTCCTCTTTAAAGACCCTTCATTCTTTTCCCTAAAACTATGCTTAAGTGGAACATTTCTAAAGTTACCTTGCCACTCTTTTGTATGTTTCCACATCAGTTGGATTTCCTTATTTATTATATATTATTTTATTTAATTTATGAATGTATAAGAATTATTTAAATCCATTATTTCATAGATACCATTATGATACATCCTTTGGTTACTCCTTTTGACATGATTATGAAACCCAATTCATTCAATGGGTAACCATTATGATTATTACTCATGTTTTATTTCTTTATGTGAAACACATATGCATTTACATATTATGATGGGTGTTCCTAGATAGATTTGCAATGCATTTAGTAATGTTTTGTCTCATGATACGTTATTTATGGGATTAAGGAGTAAACCTAATCATTTATGGGACTCTGTCCACTATATATGTGATATCATCTAGGAAGTTAACCTTAACTCATGTTTATTTTATGATATATGTTACTATCGTATTCCTATATTTCCATAATCACATGATTACATGTTATTTATGTTGTGCCTTTATATTTTTATTAATGGGACATTAATTTTATGTTACCATGTTATTCCTTCCAAATCATGTTCTATGCTTCTTTTCCATGTTTATCCACTTACAAGGCTTTTTAGCTCATTCCTTTATCTATATATTCCGCAGGTAATCCTATAGAGTTATAGGGATTCAAAAAGATTTAGGAGATCATTATTGAGATTATAAAAAAGTTGTTTTATTTCAGTTTCATGTTTTCTAATTATGTACCTAGTTTTCCAAAGACACTAGGCTTTTTGAACCATGGTTTGTATTTGATGGATAATTTTGCATAAAATCATGTAATAATATGTGTAAAAGGCTTAGGTTGCTATAATATTTTTATAAATCATCTTAAAATATATTAAATTAAATAAATATTTATTATTAGTCGTTATTTATAATTTTAAACTTTAGTTAATCAATTAGAAATCATGAACTATTAAATTTTTGTTATCATTTATTAATTTTAAATTATTTATTATAATATTTAATCTATTAAATATAAAATATAAAATATAAAATATAAAATATAAAATATTTACTATTAAATAGTATTATTAATTATTAATTATTAATTATTTTAAAAATCAATTGATTATTAAATATTAATTATTAATAATTAATAATTATTTATTATCTATAAATAATAATAATTTTTTATTTACGTTTTTATTAATTATTAATTGTTAATCATTAATTACTAGTTATCATTTATTAGTTATTTGTTATTAATTATTAACAATTAATTATTTATTATTAGTTATTAATTATTTTTGGTTATTAACAATTTTTTATTTAAAATTTTATTTAAATGTTTTTTATTAATTATTTTTCAATTAATAATTTCTATATGCATAAGAGCCTCATCTGAGCTGGTGAGGACTCAACAAGTGCATCCGTTTGGGCTTTCGAGCCTTCGGTATGGTCCTCAGGTCCTTTAAGGCATTCGGGCCACCCAATGCCCTCAAGCGAGTAAGGCTTTTGGGCCACCTCAAGGCTTTCAGGACACCTCATGGCCTTTGTGCCACCTCAAGGCCTTCGTGCCACTTGAAATTGTGCTCAAATGATCAAATAGACTCTATAAGGAGAAGACTCTAGATGGGGATTCAGATCAGATGCTTTCACCACAGCAGGAGTTAAGTGCATTTGTTAGAAAGGGAGGAAATGGAATTGCCATCAGGACCAGCTTGTGCTTGAACGAGAAGACTATTTGAACAGCCATGTGAAGATGGATAATTGATATCACGATGAAGAAGTTGGGAGGATGAGTTCCATGTATACAATTTATATTTCCTAAGACCTACGGGTCATGTAATCTTTAAGCCTACAGGCCTTGTAATGGTTCCCCATCATCCCTTGAAAGGGAGGTTATCAAAAAATCAATAAAAAATGAAGGATTTTGGGCAATTCGGGCTTAATAATTTGTATTTACTAATTAATTTATAATTAATTAATTAATGAATTTGTAATTAATTAATTAATTTTTAATTAATAAATATTAATATCTATCAATTTTTAATAAATAAGAATTAAATTAAAATATGTAATCTTATTCAATAGTTATTAATATAATTCATTTTATTTGTAAAATAAGTTAAATAATATTTATTGATATATTATTACATGTAGATAAACTTATTGGAGCGGTGAGTACATAAAGAGTTATTTGAGAAAGAGTGAGAGTGCTGTAAGGATAAGCGACCTTCTAAGATATTTTTATGTCATGTATAAAATATATTGAAATAAATAGGTAAAAGAAAATTTATTTATTTCTTAATACATTCAAATTCAGTTGATTGAGTGATTAGTACTTTAATAGTTAAGTGAGAATGAGTGAGAGAAGAAAAAAATATGTATGACCTCTAAGGAATTTGGGACTCTACTCAATATGTAAGGGTCACTTTTATCAGACTAAAATTTTTTATAGTATTAGACTTCATTATGATATGTAAAGGTATTGATACTTACACTTAAAGAGTAATTTCAGTGTTTGGTAGAGGAAAATAGAAAAGTATCATGATGCTAAATGAATAGAAGAGTCATCAATTCAAAATATAAGAGATGTATTTATTACACAAGGAGAATATATAAGTGTCATTTCACAAAATGATAATGGGTAAAATTCATTCACTTTAACAATTTGAGTAATGACTTGACTCAAAGGAAATATGTATGAGTCGTCCTTTGGGCGAATTTGGTTTGTTAGTGATCATGATATGAGTTTTCATGTCTCGATTGATAAGATAATATACTATCAATCCATGGTATTCTAGTTATTTAAATTTAATATTTGTTCATATCTTATTATGGATTAAGATAATGGTGAGACTCAGAGCTTTGCATCATGGCATCCACATGTGTGATGACCTGCGTTGTTAGTGCTTGTGAAAATCATGAGAAATTTTAATTTTTGTTCATGGAATTGATTTCGGGGGGAAATGGTTATTTATACTGTAAGATGGTATCAAATAATTTTTATGACCACTCTGTTTGTCCCAAAATAGAGTTATTACCCTAGGAAAAATGTTTGCTGTAAATATGAGTAATTTTAATTTTCATGGAATATTTAATAATTAATTAATTAAATATTAATTTATTCACATGTGTTTGTTTGGTGATATCTTTTAAATAGTGTTTAATATTGAGATTATATCTCTATGGTTGAGTTTGGAATGGAGGTTTTTTCAAGGTGAGATATAAACCCATCATGACACCAAGGCTATCCCCAAGCCCCTTTTGATTTCTTTTTCTCTTTCTTTCTTTTCCTTTTTCCTAATTTTTATTTTCCCCCCTTTTCCCATTTATTTTATCTCCTTTACCATTTTTATTCTCACCTATTCTCCCATGGTATCTCCTATGTCACATGGTTAAGAGAGGGAGAGAGATATAAAAGGGAGAAGGAGGATGAGGTGTCGCTGGTGGTTTGTCCGAGGCCTGGATTAGAGTGCTGCAATTGCTGGTAGTATATTTGGAATGAAGCATCTTTAGTTTCCACACCGATGTAGGATCATTTTATGTTTTTCACCTAAAATTCCCATATTTTAAATTATTTTTAGTTTTTAAATCATTTTTAGGTTGTTGGGGACCTAGTGGGGCTCGATCTAGGCCTAATTGGGCAGAAAACATGGATTTTGGTCAGTTTTGGCAGTTTTTTGTTTGGGATAACCCGTTCACATGATTTATTTTTCAGATAACACATGTCATGTGTTCTTCCAATCTGGGTAAGATGATTTTATGGAAGTAAACATAGTGTAGTCGGGGTACACGTCGTGTAGTGGCGACTCAGGGTGTATTGAGGGCACATGGTAGTGTAGGGTACATGGCCAAAAAACGCATGAGGTACACAACCAATAGCCATGTACTATACATGGATAGACTTCATGTGGGTGGGTATATGGCTAGGTACATGATTAAGAACCCCGTGTGTGGTACATGTCGTGTATGGGTGGTACACACTATGTAATCGGGCATTGTACATACTGAGTGGGGCAATGGTTCATGGGCAAGTACCCCATGGTGGTTACATGCCATGTACATGGTCAACATGATTTTTTAATTTCGAAAATTTCACACCAATTAGCATGAGGAACACAACTAGGGAGGGATTCTTAGGTTACATGTTGTGTACCAGAAGTACATATCGTTTACATTTTCCTCCTTGGCGTATGTGGCCCATTTTTTACTAGAGTCAAAATTAAACTTGTGAGTTGTCAATTTTGATCCTTTTACCACAAATATCATGATGGTGGAAACATTTCATAATATATAGTCAATCTAGATGGTGTTTCGGATAGGTTAGCCATTGTAGGAGGATTTCATTGATGTTTGGATTCAGAATCCTACCGTGGGTTGGGTTGTGAGCTGCGAGGCATGGGTGAGGGTTGTGATATTGATGATTGATCTAGTTCCAGTGAGACATGATGATATTATTGAGGTTATTTTAGATAGATCATAAAAGGTAGGGGGGATGAATTAGTATCTCTGAGAAGATTTTGGTATTCCACTTTATGTCAGGATTGGTTTCTCGAGGTTAAAGAAACTATAGTTTAGATCCTAGGTTTGAGGTCTAGATTTATTGGATCCTTTGGGTTGGGTTGACACTATGGGATGGTGATTATGACTGAGTTCCAGTTGGATGTTGAGATGAGATGAGTATGAGGGACTCTTGGGGATTCCCCTATGGCCTAGTTTCTAGTCTAATTATCAAGGGATTCCACAGACAACTATTGGGGATGCTCATGTGGCATAGTGTGGCATTGGATGTCCCTATGGGCGCATTGTGGGTTAAGGATCATTTGGAGGTCACTAAGGCATGTTTGGTATGTTTCACATTGGGTATGATATGTGGTTTGGATAAGCTAGAGTAACCACTAATAGGGTGAACTACTCTTGCTACAAACTTTGGACCATTTGTGGATTTGTGGATGGGTGTGTTCTAAGAGTTTGGGTAGAGAAGGGGATTCCCTAGTATGATGTCACTTTATGATGTGACCCCAAGGATCTTGGGAGCCTTTAGTTTTGGTTTTCTCCCAAGGAGGTCCATAGAGAGCCTGTGGTGGATGTTTTGTTGGATGAGGTGAACGAGGTTTTCAAGAGAGGCCCCATTATTTATTTTCTTAGAGTTGATTAGTATTACTAGTTCAATTGTTTGGATGATTACAACTAAAAAGAGGCCTTTAATAGCACTAGAAAAGTACTTTATAAATGCTAAAAAGAACTGACAACCGGAGCATGGTTAAAATATTGAATCTTTTATCAGCACTAAAAAAGTGATGTTAAACGGGGTAAAATTGAATTTTTTTAGATGTTCAAGAGACCAACCCCTTTATCAGCACTTCCGTGACACCTTTAATAGTGATCCCCCACCTTTATCAGAGCTTTTCACCACACTCGCCCTTTTATCAGTGCTTTTGGAATTTCTAGCATCATGCACATCCGCCTGAATTTAAACCATAAACCTCTCCTTTGAATATGGAACACCATTACAACTACACTATGTAGTTTTGTTGTTTTTTAATGATATTTCTGTTTATAAATATATATTTACATATATAATTTTTATTCATATATTTATATAATTATTTTTAAATAATTTTATATAATATATATGTGTGTGTGTTATTTATACTTATATTTATTTAAATTTATTATATATTATATTCATTTACATATTATAAAATATAATATAAATATATATATTTATTAAGACACACACAAATTTATTTATAAACATTATAAATATATTTTTATAATCTAAAAAATGGTTAAATAATTTTTTAAATATATTTTTAGAATATGTATTTATTTACATATATTTGAATATAAATTTTTATATAAATATGTTGATATATGTATTTATATGAGTGATTTATTATAATTAAATATAATAAAATATGAATATATTTAATTATAAATAAAATTAGAATATGAATAATAATAAAATTTAAAAACCATAAATTTAATATAAATTTAATACCTAGGAAAAAATTCAGTCTCTACCAAAAAAAGTTAATAAGATCCCCTTAAACAAGCTGGAAATCCATTGAATGTTAAAAAATTACAGTACTGCAAATAAGAAGTCAGTTTTTGAGGCCTTATGGGCCTTTTTGGACTCGAAAAATGTGATATAATTTTTGCTCGATCAATGAGGGTGTATAACTCATCTCAGGCTTCAATCTGATATGTGGTAGATCCCAAACAGACACCCTTATCAAAAGTTATGTCTATTTGATGTTCAAGTTATTTTTTCATCTAATTTTAGATATTTTATTAATTTTTTTATTTTTGTTATCTTTAAATAGATATTAAGTGATTGTTACTAAAAAATAATCATAAAATTATTAATTAAAAATATATATTTTTAATTAATTTATAATCCATTTTCACTCAATATCTTATATATTAACTTTTAATTCCTATTTACGTTATCTAAAACATATTTTAAAAAATATATATTACATTTATACCAATATGAATATATTTATATATTTATATATTATTTTTAATGAAATATATATTTTTATGTATACCCCTATCAGTGCTACTAAAAAAGAACTGATAAAGGGGGTCTTTATTAGTGATTCTAAAAAAGCGCTGATAACCCCCCCCCCTAATCAGAGATCTTTTTCAAGCACAGATAAAAGACCCCATTTATCAGTGCTTTTTTAAAAGCGCTGATAATGGTCACCCTTTAACAGTACTTTTATTAGAACTGTTAAAGACCCCCTTTAATAGCACTTTTTTTAGCACTAACAAAGGGAGTTTTTAGCATTTTTTAGCTAGCGCTGTTAATTCCCCATGCTAGATAATCCCAGTTTTTTAGTAGTGGGTGGATTTTTGAGTTGGACCAACCCATGTTTTAATGGACTTTAACCATGATGTTTGAGGCAATTATTGCTCAGGATTTTGGTTTGAGGATGAGACCCTTAGGATATCTTGGATTAGGATTTAGCCCTATGTTTTGATAAGGTTATCTCCTCTATAGGCTGGGTGTGGTTAGATAGACATAGGGAGGTAATTATGGATCTAGATGAGTGAAACCCCCTCTAGTTGAGTATTCACCCTAGCTAGAGTGGGTTTGAGCTTGTTTGGTGTTGAGGCACTCATGTAGTGGGTTTTGTCCACTATAGATTTTATGGCGCTCCCAGGCCAATGGATACTATATGATATCAGTTTTATATATGGAGCCAACATATTATTGGGTCTATATCTTGTTCCAGATTCATTATACAGTGCATTTGGGACAGTTAGGATTCCTAGTTGTGTAATCCAAGATATTCCTATTTCATGTAAAAATCATTCAATTAGAGTCCTATAGATCAATATATGTTCTTTGTCATGTAGATGCCTATAGTTATTCCCTGGGGTCTATAATTTGTTCCAGTTTCATTTAGTTTTCTTGTAGTCCTTATATAGATCTAGATAACATGATAGTTTATGTGTATCTTGGTGAGATACGTGTTGTAAATTATATGGTGGAGGCCAGAGTGGGTGTAGATTTACCCTGGGTGTTAGGAAAGAACCCATAGTTGATTTCTTTATTCATTTTTGTTTAGCCACGTGTTATTATTGTGTATTTATTTTATGTAATATGTTATTAGTATTTGGATAGGCTTCACATATCATGTGTGTATGAACTTGTTAGCACAAAAAATTATAGGTCCATCATTGGGGGTGGCCTAATGAGATTTATTTCTCACCCTTACATGTATGCTTTGGTGTGTGTATATACATGATTTTAGATTTCATGTTAGAGAATATGTTTTTTGATTAATGGGGATGAAGTCTTGTGTTACTTGATCAGACAAAGCTGCTTGTGTGGAGTCTTAGGATTGGGATGGTGTAGCTCAAGCATTATGGAGACCAAATACGTGGTTCTGATAAGAGGGTAGTAGATCCTGTTGTATTTATTTTTAGTTGTTTATTTTGAATATGTTTTCATCACAGTGGTTGATTAACTATTGTATTTTTTTTTCATGATTGGAATACGTATGACTATATGCTATATTGAATTTATTATAACATGCTTATGTTTTAGTTTATTAATTATGTGTACTATGATTTTTATCATTGTGGATGTTTTGAGTTATTTCCTATATTATTGAACTCTGATCAGAGGGTATAGTCTCCCCACTATACCTTTTAACACCTCACTATTGATCAACAGCTTATGGAATTCAGTGAGGCATGCTTAAGGAATTATCGTAAGTCAGATCAGGTAGCGTGTCAGGTAAATCGAGGATGGTTCGTTACAAAAATAGTATCATAGTTGTTTATTTTAATGATTTGGGGGTTTGGTAGATAGGTGGTATAGAAATGTATTATAACTTATGATGGATATCAGATCAGTGTGTTGGAAACACCTTTACTGATAAGATGTCAAAGTTTCAAGGGAATGGGATTGTTGTTATTTGATTTATTTTATGATTATGTGATTTCACAGAGTTTGATGCACTCGAGTTTATAGATTTATAGTTTATCTTGGTTTTCAGATCTTGGCATGTGGTAAAGAGACTAGTGTTCATGCAATATTCTATGCATGAAGGATTCACATGGAATATGCATGTATGTGTGTGTTTTCACTGATGATGAAGGTTATGTTGTTTAAAGTGTCTCCAATAACCTATATGTTGTATCATATATAAATAATAGGTGGAATTATTCCCAACTAAACAATATATATATATATATATATATTATTTTTATGATAGTACATATGAATCATGTGGCAAGAGTTTCTCTAGTGATGAAGATTTAGTCCCTTCGTCTCGGGATGCATGTAAATATTTATAGGTCAGTGTGAGATACGAGTGCCCTATCGGTGGATCAATGATTGTAAGGATGTTTGGGTGACATTTGGATTGGTACCGAGTTTCCTTGAGGTAATTTTACCCCTAAATTACCAGGTTCTTGTTCCTTGGGAGGGAGTTTTTCTTGCTACGTGTTGTCTGCAAGGGTATTTTGGTGGGGGCCATGTGCCTACTATCACTAATGGATTGGGTGGGTGTGATTGTTTTTCCTTGGTGTGGTTGTTGATGTATGTTAACACTAGTATGTTGTTAGGCTTGAGTATTATTAATGATTGAGAAGTGGAGTAGTGAGAGTGCTCCCTATCTCATGGTTGGTATAATAGGGCCCGTTTGGTTGGAACCCTAGCCATGATCAGTTTGGCGGTGCCTTGGGTAGTGCAGTAAGAGCATGGTTGGATGCTCGTTGTTTTGGATCAACACCTAATTGGATGGTGGTCATGTGGTTGATCCATACATGAGGGACATCCTCATTTTTAATGAGGGGGCAGAGGGTGCCCTGGTTTTTGGGAACCGACCTGTGTGAGGTGCATGGTCAGTGGTTTCAGTCATGTTAGCCTTGTTTCATCGAGACTTGACCCATGTGATCATGAGTCCCGTTTATTGTTTTGGAGTAGTTTATGGAAATACATATGATGGGGATTACACCATAGGATGTTGAAGGTTGTGAACATAGTTTTAAGTGGATTTTTGAGAGTAGATGGTGTTGTTCCTAGTGGTAGAGAATGAGCATGGTTTGTTATAGTTTTAGTGTTGGCACTTAGATGTGAGTGGTTTGTCCATGTCTATCCATTGTGTTTTACGATGGATGTAGCATGGGTCATGTGAATTTCTATATGGGAAAGTGAGAAAAGATATGGATTCTATTATGGTGAGGAGAATTATATGAGTCATGATTGAATTTCCCTCATGTTGGGAGAGAGTTGGGGAGACTATAAGACTAGTCATTGGATGGTTGAGATAACATTTTCTATAGTAGTTATTGGTGAAGATCATGGCTATTGGTGGACCACCAGGGATTCTCATGGGTGAGAATCATTTATAGTGGGGAGTTTGTGATGACCTTTGTCATCACTGGTTGTGAAAATTAAGATAAATTTTAAATTTTCTCTCCAAAGTGTTTCAGGTGACCAATAGTAATTTATCCTATAAGATGATCATAGATTATTTTTATGATCACTCTAGTGGTCTTAGAATAGTGTTTTTACCCCTGAATGATTTTGTGGAAATCCAAGCCTTTATAATTACCATAGAGTATTTAACTTTTAATTCATTAAATATAAAATTATTCATGTGTGTTCATTCAATGATATCTTTTAAAAATTGAATCAAATTGAGATTCTGTCTCTATGGTTGACTCCAGAATGGGGGGGGGGGGGTTTACCTAGGAAAGGCATAAACCTATCATGGGAGATGGGATCAGTCCTGTGCCCCTTTTCATTTATTATTATTATTATTATTATTATTATTCTCCTTTTTTCCTTTTCTTTTCCTTTTTTTCCCATTTATATTCTTGAGTACTCCCATGTGGGATCTCCTCTGGAACATAGTTTAGATATTGATAGAGAAAGAAGAAGGAGAGGGAGGAGTAGGAACCACTGGGGGTTCATCTGTAGCCCAAATCAGAGTGTGACGACTGTAGGTGGAGGATTCACCATGACGTATTGGTGTTTTCTTCCTAGAAGTGGGATCATTTTATTTTTTTCACATAAATGAACATAATTAATTTTTTTTATTTTTTAAATCCTTTTTGGGTTGTTGTGGACCCCATGGTTCTCAATCTAGGTTTAATTGGGGAGAAATGGGGTTTCAAGCCATTTTCGTTGTATTATATTTGGGGAAACCCATTTACATGGAATGTGGTTAAGAGAACACATGCCATGTGTTCTTACTATTTAGGGAAGATGAGTTTTTGGGACTAAAAGTAGTGTATTGTGGGTACACACCATGTAGTGGTGACTTGGGGTGCGTTAAGGGCACATGGAAATGTAGGTTACACTACTAGAACCTGTTCGAGGTACATGGAAAATAGAAATGTACTATGCATGGATGGACCTCATGTGAGGGGAACATGTCCAGGTACATGACTGGAGACCTAGTGTGTGGTACATTCCATGTATGGATGGTACACATCGTGTAGTTATGCACTATACACACTGAGTGGGTCTGTAGTACACAGGTAGGTACCCCATGTGGGGTTACACACTATGTATAGTGTCAACACACCATGAACATTGGAAAGGTGAATGCTGAGTTTCTCTAGGCACATGGATAAGGAGTACCTTTTTCGTTACACACCATGTACCTGAATTATTTGCCATATACCTTTTTTATCCTTGGTGCACTTGGCCTATTTTTTATCATGGGGTCCGAATTTGGATTGTGAGTAGTACACTCGGAGATTTTTTTCATGTAGATCATGATGGTGGAATCCTTTCAATATTTAGAGACATATGGATGGTGTTTTTATGGGAGAAAATTAGTAGGAGGATTTATTTGAGCTTTGGATTCATATTCCTCAAGTGGGATGGGTTGTGAGATGCGAGGCCTGTGTGAGGGTTGTGATCTAAGTGATAATCCTGAATGAAGTGTGCCTTGGCGATTTGATTGTGATAATTTCAAATAGATCCTGAAAGGAAGGATCGATTAGTAAACTGAGGAGATCATGGTTTATACCTTCTTATTATATGTTTTCATTAGGATATAGTGATTGGGGTTTATCCCCTGGATTTGGGGACTAGAGATGTTGGAGCCTTTTGGATGGGTTGACATAGTTGGATGGCGGTTACCACCAGGTTCCATTATGATGTTGAGATGAGTCTAAGAGACTCTTGAGTATTCCCTTATGGGATGGTTTCTAATCAAGTGATTAGGGGATTCCATGGTTAGCTATTTAGAAATAATATGTGGCATGGTGTGACATTAGAGGCCCCTTTCGGTGCGTTGTTGATTAAGGATTAGTTGGAATCCACTGAGGGATGTTTGAGACGTTTTAACATTGGGCATGACTCTTGCTTTGGATGTCCTAGAGGAACCCCTCATAGGGTTTCCTACTCTTACTATAGAATTTGGTACATTTTTCAATTTATAGATGGGTGTAGTCTGAAAGATTGGGTGCAGTAGGGGTGATCCTAGTAGAACCTTAATTTGTGTTATGATCTCATGGACCATGGGTGCCCCAATTTTTCGTTTGGCCTAAGGAGGGTTGGGGAGAGTTTTTGGTGGCTAGTTTTTTGGATGAGGTGATCCAGGGTGTTGAGAGTGGTTTCATGATTTATTGGATTACAGTTAATTTTAATGGATAGTTCAGTTGTTTGGATGGTGGTTTCAAGATTTATACTAACCCATGTTTGGTTGGCATTTGTCCATGATGTTTAAGGTAGTTTCTGCTCAGGATTTTGGTTTGAGGAGGAGATCCTTAGGATATATTAAATTAGACACTGGCCTTAAGTTTTGATCAGTTTATCTCCACTATTGGTTGGTTGGGTTTAGATGGATTTAAGGATCTAATGGACAATATAGATGATTGAAACCCCCCTCTAGTTAAGTATTATCCCTGTCTAGAGTGGATTCAAGATCATAAGGTTTTAAGGAACTCACATAGTGGGTTTTTTCTATAATGGATGTCGTAGAGCTCTTTAACTCATTGATTTTTTGTGATTCTTGATTTATATATAGATACCATATTTTTTTGGGTCTATAGATGGTTACCAATTCATTCTACAAGCCTTTTTTCCTTAACATTTTCAATAGTTGTGTTGACCTACATATTAATATCGCTAATTTAGATAATGTTATTAGATTCATAGATCTCGATAGATGTGATTTTCTATGTGGATGCCTATGGTTTCACCATAGGGTATGGAATTCATTCTAATCAGATTTATAAATATTGGTGATCCTATGTAGATATGGAGAACACACTAACTATTGTGTGGATAGGTGGGCCATGTGTTGTAAATATTATAATGAGGACTAGAGCTAAGGTATATTTACCTCGGGTGTCAGGCTAGAACATGTGATTGGCTACTTTATTTGTTTTTGTTTATCCTACAATAGTTACTATGTATTTATTTTATTATAGCTATTATTAATGTTTGGTTAGGCTAGTAATATCATGTATTATTACACTTATTATGATATTAGATTATATGTCCATCATTGGAGATGTCCTACTAAGATTTATTTCTTACCCCATATATGTGAACCTAGGTGTGTGTGCAGGCACGCTGTCTTCTTTCTAGATAGATCATTTATTTCATGATGTATGGAGATGATGCCTAGAGTTTCTTGACCATTAAAATAAAATTGTATGGAGTCTCAGGATCAGGCCGGTTCATCTTGAGTATTGTAGAGAAAATGCAAGAGGTTTGGATCAGAGTAGCAACCGAGCTTGTTGTATTTATTTTTAGTTTTTTATTTTTTATATGTGGTCGGCCTAGTGGGAGAGATTCTATTGTATGTTTTGTATGATTTGAGTCTATACGATTATATAAAACATTAAATTTATTATATAATTCATCTATTTCTTTTTTATTATTATGAATACTCTGATGTTTATCCTTGTGGATGTTTTGGTTATTCCCTTTTTATTGCTCTCTTACTAGAGGGTATAATCTCCCAAATACACCATTTAGACCCCCACCACTAGTTGGAAGCCTCTGTTGTTCAGAAAGGTATGCTTGAGACCTTAATGTGAGATTTATTGATTATCATGTTAGGTTAACCTAGGATTGTTCGTTACAACACACATGAAAGAATATTTCATCCAGTCTTAGGAATTAGGATATATATTATCAATTAAAAAACATTATTGATAATATGATCAGATAAGGTTAAAGAAACTCATGAATTTTGTGGATAAAAAAGGTTGTAATATTTGAGGGAGATTAAGAGGATTGTGAAGAAATAATAAGGATAATTTCTCAGAGTTTAACTCATGTTGTTTCCATATTAAAATATGGAAAAAATTCCTATGTGATAATTGGGGAAAATACAAGTGAGAGAAAAAGAATTAGGAGAAGATAAAAGAAGGGACCACTGCCATTAAAATAAGAGAGGTAAGGGGATTATGAAAACCCATGAAATACTAAAAATAAATTAATATTATTATTTAAAATAATTAATTTTATGTATCCATATTCATCATATTTTTAAAATTAATTTCATAAATTTTTTTCGTTTGAAAAAAATAGTTTTATTTAATTAAATTGTTTTCTAATGTATTACCTGGTTTTATTTAAAATATAAATTTCTAAATTCTAGAAATTGAATTTTATAAAATTAAATTAATTTTTTATATCAGAAAATAAAATATATCTTAGGATTAATTTTTAGTATTTTTATAAAAATATTTATTTTTTAAGTGAATAGTGAAAAATGCAGTTCTTTGAAAAACTAAAATTTATTTTCTTTAAATAAAGAAATTTAAAATTTTCATTTTATTTTATATTTTGTGTTAAATTAACACAATATTAATTTTCTTATAAATAATCTAAATAATTCCATATTAATCAACATTATATTTGATTTCGGAATAAGTTCATTTTTATACTTAAAACACACTTTTTTAAAAGTTATCTTTCATTGCATTTTGCACACTTATATAAAAGTAATTAATGAAAATTCTAAAAAAATGAATACTAAAAAATGGATTACATATTTTTAATTAGGATGGTCAAATTTAGTTATAATGTCAATTTCATTATTGTTAATTATTAATAGTAACCATGAAAAAAATGTATTACCACGTTAAAGGGTAAATCAGGTTAAATAAGGTAAATAATTAGTGATAAGGACAAAAAATTCACATTAAATCTTATTCTGTGATATAATTATAATATTATTACCTTATATTCTATTTTGGATATTTTTAGGTCACTTTCACATGATTAATACATTTATAATACTTAAATGTTATGAAAAATTACAAGTGTTCCACTCCCCTCCTTATAAAAGGACACCACATCTCCTATCTTCCTCACACTTCTTGGAAAATTTATTTGGAACAATACCTACCCAAATAACTTTCTAACATCCCTAACCATGTCCTATATGTCTTGGTTTCCTAAAAAATCTCATCCTATAAGGCATAAGGTGTAAGCCAATGAGGATATTCTTGAAGAAGGTATAAGTCCTAATCAAACCATTTAAATTTTATTTCATATTCTATATCATTAGAAAATGTAATAAACAAAATTATATAATAAAAAAATTATCCTAAATATACTAAAATGTTATTTTTTTATCATAAAACTATTTCTCATCTTATTTTTCATCATATGAGAAATTAAACCATCGCTCATATGTATGTGTGGACTACTACCTCCACAACGCAATCACCACAACATATGGATCATTAAAATGATGGAAAGAATTAATATATATGATATTTAATACATAATTATAATTTTTGAAATATGATATATTAATTACCTTCTTACCCTTCCATCCATTGGAAAATGATAACATTGCTCATGCATACATGTGGACTACCACATCCACGAAGCGATGTGATTCGTTTTACATTACCAACTCACATTGATGGTCGAAAGCATAGAAATAATGGAAAAATATTAATTTTATAAAATATTTATGATTTATAAATATTTAAATATCATTTAGTTTATTTATTTTCCTCCCAATAGAAAATTGGAAAAGTCGCTCGTATGTACAGGAAGACTATTACCTCCATGATATTGTTTATTTAACTTTTCATGTTTGACTTTCATGTATGGTTATAGAATTGTAATTAATATATATCTTAAAATTATTTCATGATTTATATTATATGTATAATGGATCCATGACCCCCTTTGGCCATGTTCAACCAGCTGAAGTTGTTTTGGGATTACGAATTGAACGTCATCAAAACATAAGATATAAACTTAACTAATTTATTAACTAAAGAAAACATAGTAAAAATGAAATAAAAATAACAATGATAATGTAATTAAAATTAATTTTTTTATCAAGTATAAAAATAAATTAATTTTATAATTAAATAATTAGAGAATTCATGAAGCTATATGAGATTTAAGGTAAGAAATATTTCTTTAAAACCTTATTTTGAAAGAATTGAAGTTTTTACACTCCTTTTAATTCATGTTCAAGTTATTTTAAATGGTTCAATAATGTTGTAATTTATAATTCAATTATTTTTAAAGGTCATTTTAAACTAATTTTCTTTACATTCAATACAAAGGTTTAAAAATGAATGTTTTTAACATTTTCTATGTGGGTCACTTTTGGTTATTTTTACCAAAGTGAAAAAGAATGTTTTTAATGTATACAACATGAGTATAATTTCCCACCATGAAGACCATTATTATTTAATTATATAACTCTACAAGATATCATGGTTTTTAAAAAGTAAATATTATTTCTTTTTCTTTTGAGAATTTTTCATTTTAATAGTTTCCAATGAAGAAAGATATTTCTACAAATTTTTACGTGAAGTTAGAAAGTGATTATACATATATATTGAAAAATATATTTTATAAGTTTTTATGATGGAAATAAAATATTATACATGTTTTATGTTTCTTTGGTCTTTTTGAATTGTTCATGATGGTGGGTGATCCTGACATAGCTCTTCAATTAACTAGGTAATGATTTTTTTCATCAAGGAATATATGTTATATAAACCATATGGGTTATTCCTTTTGTAATAGTTATTGTAAGAGTGATATGAATATGATTTCATAAGGTACCTAAATTATTTTTTTATATTATTTCAAATTATGTTTCATGGAATTATTTTTATTTCATAAGGTATGTGAATTAGATTATGTTGAAATAAAACTTCATGCCAATTTTAAGTGTGGAATTGTTTTTTCAAGAATTTTTTTTCAAGACTGATCAAATTTTACAAGAAACCCTCATGATTATGATTTTTTATTTGGGATTGGTTATGAGATATTTTATTAAAATTTCTGGAAAATAAGTTTATTTATAAGGTAAGTAAATGATTATTTCATTTTATAGTTTCTTACAAAAAACATTCTTATTGAATTTCATGAATTTTCAAAGGGAATAATGAGTTTCCTTTATTTTTATATCCCTTAATGAGTTTTTTTTCTCATCCAAAATTTTCAAAAAAAAATTCATAGGGTTTAATGATGGGTGAGAATTGTAAAAATGGTCCATTTTTTATTTATATAGATTTTACTTAAAAAAAGAAAACTAATTTTTAATGAAATATAAGTTTTAATTTTAGAATTCCACTGTTATAAGATATTTACATCAAGTGAAAGTGTATGGTTTATATTATATAGATTTTATATATAATGGTTTTTACTAATTATTTAAAAATAAAATCCTAAAAGGTCATGGGAATGTAAGAAAATTAAATCATTACTTTTAAACTCATAATTATGTGTTCTTTACGGTATGTCTTATTATAGTTGGTATCAAAGGAAAAGTTTAGGTAAATTTAGATGTCAGGATATTATTAAGAAAATTAATTTAAGTGTTTATAATATATTGATTAATTTATCATGTGAAAACTTTATATATTTCCTTGTTTCTTCATCCAATCCATTTCTATTAAAAATTATTTTCTATGGAGGAAATAGGGAAGCTAAATCATGAAGGTATCAAAGGGTATAATAATCATATTAATCAGTAACCTGGAATGGTTGGAATAGACCATTTTGTGGTATTGTTGACTCAGTTGATGTAGGCTATTAATGGTCTCACCCATTAAAGATATAGATAAAATAACCCAAAGATAAACTTATCTATTGTGAATCATTTCCTGAAACAAAATCCTTTGAAATTTGGTGTAACATTAGATCAAGTGGTAGATAAATGGTGAATCAATGATTTGGAAAAGATATTTAATGTTTTTGGATGCATGAATCATCAAAAGGTTACTCCTTCAATTTATAATTTTGAAGTGGAATCTAGCTAGTGATAACAAATGTTTAAGAATACCATATAGAAATAGGGGATTCATGTGATGGAGTAGACCACATTTAAGGATCTTTTCCATGAGAAGTATTTTCCTAAGGTTGTTTGACTTAGTATGGAAAGATAATTTCTAGAACTGAATCAATATAAGGAGGAATCTATATCCAGCAATAAATCAGATTTTACTTTCTTAGTTAGGCATGAAACAAATTTCATTATGGACCCTGATAGTAAAACTGAAAGGTTTTAATTTGTATTGGAACCAATTTTGAGAAGTGATCTGGACTCTAGTAAATTTAAAATCTATGATAAAGATGTGAGTTATGCTATGAAGTTAGAGAAGAAATTTCATGGCCATTATAATAATAAAGTTAAGAATTGGTTCAAGGGGAAAGAAATGGGAAAGAATCCATTGAGTAAATACAAAGTTAAAAGGTATAAACATAACTCTCATGATGAGTGTGGTAAGAAACATCATAGGTAGTTTCTTATGAAATATGTAAAGTGTTATCAATGTGGCATAAGAGGACATTTGGCTTGTGATTAAAAGTAAAATAATTGTGTTAATGGTAAATATAATTATGATAAGCAGGTGGTGAGATGTTTTAAATGTAATGATAGTTGAAATTATGTTGATGTGTTTCTAAAGTAAATTATCAATGATTGGAATCCTCAAGACCATAATAATAAGGGTGTAAAAAATTAATTCACAACTACTTCTATAAATTAAAAACTATTAAATGAAGTGGTAATTGGAAAATTAATTATTTACTCATATTATTCTAAGGTATTTATTGATTTGAGGTCTACACATTATTTTATTTATGGGTGATTTACTATTAAAATGGAAATATTTCCTCAATAAATAGAGAATTTTGTTTAGTAAAAAGTTTTGGTGGAAGTTGTAAGGAAACAAATATTTATAGGAATATTATTATGATTATCCATGGAATTTTTTTTCTGAAAATATTATTTTCTTACATATAATTGAGTCTAATATTAGTTTGGATATGGATTGGATTTCTTTTTATCATTTTGAGATATATTTCAAATCAAAGGAAGTTATATTCATTTTTTATAATGAATTTGAATTTTTATATAAGTACTAGTTCATAACTCTGATAACATATTAGGAAGTTGAGAAGTTAATTAAAGATGATAGTGAAAGTCATCTGGTACATATTTCTAAAAAAATTAACTATGTAAATATGTGATGTACCATTAGCGAAAGAATATATGGATATATTTCCTAATGATTTTCCTGGTCTTATTCTTGAGTACGTGGTTAAGTTTAATATTGAATTAGTTCCAGATGCTAATCCAATTTCAAAATATAATTATATAATTTCATTAGTTGAACTGTTAGAATTGAAAAAACAGTTCTAGAAGTTTCCTGATAAGGGTTTCATTTTCCTTACCACTTCAGCATTGGGTGATCGCATTTTTAAAAAAAAAATAAATATGGTTATATGAGGTTATGAATTGAATATAGAGTACTCAATAACATCACTATTAAGAAAAAGTACTTATTGCATCATATTATTGATTTTTTGATCAACTCTACGGAGATCAATATTTTTCAAAGGATGATCATAAGTCTTATTATCATCAAAAAATGTTAAGGAAGAATATCTTCTGAAGACATCATTTCAATGTAGTTATAGTCATTAAAAGTTTCTAGTTATTCTATTTAGGTAAAAAATTCACCCATTGTATTTATTGATATTATGAATAGCGTATTCTATGATTATTTGGATTTATTAATTTTCTTTTTCATTTATGAAATTCTATTATATTCTAAAATGTACGAGTGTTATGTAAAATATCTACAGATTATTCTTCAGACCTTGAATTAACATAAGTTATATATAAAATACATAAAATAATATTATTTGTTACAATAAGTTTATTTCCTTGGGAATATTGTTTCTAAATATGGAATAACAATTTATAATTATAAAACAAAAGTCGTAAAATAGTGGAGAAGGCCAACAAATTGCACTGATATTTGTATCTTTCTTAGATTAAAGAGTTATTACCAACAATTAATTGAAAAATTCTCATTTATCCATCCCACTACGTAATTTAACTTGAAAAGAAGTTAAATACATCTGAAAAAAAGAGTGTTATGAAGGTTTACAAGAATTGAAAATATGATTTTTTAATGTACTTATGTAATCCTTTCCATCAAGTAAGAGAGAATGTGTTATTTACAATGATGCTTATTTGAAGGGGCTTGATTGCGTCTTGATACAATATGGTCAGGTAATTGCATATGATTCACATTATTTGAGACTCCATGAGAATAATTTCCCAACATATTAATTTTATCTTATAATAGTTATTTTTTATAAAAATTTATAGGCTTCTTTTATATGGGGTAAAATGTGAAATATATACAAACTATAAAAGTTAAAAGTATATATTCACACATAAATACATGAACATGAGGTAGAGAAAATGGTTAAAAATTATTAAGGATTATGATTTCATGATTCACTATTATCCAAGTAAAGAAAAAATGTGTTTTATGCCTTAAGTTGAAAATAAATTGTGCCATTAACCATGCTACATTTAGAACATGATCCGCTAGTAAACAATTTTATGAATTTTTGATTCGAAAATATGAATGCAAAAACCACATATGTTTTGGATTAGGCATCACTATAGTCATATTTGTAAGAATTAATTAAGGAGGATAAAAGGACGATCATATTTTTCAAGAAATATTAAAATCAATCAATAAGTGTGATTTTCCTAGGTTTAATGTTGATGAAAAAGGTGTTATAATATTTGGAAAGTGGTTATGTATTCTGATCGATTCTCAATTGAAGAAGGAAATGTTAAGTGAAGCTCACAACTCTTTATTTTATGTTCATCACGAAAATACCAAAATATATATAGACCTTGACGAATTTTTTTTGTGGGAATCAATGAAAAAGGATATTTCTAATTTTACCATTAGATGTTTGAATTTTTAGAAGGTTAAATCTGAAAGAAAACTAATGAAGGGATTTCTTCAGCCTTTTATAGTTTTTAAATATAAATTAGAGAATATATAAATGGATTTCATGGTGGTATTACCAAATATATATCTAGGTAATAATCTTCTTTGGGTATTTGTTGATCATTTGACTAAACCCTTTAATTTTCTACCAATTAGAGATACCATGTCATTGGACCATCTTGTTAGAATTATTATTAAAAAGATGGACATGATACCTGGAGTTCTCACATCAATTTTATTTTTTCATGATCTTATATTTACATAAATATTTTTTAAATTATTTCATAATTAAATGGTACTAAGTGAAATTTCATAAAAAAATTTCATCCACAATCTAATGGACAATTAGAGCACACAATTCAACCTTTGGAGGATATGATTGGTACTATCTTGTTGTATCATTAGAGGAGTTATGATTAAAATATATCATTATTATAATTTCATTATAATACATTTTTTCATTCTAGAATATATTTGGAAACATTTGAGGAATTATATGGAAAATGGTGTCGAAATAGAGTGTGTTGGAATAAAGTTGGCGAGAGAGAGTTATTGGAACTAGAATTAGAAGAAGATATGGTTGAAAAAGTAAATATGATTTAAAATAATATGATATAAACACCAAAAACTAATAATAGTTATGTATATATTTAGAGTAAATATCTCTTGTTTGAGGTAGGAGATTGTGTTTTTATTAAATTATCTCCAAGGAAAAGTGTTATGCATTTTGGCAGAAAGGGAAAGTTATGCCCATGGTTTATCGGTCTGTAAGAAATTATAGAGTAGTTTGGATATGTTTCCTACATATTATCCTTACCTCCATTTTAATCTTAGTTAAATTCTATTTTTCTTGTTTTATTACTAAATAAATACATACCTGACACCTCTAATTTTTTAGATTTATGGTTGCATAATTGGAATAGAATCTTTCATATAAAGAAAATTCGGTTTAGGTTTTGGATCATAGTAAAATATTTTTGTGAAATTATGTTATTCACTTGGTAAAGGTTTTATGTAATAACAATATGATCTAATAAGAGGCATGGGAATCATAAACATTTATGAGAATAAAACACCTTCAATTTTTTAAGAAATGAACAAAATTATATAGATGCAATTTCATAAAGGGGGAATGAATTTGAAAAAACAAGAACTCATAGAAATAAATAAATATTATGATTTATAATAATTAATTTTATGGATCTATATTCATCATAGTTTTACAAGTAATTTTATATAAAACATTAAAATTAGATGTATTATTTTATTTAATGAAATTGTTATTTTTTCATGTATTACATGGTTTTATTTGACATTTACTTTTATAAATTTACAAATTTTAGGTATTGGATTTTATAAAATGTCATTCATTTTTTATATCATTATATCAAATATATATTTGGATGTATTTTTTATATTTTTCTAAAAATATGGATTTTTGAGTGAATAGTGAAAAATGTCATTTTTTTGCAAAAAATGTCATTTATTTTCTCTAAATAAAGTTTTTTAAAAGTTTCATTCTATTTTGGATTTTATTTTAAAGTAAAATAAGATCCATTTTATTAAATATAATTTAAATAATTCATTATGAATCAATATTATATTTAATTTGGGTATAAGTTCATGTTTATGCTTAAACACAATTTTCTAAAAATAAATTTTATTGCGTTTTTCAAACATAGATTAAAATAAATTCCTACCAATTATATAATTTGAATCATGATAAATAGATTCCATATTTATAATAATTTTTTTAAAATTTATTAATATTTTCAATTTTATTTTTGGTTATTATGAATAGTTACCATGGTAAAAATGTGGCACCGTAGTAAAGGGTAAATCAGGGTAATTAAGGTTTATAATTTGTGGTGAAGCTATAAAATTTCATAATAATATTATTAGATGATTTATTTTTTATCTTATCAACTTATATTAATAATTTTATAGTTTTTAAGTCACTTTAACAAGATTAATTCATTTATATTAATTAAAAGCTAAGAAACATTACATGTGTGTCACTCCCCTCACTTTTAAAATGGAACCAATTATCCACTCTTACTAACACTTATTGATCCATTTATTATGAATAATTCCTACCCAAATACATTCAAAACATCTATCCTCACATACAAATGGTTCTGGTTTCATAAAAAGACCCATCTGAGAAGGCTTAAGGTTCAATCTATGACGTTATCCGAGGAGAATGTATAAGTACTAACTGAACTCTTTCATGTTTATTTCTTCTTCTACCTCCTTAAAAATTATCATACACATGATAATATAATAAAATAAGAATCCTAAATATACTTAAATTTTATTATGTTTATGGTTTAGCCCATCTTCTATCTAATGGGAAAAGAAAACTTCGCCCGTGCATACATGTGGACTACCACCTCCATGAAGTGATGCATTTTGTTTTTCACCACCGACCCATATGGACGGTTAAAATAATTAATAAAATTAATATATATGATATTTATAAAATAATTAACATTCTATAAAGATGATATTTTACTTGCCTTATTATTCTTTCATCTATTGAAAAATGATAATGTTGCTCACGCGTACGTGTTGACTACCACCTCCACGAAGCGATGCAAGTCATTTTTAATAATCTCATCACATGGATGACCATAAGGATTAAAATAAAGAATAAATATGAAATTTATAAGATAATTATGATTTTTTAAATTAAAATATAATCTAATTTATTTTTTACACCCAGTAGAAAATTTGAAATGTTTTTCATGTGCAAGTGCGGACTACCACCTGTATGATACAACATATTTCAATTTTTATGTTTTCTTTTCATAGATGGTTATAAAATTTTATTTAATTTATAAAAATGATAAATATTTCATGATTAATGTTATATATATTATGGGACCATAATCCTCATTTCCTATGGTAAACCTAGTAATGTTTTTTTATGATTTTGAATTGAATATACTCAAAACATCTAAAATAAACTTAACTGGTCTATTAACTAAATTAAACAATGTATAAATGAAATAAATGAATAATTATAATGGAATTAACGTGAAAAGGTTTCTTAAGAAAGTATAAAACTAGTATAATTTTATTATTCAGGATTTATATAACGTACAAATCTAGACACGACTTAAGGTTAGGTATTTTTTAAAAAACTAATTTTAAAATTTTAAAATTTAATCTTATTTTTTTTCCATCCATGCCCATATTATTTTAAATGATTTAATAATGTTATTATTTATACTTAAAATACTATTATGTTTCATTTTAAACTAATTTTTTACTTTATTTAGAAATGTTTAAAATTTAATTTTTTATTGTTTTCCGTATGGGTTACTTTTGAATCTTTTTACCAAAGTGAAAAATAATGTTTTTTAGATATAAAAAATGAGCATAATTTACCACCATAATAAACATTATTATTTAAGAAAATTAAACTATTTTTTTAATATAAAATATTATTCTATTTTATTTTGGAAAATGTTCATTTTAAGAGTTTCCATGGAGAAAAGATATTTCTCCTATTTTTTACATGAAGCCTGAAAGTGCTACTATATATGTGTTATCAAGGATATTTTATGTGTTTTGTGATTAAAATGAGATATTATATGTGTTTTATGTATTTTTTGGTACTTTTAAATTGTTAACAATGAAAAGTGAGCTTGATATATCTCTCTAATCAAATAGGTAATTATTTTGGTCTTTGGGGAATATATGCTGGATTAATTGTGCGAGTTATTCCATTTGTAATAGTGATTGTAAGAGTTATTATAGGGGTGATATGAAGATGGTTTCCCAAGGTAGCTATATTTTTTTTATTCTTGGAAATTAGTTTTCATGGATTTTTTTATTATATTAGGTAATATAATGTGCTTATGTTTAAAGGAAAGTGCATTCCCCTTTTAAGGGTGAAAAACATATTTTTTTTGAAAATATTTTCAAAAGTGGTCCTTTTCTCAAGAAAACTCTATGATTGTTATTTTTTCCTTAATTAATTATTATGAGATACTTTTTTAAATATTTTGGTATAGAATTTGATTTCTTGGGTATGAAAATGATTATTTTAGTTTAAAGTTAATTTCGAAAAGACAAAATTTCTTATGGGTTTTCAAGAATTTTTAAATCGACTAACAAGTCTCCTTTATTTTTATATCCATCACTAAATTTTTTTTATCATAACACATTTTAAAATGTTTTTTTCAGAGGGATTAATGATGGGTAATAACTATATCAAGGTCTATTTTTCTAGTAGGAGGATTCAACTTAAAAGAAAAAAACATGTTTTGAAAAAATCATGAGTTTAAATTTAAGAATCATGTTTATGTGAAAATTTGACATCAAGTTGAAGTGGAAATGTTGTATTATAAATATTTGATATGTAAGATTTTTTCCTAATACTCGAATACTCTAATACTAAAATTTATGGGAATAAATGAAAATTCAATCCTTGCTATTAAATTTATAATTTTGGGTTATTTACGGTATAAACTATTACATGGAGAATGGTGTGCAACGATTAATTAATGATATAGAATTAAAGTGGAATGATAAAAATGATAACACCCTTACAGGAACCTGTGTTTTTCCTATTTTGTGAAAATAATCATTGTAAGCGACCTACATGTCATTATTATTTCTGTAGTTCATGTCTCCAGTAGTGTGTAAAGGGATCAGTAAACGAAGTGTTACTAGGATAAAAAATGTGTCCTTTAATCATTAGATCACATATACTGTAAAGTGTTACCCTATAGTATGTTGATACACTATTGATGTATGCTCCTTGGATTATACTTTACTGATGAACCATGTAAAATATCTATTTTCTTGCATCTATTTTTACACTATTGGATAGTGTGTGTATACTCTAGGGATGAAACGTTTGTGATACTCTTTCTAACAAGATATAAAGATCTAGATAAAGAAGAATGATTAAAAACCATCATTCATCACCCCCAGGGTGTGTTGGGTGTGTGGTTATGGAAAGTGCTAATAAAGCTATAGGTTTCAAATATTTAATTAGTCATTAAAGGTAGGCTAGTATGGAGAACATAGTGAATACAAAAGGGGTACCCATGTTTGGTAGTTTTAATTACCATATATAGAACAATAGAACAATATCACACTTATTATCTCTTATGTTTGATGTATCCTCTATTTTAATACATGTTATACATATAAGGTATGTTTCAAAACCATCCATGATTGAAGTAGACAAGAAGCTAATTTATTCAAATTCTAAATCCTAGAAATCCTTATCTAGAGAACTATAAAATCAAATCTATATAAAAGTAATGTTTTTCATGGTTGAGAGAAACATGTGGGATAAATTTTCCAATATATGTGAGTGTGAAAGTAGTATGGAAGAGGAAAATATTCCTATAATTAATAAAAAAATTATTGTTTTTAAAATGTATCCTAATAAAGGTTTTTATAGAATTTTCAATCACATCATTATGGTACTTAGAGTAATTTGATGTTTTAGTGGGGAAATAGAGTACATTGATATTTTGAATATTATATTGAGATGATTTTTACCTCTTTATAATAAAAAGGTATCATTATTTGAAGATAAAAATTTGGAAGAATAGCCATTGGATGATTTTAACATCATTTTGGTTGCCTATGAAAAACTGTTAAACCAAAAAGAATATTAAATCAATAAAATAAGGTGATAAAATTTAAATACATGGATAATTTTAACATCACTAAATATGTATATTATAAAGAAGAATTTAGTGATGAATTGGTACCTCCTATGGAAGGGAAATTCATGAGAGGAATGGTTAGGTTCAAAAGAAATAAACCTTTGGCATGTTTTCAATGTGGTAAATTTGGAAAAATGGAAATGAGGTTTCCTGGGAAATTTTATAATGATGGTTTTGAGGAAGAAAATTTAAAATATGGAATGAAGAATATTTCCTCCTAATGGATAAAATAAATCAAGAATTTCAATCCGAAATATGTTTCAAAAGTTCTAATGAGCAAGGAGGAGAAATTTGATGAAGAATATATAGAGGAAGATGAAACTGAATTCAACTGAGATATAGAATATTCCATGATAGAAAATGTTGAAAAAGAAAAACCTAAAGATTATAATAGAAACTCACTGGAAGGTGTTACATATATCAATGTATAACTTGATGGGAATATTGAGTAGATTTATATTCAAAAGAATAAAAATCAAAATATTGGTGTGTTGTTAAAATAATCTTCTGAATATTTGCACCAAATTGAATCTAAGATTTACTAAATATAAAATGAGATATAATATCAGTAATTTAGTTATGAAAATTTATGAGAAGTATTCATTTTTAAACAGAAGATCTAAGAGAAAGCTAAGGTTATTGATGATCTTAATGTTTCTTTAGAGAGGTAAGCTAAAAGTATGGAACCCCTTGAAGAGTAAGTGGTCAATTTGAGAAAAAAACCTGAAAACTGAACAAAAATAAAGTTACATAAATAAAAATATATAGTTTGGGATGTTATTATATATTAAAATATTAGAAAAAACCAAACAAGGTTCATATGGGGTTTTGAAAATTATGAATGAACAAAGACCAAGGAACACATATAAAAGTGTTATTGTCTATAATACTAAAACATCAAAATAAAAAACTATGATAACTATAACCAAATGGAAACACGAGTCTAGTATTGGTGCTGATAAATTTAAAATAATAGCAAAAAAACTATAACAAAGGGATGTATAAGGTTGGATATAGTTCTTAGTCATCGAGGATTGATCATCAATCAAGGAGTTTTTTCAAAACCAAGTGATATATGGTGTGGTGGATGTGGGAATATATTTTTGATATCCATATTTCATGTATCAATCTTGGTTATGAAATTCATTTATTTTATTTATTAATTAATTATTTTCCATTAATTTATATATTTTTATATTGTCTATGACTAGGGAAGATTAAATGGAATTTTTGGAGAAAATGAAAAAATTTAAAATTCTTGCAATGTAAAAATATATTTGGAAGTGTTAAAAATTATACTAACTCATGATTGGAACCACTAGAGATTCCAACCACTTGATGTAGTGTTTTATCTCAACATTGTTACTTGGATGAAGTGGCATAGAGGATATAAGAAGCACCTAGTATGAGGCAGCTCTAGCGAAAGAGGAAACACGGGAAATGCGAGGTGACACTGCAGTTGAGGACCAGTGGTCGTATTGCAAGGTGACACAACAAGAAATTTCATATCCATGTTTTTCATGTCTTTGTTGATAAATATGTCATATGAAGAAGAGATAATTTAGGTGTGATAATCAATTTTGGGAATTTTTCAAGATAAAAAAATAAAACATAGATATGGTTGAAATGATGTAGGTGGGGTCACTGTTTTCACACAAGGTTGGGTTTTTTATTGAGACATCATATTTCAAATCATGGTCCACTATTAGAAATGAGAGAGGATATTGAGACAACCCTTTCGAAAGGAAGATTACATAATGCCATATTTTTGTTGCATCATGGCCTACCTAAGAAGATGATGTGTGGTTTTTGTTTTCACTCCAACTTTCTTGACCATGACAAGTCAGTGTTTATTGATTCATAGAATAATAATATTGTTCCACATTCATAGACTACTCACATTTTCTATACAAATATTATGCCACAAGGAATATGGGAATGAGACAATTATTTCATTTAGAATCATTTCATAAGAGGGGTTTGTGTTATGTCATGTTTGGGTTTTGATGATGAATGAAGAAAACAAGTTACAGTCATGCATGAATAATATTGTGTTGTGTCTATGAATGTAAAAAGGCACAACAATGAGATTTTTTTTAATATTTTAAAAGGATGTTGAGGACATTATTTATGGGTTCATGATGAGGTGGATGTAGTAATAGTGTGATCATGGGAACTGTAACAATTTTGATAATATGTTTTGTTCCATGACCTATGAATCTACAAGAATATATGAACTTAGATACTTTCTATCCTTGAATGTTTTTGGGATATATTTTGGAGGATATTTAAGGATATTTACACATCGGTTTATATATATATATATATATATAAATATTTAGAGTTCATTGAAAACTAGGAACGATATGGTGAAGATATATCCAAGATATGATGAATATATATAAGACATAAAATAAGTAATCTTATATATAATTATAGATAACATTTGCATACTTAAGGGAATTGAATTCAAAGAAAACATTTGGATGCCATCCATGAAAGGATGTCTGTTGTTGGTCCCTAGTTAGTTTAGGTTTTATCTTTTTCTCATGGAACACCTAATAGATTATATTTTGTGTTGGGGTTTTTTAATGAATTGGGATTAAAGTATTTCCATGTTTATTATTTTTAATGGAATATATGTTATAATTTAAATTAAATATTTTTCTCATACCTCTCACTCATTCATTTGTGTATGAAAGTTGTATTTTTTTTGTGATAGAGTGACCTTTAGTGCATTAAATAGTGTTTAATTATCTCCATTATCATTGTGTGAATTTCATGATATGTTTAAACATGGTTTTGGGTAACCCAATATCTAAGTGATTTTAAGTACCTTGCTATGAGAAAGTGAAATCATTGTGACTTGAGTGTGATTACCTGAACCAAGGGACTAAAATATACTTGATTCTAATTAATTCATATTTACCCACTATTCTATTTAAGTTTCATTAATTCATGAACCTAAATTTTTAATTTCTCGATACACTCTTCTACATTGGTATTTATCCTAGGATAGAGTGTTGTATTTCCATTTAGATTGTAGTCTTACCTATTAAGTTAAGAGTATTTCCTACACCTCATATCCATGGGTTAAACCGTAGACTTGACTACATACTATGCTATTTTAGTTGTGATTAGGTAAGATCAGTTATAAATTTATAACTCAATTAGGTTATAGGAATTAACAACACCCTATGACCGATCAATTTTTTGGTGTTGTTTACATGGAATTGATTTACTAAGGATGTTTAATTAAATATTTTAGTCAAGTATTTTCCACACATTTTTCTATTTGTTTATTTTAGTTGGGATTTTATTTTACTTTTTTATGCACTTGGGTGTTTTTAGAATTGGTTATTATAACATACACAAACTAGCACTCCTAGATTTGGTGCTAAAAATATAATATTTGTATTTCAAGGTCTGATACCAATAAATGTGAACCAATTTCATCCATCCAAAATATTCAACATCAATCTGAAATATTATATCACATAAATACCCAATAACCTTTTAGGTTTATAGTTTTAGAGATTTATGAAAAACTATTACATACCATTACCCATTTTATTAAGTGATCATTTTTTCCACTACCCCCAAATTTTTTATTCTATATTAAGTCTTAATCATCCCCCACATGGAACCATTATTTAAATATCATACATATAATCATTATTTATAGCTTGGGGAAAAGAAACAAAATAAGTTTGACATCAAATTCTTAGTAATGGTAGACATAAGCATTTATTATTGAATATATTTAGTGAAAAAAATATAAGAATAAGGGCGTGAAAACATATTCAATGTTCATGAGAATAATATAAAATAATTCATACCCGTCTAAACCTGGATCATAAATCTAGATACATAGAATATAAACATTAACAAATACAAAATTAATATGAGTTAACAATAATGATCCATGTGAAAGGAATCATTACAACACATTATAAGAATTTAAAAACATTTAGTTATCTTGGAACATCAAACATTCATCTTGGAATCTCCTAACCAGATGATTCCAATATCTCTTGGGAATAACCTATAACCATTAAAATCTATCATCTATTAGGAGTAACTTACAACTAGTAAACTCGTTATCATTACCCAATTCATTAGAGGCCTATAACAGACCCACCTATCCTTGGTTTATAACATAATAACATGTACTAGGTTTATAATGTAACTACCCTGCCATGGTTTATAGAAGAACCACCCATAAATCATAAATATATATTTCCTAGTATAATAGAACGAAAAAAATTATATCCTTCCAATGATGAACATAACACACTTGAAAACAATAATCCTTCGCTTTTAGCTTGATTAACCCATATAAAAGCAAAAGGTTCCACAAAAAAACTAAAAAATAATCATAATTCATCCAGAGAATAATAAGGATAACATCATTTTAAAATAACCTTATTGGATCATAGTAAAATAATTAACGATATCTCCAAAAAAGAAAAATAAAATTAAGAGAAAATTTATGACATTTTTATGAAAATAGGAAAAATATCATTTTAATTTGATAAAATTATAAATAAAAATGCCAATAATGTTAAGATTTTTTTTTAAAAATATCCACAGAAAATTTTATAGGAATCTTAAAATGAAAGAATATTTTTGATGTTGGTAAAGGATATTAATTTGGTAAATGTTAAAACAAATATCCCTCCACGCTTTCAGTAAAAATAAAAAGTACTCTTTTTGGAAAAGGAAAAAAACCATTTTAACTTATTTTAAATAATGTAAAATATTGTTGAAAATGAATGTCAAAGCCCATCCTCCGAGGCCCGTTTTGTGACTACCCCATGCCCACCTTCCATAGGCCAGGTGTTGGTGACTAACACTGGAAAGAAGTATCCCTAAAACGGGAAGGCATTGCCTCTGAACCTGCAAGAACACAGACTAAGAACATGACAAGATACAAACCATGTAGTAAAATACAGTAGTAAATGTGTGTACTAAAAGTAAAGGGGCCAGAATACTATACCAACTGAAAATGTAGAACTACAACATACAAAAACTCCTGTGATCATCCAACTAGGGATCCTACCTGAAGGGTAGGTACAAATTTTCTCCACAGCTCTCCATATCAACTAGTAACCTCCATGTACCATTTTGTTATGGCTCCTATAGTCTTAGACAAGCTGCTCGTCATCTGCACAAGACACAACAAGGTGTGGGCATAGGCCGTGCATGGGTGAGTATAACAATACCCAGTAGAGACACCGATACCCATGAAGAAAACTCAGATTTCCACAAAGGAAAATCACAAAGCATGATCTAAATCAAAAAGCACAAAGAAAAAGTCTCAGCTCAAACTAGGTATATAACCCAGAGATCAGAAATAAAGATGATTAGTCTTAATATTTATCATTTTATTCCATTATGAAGTTCCACAACTTAACCATGAAGAATTTGTTCTATTTTCGACCAACTTAGGCTCGTATGTCGCTGATACACGATGATCCGCTCTAAGGTTGGTCCTCATCGGGTCGCGTACTGCTGATCCACAAAGGGTCACTAGAATGATGATCCACATAGGGTCGCTATGATGTTGATCCACATAGGGTCGTTATGATGTTGATCCACATAGGTTCACAATAATACTGATCCACACAGGGTCCCTATGATGCCTATCCACACAGGGTATCCCTTCAATTGACAGCCGGCTACAGGATTCCCCGCACTCGGTGCACTTGAGTTCCGTAAAAACCACTCCTCAGTATATCGGTCATGCCTTAACTTACACAACATTCCATAAAAGATTAAACCAAAATGACCATCTTGTTGCACTGGTTCCAATGCGATAGATGACGCGTCAATAATACGCTCGGTCTATGAGTTATAGGCATTTCAATGCCGAGGGCCTAATTGGATTCGGGTTTGATCCAACCCATCCATACTAAAAATTTCTACAGAACTCAGGTGGAGTATCTCAAAAGGACCATCTCGCTCTACAGATTCAAGCACCATAGACGGTTTGTCAAACAGACGTCTGATTTCTAAGATATGGCCTCTTAAGCGCATCTGGGCTGAAAAGGGTCTCCGTCCGGTCTGACCCAACCAACCCCATCCTGGGCCGTCCGAACCCGGTCCGGGTCTGACCCGGTCAGACCTAAACTAGCTGGGCTGGGCTGGGTAGGCTGGGCCGCGGACCGGCATAACTCACCTCAACTGGGTGTGGCCCTCTGGGTGGTTCGGCTCGCTAGCTGGCACGACACCCACCTAGGTGGCCGCGCAGGGACATTCCCCCTCCCAAATGGACCAAAGGTCCATTCAGTTTTCTACAACGACGACCCCAAGTGGTGCCACCTACCCCAACCAGGTCTAGCCGATGGAGGGTGCCGCTGTCACCTGTCACTGACGCCGCACTGGCAGAACTTCCCCGGGTCCTCGGGTGAGCTATGGTGGTATTTTTTCCCTCCCGAACGCACCTATGGGCCACCCGGGATGATTTCGTCACTGCGTGGCTTTCGGATTGAAGTTGTCATTGAGTTTTAACGTTTCCCACGAAGAACGTGACAAAAACCAAATCGGCGGAGGGTTCGGGCCTTGTTCGTTTGGCCTGTGACCTTTGCCTTATCACCATGACAAGCGAGCATCAATTAATTCATCATAGATAAACTATTACCCATTCAATACTTCCATGATTCATCATTATTTTCAAGAACAAGAAAATGAAACAATTCAACTGAATTTATAAAGAACCCCTACCTCTAATTTATAGGAGACATCGCAGTTTTGGAAGAAGAATCCACACTTGATGAAGCCGCCAGCGTTCATCGATCCCAGATTGATTCCTCTAATTATTTCATTCAAGCCTCTGTTTTTTCTTAGAGGGAAGTTTGTCGGCACTTCGTCTGAGTTATCCCATAATATCACCCCCCCCATTTCCCACGTTGGTAAAAAAGGAGCGATTAAGAGTTTAACTCTCCTTTCATATAATGGTATCATTAATCAATGAAATTAATGACCCACATAAATTAGATAAAGAGAGGTTACAAAATAGAAGTGTCAAGCCATTAAATGGCTTGAAAACTCAATGGTCCCTCCACCACCACTCAACCATCGGTAGAAAAATAAAATAAAAATTTTATGTTATTTTAATATTCTTTAAAAAGTCCAGAAAAATAACTTTTTCTCCTGACCTACTATGATCAAATTTAAGCCTTTCTTAAGAGAATCTTGGCGTCGTGGATTCAACAATTCCCTCATATTTTTAATCTGAGATATGGTTAAAAATATAGAAAACTCCACCCTCACGTTTACTAAATGTACCATTAAAAAAATTTCAAATATTTGTTCCAGACATACCGAGCCTCAAAATCAGGTGAATTCAATTTTAGTAGACTCATAACAATACCAAATAATTTAAAAAAATATATATGGAATTTCTGGGTCTTTATATTCTCCCCACCATAGGTCTTTTCATCCCTGAAAGCTACAACAAAACTAGGGGAACAGATGTGGGGTATTGTGCACGTATCTATGCCTCCCACTCCTATGTTCTCTCCTAGAGGTTCATGTGCTATCAACGAACTCTAACTAGAGGAATCAACTACCCATGAAGGAACCGCTCCTATCGATCCGTTCTCTCTCCCAAAAACTTCTCAAAATTCTCCCCATCGTCGATGTACAGCTTGCCCCATTCGATAATGTGTGATTGATCATGCACATACCTCCTCAGTTGCAACACATGGAAAACATTATACACCCGATGCATCTGTGGGGGAATATCTAGATGTTAATACACCTCACCTACTCTGTTGAGGATCTTGAATGATCCAATGAACCTTAGAGATAGCTTTCCTTCATAGCCAAACCTCTATAATCTTTTTTCGGGTGAGACCCATAGGAAGACATGGTCTCCCTCCTCAAAATCCAAGGGTCTCCATCTCCTATTGACATAAGACTTATGTTATCTCTGTGAAGTCTTCATCCTCTGATAGATGATCTGCACCTTCTTCGTTGTAGCCTCTACCAAATCTAGACCCACAAGTGCTGACTCCCCCTGGTATGTCCAGCATAGTGGTGACCTACAAGGTCTCCCGTATAGGGCCTCAAATGGAGTCATGTCGATGGTGTAGTGACAATTGTTTTTGTAAGAAAACTTCACCAGTGGAAGCTGGTCCTCCCAATTACATCCAAAATCAAGGACACAAGCACGAAGCAAGTCATTGCGTGTCTCAATGGTCCGATCCATATGAACATATACCTTAGGATGAAAGGTGGTGCTCAAGCGTAGCTAAGTCCTGAATGCCTCCTGTAATCCCTTCTACAGGAAAGATGTAATGTGAGCATTGTGTTCTGAGACAATCTTCATTGGAACCTTGTGAAGTCATACAATCTCCTGTACATAGAGGCTTCCCAATCTCTCTACAAATCCCTACTCTCAGATGGGTAGTAAGTGGGATGACTTGGTGAGCCGGTCAATGATCACCCAGATGGAATCACTACCCTTAGACATGAGCGGTATCCCTGTCATAAAGTCCATGGATATACCATCTCACTTCCACTCCAGTAACTAAAGTGTCTGAAAAAATATCGCTGCTACCAGATGCTTGACATTCACTTGTTGAAAAGTGAGGCATCATGATACAAACTCTGCCACTACTTTCTTTATCCCTAACCCCAAGTACTGATGTTAGAGGTCCTAGTACATCTTAGCCACTATAGGATGTACCGTGAAAGGGGATGTAGGGAACTCCCTCAACACCTCCTCCCGTGGCATCACTGGTACCATAGTTTAAACTCTAAATAGGATGAAATTCTCCCCACCTTCATAAAATACATTAGGATCCTGTCATGAGGATATTTGAGCTTGTCAGGCATTATATACTACGTCCCCAAGATTTGTCTCCCTAACTCACTAATGGAGTGGGGAATTAACTGTCATAGATTGGAGGTAATGTAACACCCCGAGATTTTATGAAAAATATTATTTTAATTTCATTAATGTCTTGTGTTGTATGCTACACCAAGATTACCTTGTGCTATACGCAACACCGTATTATCTTGCAGTATATGCAACACTATTCTTGGATCGTGTTACACACAATTTTGATAATAGTTATTCTATGCAACATTGAGTATATATATATATATTCAATGTATAAATGAAATATGGTTGGATTCTGTTATACGAAACAACAAAGGATTCTTTCACAACACGCAACCCTGACTTGGCCTACATTACACGCAATCGCGACCTTCCTTGATAGCGTGTGTTGTACGCAGTACCAGGTTTTACTAAACAACGATATATTATTATAATATTATTATGAACTAGCTGTTATGAATAGTATTAACTAGATTTTGAATTTTATAACATTATTATTCATCTTACACATTTTCTAGAACATGGTATAAGAACAAAATAATTTTTTCGGGTAAAATAAGTATTTTTCAAAAAAATGCAGTTTTGCCGCCTTTTGATGGCGCACCCACTTTAAATATAGTTTTTGACATTTTTATAAGTTCCATTTGACAAAATAAAATTATTCTTTTGAATCAAGAAATAAAAATTTACTTTGGATAAATTTTTCATTTTATTCTGATGACTTTCATATTTTAATGAATAGTAAAAACACGCTATATTTTAATTAAAAACAACTTTTTTCATCATAATATCTTATGTGATAAAATTATAATATTTAATGGGTTTAAAGTATAAATAGAATATATTTTTACCATTTAATATAATATAAGTCATCAGCATTGATTTTACCTTGAATTCGTAGGATAAATCAATTCAATCTTTTGCAATGTTTAAACGAAAAATCAGTTTTCTTTCGACAACAGGATTAATTTTAATTTAATTTCTGAAAATTTTGTGTATAGAATTTGGAAAAATGGATTCCATATTTGGAATCAGTGGGTCCAAATTATGTTAATAATCTACTTTTTATTTTTGGGCATTGTGAATAGTAACTACGGTAAATTTTATTTACTATAGTTAAAGGTAAATCGGGTAATTAAGGGTAAATATAAGATTATAAACTTACCCTAACACTTGGAAAAATCCTATTGGATGAAAAAAAGTCGACCCATATCACCTAAGGGTCAGATTAGATTTATTTAATGTACTTTTGTCCATGAAAATAATTTAATTATTATTAAAACCAAAGAATGTGACAACATGTCACTTTCTTAAATCTTATAAGTATAATAATTTTAATTTGTTGATACACTTCATGAAACTTAGAAAATGAATAGTCTCCTGAAATCTAATACAATTATATACATCATATGAATTTATTTAGAATTTTTAGGGATTAAATCATTATCATTTATTATGACACAAAGATGATGCAGTAATTGTCTTATTAATGAAATATTGACATAATTGATGTTATAAATACCAAAATAAATTTAATTTAAGACTTTTTATGAATTAAACTGATTTTATAGGTTAATATGACATGTTAGTATTGATTTAATTAACCTTCTTTGAACTAATAATTCTGTTATGATTTTCAAAAATATCAATTACTAAATAGTGTCAAAATTGACATAAAATAGTTTTTAAAACAAATATTATAGTATTAATTGTTATGTTATTCCTAAAAATCTAAGGTTCCTTCAAATGATTAGATAATGTTATATATATTAATAATAAACAACTTGGGGTTCGTTTGACTTGATATAGTAAGATTATTAACCTTATAGTGTATGAAAATAAGAAGACACGGTAAAAGTAAAATAATCTATCTTAAAGTTAAATATAAATGATAAGGTTAAAATAGGAACCTAAACTTGTCTAAATTATATTGGATGAGAGGATTGCGACTCATCCCCATCTTATCATCTAAATAAATCAATTTGGAGCTATTTAAAACCGAATTTGGCTTTATAATAAAATAATATTTTTAGTTATTCCAATGGTGCCCCTCTCCTCCCTTATAAAAGGGCACCCCCTCCCTCTCTTCCTCAGAACACTTTGAGATTTCAATATCGTCCAAAATCTGCCAAATTATCTTCTCCACTTCCCTAGAAACATCCTAGAGGTTTTGGTCTTCTTAAAAGACCTATTGTAGTGCCCTAAAAGGAGGTCTCAAAGAAGCACTTCAAAGAAGAGGTAATGTCCGTTACCGATTATTTCATCTTTATTTCTTCTTCCACTTCTTCTTCTTTAGTTGTTTCATTATTAAGTAATAACATCAGTATCACTCATATACTGATATGTTATTATAATTATGAAAAAACCCTATTTCACCATCTATCCATCCTACAGAAAAAGAAATCACCACGCGTGCGTACGTACGGAATACCGTCTCCACGCCGTGGTGTAATCTATTTTCCACCACCACCTTACTTGGATGGGTATAATGGTGTAAATAATGACTATATATGAATATTATAAAGTGATACTTATTCTTAAATAGTATACATACACTCCAATACAATTCCACGATCATGAGAACGATATCATCGCTCGTGTGTACGTACGGACTACCGTCTCCACGACGCGATGGGATTCATTCTCCATGTTTACCATACATGAATGATTATAAAGTATATATAATAAGTAATCATGAAATATATGAAATAATAATGATACTGGATTTATGCGTATATATATGTATGTCATCTACTTAATTCCATTCAACTCAATAAGGAAACAAAAACAATGTTCATGCGTACGTACGGTCTACCGTCTCCATGAACGTTGTATTTCTTTACATTTACTGGTCTATTATATATATATGTATATTATGAATATATATTATATATAAATCATTTTTTATATTCTTTAATTAAGTAATCATGATCTAAGTAATCATATGAATAATTACAAGTCAAAACACGGACGAAAAATGAAACGATTTTACCCAAAACACTCTTTAACATGGAATTTACAAAAGAACGGTTAATATAAAGTCATAGTTGAACCATATATGATATCATAATAATGAGTATGATTCTGGAATAAGTCAATGACATTATTTAAATCATTATACAGGAGGTTCGGACACTTACAAAGCAAATCGGACCTAAGGTAATGGAAATATCACAATCTCATTTTTATCCGAGATTGTTTATACTTTAGTATTTACTGGGGTGTATTTTATCATCCAAATCCATGTTTCCTCTATGTAATATTATTTCCATCCACCTAAAATTGTTTAAATCCAATTTTACCCTTCAGTGAGTTTTTAGTAAAAGATATGAAAGGAATGTTTTGTCGTTTTTCGTACGAGGTACTTTTTGACTTTTCCGACAAAAGTACGAGAAGAATTTTTTTTAACTTATACGGAATGAATGGATTTTTAAAACATTATTTCCAAGAAGCTTCCTTTACAAGTTTTCAAGTTTATTTTTAATCAACTTCTTTTAGTTTAGAATTGTATGACATGTAAAGAAAGGAAAATGTTTTTGAAGTAGAAAGGATATTTTCTTCAAGAATGGAGTTCAAGTGTTTTATCAAAATTATTTTCCATCTAAGATAATAAAGGATTCTGTTTCTATCCCTATTATTACATTGATTTGATTATGTTGTGATGGAATTATTTTTATGAATTCCTTTATCTTATATGAATTGTTTTATGATGTCATGTTGTTTAAGAATCCCATTTTTATTACATGGGTTATGCAATGATGTATGATTTATGATTTTGTGGCACACATAAGAATGGTATCATTATGAGATGGGTGGGACCTATATCTCCCTCCAATGCATTGGGTAAAGATTTTATATCTCATGAGATAGACATGGCTGGAATGGTAGGTTATACCGGTTCTGTGAAACAGGACTGAAACGAGCGTGACTCGGTTCAGAAATGGACTTTGTCCACTAAGATAGTCTTGGAAATGAGTCTTGACTAATAAGATATGATTCTCTATGATTATGGGTGTATGCCACAAAGTTTCATGTTTTAAGTTATGATTATTGGGATTTCATTTCATTACTATGATTTATCCCATGTTATGAAATTATGCTCTCTTTTGCAGGTTAAGATTTCCCAAAATGTTATGTTCTTATGAATATGATGTGATTGATATTTCTTTTGTTTACCCTTACTGAGCATTTGAGCTCACCCTTTTATTTTTTTCCCCAAGATATAAATAAGGGTTTTAGGTAAAAAAAGGAAGATCTTTATGGGAGATGGTGAAGATCTTTCACCACGATTAAAAGATTATATTCTGAGTTTCCAAACACACTAAACTATTACGATCCTTGTGTGTGTGTTTTTGTTATGTACTAAGTATTCCGGAAAAGTAATGTAATGTCCATGTACGTCAAGCTTCGGGTCTCTACAGTTGGTATCAGAGGAAAAGTTTAGTCAACCATTGGAAACTAGGATGCAAAAACTTTAGTGAGATCCCTAGAGATATTTATAAGGTATGTCTAGGGATGTCCCTAAGGATAAGTATACGTATAGGATATAGTCCTAGAACTATGGTAACGATATTAGATTAAACCAAAGATGTTATATATTGAAGTTACTCCCCCTTTATTATGATTTTTGCCTCTCACACTATTCTTTTTGGGTTTTAGAAAATGGCTGGAAACAAGATGATTCACGATAATGGAGGATATGATGGACAATGGAATGATATTATTCATGAGCAACCAAATGAAATGGGATTTGGAAGTCCAAAAATCATTATTATGCCGAATCAGCAATCTCAAAATATGATCAATAAAGTAAAATTTGGTATGTTTCCTGACTCGACTAATAAGAGAAAGATGGAGTTTCATGATGATCATAAAGGAAAGAAAGTTCAATTTCCCATATGTAAATCATGTGGGAAGAGGCATCAAGGAGAATGTTTCAAAGGAACTGGAAGATGCTTTGGGTGTGGAAAAGAAGGACACAAAGCCAGTAAGTGAAAAGGAAAAGGTTCAGTTAACACCAGGCATGAGGATAATGGTATTGCTACGACATCAACAATGGTTAAATGTTTTAAATGTGGAATGTACGGGAATTATGCAAACCAATGCCCTAAGGGAAAGTCTCATGAAGAGAATCAGTATGGTCGTATGGGTAGTATTTATGTGGATGATGATGAAGAGACTACAAATGATATGTGAGATGAAAGAATTGTTGAAGCTCGGTCAATGGTTTAAGAATATAGTTGAATGATTACAAGTTTATCATGTGTAATGTTGTATAAGTAATCTCATGGTACGATGGAATAAAGATACATCTAAGGATTGTTACACTGTTGTCTTTACTCAAGTTTTGAAAGTGTATGATTAATGTTACCAGTATCCATGAAAGGTTATTCAGATATTTTTGGAATGTAGATGATATGCGCATAATGAAGGGATACGGATAAAATTAAATGTTTGATAGTATTCATGAGCTCATGACTGATATAAAGAGAAGGTTATACCATGGTTTGAGTATATAGAATTTTTGGATTTTGGTATGTGGAAAGAGTTAACTTTTGACAGCATTCATGTTTTAACTATGGTTTAATGGGTATTCATTTTTCAAGAGAATACATCATTAAGGTATTCACATGATTGGAATGTGACCAACAAGATATATGGGGGATAAATGATTGTATTCACATGCTTGGTTGAAGACATTTCAAGTTATCATTTTCTTTATACTATGATCTTGGACCGAAGTATTTTAGATATGCCTAAAGATTGGAATGGATTATGTAACCATAAGTTATTATTGTTTAAGGATAGAACATTTTTTGATATTATTTATGTGATGTTATAGTAATGTAGTTTTAGAAAAAGGACAACCTGCAGGACGGGCGACAACCCATCACGTCGGACAAGGCTGTGGGAATTGAACCCACAACCGAAGTGCGACTGGCCTTTATCACCTACCACTGGCCTACAGGAAGTCCCAGTTTAGTAGAAACTAGTTTTATTATATCAAGTAGTATGATATATGAAGTATAAGTTCATTTTTGGAACCATATATGATTAATCTAACCATAATATGGACTTATAACTTTTGCTAACCTTTTGTTTGAAAGAGATGGAATGACCCATCATTCTATCACATGATCTGATAACACATCACGAATAAAAAAGTCAACTTCATTTCTTTAAGGGATGAAGTGGAAATTGTTCAATTCACGAACAACAGTAAGATTGTACCAAAATCATGCAAGTATTTCTTTTAATTCATCAACTTTAGGGAAATGATCTTGAAAACCAAAAATGTTGTCCTAGTTCCCTTATATCCGATGAATCAGATGGTACCTTAGATCATCACAAATCAATAGCTTTGTGATTGTTGGCTTTTTCATAGCCATGTTCTCTACCACTCTCCATCATAACTTGATGGTTAGATTTTTCTTCCATATCCATATTTTCACCTATTTCCTTCTTCGTGGAAACCTAGTGATGAGTTACTTTGGGTAACCGTTAAATTTCATACTTTAGTTTTTAAAGCCATGTTTTGGTATTCCTTTTTATGATGTGGGTTTCTATTAAACAAACTTTCGAGTATTAACCATTTATAACCCCGACGAATTTTGAGGGAGAAATTCATTTTAAGGGGGGTAGAATGTAACACCCTGAGATTTTATGAAAAATATTCTTTTAATTTCATTAATGTCTTGTGTTGTATGCTACACCAAGATTACCTTGCGCTATACGCAACACCGTATTAGATTGCAGTATATGCAACACTATTCTTGGATCGTGTTACACACAATTTTGATAATAGTTATTCTATGCAACATTGAGTATATATATATATATATTCAATGTATAAATGAAATATGGTTGGATTCTATTATACAAAACAACGAAGGATTCTTTCACAACACGCAACCCTGACTTGGCCTGCATTACATGCAATCGTGACCTTCCTCGATAGCGTGTGTTGTACGCAGTACCGGGTTTTACTAAACAACGATATATTATTATAATATTATTACGAACTAGATGTTATGAATAGTATTAACTAAAATTTGAATTTTATAACATTATTATTCATCTTACACATTTTCTAGAACATGGTATAAGAAAAAAATAATTTTTTCGGGTAAAATAAGTATTTTTCAAAAAAATGCAGTTTGCCGCCTTTTGATGGCGCACCAACTTTAAATCTAGTTTTTGACATTTTTATAAGTTCCATTTGACAAAATAAAATTATTCTTTTGAATCAAGAAATAAAAATTTACTTTGGATAAATTTTTCATTTTATTCTGATGACTTTCATATTTTAATGAATAGTCAAAACACGCTATATTTTAAATAAAAACAACTTTTTTCATCATAATATCTTATGTTGTTAAATTATAATATTGAATGGTTTTAAAGTATAAATATAATATATTTTTACCATTTAATATAATTTATGTCATTATCATTGATTTTACCTTGAATTCGTAGGGTAAATCAATTCAATCTTTTGCAATGTTTTAAAGAAAAATCGGTTTTCTTTCGACAACAGGATTAATTTTAATTTAATTTCTGAAAATTTTGTGTATTGAATTTGTAAAAATGGATTCCATATTTAGAATCAGTGGGTCCAAATTATGTTAATAAGCTACTTGTTATTTTTGGGCATTGTGAATAGTAACTACGATAAATTTTATTTACTATAGTTAAAGGTAAATCGGGTAATTAAGGGTAAATATAAGATTATAAAATTACCCTAACACTTGGAAAAATCCTATTGGATGACTAAAGGTCGACCCATATCACCTAAGGGTCGGATTATATTTATTTAATGTACTTTTTTCCATGAAAATAATTTAATTATTATTAAAACCAAAGAATGTGACAACATGTCACTTTCTTAAATCTTATAAGTATAATAATTTTAATTTGTTGATACTCTTCATGAAACTTAGAAAATTAATAGTCTCCAGAAATCTAATACAATTATCTACATCATATGAATTTATTTAGAATTTATAGGGATTAAATAATTATCATTTATTATGACACAAAGATGATGCAGTAATTGTCTTATTAATGAAATATTGACATAATTGATGTTATAAATACCAAAATAAATGTAATTTAAGACTTTTTATGAATTAACCTAATTTTATAGGTTAATATGACATGTTATTATTGATTTAATTAACCTTTTTCGAACTAATATTTCTGATATTATTTTCAAAAAAATCAATTACTAAATAGTGTCAAAATTGACATAAAATAGTTTTTAAAACAAATATTATATTATTAATTGTTATGTTATTCCTAAAAATCTAAGGTTCCTGAAAATGACTTATATAAGGTTATATATATTAATAATAAACAACTTGGGGTTCGTTTTGTTTGATATAGTTAGTTTATTAACCTTATAGTGTAAGAAAACAAGAAGACACGGTAAAAGTAAAATTATCTAACTTAAAGTTAAATATAAATGATAAGGTTAAAATAGGAACCTAAACTTGTCTAAATTCTACTGTATGAGAGTATTTAGACCCATACCCACCTTATATTCGAAATAAATCAATTTGGAGCTATTTAAAACCGAATTTGGCTTTATAATAAAATAATATTTTTAGTTATTCCAAAGGTGCCCCTCTCCTCCCTTATAAAAGGGCACCCCCTCCCTATCTTACTCACAACACTTTGAGCTTTCACTCTCGTCCAAAATATGTCAAATTATCTTCTCCACTTCCCTAGAAACATCCTAGAGGTTCTGGTCTTCTTAAAAGACCTATTGTAGTGCCCTAAAAGGAGGTCTCAAAGAAGAACTTCAAAGAAGAGGTAATGTCCGTTACCGGTTATTTCATCTTTATTTCTTCTTCCACTTCATCTTATTTAGTTGTTTCATTATGAAGTAATAACATCAGTATCACTCATATAATGATATGTTATTATAAGTATGAAACAACCCTATTTCACCATCTATCCATCCTACGGAAAAGGAAAATCATCGCGCGTGCGTACGTACGGAATACCGTCTCCACGCCGTGGTGTATTCTATTTTCCACCACCACCTTACTTGGATGGGTATAATGGTGTAAATAATGACTATATATGAATATTATAAAGTGATACTGATTCTTAAATAGTATAAATACACTCCAATACAATTCCACGATCATGAGAATGATATCATCGCTCGTGCGTACGTACGGACTACCGTCTCCACGACGCGATGAGATTCATTCTCCATGTTAACCATTCATGAATGATTATAAAGTATATATAATAAGTAATAATGAAATACAAGAAATAATAATGATACTGGATTTATGTGTATATATATGTATGTCATCTACTTAATTCCATTCAACTCAATAAGGAAACGAAAACAGCGTTCATGCGTACGTACGGTCTACCGTCTCCATGAACGGTGTATTTCTTTACATTTAATGACCTATTATATATATATATATGTATATTCTGAATATATATTATATATAAATCATTTTCATATTCTGTAATTAAGTAATCATGATCTAAGTAATCATATGAATAATTACAAGTCAAAACACGGACGAAAAATGAAACGATTTTACCCAAAACACTCTTTAACATGGAATTTAGAAAAGAACGGTTTATATAAAGTCATAAGTAAACCATATATGATATCATAATAATGAGTATGATTCTGGAATAAGTCAATGACATTATTTAAATCATTATACAGGAGGTTCGGACACTTACAAAGCAAATCGGACCTAAGGTAAGGGAAATATCACAATCTCATTTTTATCCGAGATTGTTTATACTTTAGTATTTACTGGGGTGTATTTTATCATCCAAATCCATGTTTCCTCAATATGTAATATTATTTCCATCCACCTACAATTGTTTAAATCCAATTTTACCCTTCGGTGAGTTTTTAGTAAATGATATGAAAGGAATCTTTTGTCATTTTTCATACGAGGTACTTTTTGACTTTTCCGATAAAAGTACGAGAAGAATTTTTTTTAACTTATACGGCATGAATGGATTTTTAAAACATTATTTCCAAGAAGCTTCCTTTACATGTTTTCAAGTTTATTTTTAATCAACTTCTTTTAGTTTAGAATTTTATGACATGTAAAGAAAGGAAAATGTTTTTGAAGTAGAAAGGATATTTTCCTCAAGAATGGAGTTCAAGTGTTTTATCAAAATTATTTTCCATCTAAGATAATAAAGGATTTTGTTTATATCCCTATTATTACATTGATTTTATTATGTTGTGATGGAATTATTTTTATGAATTCCTTTATCTTATATGAATTGTTTTATGATGTCATGTTGTTTAAGAATCCCATTTTTATTACATGGGTTATGCAATGATGTATGATTTATGATTTTGTGGCACACATAAGAATGGTATCATTATGAGATGGGTGGGACCTATATCTCCCTCCAATGCATTGGGTAAAGATTTTATATCTCATGAGATAGACATGGCTGGAATGGTAGGTTATACCGGTTCTGTGAAACAAGACTGAAACGAGGGTGACTCGGATCAGAAATGGAATTTGTCCACTAAGATACTCTTGGAAATGAGTCTTGACTAATAAGATATGATTCTCTATGATTATGGGTTTATGAAACAATGTTTCATGTTTTAAGTTATGATTATTGTGATTTCATTTCACTACTATGATTTATCCCATGTTATGAAATTATGCTCCCTTTTACAGGTTAAGATTTCCCAAAATGTTATGTTCTTATGAATATGATGTGATTGATATTTCTTTTGTTTACCCTTACTGAGAATTTGAGCTCACCCTTTTATGTTTTTTCCCCAGGATATAAACAAAGGTTTTAGGTAAAAAAAGGAAGATCTTTATGGGAGATGTTGAAGATCTTTCACCATGATTAGAAGATTATATTATGAGTTTCCAAAGACACTAAACTATTACGATCCTTGTGTGTGTGTTTTTGTTATGTACTAAGTATTCTGGAAAAGTAATGTAATGTACATGTACATCATGCTTCGGGTCTCTACAGGTAATCTACTACATCAATATCCAAAAAAGATAACTGCAACATGGATAGCTGCTATGTCACCTCACTCAGCAACTGTAGGCCAGAAATTCTGCTGAGTGCATCTCTTACTACATTCCCCTTCACAAGAGTGTAGAATATCTCAATGTTGTAGTCCTGGAGGAACTCTAGCCATCACCACTATCTCAGTTCTAGGTCCTTCTTTGAGAAGATATACCTGAGACTCTTGTGATCAGAGTAAAAAGTAAACCAGTCACCCATCATGTAGTGCCTCCACATCATAAGCGCAATGACCATTGTTTGCTAACTCCAGGTCATGGGTAGTGTATTTTTGCACATGTTGTCTCAACTGCCCTAATTAGTAGGCGATCACCACTATCTCCTACATTAGTTCAAAACCTAGTCTGTTCCCTGATGCATCATAGTATACTACATACCCAAATCCATCTTCTTGTAGCCTTAAGATGGGGGAACTCTTCAGTCTATGCCTCAGCTTCTGAAAACACTACTTGCATCTCTCCATCCACATTAAGGGATATCCATTCTTTGTCAAAGATGATAAGGGTGTCACAACTCTAGAAAATTCAGGTACAAATCTACGGTAGTACCCAGACAATCGTAGGATACTTTGCACATCGATCACACTCCTGGGTGTCTCCCAAGCAAGAACTACCTCCATTTTCTCTGGATCCACTGAAACATCAGCCTTTGAGATAACGTTCCCTAGGAAGTGGAATTCACATATCCAGAACAGGAACTTCAAGAGATTTCCATAAATCTATTTCTCTCATATTGTATCTAGAACTCTCTATAGGTGTGTGGAATTCTCCTCCTCCGATGCTGAGTATATCAAGATGTCTTTTATGAAGACTACCATGAAGCGATCAATGTAAGGTAGAAAGATAATGTTCACGAGACCCAAGAAAACTTCCAAATAATTGGTCACACTGTAGGGAATTACCAAGAACTCATAATGGCCATAACAACATCTAAAGTCTGTCTTTCAGTATATCCTCATCCCGTACCCTAAGCTGATGATAGCCTGATATGAGGTCTATCTTTGAAAACCATCAAAATCTCTTCAGCTGGTTGAAGATATCATCAATCCTTGGGAGTGGATACTTATTCATCATGGTCACTTAGTATAGGCGCCTATAGTCCATACAAAGCCTTAGACTCCCATCTTCCTTCTTGGTGAACAAAATCGGGGATTCCCATAGAGAAATAGTGGGCCTTATGAACCCCTTCCTCTAAAATTCTTCCAATTGTACATGCAACTCTTGAAGCTCTGTGGGAGCCATCCGATATACTAGTGTAGATAACAGTTCCATCCTGAGGTTCAGGTCGATGTAGAAGTCTACCTCTCTATGATGAGGTAGTCCTAGAACATCATCAGGAAAGACATCAGCATATTGGTCCACCACTATAGGATAACTCGGACTCTTCACGTCAACTTCTCCGAGGGTAAGGCTATCCAACTGAGGAGTGGTCGACTACACCCTCCTATGAAAAATTCCATATTGCGATGTAAGGTTCCCTTATTATCATTGAAGGATAAAATGATCCCATTCTCATGGACACACTGCATCTTGCGCCTAAGACAATCAATCTCATCATGGACTGTGGATAACCAGTCTATACCAGATATGTCATCGTAAGGCATCGATACTACAACTAGGAGATCCCAGCCAATGCTATCACCTCCTTGTGTAAGCTCACAATATTGGAACCAATGTGTAATCGTCGAATCCTCCCCTGTAGGTGTCTCTAATATTAAGGATCGAGGAAATGGATATATCAGAATCTCAGAGCTCTGAACAAAAGTCATGGAAATGAAATAGTGAACGAAACTTGTGTCTATAAGTACTAAAACTAGGGTAGATTAAACAGAGATCATACCCCTAAACATCTCTAGAGCACTGTGGTTGTAGGACTTAGTTTCCTAAAGTTGTGCTCATCCATGTCTTCCTACTCCCTTAGGTCGGGGTGGACCACCTAGAGGCGGTGACAGTAGAACCTGAAATCGCCGCTCACTGCCTACTGCACAACCAACTCCTCTTCCACGCCTACTACCCTGTAGACCTCCTCACTCAAATGTCTGCCTCTTCCTCAGGGTTCCCTCGACCATCAGCCAATCGTTGATACGGTGGGTTGGGCAATCGTGAGCCATGTGGCCCTTCCCACCGCACGTGAAGCACAATCTGCTCCTCTACTGGCCTACTCTACCTTGTGAGCTCCACACCTCCGACCCTACATCCTGGGGTCATCTTCCAGAAGATCTAGCCCGCTTAGACCTCTAAATCATTTAACAACTACCTACTGCAGATGACTCGACTATCTATTGTCCGGTGGTGGCTCTCAGAGTCGGTGCATTCTCTGCTAAGAATCCCTCCACCAATAATGCTTGCTCAATTAATCCAACTTGCGTTGTGACATTGAGAAACATCATCGATGCTCTAATATTCTATTGGAGACCCTTCTCAATGATTTGGGGCCTAAAGAAAGTGTCTGGTACCATGTCGTAGGAGTAGCACATGAGGTCATTGAACCTTGCCAAGTACTGGGCTACTGTTAGGCTGTCCTGTTGTAAGTGCATCAGCTCCTGGATATGCACCGAGCATAAAGTCACTAGTACAAAATCTGCCTTGAAGAGGCTCTCGAAGTCCATCCAGGTGATGGTCCCCTCGTCATGTAATTGGAGTGTCAAGCTCCACCATCTCCCAATAGTTCCCTAGAAGAGGCTTGTAGCTAGTATCACCATCTGATCTGCTGGTGTCCCAACATGGTGGAAAATTCCTGCCAAAGCCTCTAGCTAGTCCTCAGCTACCTAGGGATATGTCTCACCTAGAAACCCCAGAGGCCTATGCCACTGGAACTTGTGCAACACGCTCAGTCGGCGTGCACCATCCGCCAATGGAACTGCTGTAAACTGCTACCCAACTGGTGGTGGTGCTGCTAGTGCACCACCCGAAGGTGCTACCGCTCTAAGAGGACCCTGCACTGAATCCTCATCACTCGGTGGGCCACCATTGTGAACTCTATTTGGAATCCTTGTTGGATATCTAGATATAGGAATCCTAAAATAAACAGGTGCACCACGGTCAATAAGTTATACCTGGTGAGCTCACTCAAAATATATCTAAAGTAAAAAATTTTCCAAAAAACATGCAATCTATGTTTTCGTGCACCAAATCGGAAATCAGAATTCATGGTCCTGGTGTATGGATATGTTGGCTTCTACACTAACACTGGACTCCTCAAACTAAAAAACACACTAAAAAACACTTTACACTATTGCTCAATTGGTAATATTGGAGTCCTAGTACTTCGGTAGAACCTCCCTCTAATACCACTTTGTCATGACCCGTCCTCTGTGGCCTATGTTGTGACTACCCCAATCCCTCCTTCTATAGGCCATGAGTTGGCGAATAGCACCGGAAAGGCGTATCCCAAAAATGGGAAGGCATTTCCTTTGAACCTGCAAACACACAGACCAAAAAGACGATAATATGAAAACCACATAGTAAAATGCAGTTGTAAAAGTGTGTACTGTAAGTAAAGGGGTTATAATATAAGCCCAAATGAAAAGGTACAACTAAAATAGACAACATATCCTTTGATATTACACCAAGGGATCCTACCTGAAGGGTAGGTATAACTCATCTCCACAAATCTCCACGTCAACCAGTCACCTTCGTGTACCGTGTGGTCCTGAATCCTATTGTCTCAGCCAAGCTTCTCTTCATCCACACAAGACACAACAAGGTGCGGGCGTAGCCAATGTAGGGGTGAGTATAACAATACACAGCAGGGACCCTGAGACCCCTGAAGGTCTCTTAGATTTCCATAATGGAAAACCACAAATCATGATATCAATCACAAATCACAAAGAAAAAGACTCATCTCAAACCAGGTATATAACTCAGAGATCAAAAATAAATATTATTAGTCTTAATCTATATCATTTTATTCCATTAGGAAGATACACAACTTATCAATGAAGAAGTTACTCCATTGTCAATCCATAGAAGGTAATTTTTTGCTAATCTACAATGGGCCACTCTAAGGATGGTCCTCGTCGGGTCGCACACTTTCAATCCACATAGGGTTGATAGAATACAGATCCACACAGGGTCACTATAATGCTAATCCACACATGGTCTAGATCGAATCCACATAGGGTTGATAGAATACACCTCCATCTATCTGGATCGAAACCAAAATGTTTCTTAAAAAATACCTAGGTAATCTTTTTAATAAAGGTAAGTCCAAAAATAAAAGATAAAATACCTCAAAAGATCACTAAATATATGACATTTAATATAAATCGTTTTTGGTATTTTTGGTATTAAAAATTTTAAGAACTTGTATGCTTATACATGTTAAATTTGACCTACTTTTGTTTTTCAGCTGTGATTCTGGTGTTTTTTTTGTTTTTCCAATCAGGTATCGGCCGTAATATGGTGATCAGACCAATACCAACAGGTGGCCTTATCTTTCCACTCAGTTGTGGACAAAAGTAAACAAATTATTTTAATAATTTTAATAAAATAATAATAAAATAATTTTTCAAAGTCCTACCTTTTGGATTTAGAAAAATATATGTATGGAAAAGATATTATTGTGGGAAGATAAACTTTTTTCGGGTCAACAAAGTAAAAAAAAAACAAAAAGACTGATGGGTCTCTTCTCTGAGCTGGTCCCACTGGCCACCCTATCTCTTTATTCCTTCCATGAGAATCTAGGACCACTGCTCCTCCCTCAAACAAGACAAGATACATCCTTCTACATAGTGCACCATCAGACAACTCAAACTACAATGCCCTCCAGAATATTAGGATACCATCGACTCCTGATGAGGAATCCAATTCTGGTACCTCCCCTTCTATTGCGCCACTAGACTAGATATCCCTATCTACCACTAGACGTTGATTCCTATGATTTTCTTCTCAAAGGGGTCTGACCGCCGCCTTCTATGGATTCGGTTGTGACACTGCCTTTGAAGCCAACCGCCAACCTCATGTGGTTTGTTACCCACCCCTAGAAGCCCAGAATCTAGCTCCATCCATGGCTCATTCCATAATCTCTTGTTGTAGATAGATCTCACAACAACCCACTCATCCTTCTTCCTGACCAAGCCCCTTCCATCCTCTACCGGTGGTACAATGGCCTCGTGCGCACCCCTACCGAGGTATCCCTTTCCCTATTGGCCGTAAAGCACCATTCATGTAGGTCCTATGTAACTCAACCCTCCTTGCAATGGGATTAGTTTGATACACCAGACCTGGAATGGATCAGGGTGGGTTTGCCTAGCCCAGAGCACCCCTACACAGGGTTATCCCAACTCATAATGATCCAGGACAAGGTCGATTCAACCTGTTTCGGACCTATGGGGGGTTTCGGGACCTATGAAATATTTAATATAATCAAAATTAATTTATTTAATTAATTTAATTTTAATATTAAATTAAAATAATTAATAATTAATGTTTGGTTTAAAAATATAATAATTTAATACACAGAAAAAATTAATTTCATTTTTGTATTAAATTAATTAATTAATTAATTCAAATTTTTTAATTAATATTAAATTATTATTAGGACCCAATAAACTATTTTAATTTAAATAATTTTTTTAATTTATTTAAAATCCCTTATACTGAATTTTATTGCATTTAATATATTATGCTTTACTTTTACCCACTAACCGTTCTTTAGCAACTGACCAAACCTCTATATGTCTGGTTTATTTATTTATTTAATTATTTAATTTCATGTGATGAATTTAATTAAATAATATGGTTTGTGCGTCATCATTTTTTCTTATTTAATATCTATAAGGGTCAGCCCACCCTGATAAAAGTGAGTTGTCTGTATTTTTTACTCAAATGTTCCCCTCACCTGCATGTGAGAATTTTTTTAATATGATGAGGATGTTTTAAGTCATGGACCATGCCGAGTCAAGGGGAAATCTAGAAAAGAAGTGGACACACTCGGCCGGGGAAGAGCCATATTATGATTCAAGCCACGAATCATGTATGATAACCCTAGTTCATGATTGATCCATTATGCATAAATGGATCATCCAATATTAGATTATCAAAACCATATGAGTAATTTTTTTTATTTTTTTTATTAATTAGTTTATTATTTTATGAATGTTCATGATAGGGGAGACACATAAAATAATAAACATTAAAATTCATAAATACATGATGATTTTTTTTCTAATAATGTTCTATTCTGACCATGACAACATAAAATGAATAGATTAATATAAATGGATTACATTCATAAAAAATATTTAAAACTCTCAACGAAATATTAAGTCACAAATTCCTTCCATTATTTGAATCTGAACAAAACTGGGTGTTCGGGGTGCTCATCAGCAAAAGTTGGGGGTGCCTCTTATCCCTAGGGAGTCCTTATGAGAGTGATGGGATGTCTTAACTGAAGTTGACAGAATATGTGTTTCCAAATCTATCTTGTTGGAAATTTAGAGGCAATCATTAATAAAATAATGTTTATGATTTTATAATCTATGACTTCACTCAACAAATCAAGGAACCGTGAGTTAATGTGGTTGGTTAGTAAAATGCATACCATGAACTCTCTGAGTAGTGGTGTAGCCAAAGCTTCTATACTATGAAGCGTGGTTCAAGGATCCCTACAACTATAATACTCAAGTGACAGAGTATTATGATTCTAGTATAGAGGGTTTCTATAATTTGATAAAATAGTGTGAGACATTTAATGATTTAGTTAATATTAAATGTCTAATCGGTAGTCAGGATAAAAGTATTAATCTATTAGATTTTTTTAGAAAATGTAAAGAAATACCATAAGTAAATTGACATAATATTGAAAAAAGAAAATATATTAACTGGTAATATGTTCTTATAGTAGTATAAGAACTTGAAGAAATTAATACATGGAAAATTCAAGGTGTTGGTGTTCCCCATACTTGTTAAGACACCTTAAGAAGAGAGGGTGTAAAAATTTATATAGGAGACTCATGTATGATGCATGTGATGGTTATTTAATAATTCCATCATCAATTTTTGATTTAAGTTGTGGATATAACATCAAGACATAGATTATTTATCATGTAGTCTCTTCTCTAAGAATCTTACAAGGAAAATGTTAAGTAAGATATGAATGGGTGATGATTACACTGGATATGTGTAAATTGAAAGATGGTTCAAGATCTTTCAATGTATCCAATTCTCAAATCATTTCATACATTTACTCAGATCTCATTTAATATTGGAGAATGAATAGTATGGATATAATGCTTCATTAACTTTTGGGTATGGTTCTCCAAGTAAATATGAACTTAAAGAAAGTATAATATTTAATTCTTATGGTGAAAAAGTTGAAAGTCAAGGCAAAAGGCCAATGGAAATAGTGAAGCCAAATGCCCCTTTGCAATGTCCTTGAAATAAATAGGTATTAAAAAATAGGTTGTTTTATTTGAATTTCATGAAGTAAATCTATGATGTTTAAATGAAATGATCTGAATTAAATAATAAATTACTCCCTTCTTCATCAATGAATATTCATCATTATAGGCAATTTTTTTTTGTTATTGGTCTTAAATACAATATGTTTATTACATATGTGTATTAAAATACAATAATGAATTATGTATAGACACATTACTAGAGGTAAGGTGTATTATCCAAGTAGATGAAAAGGGTGGTTCCTAAGGCAATGGTGAGAAGTACACAACTTATATATTACCATGTTTAATGATTCTAGATAAAATTTTGTTAAGTATTACCAACACTTTTTCTCATGTGTTCTTTTTTCACAAGGATTCATTATTCTAGTTCTGAAATGAATGTTGTTTATGGTTTTTAGTACTTAATAAATAGTTCAATAATATATAAATCATAGGTAATACATGATGAATATAAAATGTAGGACTTATATAACTAGTTATAAAAGGATAATTATTTTTCACAAAAACTAAAAGTGGACATTAAGGATATATCCAAAAAAACATTTAGAATCAGTGTAGATAAACCCAATAGTAATTATAAATGTATATACTTGATTAGTTTTGTATAAAGAAACCATTAAAAATAAAGGTAATCCACAAAACTTTTGGAACTATTTCAGATAGACAGCATGATCTATTCCTAGGGCAAGATAGTGGTAAATATACTTCATATGGTTCCTTTAACATTATTAAGGAATGTGAGCATAAATTAAAATTTATGTATGGTTAAAAGATATGAGTTTCATTTAGATGTTGTGAAAATTATAGCTTGACCAAACATTCATTGATCATCATAATGTAGAATGGAGTAATTCCTAAGCACACATCACCTTATCCACATCAATGTTATGATTCTAATAAAGAGGAACGATGACAATTCTTACATGTTAACATTGATCAATATAATACAACATGGATTAATTCATAAACACACATTTAATTATATACATCGAAATCATGATTTAAGTACAAGGAGTATCAATGTTGCAACTTACATTCATTACAAATACTTCCATTATTTTTCAAGAAATGTACCGCAATTAATGGAATTTTTCTATAACCATATTCCATCTATTATGAAAATTGTAAAACATATGAGTTATAGTATTATGAAAATCCATTATATCTTAAGACATGTTTTTAGATTAAAAGAGTTTATTAAGTATATAAACAAACTTTCATCAATTAAAACACAATGTGTATCTAATGTAATTATCCTAACAGTTTCTTAGGATATTGTAGAAATCCCTATAATAGAAAATCAATAGTAAAATGATAGACTAAATTTCTATAAGATGATGCAAAGCTCTACTTGAGATAGTGGGAGAAAAATTTACTTGGGTCTAGTTAATGCCAAAAATGAATAAGAAGTTTTCATAGGAACAAGTTCCACAAGAGGATGTGGAAATGGAATGTTCCAGAGACACATACTGCATAAGAATGATATAACTATAGTGATGGTTTTACATTCACCATGACCAGTCATATATTATTCATTGAGAATAATAATTCCTATAAGTAAGTAGCATATGAAAATTATCTAAAATTGACTAGACCAATTAAAATTCAATAATGGATTCCATGTATCAAAAAAATATAGGCTTATTATTTTTAATACTATGGTGGGTATTCATATGAAACTATACATGGATGGTACAAGAATGGTACCAATAAATCTTGATTGGTCATACCGAGTCATTATTACTAAATCCATTAGAATTTTACTTTTCACAACAAATTTCTTTGATCTTTTTTATTGGGTATTGGATATCCAGACCACTAATTAGGGAATGTTTCTATAAGATGCAACCAGAAATGGATGGTGACACCATAGAATTCAAATAAGGGGTGAATGTTACTAAAATCCAGTTTATTATTGAATTAATCAATAAGAACATAAAAGTTCAGTTTGGAATGAATCATTTCCATGTGTCTAAAAGAGTTTGGTGGGAGCTCCATGGTTTTACATGTAAGATATGTTTGATAACATATGGAAAATAACTATTGGTCTTATAGTTATTTAATATCAGAATGAATGAATCTCCCAAGAGACTGACTTAATATATCAACCGAAATTTTAGGTGAATTTAACTAAAAAGGTGGATCTAAAGGTTTCTTAGAAAAAATCAAAGTACATATACTAACAAGGTATTAGGAAATATAGGTTGGAACAATTTGAGAGAGAATTGTTTCTAGAGTAACATGGCATAAATCTATCAGAGAAGACATATATGCGAATAAGAGAAGATTAATGTAGTGAGTTTATTATATAAATTTATGCGATGGTTCAATCACATATTCTATAATGCCCCGACCCCAGTTACCCAGGGTCGGTGCATTATTGCGTAACTTTGGCATGATCACAAAAGATCAAGTCTCGAAAGACCGATTAGTATAGTAGCCTTGGAAACACTAGATACATTCATAAATGTTACATTACATCATAAAGTGAAAAACTACAATAACAAAGTCTCTATAGTCCACACTCATATCCTCTTCTGACTATCCCTGCAGGTCATTCATAAAATACTTCCTCACATCCTGGAAAATATTAAAACATTGAAAGGGGTGAGCTCAGATTCTCAGTAAGGATAACAATATAGCGGAATCTTTCATAAATAAACATAAACAATTAAGGCAATGTATGACTAAAACAAAAGCATTTTAAACCTGAACTTCAACATAATATGGAAAAAGTAAAATGAGATAATGCCATTTACTTAATCACATGGTTATTCTACTGGTCGAATAATCACATGCAATATCAATAACCACTTTCATAATGATGGAATTCATAATGCCATAATATCATAACCACGTAGCCAAGGCCTTGTGCCAAGACTACAAATAAGATTTTGTCAAGACCTCGTGCCAAGACACTAGTTTGTCTCATGAGACCTGTTGATGCATCGAGGAGCTATAACGGGCTCCACCCCTCACTTATTAAGTCCAATGCATTCCTCATATGAACAGGTTTAAACATATCATAAACCATAACATAATCATATCACATAAAATATGCATAAAGGAAACATAAAATTTCGACATTTCAATTACAAGATATCAATATAACACATTGATATAATAAAAACACTTTCAAAACCATTTTCAATACCAAAATAAAAGCAAAGTAAAACATGGTATTTATTTTTCTTTTAAAAAAAGTTATGGATTATAGAGGAAGTCGAAACTCAAATAATATTCATGGCGGTGGAGAAGTCGTTGTCACCGCATATGTATGAAAAAACATTCCTTTTGTCGTTTAGTAAAAATGCTTCGTATAAAAATATTCCTTTTGAATAAAATTAAAAGTCAAATGGGTTTATACACCGTATAAAAGAAAGTTGTGTATAAAACCAAATATGCCTCAATGAAAGGAGATTGAGACGAAGTCCCTTAAAAAGACCATTTTTTAAATAAAATTGATCTATTATGTGTATTCACTATATGTACACATAAATAAAGTACAAATACAAGATAGTACATAATAATAGCATGACATAATTTTAAAGTAAGAGATTAACCCAAAGAATGGAAATTGTGTTAAGAAGTTCCCTTACCTCGTGTCCGACTTGACTCGATCGTTATTTAATCTGCAGAATAATAAAATAGAGTTAATTTCTATTTTCTTAAGAACCTTTTTCATGTTCATTAATACTTTTATATCACTTATTTCCATGTTATGAACATTATGTAATTATTTAAGTTAATAACGGTCATTTTGGTCGATCTTTGGTACTTGAGTCAAAAATAAACTTCTTATAATTACAAGTTGTTCATGTGGAAAAATATCCATTATATCCAAAATTATATTCATGATTTAGATATCATATATATCGTATATATACATTATATAAATTCATTCATAATATTACGTAACATTTATAGGTAAGAAATGAAATGCACCGTTTATGGAGACGGTAAGCCGTACGTACGCATGAACGCTACTTTCATTTCTATTTCATATTTAATGGAATGAAATCACAATGATATAAAGGTAAATTATAATTCCAGTATAATATCATATATAATATCATTTACTCCATCCTTTATACATCCCACATATGGCATTAACGATTCAAATCACTTTGAGGGGGCGGTAGTCCGCACTTCCTAAAATAAAAATATCGTGTTTACCCATAATGGAAACCATAATGGTATGAAATAAATGAAAAATACAGAAGCTTAAGTAAAACATAAACATATTATATATCATATATAAATATAGTGACATCTTAATGGCCACCTTTTAATGTGTTATATGAGCGTTGAACAATCATCGTTTCGTGAGGAAAAAATTCGTCATCCACAGAAACAGTATGTTCTTTAACCATTAGATGTAGGTGTGTGTAAGTTTAGCTCGAATACTTTTTATAAAAATATCCTAGTATATTTAAGATACTGGTTTTGTTAAAAATAAATTAATAAAAAGAGTTTATGGGGTTGGAGAAGCAAAATAAAACAAAATAACATAAGAGAAGACATTATCTTAAAATCGGGTAACTCTTTTTGATTTGAGCCAAAGGATTCCTTAGGAAGAGTTCTGCCCAAAGTGAGGCTTCTGAGAGTAATATAAGGAAGTTGGAAGAGTATTTGGGTAGAGTTTGGCCGAGCCAAATAGATTTATGGTGTGAATATGGTGGTAGAGGCGGGGGCCTTTTATAAGAGGAGCGGAGGGGCACTCTTGGAAAGTAGTGAAATGTTACTTTATTATATAATGAGTTTCGGATTTTAAAGGTCCCACAATTATATATTTCTCATATATGGTGATAAGGGATCTAAATATACTCATCAAATAGGCTTTTGACTAGTGTAATTCTTATATTTTATATTATCCTTTCATTTTATTAAAATCGTTAATTAATGAGGTAATCGCTGCATCATCATGGTGTCATAAATAATTTAATTTATTGAATGTCTAAAAATTATAAAAAAACTATCATGATGTATTAAATCTTTTTATATTTCTAATGAATATTTATAGTCAAAAATATGACTTGTATAACCCCATTTTAAATTTGTTTTAGTAAAACATCTCATGTTTGTGACATTTTTATTTTAACATTAAATAAAAACTTTTTAATGTCATTTTCCTACCAAAGTGGCTCCATGGGGTCCCCAAGTTGAACCATGTATTTTCTTGGTCGGCCATGACTCATCCATTAGGTGCAGTACACGTTTCAAGGTCATTTAACATTATTATAACATTATCTTTACCTTAAATTTCACTAATTACCTTTAATCGCGATTAATTAAACTTAAAAGTTACTATTCAAAAAAAAAATATTTTAATCCCATTGAACCATATTTTACTTCATAATGACAACCATGTATGTTGGATTTTTGAAAATCAAATTACAGAAGTTGTAATGTTTCATTTAAACGAAAAATTAGTTTTTTAACTACCACTTAGTAGTTTCACTATTCATCAAAAATTGAAGTTTTTCAGAACAATGCCAAAATTTCACCCTAATATATAATTGATATTCCAAATTCAAAAATGATGTCTATTTTAAAAAATTCCAAACATATAAGTTGCATTAATTAATTTTATAACTAATTCCTGCTGTCACAACAAATAGCGTGTTTTTAAGAAACAATATATATCAAAAGATTGACAATTGTTCACGTCCAATTTCAATGTTAAATTAATTTAATGAACAAAATTTGGTAAAATCGTAAAAATATATTCTAATTATACTTTAAAACCACTCAATAGTATAATTTATCACTATAAATTATTTTTATTAAAAAAGTTGTTTTTATGTATTTTTCACTATTCATAAAAAATTGGAAGTTCTCAGAAAAATACCAAAAATTCAACAAAGGCTAATTTCTATATTCAGAATCCAAAAATGAAGTTCATTTTGAAATATAAAATATATATAATTTCAAAATATGGGTATTACTATTCATAATGGATATTTTGATTGGTCGTAGTGTGTTAGAATCTCAAACATGTGTACAATGCTAGTTATTGCATTATTGAAAGAGAAGCGTATCGTGGAAGCTCGTGGTGGTACATTATCCCATCCTTCAATAAATTGCATCCTCGCAATTTGAAATTTTATTTGAAAATAAAATGTTGAAAATAGAAAACACCTTTGTGAAAAACCCACATCGGAAGTAGGGTTAATAAAAATATAACATTAAAAGAAAGAAAGAGAGGTACAAAGGTCACCCGAGATATCCCATACTAGGATTCTATGAAAATATGGATATAGAAGAAAAACAAACCATCAAGGTCTGATGGAGAGTTGTAGAAAACAAGATTAGGAGAAGGTTAACCACAAGAAAATCACAAACTCGTGACTAGTTAAATGGTCATTGAATCCCTAGTTGGAAATGTTAACCGTCAATGTTTTTGTTTTAAGTTACCTTTTATAAAGTTGAGGAATTTATTTAGAAGATGTACTAAGAACGTAAGGGAATATACATACTTTTCATGTAGACTTTAATTCTTTAATAAATTTTTACCACAAACCCATCTTTCACTCTAAATGGTAATAGAACTCCAAAATATTCTATTTATCCTAATTGTATAAGGTTCTCGATATTAACACATATGATTTAGATTAGGAAAACTATTTTGTAATAACCAGGGACTTCCTGTAGGCTATTGGTAGGTAATAAAGTCCTGTCGCACTATGGTTGTGGGTTCGATTCCTACAGCTTTGTCTGACGTGACGGGTTATCCCCCAACCTACAGGTTGTCCTTTTTTAAAACTATAGTATTATAATATTCCAAAAATATTGTTCAGAAATGTTTTAACCTTAAAAAATACTATCCAAGGTTCAACTTAATCCATTCCAACCTATATAGTTATCCAAAATACCTCTGTCCAGACATTCTCTAAATGGTCTCTAAGTTCCAAAATCAATTTTAACATCAGATTCCCCAAACAAAGTAAAGTTTCTATTATTGTCACATACTAAAACTATGATTACCTTCATCATATTAAAACCTTAAGGAAAAAAAACAAGTACTGCAGTACAATCCTTATATATATCACATTATTCTTATAACCAGAATATAATCCTTGTGTCCAAAAGCACGAATACATTAATTATTCCACTTCAGCTGTAGTAATAGCATAAGATTGTCCTTGATCCCTTGGCCTTTTCTGAGGTAAGATTCCCTGATGCTTAGGACATTCATTTGCATAATGCCCCATTTCCCTAAAATTGTAGCATTCAACATTGATAGCCTCTTTCTTTCCCTTGCAATCACGAGCCCGGTGACCTTTTTCTCCACATTTATAACAAACTCCCATTCCCTTTAGGAAAGTATCGGGGTGATTCTTCCCACAATTATCGCATAATGGGAAATCATTCTTTCCCTTTTTCCCTTTATCTCTCTCTTGTTCCACCGTTCTCTTCTTCTCTTGATTTAATTTATTATCATAAGATTTAGAGAATTTCTTTTCTATCTTGATAGAACACGAGACTATATCTTCGTATGTTAAGAAACATTGTGATACTAAATCTCAATAGAGAAATGGATTTAACCCATCAAAGAAGCGATCAATCTTACTTCTTGGGTTACGTATATAATCTACAGCATGTCTTGATAACCTTGTAAAGGTGGCCTCATACTTTGCGACATTCTCATCCTCCTTCTGCCTCAGGCTCAGAAATTGCATTTCCATATCTGCTCGATGGTCATGAGGGAAGTATTTTTCTAAGAAAAGCTCATTGAACTCTCTCCATTCCATACATCATACTTCTTCATCTTCCTTTGTGTTTTGAATCAACGACCACCATTGATCGGCATCTCCAGTAAGGCGGTAAACTGCCATGACAACCTTCTCCCTTTCGCTACTCCCCAAGGCATGGAATATTTTCACTAAAGAGTTTATCCGTTGCTCGGTTAACAATGGATTTGTACCCCCATTAATTGTTGGCGGTTGTTACCTCAGGAAGTGGTCTAACATTGATCATCCACGTTGCGGATCAGGGTGCTTCATATGAGTAAGGTTATTATTCATAACCTGAGTGAGTTTTCCCAGTATGGTGATAAGTTGATCAGCACTAGTGGTATCTCATGCTCCACAATAATTATCTTGAGTTGGAGGGTAATCCCTACATTGAGTGTGTGCATTGATACAGTTTCCATTCCTTCCACTAGGCGCCATTTCTAAACAATGGCATAAACTTGATCAATTTATGAATCAAAATACATAATTCCATACTTGTAAAACACTTAACATAAATTGAACGGTTTAGGGATATAGTCCATAAAAATGTTTTCTTTGAGGAATTATATACTCATAAACCCTTCATAATGGGTTTTAAAGAAAATGAGAATTATCCTAAGCATATCCCCCGGGAGTGTCATAACCAAGAGTGTAGCAAGGCCCCGTTGTCGTGCACCAGTTCCCGTTTCAGTCTAGATCAAAGTGGTGTTTTCGGGTTTTACCCCTAGGTACATCTGTGCCAGAGCTTCCTCTACCTGCTCGTATCTAGACAGTGATGTATTGATCGGAAAACTCAAAAAATCTCTATAATACCAAAATTCTAGGAAGTTCTTCTATACTAATAATCAATGTCCATCTTTGGGCTATGTGCTCTAATCAGAGTTTATCTAAATATAGCTTCCAAGTTTAGTACTAAACTTCCTCTGATACCAACTGTAATGCCCCAACCCTATTTACCCAGAGTCGGTGCATTATTGCGTAACTTTGGCATGATCACAAAAGATCAAGTCTCGAAAGACCGATTAGTTTAGTAGCCTTGGAAACACTAGATACATTCCTAAATGTTACATTACATCATAAAGTGACAAACTACAATAAAAAAGTCTCCATAGTCCACACACATATCCTCTTATGACTATCCCTGCAGGTCATTCATAAAATAATTCTTGACATCCTGGAAAATATTAAAACATTGATAGGGGTGAGCTCAGATGCTCAGTAAGGATAAAAATTTATCGAAACCTTTCATAAATAAACATAAAAAATTAAGGCAATGTATGACTAAAACAAAAGCCTTTTAAACTTGAACTTGAACATAATATAGAAAAATTAAAATGAGATAATTCCATTTACTTAATCACATGGTTATTCTACTGGTCGAATAATCACATGCAATATCAATAACCACTTTCCTAATGATGGAATACACAACGCCAGACTATCATAATCACGTATCCAAGGCCTCGTGCCAAGACTACAAATAAAATTTTGTCAAGGCCTCGTGCCAAGACACTAGTTTGTCTCATGAGACCTGCCGATGCATCGATGAGCTATAGCGGGCTCCACCCACACTTATTAAGTCCAATGCATTCCTCATTTGAACAGGTTTAAACATATCATAAACCCTAACATAATCATATCCCATAAAATATGCATAATGGAAACATAACATTTCCACATTTCAATCCCAAGATATCAATATAACACATTTATATAATAAAAACACTTTCAAAACCATTTTCAATACCAAAATAAAAGAAAAGTAAAACATGGTATTTATTTTTCTTTTAAAAAAAGTTATGGCTTATAGAGGAAGCCGAAACTCAAATAATAGTCACGGTGGTGGAGAAGTCGTTGTCTCCTCATACGTAAGAAAAACATTCCTTTTTTATTTTAGTAAAAATGCTTTGTATAAAAAGATTCCTTTTGAATAAAAGTAAAACTCAAAGGGGTTTATACACCGTATAAAAGAAAGTTGTGTATAAAACCAAATATGCCTCAATGAATGGATATTGAGACGAAGTCCCTTATAAAGACCATTTTTTAAATAAAATAGATCTATTATGTGTATTCACTATATGTACACATAAATAAAGTACAAATACAAGATAGGATATAATAATATCATGACATTTTTTTAAATTAAGAGATTAACCCAAAGAATGGAAGTTGGGTTAAGAAGTTCCCTTACCTCGTGTCCGACTTAACTCGATCGTTCTTTAATCTCCTGAATAATAAACTAGAGATAATTTCTATTTGCTTAAGAACCTTTTTCATGTTCATTAATCCTTTTATATCTATTATTACCATGTTATGAACATTATGTAATTATTTAAGTTAATAACGGTTATTTTGGTCGATCCTTGGTACTTGAGTCAAAAATAAACTTCTTATAATTACAAGTTGTTCATGTGGTGAAATATCCATTATATCCAGAATTATATTCATGATGTAGATATCATATATATCATATATATCCAGTATATACATTCATTCATAATATTACGTAACATTTAGAGGTAATAAATGATATGCACCGTTCATGGAGACGGTAAGCCGTACGTAAGCATGAACGCTACTTTCATTTCTATTTCATATTTAATGGAATGAAATCGTAATGATATAAAGGTACATTATAATTACAGTATAATTTCAGATATAATATCATTTACTCCATCCTTTATACATCCCACATATGTCATTAATGATTCAAATCACTTTTAGGGGGCGGCAGTCCGCACTTCCAAAAATGAAAATATCGTGTTTACCCATAATGGAAACCATAAAGGTATGAAATAAATGAAAAATACTGAAGTTTAAGTAAAACATAAACATATTATATATCATATATAAATATAGTGACATATTAATGTCCACCTTTGAAGGTGTTATATGAGTGTTGAACAATCATCGTTTCGTGAGGTAGAAATTCGCCATCCATAGAAACAGTATGTTCTTAAACCATTAGATGTAGGTGTGTGTAAGTGTAGCTCAAATCCTTCTTATAACAATATCCTAGTATATTAAGGATACTGTTTTTGTTACAAAAGAAATTAATAAAAGGAGTTTAGGGGGTTGGAGAAGCAAAATAAAATAAAATAACATAAGAGAAGACATTACCTTAAAATTGGGTAACTCTTTTTGATTTGAGAAAAAGGCTTCCTTGGGAAGAGTTCTTCCCAAATTGAGGCTTCTAGGAGTAATATAGGGATGTTGGGAGAGTATTTGGGCAGAGTTTAGCTGAGCCAAATGGCTTGAAGGTGTGAATAAGGTGGTAGAGGTGGAGGCCTTTTATCAGAGGAGAGGAGGGGCACTCTTGGAAAGTAATGAAATGTTACTTTATTATATAATGAGTTTCGGATTTTAAAGGTACCAAACTTATATATTTAGAGTCTAAGGTGATACGAGTTCAAAATATTCTCATACAATAGGCTTTGGAAAAGTTTAATTATTATATCTTACATTATAATTCCATTTTATTAAAATCGTTAATTAATGAGGTAATCGCTGCATCATCATGGTGTCATAAATAAGTTAATTTATTTAATGTATAAAAATTATATAAAAAATATAATGATGTAGGAAATCGTTTTAGATTTCTAATGAATATTTATATTAAAAAATATGACTTGTATAGCCCCATTTGAAAATTGTTTTAATAAAACAACTCATGTTTGTGACATTTTTATTTTAACATTAATTAATGAGTTTTTAACGTCATTTTCCTACCAATGTGGCTCCATGGGGTCCCCATGTTGACCAATGTATTGTCTTGGTCTGCCATCACTCATCCAATAAGTTTAGTACAAGTGTCAAGGTCATTTCATATTATTATAACATTCTCTATACCTTAAATTTCACTAATTACCTTTAATCGTGATTAATTAAACTTAAAAGTTACTATTCACCAAAAATTATTTTAATACCATTGAACCAAATTTTACATCCTAATGAGAACCATGTATGTCAGAATTTTGAAAATCAAATCATAGTAGTGGTAATGTTTCATTTAAACGAAAAATCAGTTTTTTAACTACCACTTAGTGGTTTCACTATTCATCAAAAATTGAAGTTTTTCAGAACAATGCCAAAATTTCACCCTAATATATAATTGATATTCCAAATTAAAAAATGATGTCTATTTTAAAAATTCCAAAAATATAAGTTGAATTAATTAATTTTATAACTAATTCCTGTTGTCACAACAAATAACGTGTTTTTATGAAACAATATATATCAAAAAATTGACAATTGTTCATGTCCAATTTCAACGTTAAATTAATTTAATCAACACCATTGGATAAAATGGTAAAAATATATTCTAATTATACTTTAAAACCACTAAATAGTATAATTTATCACTATAAATTATTTTTATTAAAAAAAATATTTTATGTATTTCTCACCATTCATAAAAAATTGGAAGTTCTCATAAAAATAACAAAATTTCAACATAGGCTAATTTCTATATTCCGAATCCAAAAATGAAGTTCATTTTGAAATATAAAATATATATAATTTCAAAAAGTGGGTATTAATATTCATAATGGCTATTTTGATTGGTCATAGTGTGTTAGAATCTCGAACTTGCATACAATGCAAGCTATTGCATTATTGAAGGAGAAGCGTATCGTGGAAGCTCGGGGTGTTACATTCTCCCCTCCTTCAATAAATTGCGCCCTCGCAATTTGAAATTTTCTTTGAAAATAAAAGGTTGAAAAGAGAAAATACCTTTGTGTAAAACCCACATCGGAAGTAGGTTTAATAAAAATATAACATTAAAAGAAAGAAAGAGAGGTACAAAGGTCACCTGAGATTGCCCATACTAGGATTCTATGAAAATATGGATATGGAAGAAAAAAAACCATCAAGGTCTGATGGAGAGTTGTAGAAAACAAGATTAGGAGAATGTTAACCACAAGAAAATCACAAACTAGTGATTAGTTAAATGGTCATTGAATCCTCAGTTGGAAATGTTAACCGACAACGTTTTTGTTTTAAGTTACCTTTTATAAAGTTGAGGAATTTATTTAAAAGATTTACTAAGAACATAAGGGAATATACATACTTTTCATGTAGAATTTCATTCTTTAATAAATTTTTACCACAAACCCATCTCTCTCTCTAAAAGGTAATAGAACTCAAAAATATTCTATTTGTCCTAATTGTATATGGTTCCAAATATTAACACATACCATTTAGATTAGGAAAACTATTTTGTAATAACCAGGGACTTCCTGTAGGCTATTGGTAGGTAATAAAGGCCTGTCGCACTATGTTTGTGGGTTCGATTCCTATAGCTTTGTCTGACGTGATGGGTTATCCTCCAACCTACAGGTGGTCCTTTTTTAAAACTATAGTATTATAATATTCCAAAAATATTATTCAGAAATGGTGTAACCTTAAACAATACTATCCAAGGTTCAACTTAATCCATTCCAACCTATATAGTTATCCAAAATACCTCTGTCCATACTTTCTCTAAAAGGTCTCTAAATTAGAAAATCAATTGTATCATCAGATTCCCCAAACAAAGTAAAGTTTCTCTTATTGTCACACACTAAAAATATGATTACCTTCATCATATTAAAACCTTAATGAAAAAACAATCCATATATATATCACATTATTCTTATAACCAGAATATAATCCTTGAGTCCAAAAGCACCAATACATTAATTATTCCAAACTGTAGTAACAACTTAATATTGTCCTTGATCCCTTGGCTTTTTCTGAGGTAAGTTTCCCTGACGCTTAGGACATTCATTTGCATAATGCCCCATTTCCCTACAATTGTAGCATTCAACATTGATATCCTCTTTCTTTCCCTTGCAATCACGAGCCTGGTGACCTTTTTCTCCACATTTATAACAAACTCCCATTCCATATAGGCAAGTACCGGGGTGATTCTTTCCACAATTATCGCATAATGGAAAATCCTTTTTTCCGTTTTTCCCTTTATCTGTCTCTTGTTCCAACATTATATTCTTCTCTTACTTTACATTATTATAACAAGATTTAGAGAATTCCTTTTCTATCTTGATAGAACACGAGACTATATCTTCCTATGTTAAGAAAGATTGTGATACTAAAGATCGACGGAGAAGTGGTTTTAACCCATCAAAGAAACCATCAATCTTACTTATTGGGTTACGTATATAATCTGCAGCATCTCTTGCTAACCTTTTAAAGTTGGCCTCATACTTTATGACATTCTCATCCTCCTTATACATCAGACTCAGAAATTTCCTTTCCATATCTACTCAATGGTCATGAGGGAAGTATTTTTCTATGAAAAGCTCTTTGACCACTCTCCATTCCATACATGATACTTCTTCATATTCCTTTGTGTTTTTAATCAGCGACCACCATTGATCGGCATCTCCAGTTAGGCGGTAAACTGCCATGACAACCTTCTCCCTTTCGCTACTCCCCAAGGCATGGAATATTTTTTCTAAGGAGTTTATCCATTTCTCAGTTACTAATGGATTTGTACCCCCATTAAATGTTGGCGGTTGTTGCCTCATGTAGCGGTCTAACATTGATCCTCCACGTTGTGGATCAGGGTGCTTCATATGAGTACGGTTATTAATCATAACCTGAGTAAGTTTTCCCAGTATGGTGATAAGTTGATCAGCATCAGTGGTGTCTCCTGCTCCACAATAATTATCTTGAGTAGGAGGGAAATCCCTACATTGAGTGTGTGCATTGATATGGTTTCCATTCCTTGCACTAGTGCCATTTCTAAACAATGGCATAAACTTGATCAATTTATGAATCAAAATACATAATTCCATACTTGTAAAACACTTAACATAAATTGAATGGTTTATGGATATAGTCCAAAAAAATGTTTTCATTGAGGAAGTATATACTCATAAACCCTTCATATTGGTTTGTAAAGAAAATGATAATTATCCTAAGCATATCCACCAGGAGTGTCGTAACCAAGAGTGCAGCAAGGCCAATTGTCGTGCACCAGTTCCCGTTCGAGTCTAGCTCAAATCGGTGTTTTCGGGTTTTACCCCTAGGTACATCTGCGCCAGAGCTGCCACTACCTTCTCATATCCAGACAGGGATGTATTGCTCGGAAAACTCACAAAATCTCTATAATACCAAAATTCTAGTAAGTTCTTCTATACTAATCATCAATTCCTATCTTTGGGCTATGTTCTCTAATCAGAGTTTATCTAAATCTAGCTTCCAAGGTTAGTACTAAATTTCCTCTGATAACAACTGTAACGCCCCGACCCCAGTTACCCAGAATCGGTGCATTATTGCGTAACTTTGGCATGATCACAAAAGATCATGTCTCGAAAGACCGATTAGATTAGTAGCCTTGGAAACACTAGATACATTCATAAATGTTACATTACATCATAAAGTGAAAAACTACAATAACGAAGTCTCCATAGTCCACACTCATATCCTCTTCTGACTATCCCTGTAGGTAATTCATAAAATACTTCTTCACATCCTAGAAAATATTAAAACATTGAAAGGGGTGAGCTCAGATTCTCAGTAAGGATAAAAATATAGTGGAAGCTTTCATAAATAAACATAAACAATTAAGGAAATGTATGACTAAAACAAAAGCCTTTTAAACTTGAACTTCAACATAATATGGGAAAAGTAAAATGAGATAATGCCATTTACTTAATCACGTGGTTATTCTACTGATTGAATAATCACATTCAATATCAATAACCACTTTCCTAATGATGGAATGCATAATGCCAGACTATCATAACCACGTAGCCAAGGCCTCATGCCAATACTACAAATATGATTTTGTCAAGGTCTCGTGCCAAGACACTAGTTTGTCTCATGAGACCTGCCGATGCATCGAGGAGCTAAGCGGGCTCCACCAGTCACTTATTAAGTCCAATTCATTTCTCATATGAACATTTTTAAACATATCATAAACCATAACATAATTATATCACATAAAATATTCATAAAGGAAACATAACATTTCCACATTTCAATCCTAAGATATCAATATATCACATTGATATAATAAAAACACTTTCAAAACCATTTTCAATACCAAAATAAAAGAAAATTAAAACATGGTATTTATTTTTCTTTAAAAAAAAGGTATGTCTTATAGAGGAAGCCAACACTCAAATAATAGTCACGGTGGCGGAAAACTCATTGTCGCCGCATACGTAAGAAAAAACATTCCTTTTGTCATTTAGTAAAAACGCTTCATATAAAAATATTCATTTTGAATAAAAGTAAAAGTCCAAGGGGTTTATACACCGTATAAAAGAAAGTTGTGTATAAATCCAAATATGCCTCAATGACAGGAGATTGAGACGAAGTCCCTTAAAAAGAACATTTTTTAAATAAAATAGATCTATTATGTGTATTCACTATATGTACACATAAAGAAAGTACAAACACAAGATAGGACATAATAATATCATGACATTTTTTTAAAGTAAGAGATTAACCCAATGAATGGAAGTTGGGTTAAGAAGTTCTCTTACCTCGTGTCCGACTTGAATCGATCATTCTTTAATCTCAGGAATAATAATCTAGAGTTAATTTCTATTTGCTTAAGAACATTTTTCATGTTCATTAATCCTTTTATATCACTTATTACCATGTTATGAACATTATGTAATTATTTAAGTTAATAACGGTCATTTTGGTCGATCTTTGGTACTTGAGTCAAAAATAAACATCTTATAACTACAAGTTGTTCATGTGGTGAAATATATACTATATAGAGAATTATATTCATGATCTAGATTTCATATATATCATATATATCCAATATATACATTCATTCATAATATTACATAACATTTAGAGGTAATAAATGAAATGCACCGTTCCTGGAGACGGTAAGTCGTACGTACGCATGAACGCTACTTTCATTTCTATTTCATATATTTTGGAATAAAATAATAATGATATAAAGGTAAATTATAATTATAGTATAATATCATATATAATATCATTTTCTCTATCCTTTATGCATCCCACATATGGCATTAACGATTCAAATCACTTTGAGGGGGCGGTAGTCCGCACTTCCAAAAATGAAAATATCGTGTTTACCCATAATGGAAACCATAAAGGTATGTAATAAATGAAAAATACAAAAGCTTAAGTAAAACATAAAAATATTATATATCATATATATATATATTGAAATCTTAATGGCCACCTTTGAAGGTGTTATATGAGTGTTGAACAATCATCGTTTCGTGAGGTAAAAATTCACCATCCACAGAAATAGTATGTTCTTTAACCATTAGATGTAGGTGTGTGTAAGTGTAGCTCGAATAATTCTTATAAAAATATCCTAGTATATTAAGGATACTGTTGTTGTTACAAAAGAAATTAATAAAAAGAGTTTAGGGGGTTGGAGAAGCAAAATAAAACAAAATAACATAATAGAAGACGTTACCTTAAAATCGGGTAACTCTTTTGGATTTGAGCCAAAGGCTTCTTTGGGAAGAGTTCTGCCCAAAGTCAGGAATCTAGGAGTAAGGGAGGGAAGTTGGGAGAGTATTTTGGAAGAGGTTGTCCGAGACAAATGGTTTGATGGTGTGAATAAGGTGGTAGAGGTGGGGGCCTTTTATAAGAGGAGAGGAGGGGCACTCTTGGAAAGTAATGAAATGTTACTTTATTATATAATGAGTTTCGGATTTTAAAGGTCCCAAACTTATAAATTTCGAGGCTAAGGTGATAAGGGTTCGAAATATGCTAATCAAATAGGCTTTGGACAAGGTTAATTCTTATATTTTACATTATACTTCCATTTTATTAAAATCCTTAATTAATACGGTAATCGTTGCATCATCATGGTGTCATAAATAAGTTAATTTATTTAATGTCTAAAAATTATAAAAAAAATATCATGATGTAGGAAATATTTTTATATTTCTAATGAATATTTATAGAGAAAAATATGACTTTTATAGCCCCATTTTAAATTTTTTTTAGTAAAACAACTCATGTTTGTGACATTTTTATTTTAACATTAAATAAAGAGTTTTTAACGTCATTTTCCTACCAAATTGGCTCCATGGGGTCCCCATGTGGACCCACGTATTGTCTGGGTAGGCCATGACTCATCCAATAAGTGTAGTACAAATGTCAATGTCATTTCATATTATTATAACATTCTCTTTACCTTAAATTTCACTAATTAGCTTTAATCGCGATTAATTAAACTTAAAAGTTACTATTAACCAAAATTTAGTTTAATCCCATTGAACCAAATTTTACTTCCTAATGACAACCATGTATGTCGGATTTTTGAAAATCAAATCACAGAAGTGGTAATGTTTCATTTAAACAAAAAATCAGTTTTTTAACTACCACTTAGTGGTTTCACTATTCATCAAAAATTGAAGTTTTTCAAAACAATGCAAAAATTTCACCATAATATATAATTGATATTCAAAATTCAAAAATGATGTCTATTTTAAAAAATTCCAAACATATAAGTTGCATTAATTAATTTTATAACTAATTCCCGCTGTCACAACAAATAGCGTGTTTTTAAGAAACAATATATATCAAAAGATTGACAATTGTTCATGTCCAATTTCAATGTTAAATTAATTTAATGAACACCATCGGATAAAATGGTAAAAATATATTCTAATTATACTTTAAAACCACTCAATAGTATAATTTATCACTATAAATTATTTTTATTAAAAATGTTGTTTTTATGTATTTTTCACTATTCATAAAAAATTGGATGTTCTCAGAAAAATAACAAATATTCAACATAGGCTAATTTCTATATTCCGAATCCAAAAATGAAGTTCATTTTGAAATATAAAATATATATAATTTCAAAAAGTGGGTATTACTATTTATAATGGCTATTTTGATTGGTCGTAGTGTGTTAGAATCTCGAACTTGCGTACAATGCAAGGTATTGCATTATTGAAAGAGAAGCCTATCGTGGAAGCTCGGGGTGTTACATTATCCCCTATATCAATAAATTGCATCCTCACAATTTGAAATTTTCTTTGAAAATAAAAGGTTGAAAAGAGAAAATACCTTTGTGAAAAACCCACATCGGAAGTAGGGTTAATAAAAATATAACATTAAAAGAAAGAAAGAGAGGTACAAAGGTCACCCTACATAGCCCATACTAGGATTCTATGAAAATATGGACATGGAAGAAAAACAAACCATCATGGTCTGATGGAGAGTTGTAGAATACAGGATTAGGAGAAGGTTAACCACAAGAAAATCACAAACTTGTGATTAGTTAAACGGTCATTGAATCCCCAGTTGGAAATGTTAACGGGCAACATTTTTGTTTTAAGTTACCTTTTATAAAGTTGAGGAATTTATTTAGAAGATTTACTAAGAACGTAAGTGAATATACATACTTTTCATGTAGACTTTCATTCTTTAATAAATTTTTACCACAAACCCATCTTTCACTCTAAAAGGTAATAAAACTCAAAAATATTCTATTTATCCTAATTGTATAAGGTTCCAAATATTAACACATACCATTTAGATTAGGACAACTATTTTGTAATAACTAGGGACTTCCTGTAGGCTATTGGTAGGTAATAAACGCCTGTCACACTATGGTTGTGGGTTCGATTCCTACAGCTTTGTCTGACGTGACGGGTTATCCCCCAACCTACAGGTTGCCCTTTTTTAAAACTACAGTATTATAATATTCCAAAAATATTATTCAGAAATGTTTTAACCTTAAACAATACTATCCACGGTTCAACTTAATCCATTCCAACCTATATAGTTATCGAAAATACCTCTGTCCACAATTTCTCTAAAAGGTATCTAAATTCCAAAATCAATTATAACATCAGATTCCCCAAACAAAGTAATGTTTCTCTTATTTTCAAATACTAAAAATATGATTACCTTCAACATATTAAAACCTTAATTAAAAAATAAGTATTGCAGTACAATCCTTATATATATCACATTATTCTTATAACCATAATATAATCCTTGAGTCCAAAAGAACCAATACATTAATTATTACACTTCAGCTGTAGTAACAGCATAAGATTGTTCTTGATCCCTTGGCCTTTTCTGAGGTAAGTTTCCCTAATACTTAGGAAATTAATTTGTATAATGCCCCATTTACCTATAATTGTATCATTCAACATTGATAGCCTCTTTCTTTCCCATGCAATCATGAGGTTGGTGACCTTTTTCTCCACATTTATAACAAACTCTCATTCTATATAGGCAAGTACCGGGGTGATTCTTCCCAAAATTATCACATAATGGAAAATCCTTCTTTCCATTTTTCCCATTATCTGTCTCTTGTTCCACCGTTCTCTTCTTGTCTTGCTTTACTTTATTATCATAAGATTTAGAGAATTCCTTTTCTGTCTTGATAGAACATGAGGCTATATCTTCGTATGTTAAGAAAGATTGTGATACTAAATCTCAACAGATAAATGGTTTTAACCCATCAAAGAAACGATAAATCTTACTTCTTGGGTTACTTATATAATCTACAACATGTCTTGCTAACGTTGTAAAGTTGCCCTCAAACTTTGCGACATTCTCATCCTCCTTCTACCTCAGACTCAGAAATTGCGTTTCCAAATCTGCTCGATGGTCATGATGGAAGTATTTTTCTAAGTAAAGCTCTTTGAAAACTCTCCATTCCATACATGATACTTCTTCATCTTCCTTTTTGTTTTGAATCAGCGACCACCATTGATCGACATCTCTAATAAGGCGGTAAACTGCCATGACAACATTCTCCCATTCGCTACACCCCAAGGCATGGAATATTTTTTCTAAGAATTTTATCTATTACTCAGTTACTAATGGATTTGTATCCCCATTAAATGTTGGCGGTTGTTGCCTCATGTAGCAGTCTAACATTGATCCTCCACGTTGTGGATCAGGGTGCTTCATACGAGTAAGGTCATTAATCATAACCTGGGTGAGTTTTCCCCGTATGGTTATAAGTTGATCAGCACCAGTGGTGTCTCCTACTCCACAATAATTATCTTGAGTAGGAGGGTAGTCCCTACATTGAGTGCTTGCATTGATACGGTTACCATTCCTTCCACTAGGCGCCATTTCTAAACAATGGCATAAACTTGATCAATTTAAGAATCAAAATACGTAATTCCATACTTGTAAAACACTTAACATAAATTGAATGGTTTATGGATATAGTCCATAAAAATGTTTTCTTTGAGGAAGTATATACTCATAAACCCTTCATAATGGTTTGTAAAGAAATTGAAAATTATCCTAAGCATATCCCCCGGGAGTGTCATAACCAAGAGTGCAGCAAGGCTCGTTGTCGTGCACCAGTTCCCGTTTGAGTCTAGCTCAAAGCGGTGTTTTCGGGTTTTACTCCTACGTACATCTACGCCAGAGCCGCCACTACCTACTCGAATCCAGATAGGGATTTATTGCTTGGAAAACTCACAAAATCTCTATAATACCAAAATTCTAGGAAGTTCTTCTATACTAATCATCAATGACTATCTTTGGGATATGTGCTCTAATCAGAGTTTATCTAAATCTAGCTTCCAAGGTTAGTACTAAACTGCCTTTGATACCAACTGTAACGCCCCGACCCCAGTTACCCAGAATCGGTGTATTATTGCGTAACTTTGGCATGATAAAAAAAGATCAAGTCTCGAAAGACCGATTAGTTTTGTAGCCTTGGAAACAGTAGATACATTCATAAATGTTACATTACATCAAAAAGTGAAAAACTACAATAACAAAGTCTCTATAGTCCACACTCATATCCTCTTCTGACTATCCCTGCAGGTCATTCATAAATTACTTCTTCACATCCTGGAAAATATTAAAACATTGAAAGGGGTGAGCTCATATGCTCAGTAAGGATAACAATATAGCGGAAGATTTCATAAATAAACGTAAACAATTAAGGAAATGTATGACTAAAACAAAAGCCTTTTAAACTTGATCTTCAAAATAATATGGAAAAAGTAAAATGAGATAATTCCATTTACTTAATCACATGGTTATTCTACTAGTCAAATAATCACATGCAATATCAATAACCACTTTCCTAATGATGGAATGCATAATTCCAGACTATCATAACCACATAGCCAAGGGCTTGTGCCAAGACTACAAATAAGATTTTCTTAAGGCCTCATGCCAAGACACTAGTTTGTCTCATGAGACCTGCCGATACATCAAGGAGCTAAGCAGGCTCCACCCATCACTTATTAAGTCCAATTCATTCCTCATATGAACAGGTTTAAACATATCATAAACCATAACATAATCATATCACATAAAATATGCATAAAGGAAACATAAAAATTTCAAATTTCAATCCCAAGATATCAATATAACACATTGATATAACAAAAGCACTTTCAAAACCATTTTCAATACCAAAATTAAAGAAAAGTAAAACATGGTATTTATTTTTCTTTTAAAAAAAGTTATGGCTTATAGAGGAAGCCGAAACTCAAATAATAGTCACGGTGGCAGAGAAGTCGTTGTAGCCGCATACGTAAGAAAAAACATTCCTTTTTTCATCTAGTAAAAACGCTTCGTAAAAAAAGATTCCTTTTGAATAAAAGAAAAAGTCAAAGGGGTTTATACACCGTATAAAATAAAGTTGTGTATAAAACCAAATATGCCTCAATGAAAGAAGATTGAGATGAAGTCCCTTAAAAAGACGGTTTTTTAAATAAAATAGATCTATTATGTGTATTCACTATATGTACACATATAGAAAGTACAAATACAAGATAGGACATAATAATATCATGACATTTTTTTAAAGTAAGAGATTAACCCAAAGAATGGACGTTGGGTTAAGAAGTTCCCTTACCTCGTGTCCGACTAGACTCGATCGTTCTTTAATCTCCTGAATAATAAACTAGAGTTTATTTCTATTTGCTTAAGAACCTTTCTCATGTTCATTAATCCTTTTATATCACTTATTACCATTTTATGAACATTATGTAATTATTTAAGTTAATAACGGTCATTTTGGTCGATCTTTGGTACTTGAGTCAAAAATAAAATTCTTATAATTACAAGTTGTTCATGTGGTGAAATATCCATTATATCCAGAATTATATTCATGATTTAGATATCATATATATCATAAATATCTATTATATACATTCATTCATAATATTACGTAACATTTAGAGGTAAGAAATGAAATGCACCGTTCATGGAGACGGTAAGCCGTACGTACGCATGAACGCTACTTTCATTTCTATTTCATATTTAACGGAATGAAATAATAATGATATAAAGGTACATTAAAATTACTGTATAATATCATATATAATATCATTTACTCCATCCTTTATACATCCCACATATGGCATTAACGATTCAAATCACTTTGAGGGGGCGGTAGTCCGCACTTCCTAAAATGAAAATATCGTGTTTACCCATAATGGAAACCATAAAGGTATGCAATAAATGAAAAATAAAAAATATTACGTAAAACATAAACATATTATATATCATATATAAATATAGTGACATCTTAATGGCCTCCTTTGAAGGTGTTATATGAGTGTTGAACAGTCATCATTTCGTGAGGCAGAAATTCGTCATCCACAGAAACAGTATGTTTTTCAACCATTAGATGTAGGAGTGTGTAAGTGTAGCTCGAATCCTTCTTATAAAAATATCCTAGTATATTAAGGATACTTTTTTTGTTACAAAATAAATTAATAAAAATAGTTTAGGGGGTTGGAGAAGCAAAATAAAACAAAATAACATAATAGAATACATTATCTTAAAATCGGGTAACTCTTTTTGATTTGAGCCAAAGGCTTCCTTGGAAAGAGTTATGCCCAAAGTGAGGCATCTAGAAGTAATATAAGGAATTTGGGAGAGTATTTGGGGAGATGTTGGGCGATCCAAATGGCTTGAAGGTGTGAATAAGGTGGTAGAGGTGGGGGCCTTTTATAAGAGGAGAGGAGGGGCACTCTTGGAAAGTAATGAAATGTTACTTTATTATATAATGAGTTTCGGATTTTAAAGGTCCCACACTTATATATTTCTAGGATAAGGTGATAAGGGTTCGAAATATTCTCATCCAATAGGCTTTGTACAAGTGTAATTCTTATATTTTACATTATACTTCCATTTTATTAAAATCGTTAATTAATGAGGTAATCGCTGCATCATCATGGTGTCATAAATAAGTTAATTTATTTAATGTCTAAAAATTATAAAAAAATATCCTGATGTAGGAAATAGTTTTATATTTCTAATGAATATTTATAGCCAAAAATATAACTTGTATAGCCCCATTTTAAAATTGTTTTAGTAAAACAACTCTTGTTTGTGACATTTTTATTTTAACATTAAATAAAGAGTTTTTAACGTCATTTTCCTACCAAAGTGGCTCCATGGGATCCCCATGTTGACCCATTTATTTTCTTGGTCGGCCATGACTCATCCAATAAGTTTAGTACAAGTGTTAAGGTCATTTCATATTATTATAACATTCTCTTTACCTTAAATTTCACTAATTACCTTTAATCGCGATTAATTAAACTTAAAAGTTACTATTCATCAAAAATTATTTTAATCCCATTGAACCACATTTTACTTCCTAATGAAAACCATGTATGTCAGATTTTTGAAAATCAAATCACAAAAGTGGTAATGTTTCATTTAAACAAAAAATCAGTTTTTTAACTACCACTTAGTGGTTTCGATAATCATCAAAAATTGATGTTTTTCAGAACAATGCCAAAATTTCACCCTAATATATAATTGATATTCCAAATTCAAAAATCATTTCTATTATACAAAATTACAAACATATAAGTTGCATTAATTAATTTTATAACTAATTCCCGTTGTCACAACAAATAGCCTGTTTTTAAGAAACAATATATATCAAAAGATTGACAATTCTTCATGTCCAATTTCAATGTTAAATTAATTCTAATGAACATCATTGGATAAAATGGTAAAAATATATTCTAATTATACTTTAAAACGACTAAATAGTATAATTTATCACTATAAATTATTTTTATTAAAAAAGTTGTTTTTATGTATTTTTCACTATTCATAAAAAATTGGAAGTTCTGAGAAAAATACCAAAAATTCAACATAGGATAATTTCTATATTACGAATCAAAAAATTAAGTTCATTTTGAAATATAAAATATATATAATTTCAAAAAGTGGGTATTACTATTCATAATGGCTATTTTTATTGGTCGTAGTGGGTTAGAATCTCGAACTTGCGTACAATGCAAGCTATTGCATTATTGAAAGAGAAGTGTATCGTGGAAGCTTAGGGTGTTACATTCTCCCCACCTTCAATAAATTTAGTCCTCGCAATTTGAAATTTTCTTTGAAAATAATAGGTTGAAAAGAGAAAATACCATTGTGAAAAACCCACATCGGAAGTAGGGTTAATTAAAATATAACATTAAAAAAAGAAAGGGAGGTACAAAGGTCACCCGAGATAGCCCATACTAGGATTCTATGAAAATATGGATATGGAAGAAAAAAAACCATCAAGGTCTGACGGAGAGTTGTAGAAAACAAGATTAGGAGAAGGTTAACCACAAGAAAATCACAAACTTGTGATTAGTTAAATGGTCATTGAATCCCCATTTGGAAATGTTAACCGGCAACGATTTTGTTTTAAGTTACCTTTTATAAAGTTGAGGAATTTATTTAGAAGATTTACTAATAATGTAAGGGAATATACATACTTTTCATGTAGACTTTCATTCTTTAATAAATTTTTACCACAAACCCATCTTTCACTCTAAAAGGTAATAGAACTCAAAAATATTCTATTTATCATAATTGTATAAGGTTCCAAATATTAACACATACCATTTAGATTAGGAAAACTATTTTGTAATAACCAGGGACTTGTTTTAGGCTATTGGTAGGTAATAAAGGTCTATCACACTATGATTGTGGGTTCGATTCCTACAGCTTTTTCCGATGCGACGGTTTATCCCCCAACCTACAGGTTGTCCTTTTTTTAAAACTACAGTATTATAATATTCCAAAAATATTATTCAGAAATTTTTTAACCCTAAACAATACTATCCAAGGTTCAACATAATCCATTCCAACCTATATAGTTATCCAAAATACCTCTGTCCACAATTTCTCAAAAAGCTCTCTAAATTTCAAAATCAATTGTAACATCAGATTCCCCAAACAAAGTAAAGTTTCTCTTATTGTCACATACTAAAAATATGATTACCTTCATCATATTAAAACCTTAATGAAAAAACAAGTACTGCAGTACAATCCTTATATATATCACATTATTCTTAAAACCAGAATATAATCCTTGAGTCCAAAACCACCAATACATTAATTATTACACTTCAATTGTAGTAACAACATAATATTTTCCTTGATCCCTTGCCCTTTTCTGAGGTAAGTTTCCCTGATGCTTAGGACATTCATTTGAATAATGCCCCATTTCCCTACAATTGTAGCATTCAATATCGATAGCCTCTTTCTTTCCCTTGCAATCACGAGCCTGGTGACCTTTTTCTCCACATTTATAACAAACTCCCATTCCATATAGGCAAGTACCGGGGTGATTCTTTCCACAATTATCGCATAATGGAAAATACTTCTTTCCCTTTTTCCCTTTATCTGTCTCTTGTTCCACCGTTCTCTTCTTCTCCTGCTTTACTTTATTATCATAAGATTTAAATAATTCCTTTTCTGTCCTGATAGAACATGAGACTATATCTTTGTATGTTAAGAAAGATTGTGATACTAAAGCTCGATGGATAAATGATTCTAACCCATAAATGAAATGATCAATCTTACTTCTTGGGTTACGTATATAATCTGAAGCATGTCTTGCTATCCTTGTAATGTTAGCCTCATACTTTGCGACATTCTCATCCTCTTTCTACCTCAGACTCAGAAATTGCCTTTCCATATCTGCTCGATGGTCATGAGGGAAGTATTTTTCTAAGAAAATCTCTTTGAACTCTCTCCATTCCATACATGATACTTCTTTAACTTCCTTTGTGTTTTGAATCAGCGACCACCATTGATTGGAATCTCCAGTAAGGCGGTAAACAGCCATGACAACCTTCTCCCTTTCGCTACTCCTCAAGACATGAAATATTTTCTCTAAGGAGTTTATCCATTGCTCAGTTACTAATGGATTTGTACCCCCATTAAATGTTGGCGGTTGTTGCCTCAGGAAGCGGTCTAACATTGATCATCCACATTGCGGATCAGGGTGCTTCATACGAGTAAGGTTATTATTCATAACCTGAGTGAGTTTTCCCAGTATGGTGATAAGTTGATCAGCACCAGTGGTATCTCCTGCTCCACAATAATTATCTTGAGTAGGAGGGTAATCACTAAATTGAGTGTGTGGATTGATACAGTTTCCATTCCTTCCACTAGGCGCCATTTCTAAACAATGGCATAAACTTGATCAATTTATGAATCAAAATACATAATTATATACTTGTAAAACACTTAACATAAATTGAACGGTTTATGGATATAGTCCAAAAAAATGTTTTCTTTGAGGAAGTATATAATCATAAACCCTTCATAATGGTTTGTAAAGAAAATGAGAATTATCCTAAGAATATCCCCTGGTAGTGACGTAACCAAGAGTGCAACAAGGCCTGTTGTCGTGCACCAGTTTCCGTTCGAGTCAAGCTCAAAGCAGTGTTTTCGGGTTTTACCCCTAGGTATATCTGTTCCAGAGCCACCACTAAATGCTTGTATCCAGACAGGGATGTATTGCTCGGAAGACTCACAAAATCTCTATAATACTAAAATTCTAGGAAGTTATTCTATACTAATCATCAATGCCTATCTTTGGTCTATGTGCTCTAATAAAAGTTTATCTAAATCTAGCTTCCAAGGTTAGTACTAAACTGCCTCTGATACCAACTGTAACGCCGTGACCCCAGTTACCCAGAATCGGTGAATTATTGCGTAACTTTTCCATTATCACAAAAGATCAAGTCTTGAAAGACCAATTAGTTTATTAGCCTTGGAAACACTAGATACATTCATAAATGTTACATTACATCATTCAGTGAAAAACTACAATAACAAAGTCTCCATAGTCCACACTCATATCCTCTTCTGACTATCCCAGCAGGTCATTCATAAAATACTTCTTCATATCCTGGAAAATATTAAAACATTGTAAGGGGTGAGCTCAGATGCTCAGTAAGGATAACAATATAGCGGAAGCTTTCTTAAAAAAACATAAACAACTAAGGAAATGTATGACTAAAACAAAAACATTTTAAACTTGAACTTCAACATAATATGGAAAAAGTAAAATGAGATAATGCCATTTACTTAATCACATGGTTATTCTACTAGTCGAATAATCACATACAATATCAATAACCACTTTCCTAATGATGGAATGCATAATGCCAGACAATCATAACCACGTAGCCAAGACCTCGTGCCATGACTTGAAATAATATTTTTTCAGGGACTCGTGCCAAGACACTAGTTTGTCTCATGAGACCTTCCGATGCATCGAGGAGCTAACATGGCTCCACCCATCACTTATTAAGTCCAATTCATTCCTCATATGAACAAGTTTAAATATATCATAAACCATAACATAATCATATCACATAAAATATGCATAAAGGGAACATAACATTTCAACATTTCAATCCCAAGATATCAATATAACACATTGATATAATAAAAACACTTTCAAAACCATTTCCAATACAAAAATAAAATAAAATTAAAACATGGTATTTATTTTTCTTTTAAAAAAGTTATGGCTTATAGAGGAAGCCGAAACTCAAATAATAGTCACGGTGGCAGAGAAGTCGTTGTCGCCGCATACATAAGAAAAAACATTCCTTTTTTCATTTAGTAAAAATGCTTCATATTAAAAGATTCCTTTTAATAAAAGTAAAAGTCCAAGGGGTTTATACACCGTATAAAAGAAAGTTGTGTATAAAACCAAATATGACTCAATGAAAGGAGATTGAGACGAAGTCCCTTAAAAAAAACCATTTTTTAAATAAAATAGATCTATTATGTGTATTCACTATATGTACACATAAAGAAAGTACAAATACACGATAGGACATAATAATATCATGACATTTCTTTAAAGTAGGAGATTAACCCAAAGAATGGAAGTTGGGTTAAGAAGTTCCCTTACCTTGTGTCCGACTTGACTCGATCATTCTTTAATCTAATGAATAATAAACTAGAGTAAATTTCTATTTTCTTAAGAACCTTTTTCATGTTCATTAATCCTTTTATATCACTTATTACCATGTTATGAACATTATGTAATTATTTAAGTTAATAATGGTCATTTTGGTCGATCTTTGGTACTTGAGTCAAAAATAAACTTCTTATAATTACAAATTGTACATGTGGTGAAATATTCATTGTATACAGAATTATATTTATGATGTAGATATCATATATATCATATATATCTAGTATATACATTCATTCATAATATTATGTAACATTTAGAGGTAAGAAATGAAATGCACCCTTCATGGAGATGGTACGCCGTATGTATGCATGAACGCTACTTTCATTTCTATTTCATATTTAATGGAATGAAATAATAATGATATAAAGTTACATTATAATTATAGTATAATATCATATATAATATCATTTACTCCATCCTTTATACATCCCACTTATGGCATTAACGACTCAAATCACTTTGAGGGGGCGGTAGTCCGCACTTCCTAAAATGAAAATATCGTGTTTACCCATAATGGAAACCATAAAGGTATGAAATAAATGAAAAATAAAGAAGCTTAAGTAAAACATAAAGATATTATATATCATATATAAATATAGTGACATCTTAATGTCCTCCTTTTAAGGTGTTATATGAGTGTTGAACAATCATCGTTTCGTGAGGCAGAAATTCACCATCCACAGAAACAGTATGTTCTTCGACCATTAGATGTAGTTGTGTGTAAGTGTAGCTTGAATCCTTCATATAAAAATATCCTAGTATATTAAAGATACGGTTTTTGTTACAAAAGAAATTAATAAAAAGATTTTAGGGGGTTGGAGAAGCAAAATAAAACAAAATAACATAAGAGAAGACATTACCTTAAAATCGGGTAACTCTTTTTGATTTGAGCCATAGGCTTCCTTGGGAAAAGTTCTTCCCAATGTGAGGCTTCTAGGAGTAATAAAGGGAAGTTGGGAGAGTATTTGGGCAGAGTTTGGACAAGAAAAATGGCTTGATGGTGTGAATAAGGTGGTATAGGTGGGGGCCTTTTATAAGAGGAGAGGAGGGGCACTCTTGGAAAGTAATGAAATGTTACTTTATTATATAATGAGTTTCGGATTTTAAAGGTCCCACACATATATATATCGATTATAAGGTGATAAGGGTTATAAATATGCTCATACTATAGGCTTTGGACAAGTGTAATTATTATATTTTACATTATACTTCCATTTTATTAAAATCGTTAATTAATGAGGTAATCGCTGCATCATCATGGTGTAATAAATAAGTTAATTTATTTAATGTATAAAAATTATAAAAAAAATATAATGATGTAGGAAATTTTTTATCTTTATAATGAATATTTATAGTCAAAACTATGACTTGTATAACCCCATTTTAAAATTGTTTTAGTAAAACTACTCATGTTTGTGACATTTTTATTTTAACATTAAATAAAAAGTTTTTAACGTCATTTTCCTACCAAAGTGGCTCCATGGGGTCCCCAAGTTGACCCATGTATTTTCTTGGTCGGCCATGACTCATCCAATAAGCGTAGTATAAGTGTCAAGGTCATTTCAAATTATTATAACATTATCTTTACCTTATATTTCCCTAATTACCTTTAATCGCGATTAATTAAACTTAAAAGTTACTATTCACCCAAAATTATTTTAATCCCATTGAACCAAATTTGACTTCCTAATGACAACCATGTATGTCAGATTTTTTAAAATCAAATCACATAAGTGGTAATGTTTCATTTAAACAAAAAATCAGTTTTTTAACTACCACTTAGTGGTTTCACTATTTATCAAAATTTTTAGTTTTTCAGATCAATGCCAAAATTTCACCCTAATATATAATTGATATTACAAATTCAAAAATCATGTCTATTTTAAAAAATTACAAACATATAAGTTGCATTAATTAATTTTATAACTAATTCCCGCTGTCACAACAAATAGCGTGTTTTTATGAAACAATATATATCAAAAGATTGACAATTGTTCTTGTCCAATTTCAATGTTAAATTAATTATAATGAACACCATTGGATAAAACGGTAAAAATATATTCTAATTATACTTTAAAACCACTAAATAGTATAATTTATCACTATAAATTATTTTGATTAAAAAAGTTGTTTTTATGTATTTTTCACTATTCATAAAAAATTGAAAGTTCTCGGAAAAATACCAAATATTAACCATATGATAATTTCTATATTCAGAATCCAAAATTGATGTTCATTTTGAAATATAAAATATATATAATTTCAGAAAGTGGGTATTACTATTCATAATGGTTATTTTGATTGGTCGTAGTGTGTTAGAATCTCGAACTTGCATACAATGCATGCTATTGCATTCTTGAAAGAGAAGTGTATCGTGGAAGCACGGGGTGTTACATATTCCATGATATGTAAAAGATATGATATTTACAACATATAGACTATAGTAGGAAAATAATAGTTATATCCTGAATAACTGCAAGGTAAGCTGTTAGAACTATCTGATTTTACTTGAGCAAGTAAAAAATTTATGTACCTAGGATGAATAGAGGATGTGGTAATAGTTTTTTATGGGACACATACTAGTATTCCCTGTATAAGTGTTTCCTAGTATTGCAGACACACTAAGGTAATGAGTGAGACAATATCATTCAATTAGTGGTAGCCATATCTTTAATTACTAAGTATGTTGCAGCTTCTGAGGTGGATAAGAAGTAGTATATTAAAAATTCGACATTATTGTTCTAGTTTTTGGAATTTTAACCAGTAAGTAATGTTTTTCCATAGATGTATTATGATAATTATATTACAGGTACTAGAAAAGATGTCATGTTTAGACAATAGAAAAAAGGGATATAGATGGGGATATCATCTCTTGAGAAGTTTTACTCAAGGAGGTAAAGTCACACATAGCAGAATAACCACCCTATAGAGACGTGGAATACCCAAAAACTAAAGACAAACCTCAGTAGAAACATGATCTTATCATCTGAGAGTAAACAAAGATAGTTAGCAAATTGGATATACTATATGTGGGAGTATTATAATGTTGGGTTCCTGATTAGCCACTAAATTAGGATAATATTCATTTTTAATTTATATAATATTCATGTCCTTTATTAGTCATAAACATCATTTTAGTTCATTTTACACTTTGAACATCATTTCACATTATGATTGTAATTCCTTCTTAAAATGTACTATTATGTGGTACATTTTTTAACATCATTTAAAGTACCCAATGATTCATATGATTTTAAGGAATGTAATTATACATATTTTAATTTTATATTTTGGAAAATTGATCTACACTTCAATATGAACATGTTTCATTCAGAGATCAATGGAAAATTCATGGAAAAAGATGGGCATATATTATGATGAAAGGAAGCAATTTTAGAGAAGACAGATTGGACACCAGCCCACTGATGAGAATGTGGGACCCACATTACAAAGCCAATGAAGCCCACATTTCATGGGATTATAGAAGATATATAGAGGCACAAATCAATATTTCTTATCACGTGCTAATTCGGCCTCCATGGTGGTCATTATGGCGGCCCAATTTGGAGATAAAATTTTGGGCCAAATTCTGTGGCCTAGAAAACAAAACCTACCAATAAGATCATATATCAGAAAACAAAACTCCAAATGGGCCCAAAGTTTACATGAGGTTAGAAGACATCCATAGATCCATTTTCATCTTCTATTTACCACTCTTAATCGGCCATCTAGAAGGTATTCCAGGCGCATCTGTTCAGTGTTTGAAAGATGGCTGCCACCTCAGGTCAAGTGTGGAAAAGTCCAAGTTCCACAAGCTTGACACCGCCCTAGGCCTACCATAATCAAGTGGGATTCTTTATACTATTGGAGGCTCGACCCAAGGCTCCCAAAATGACTATTTAAGTCAGTGTTGTTGGAGGAGTTTTTCATCTTTGGTGCATTGTTCAATTGTAATGTTATGCTCTGATTTTGTTGTCTCAAGTTTGTCTTTCACAAGTATGTTGTTCAATTCACATTAGTTTTTAATAAAAGTTCTTCTTCTCCTCTTATTATGTTGTTATCAATCTAACTTTGATACTATTTCCTCAAGGTGTGAATTTATTCACACGAAATCTTGTGAAATTATTCACACAACGGTGGACTGATCATTTTATTTTTATTGTTTTATTTACTTCTCCATTTCCTCCCTCATGAGTCTACGTTCCACTTCCATTGAATACATAGAACAAATAGAGGGCTAACCCACTAATGGGTTTATACAAGGGAGTATAAAGGGGCTGTATTGGATGTTATTTATCACCCCATTAATGTATAATCATTTCTTTAATTGAGATTTTTATTTGAGGATTTTTAAACTACATCGTCCTTGTTGAATTTAAGGCCACACACTTCATATGCTAATACAAACCTTTACCTTGATGTTCTAAAAACATTGATCCTTCAAGTGTATATGTGATTAGTATTAAAGGGTGTAGGAAATAAACCAGTAAGTGATGATGTTGTTTTATCTTCTTAAATAAACCCATAAAAAATATAAGAAATTGAAATCATTGAAAAGAAAATACGTCCAATCCACCCCGAGCGATAACCTAAAATCAACTCATTATTTTAAATCGAATTCACTTAAATCTGTTAGTGATCTTTTAAAACCATCTAAAATAAACCCATGTTGACAACTTCATAGCCAAAAACAGTCCTTAGAATATGCGTGTCTATAGGTTACTTCTTAGGTCTATGAGGATTCGACAACCCAAGCTAGACTACAAGGACCGTTCTACCTTCATCTCTTAGGTAAATTTGAGCATTAATCAAATTTTGGCACCATTGACGGGGATCTAAGAAAGTTATCTTAGACACTATCATCTTTTTTTCATCCCTCTTCTCTGTTCTCACCCCCACACTCCTTTGGAATTCATTTTTGAACAAGTCCTAACATGGGAAACCTATCCCTACTTTGATCACCCAACCCCATGTGTGATGTAAAATGACCATCCTAATTCCTACATGTGGGATCATCAAAAACTTAATGAACCACAATTTTTTTTAATCCTACGATCCACAATACATCCCAACATATAATGATTTTCAATAACCCACAAATCCAATCTGAACACCCTCCTGTGCAATTCCAACAACTTAATTATCCACCTGGAATAGACCAACTTTCTCAAAACCTTGACCATCATGATCCACAACCATTACTTGAGAAATTGTTTCAAGAAATGGAGAAAATTAATTTTGACGATTCATCTTTGAGATTAGAATTACAATACTTTGAGACGGTTATGGAACCCATTCCCACTCATGTTATCCCTTCCTCATCATTGATAGAAGACTCTATTCTCCCACAAACCTCTCATAAATTTATTGAAGAACCGGCCATTGGATTTGGGATAGATGAAGAGGATCAAGGAATTGTTGAAGGGTCATTAAATCAGGAGGAAATTGAATTTTTAGATTCAAAAGAGGATAATTTGACATCATGGATTGAGTCTCCAAAGTATAACTCCATTGATGAATTTTCAAAAACCCAACAATTGAACCATTGAAAGAAATCACAAACATTGAGTCCATACCCATTATTAAAATTAATCTTTCCAATTTTTTGGTTGAATATTCTATTAAGAAGGAACCAATTTTGTTGAGAAATTTTGAAAATGAAATTGAGTTTGATTCCAAGTCCCAACCTATGTCTGAAAGTGTTAGCCTACACAAACATGAACGAAAGGACTTTCCATCCACCCTCAAGTATCCATTCATTGGTGATAGCCAAAAACTTCCATTTGTCACAATTTCTTATCTTGAAACCAATAAAGGGGTAATGATTCTTAATGTCTTTGGAAAGACTAAAAAAGAATCTAGATTAACCATTTCTAATATTCCTTGGATTTTAACACTCATTATAGAACATAGGTTTGCACATGAAAAAAATTATAAACAAATAATCAATTTAAATATAGTGGAAATGGAGAAACATGTGGTCTATAAAATGTTGAAATTTTTTATTGGGTAAGTTGGGGGGTTCAAGTCGAGCATGTAACATTAAACCAAAGCGCTGTACGGGAGGCAACCCGTGGTTTTCGTCTTTGCGAATCATTTTTTTTAAATAGGATTAATGAATCATTTTGATATTTAAGGAAAATAGACTGTTGACCTGTTCTTCTATTATGAGTATGGATGGGTACGAATGCGGAGCACCATATTCATCCATTTCACGTGGTGTTATCCTTGAGTAATACCTTACCTAGAAATTTAAAAATAAAACAATGTATTATCAGTTTATTTTATTTTATTTTTATGTATTTTTAGGATAAAAAAAAATATAAAAAAAATTATTAATAAATAAAAAAAGGACAGGTCGTGGGTCATGGGTCAAACCCCATCGCAACCGGCAAAGCTACAGGGATTCAAACCTGGGACCGAAGAGAGATAGGGGCGTGCACTTACCACCGACCTATAACTTTTTTTGCTTCCTTGTTATATAATTGTTATATATATACTTATATTTTACTATATATATATATATAGATTGGTTTTGTTTTGTTTGTTATTTTTCCTATTTCTACTAGGGAACTCTGTAAGTGACATGGATATCAATGGATTAAAAGGGAGCAGCAAGAATTTCAACTTCAACCACCAGGTGACTTCATTCCATGGTCCTGATATTTCAATTTCCTTTTTGAACTTCCCTTGTTTTCCTCTTCCACCTTCTAAATTTTATTTTCTTTAAACACTATGGACAGTGTTATTTTAAGTTGTGGGGAAGATAAAATAAAAAATGATTTTGTGTAAAAAAAGAACGATTTGAAAAAAAAGTGTAAATGGAAGGAAAAATTACTTTAACTTTGAACATGGTAATACACATTGAACACTTTGAAACTGAATATCAAATAATTTAAAATGCATCAATTCTAATTTTAATCCTTGTATAATTTCATGAGCATTGATTTTGGAAAGTATGGCTATCCAATGTGATATTTCATTGTTTATATTTTCATCCAAATAAAAAAAGAATCACAATGCACGTCCTTTGGAAAGTGGGGTATTAGTTTGAGTTCATGGGGTCCCACAAATAAATAGCATTGGTTTGGTAATCATTTCAGTTTTAATATGAGTATTCAATAAAAAATAAAAAATAAAAAATAATAATAAATTTGTGCGTAGAGCAATGAAATGACCTAATGTGTGGCTTTCGACACTTGGGGATCGTGACTCCATAGTTTTCTGGCCCAAAGATAGTAATTGTATCTCTATTTTTGGTAATTTGAATTTATTTTTGAATGAGTTAACTTGAGATGATGCCCGAGTATGTGGGCTTAACTTGGTTCCCTAAGGTCTTTGAGCCTGGGAGTCATCAGAAAAGTCTTGCTACAGGGGTTGACTCTTTTGAGTGCAATTTCAATTACCATTGAAAATTTGAAAAACAAAAACAAAAAAAATACAATAAAAAAATTTTGAATACTCATCCTAATGTTGAAATGTTATTCCACCTAGTGCTTCCTTCATTTTCCCCCTGAATAATGAATAACCCCCATGTCTATTGTGATGCACAACACATCCTCATACTTAATTGATATTGGATGAAATATGGAAATGAATTTGAACAATGGAATGGGCTTGGGATTGAGATCTTATTATGAAAATATCATGTATTAAAATATTTTGATGGGTTTCATGATTGTTTGGTATATAAGTTTTTGGTGATCATTGTGTATTAATTTTTTTTGGAAAATGGAATGCAAATTTCATATTGTTGAGATATATTTTGGTCAGGACTAGAAAAACACAAGTTGGGGGGTGTGATTAGCCACTAAATGAGGCTAATATTCATTTTTAATTTATATAATATTCATTTCCTTTATTAGTAATAAACACCATTTTAGTGCATTTTACACTTTGAACATCATTTCACATTATGATTGTCATTCTTTCTTAAAATTCACTATTATGTGGTACAGTTATTAACATCATATAAAGTACCCAATCATTCATATGATTTTAAGGATTGTAATTATCCATATTTTAATTTTATATTTTGGAAACTTTATCCACACTTCAATAGGAACATGTTTCATTCAGGGATCAATGGAAAATTCATGGAAGAAGATGGAGATATTTTATGATGAAAGGAAACAATTCTAGAGAAGGCATATTAGACACCATCCCACTGATGAGAATGTGGGACCCAAATTATAAAACCAATGAAGCCCAAATTTAGTTATATTCTAGAAGACATATATAGGAACAAATCACTCTACATAATCCAGTGCTAATACGGCGTCCATGGTGGTCATTAATGCGCCCCAATTTGGAGAAAACATTCTGGGCCCGATTCTCCCGCCCAGAAAAACATCCAACCAATATGATCATATCATGGAATCCACAACTCCAAATGGGCCCAAATTTTATAGGAGGTTAGAATAAATAAGGAGATACATTTTTTATGCTATTTCCCACTCTGATTTTGCCATATATAAGGTCTTCCAAGTGCGCCTATTCGGTGGATGAATGCTGGCTTCCACGTCGGGTCATGTGTGAAAAAGTCCAAGTTCCACAAGATTTACACCACCCTTGGCCTACCATAATCAAGTGGGATGCTTTGTACTATTGGAGGCTCTACCCAAGGCTCCAAAAATGACTATTTAAGGCAGTGGTATTGGAGGAGTTTTTCATTTTTGGTGCTTTGTTCAATTGTAATGTTATGCTGTGATTTTGCTGTCTCAAGTTTGTCTTTCAAATGTAAGTTGTTCAATTCACATTAGTTTATTAATAAAAGTCCTTCTTCTATGCTTATTATGTTGTTCTCAATATCACTTTGATACCGTTGCCTCAAGGTGTGAATTTATTCACACCAAATCTTGTGAAATTTTTCACACTACATTGGAGTGATCATTTTATTTTTATTGTTTTCTTTGCTTCTCCATTTCCTCCCTCATGAGTCTACTTTCTACTTCCACTGAAACCATAGAATAAATGGAGAACTAAACCACTTATGGTTTGATCCAAGGGAGTAGAAAGGTGTTGGATTGGATGTTATTTATCACCCCATTAATTTATAATCACTTCTTTAATTGAGATTTTTATTTGATGATTTTTAAACTCCATCATCCTTGTTGAATTTAAGGCCACACACTTCATGTGCTAATATGAACCTTTACCTTGAAGTGATCAAAACATTTATCCTTCAAGTGTATAGGTGATTAGTATTAAAGGGTTTAGGCATTAAACCAGTAAGTGATGATGTTGTTTTACCTTCTTAAATGAACCCATCTCAAATATAAGAAATTGAAATCATTGAAATGGAAATACGTCCAATCCACACTGAGCGATAAACTAGGATCAACTCATTATTTTAAATTTAATTCACTTAAATATGTTAGTGATCCTTTAAAACCATTTAAAATGAACCCAATTTTCCCACTTCATATCCAAAAACAATCCTTAGAATTTTCATGTCTATAGGTTACTTCTTAGGTGTCTGAGGATTCGACAACCCAAGTTAGACTACAAGGATCATTCTACCTTCATATATTGGTTAAATTTGAGTGTGAATCAAATTTTGGAGCCGTTTCCAGGGATCTATGTAAGTTATCTTAGACACTATCATCGTTTTGTTTCATCCCTCTTCTCTGTTCTCACCCCCACACTCCTATGGAATTCAATTTTGAACAAGTCCAAACATGGGAAACCTATCCCTACTTTGATCACCCAACCCCATGTGTGATGTAAAATGACCATCCTAATTCCTACATGTGGGATCATCAATGACCTAATGAACCACAATGTTTTTACTTCTATGATCCACAAGAAATCCCAACATATAATGAGTTTCAATCCCCACAAATCCAATCTGAACACCCTCCTGTGAAATTCCAACAACTTAATTATCCACCAAGAATAGACCATCTTTTTCAACCCCTTTCCCATCACGATCCACAACCATTACTTGAGAAATTGGGTCAACAAATGGAGAAAATTAATTTTGATGTTTCATCTTTGAGATTAGAATTACAAAACTTTGAGACGGTTGTGGAATCCATTCCCACCCAAGTTATCCCTTCCTCATCATTGATATAAGACTCTTTTCTCACAAAACCATCTCATAAATTTATTGAAGAACTAGATTTTGGATTTGGGATAGATGAAGAGGATCAAGGAATTGATTAATGGTCATTAAATCAGAAGGAAATTTACTTTTTAGATTCAAAAGAGGAGAATTTGACATCATGGATTGAGTCTCCAATGTATAACTCCATTGATGAATTTTGAAAAACACCAACCATTGAACCATTGAGAGAAATCACAAACATTGAGTCCATACCAATTCCTAAAATTGTTCTTTCCAATTTTGTGGTTGAATCTTCAATTCAAAAGGAACCAATTTTGTTGAGCAATTTTTAAAATGAAATTAAGTTTGATTCCAAGTCCCAACCTATGTCTGAAAGTGTTAGCCTACCCAAACTTGAACGAAAGGACTCTCCATACACCCTAAAGTATCCATTCATTGGGGATAGCCAAAAACTTCCAATCTTCACAATTTATTATCTTAAAACCAATAAAGGGGTAATGATTCTTAATATCTTTGGACAGACTAAAAAATAAACTAGATCACCAATTTCTAATTTTCCTTGGATTTTAACACTCATTATAGAACATAGGTTTTCACATGACAAAAATTATAAACAAATAATAAATTTAAATCTAGTGGAAATTGAGAAACATGTGGTCTATAAAATGTTGAATATTGGTATTGGGTAAGATGGGGGGTTCAAGTCAATCTAGCGACATTAAACCAAAGTGCTGCAGGGGAGGTAACTCGTGGTTTTCATCTTTGCGAATCATTTTTTTAAATAGGATTAATGAATCATTTTGATATTTAACAAAAATAGACTCTTGACTTGTTCTTCTATTATGAGTATGGATGGGTACGAACGGGGAGCACCATATTCATCCATGTCACGTGGTTTGATCCTTGAGTAATACCTTACCCAGAAATTTAAAAATAAGACAATGTATCATCGGTTTATTTTATTTTATTTTTATGTGTTTTTAGATTAAAATAAAAATAAAAAATAAAAATAAATATATATTAATAAATAAAAAAAGGACATTTCGTGGGTCATGGGTCAAACCCCGTTGCAACCGGTGAAGCTGTGAGGATTCAAACCTGGGACCGAAGGGAGACAGGGGCACGCGCTTACCACTGACCTACAACTTTTTGTGCTTCCTTATTATATAATTTTTATATATATACTTATATTTTAATATATAAATATAAATATATATTGTTTTGTTTTGTTTTTTTAGTTTTTTTTTCCCTTTTTCTACTAGGGAACTCTGCAAGTGACATGGATATCAAAGGACCAAAAGGGAGAAAAAAGAATTTCAACTTCATCCACCAGGTGAATTCATTCCATGATCGTCATATTTTAATTTTATTTTTTTATATTCCCTTGTTTGCCTCTACCCCCTTCTAAATTTTCATTTCTTTAATCACTAGGGACAATGTTATTTTATATTGGGGGGGGGAGATAAAATAAGAAATGCTTTTCTGTCAAAAAAAAAGAATGATTTGAAAAAAAAGTGTAGATGGAAGGAAGAATTCCTTTAACTTTGAACATGGTAATACACATTACACACTTTGAAACTGAATATCAAATAATTTAACATGCCCCGATTCTTATTTTAATCCTTGTATAATTTCTTGAGCATAGATTTTGGAAAGTCTGGATGTCCAATTTGATATTTCAATGTTTATATTTTAATCCAAATAAAAAAAGAATTACAATGCATGTCCTTTGGATAGTGGGGTATTAGTTTGAGTTCTTGGGGTCACCAAGATAAATAGCATAGGTTTGGTGATCATTTTAGTTTTAATATGAGTATTCAATAAAAAATAAAAAATAAAAAATAATAATAAATTTGCATGTTGAGCAATGAAATGACCTAATGTGTGGCTTTCAGCACTTGGGGATCGTGACTCCATAGTTGTATGGCCCAGAGTTAGTAATTTTATCTCTATTTTTGGTAATTTGAATTTTTTTTGACTGAGTTAACTCGAGATGATGCCTGAGTATGTGGGCTTTACTTGGTGCCCTATGGTCTTTGAGCCTGGGAGTCATCAGAAAAGTCTCGCTACAGGGGTTGAATCTTTTGAGTGTAATTTCAATTACCATGGAAAAATTGAAAAAAAATAATACAATAAAAAAAATGAATACTCATCTTAATATAAAAATTTTATTCCACCTTGGACCTCCGTCATTTCCCCCTTGAATAAATATGAACCCCCATGTCTATTGTGATGCACAACAAATCCTCATACTTAATTGATATTGAATGAAATATGGAAATGAATTTGAACAAAGGAATGAGATTGGGATTGGGATCTGCTTATGAAACTATCATGTAATAAAATATTTTTATGGGTTTCATGATTGTTTGGTATAGAAGTTTTTGGTGATCATTGTGTATTAAAATGTTATTGGAAAAGGGAATTCAAATTTCATATTGTTCAGATATATTTTGCTCGGGACTAACAGAACTCAAGTTGGGGGGGTGTGATTAGCCACTAAATTAGGCTAATATTCATTGTTAAGTTATATAATATTCATTTCCTTTATTATTCATAAACACCATTTTAGTGCATTTTACACTTTTAACATCACTTCACATTATGATTGTAGTTCCTTCTTAAAATGCACTATTATGTGGTACATTTTTGAACATCATTAAAAGTACCCAATCATTAATATGATTTTAAGGAATGTAATTATCCATATTTTAATTTTATTTTTTGTGAAATTGATCTACACTTCAATATGAACATGTTTCATTCAGGGATTAATGGAAAATTCATGGAAGAAGATGGGGATATTTTATGATGAAAGGAAGAAATTATAGAGAAGGCAGATTGGACACCAGCCCACTGATGAGAATGTGGGACCCACATTACAAAAACAATGAAGCCCAAATTTAGTTATATTCTATAAGAAATATATAGGAACAAATAACTCTTCAGGATCCTGTGCTAATTCGGCCTCCATGGTGGTCATTATGGCGCCCCAATTTGGAGATAAAATTCTAAGCCAGATTTTGTGGCCCAGAAAAAATCCTACCAATATGATCATATCTCGGAATCCAAAACTACAAATGGGCCCAAATTTTACAGGAGGTTATAATACATCCATATATCCATTTTAGTATTCCATTTCCCACTCTGATTCGGCCATATAGAAGGTATTCCAAGTGCATCTATTCGGTGAAGGAAAGCTGTCCTCCACCTCAGGTCATGTGTGGAAAAGTCCAAGTTCCACAAGCTTTCCACCACCCTAGGCCTACCATAATCAACTGGGATGATTTTTACTATTGGAGGCTCGACCCAAGGCTCCCAAAATTCAAATTTAAGGTAGTGGTGTTGGAGGAGTTTTTCATCTTTGGTGCTTTGTTCAATTGTAATGTTATGCTGTGATTTTGTTGTATGAAGTTTGTCTTTAACATGTATGTTGTTCAATTCACTTTAGTTTCTTAATAAATGTTCTTCTTATCCTCTTATTAAATTTTTGTAAATATCACTTTGACACTGTTGCCTCAAGGTGTGAATTTATTCACACCAAACTTGTGAAATTATTCACACAATGGTGGAGTGATCATTTTATTTTTATTGTTTTCTTTACTTCTCCATTTCCCCCCTCATGAGTCTACTTTCTGCTTCCATTGAAACCATAGAATAAATGGAGGGATAACCCACTTATGGGTTGATCCAAGTGAGTAGAAAGGGGACGTATTGGATGTTATTTATCACCCCATTAATGTATACTCACTTCTTTAATGGAGAATTTTATTTGATGATTTTTTAACTCTGACGTCCTTGTTGAATTTAAGGCCACACACTTCATGTGCTAATACAAACATTATCCTTGAAGTGCTCAAAACATTGATCCTTCAAGTGAATAGGTGAGTAGTATTAAATGGTGTAGGCATTAAACCGATAAGTTATGATGTTGTTTTATCTTCTTAAATGAACCCATCTCAAATATAATAAATTGAAATCATTGAAAAGGAAATATGTCCAATCCACCCTCAACGATAACCTAGGATCAACTCATTATTTTAAATTGAATTCACTTAAATCTGATAGAGAGCCTTTAAAAAAATCTAAAATCAACCCAAGTTGGCCACTTCATAGCCAAAAAATAGTCCTTAGAATGTGCGTGTCTATAGGTTACTTCTTAGGTATCTGAGGATTCGACAACCCAAGCTAGACTACAAGGACCGTTCTACCTTCATCTCTTGGGTAAATTCGAACATGAATCAGTTCCCTAGACCCAACTAAACAATAATTTTCAATTACCATATCATGGATATGGTGAGTTGTATATGATTTATACTTACCATTATAGTATATATATTAATACATCCACTATTTAAATGTAATTTCCATAGATTATTTGTCATATCAAAAGGTTATAGTAGAACAAATACTGTAATGAGAACCTTGAGATACTATGAAATTAATTTTAAATATATTCCCTATAGTATCGATACATCATATTTACTATACACAATTTATATCTTATTATTAGGTGATAAGGTATCATAAGAAATGAGACTTATTCTCATGAATTTCACACTTGGTGATCTCTAGTATGTGAGATAATAAGGACATACCCTCTAATCGGAACACCAAATGTTTTTGGTGTCATTGGATGTTCACATCTACAAACATGTGTATTCATATACTAACTTTATATTATTATCAATGAGTTCCATTTTATTGTGTACGTTGATGCAAGGAAAAAAACAAGATAATGAAGTCGTGGGAAGGTATCTTGTGTTGGGTGCATAATTTTAGGCATGACATTGGTTGAATGGTCAAGATATAATTTTTTTCTTTTGATTTGAGGTATTAATATCTGGTACCTAGTTGATTATGATAGTAGTACCTTCATAAATCCTTTCCCAAGGTAGTCATAGGAATTTCCATCTAGTTAGATAAACAAATAATAAAATAATAAATGTCAATAACACAAGTGTGTGTCCTTGTTTATGAGATATCTAAAGAAAAGGAGATTATTTTACATAGTTCATATTCGTAGGTTGGTTTTCATTGATATGAATATTCATTATCTCTTTAGGGGCCTATATGGGTTTCTAGACTCTTCTCTTAGTCTGTGATTATTATTCACTACTATCGAGATAAAGTCATTGGGGGTGACACATAATAACATATTCCAGAATCCACCCTATTATGGTGAATATGAATATAATACATGGTGGGCCCCACCATAGGGTCTGAGAGTTTTCCTATTATTAAAAATCACTGAAGAATAAATAAATTCATTATTATTTGAGTATAGAATTATTGGGTTGAATTTAGTTATTAAAAGTATTCATATACTATTAATTGAATTCAAGAAAAATGTTATCTGAATAAATATTATTTTAATATTCATAGTTGATTTAATATTAGTAGGAATAATGAGTTGATTTAATGAATCAATTTTATCATGAAATATATTTATATATATATATCACATGTATGTGATAAAATATAAATAATATTTAGTATGAATTTAGTTTTTTATAATTATTCATTTACGTCTTATTTAGTGATTGTTTTATTTATAGGGGTCGGGAAACCCTTTCTTGGTATTTGAACCTCCTACTATTGAAGAAGGAATAGAATATTATTACCCAGGGTATTAATTCAAATGGAATAATAGATTATTTATCCTCTTTAATTCTAGAGAGAGAAGTTCCCTCTTTGAGTGACTGATCAAAGAACACCTTCGACGATTCAAAGGTATAAGATCAAAGTGATCTTCACAAAGCTGAAGGAATCTTCGGAGTTCCAACCTATCACACGAAATTCACTGAATAGTTATCGCATGAATTCTTGAAGCATGTGTGGATAATCTAGAGTAGTTTTTCTTTATATACATAAATAAAGGGCCATTGGTTACATTGGTTCTTGTTTCAAATCGAATGAGGTACACATTCAATTCGTTTTAATGTGCTTTGAATAATTCATTAAAGATTCTCAGACCACTATTAGGATTTAGATCACCAAATATGAAATGTTACATCACTTCAGTGATGAATTTTTTTAAATCCCTGATCCATCAACTTCCACTGTGTACCTTAGTACCATAAAAAACAGGTCATGCCAGATTGTTATTGCTTAGAAGGATAAAAAAGGAGTTGATAAATGGGATGAGTTCATACTGATACTTCTTTCTCATACTATATTGACATATGTTTATGTGTGGAATGGGAATGTGGTGTTGACTACATGGACTGAACATGTTCAGTATGAGAGGATTGCACCATTAGGAGGATGATAGTGATGAAATGATGGTTTTCTTAAGAACCATGATGTGGGGGGAGTTCATTGGCGGATACATTCCATAAATCCTTATTTATATATTTGATATATAAAAGTTATTTTACGACTTGAATTCAAATTATGATTTTCATGCATAATGGGGTATATCATTCTATAAAACCTGTGATAGTGGTTGAATTCCCATGAAACTACCCCACATTGGATATCATTTATTAACACATTACATGGGATTTAATGTGATACTAGAATTTCATTCATGAATGTGACGTGTGAACTAGACAGGGAATTGAATCTTGTATTGTAACACATGAGTTAATACAATATCACCAAGGTGTGTCATCATGGATATATATAATGATACTTCCAAGTGATATATATATGGTCTTACTTGAATTCATGACCTATTGATCTCTTCTACTTCCTCTTTTATGCCTGATGCACTATAATATTAGAGAGATTGGAGGGATCCATCTCACACAATGAGAGATTTAAGCACAAACCATGGATACCCTTGGAGGTAGTACGTCCTTTATCTACCACTCATATGATCTTTATGAAGAATATTATATGGTGATAAAAAGGTTAGAGAGGCTTCCATGATGAGTTGTACACATGTTTACAATATTTCTTCATTTCCAAATCAGTATGGTTTAATATTTCTTGCATGTAAATCCTTTTACAAGGTATTGAGTCATGTATGTTTCATATAAAAATTGTTATTAAACCCCAAAGAATCCATTTATTGGTATCAATGTGATCCCATGTTTTAGATTTGTGAAATATTGTATGAAGTGAATAAAATGAAGAAAACATAGCAGTACATTTTATTTCTCTAGAAATACTGTATAAAATGTATTGCCTTTACACAGACACCCTAACTTTCATAGAGGTCAATTTTATTTACCTTTATATAGTGAGATCTATGTAAAGGTAATCAAATATTACCTCTGATTGAAAGGGTTTTTAATAAAGGTCATGGAGAATTAGATTTACACAAATTTGTCTACATAAATTCATTCACAATAAATCTTTATGCAGATAAGATATGTGTAAACATAACACAAAGTTACTTTTATATAGAAATAGTACCTATAAAGGTCACCTGAGATTACCTTTACATAGATAAACTATGTAAAGGAAGGGGTTAAGTTAATTTTTTGAAGGCTCCCTTTGCAAAGGAAAATGATTTTATCTCCACATAGGTCACCCTTTGTTTGTAAGGGTAAATATAAATACATAAAAAATGTATTTTATTATGTTTGAATATTATTTTTAAATTGTTTTCTAATAATAATAAAGGGTATTTTATGAATATTTTAATTTATAAAATGTTTATAAATTAATGATAAGTTTTTTATAATTAATTATATAAATGATTATGAAATATTTATTTATAAAATATTCCAAATATTAACGTTTAATATTTAAAATACATTTAGCATATTATATTGCATGTATTATGAGCTAGAAATAAAATTGTTTATTTAGAAATCATTTATTAAAGTTATAAAGTGTTTATAAATTAAATAAATAAGGACAAAATATAAATATGTTTATATTTAATTTATGAAATTTTCATATTTACTTAATTTAAATTGTTTAAATTAAAGGATCTTATTTGTGATATTATTTAAACCACATAAAAAGGGTTCTAATTATTGATTCAATCATGGATTAAATAATGTTAAGTATATGATATTTATATTGTGTAAAATGTTTACATAATAGAAATTGGATTGTTTATAATATATAAAATACCATATATTTAAAATGAAATTTCATATTATGATTAATATGAAATAGTTCATAATGGAATGAATATAAAATTTTTGTGTTCATATTCATTTAATGTACACAACGAAAAGCATAATTATAAAATTCATATAGTTATATTTTGTTTATAAATTGATCATAAATAATATCATGTTTAAATAATTGAATTGTTCATTTATTTACAATTTATTCCCTAGTTTATTCATGTATATAAATTTTCTATATTACGGATATGTATAATTTAGTTCAAGATGTTAAACTACTTCTAGAGATTATCATGCATTTATCAAAGTGGTTACATGATAGGTATGATAATGAGTTTAGTTTCATTTACCCTAACCTCATTTTGTTATTTCAATTATGAGATTAAATGTAGTTTCTGAATATATTTTATGAATATTAGGTGTTAGAATTATTATGAATTAAATTATCTATTTAGTAAAGTAACCCTAGGGAGAGGAACCATTTTTTAGACAACCTACATACATGGAGGCCAATGTCTTGTCTATGAAGGTGAATAAGGTTGGATATCTGTCACTACATGATTAATCATGTTGATATTTTAAATATCTTATAATTTTAAACCTTTACCTAAGGAATTCATGTGCCTTATGCATATGATGCATTCAGATATGAAAATAATACAATTGAAATTTATTTTTGGGTGAGTAACACATACTTGAGGGGTTTGTAAAGAGTTACACATCAATATGTTTTAAACATATTTATTTCATGGAGGAAATACCATTCAAAACCAAATAATTAGAATCATGTATAAATAAAAGGATAAAATGAGACAATATGGTGATATTAAAACCCATTTAAGATAATAAGTATTTAATTCCTTCCAAATCTACACTTTTCAAGATGTTGATAATCTAACAGAGTAGTTTCACACCAAAATGGGGTCCCCATAGTTTATCTTGTGTAAGTAAAGTAAATAATACTTGAAACTGAAATATCCTTGGATAGTTTTATAAAAAAGTAGGTTATCTTGGATTATCCGTTGACAGAATGTTCTTGGTGTTTTCTTTATATTAAACTATCTGAGAAACCACAAGGGTTGGGATACTAGAGGAATAAAGTTCAGTATTATCCATATGATGGATATGGAAAAGGTTTTGTCCACTCAACCATCTAAAAATTAAAATTGTTGTGATTAGGATGAATCTCTACCTAAATGAACAAAGTGACGAGTTTCATGACAAAATAGGGGAATTTAATAGAGAAATATAGATCTTGGCCCGCTATAGGGGTCATCAATTAATGCGATCCAATTTAATGAAACTCCTTCATAAATATTTAATAAAATTGATACTCTTATGATAAAATCTTTTGTTGTAGAGAAATAACAAGTTCATCATCAAACTAAAATTTTATATTAATCCTTGAAAGCAGAATCTTAATGTAAGAAAATCATAAGACTAGTAACTTAAGAAAATTTCCTAAGTATAATAAAGATTATATCTATTAGATTAACTCCTTAGTGAGTAACCAACTGTTGAAATTGTTCAACAAGTGAATCTAGATGCATATGAAGTATGTAATGATACAATTCCGGTTTCAATGGAATTATATTTTAAATGACCTATGTAATTTTAGTTTCATATACTCAATATGATTTAGTATGTCAAATGATACTTAAATATGATTAAGTATTCTAATGACTCGATGAGACTAGAGGTTTCATTAAAAATTGTTCTGGTCATACAATTCAATTATATTATTCGAACAAGTATATGATACCAAATATATGTTTTATAAATGATGTAAATATATATAAGTTTATAATATGAAAAAGAATTGAAATTTGAGGTTTCTTATAAGTAATGAAGTAAAGGAGTTACTCCATTAATAACTTGGATGCACCAAGCTTGCCACAATATGTGTATTTTTATCTCATTTTGATCAGGAGAAGAGTGTGTAAACTATTATTTAATAAAATTATAAGGGAGTTTTTAATAAAAATATTTTATGATTTATTCAAATTATAAAACATTATTAAAGGTAGAAAAAATATTTCTTGATCTTGTTAGGTAATTCATCCTATTTTAATTTATGTAAATGTTATAACAATATAATTGAACACAAGAAAAGTTCACTTGATGTTCTCAAAATGTTGAGGATTGATGAACTATAAATATGGTGTCTAAATTATAGTGTTGTGTATAATTTTATAGTAGGTAAAATATCAAACCAAAAGAAGAAAAGTTAGTTGAAAATTTAAATAATTATTCTTCAAGAATCCAATTTAGGTCATTGAAACTTAGGGTTGTTTTGAAGGAGAAGTAATAATTCTATATGTCTGTATTATCAGATAAATATACATGAAAGTGTTTAGGTAACTCCATGCATGTTCCATATCAGGTAAAAATATTATATAGATTAATTATTCTATTTGTAAAAAATTATGTAATAATGAAAGTATATATTTTTCAACTGTTATAAATATAAAGGAGTAAATAATCGAAGTAAGAATTAAAAGTGTTGGTAGTTTTCATTCATGTTAAGATATAAAAGTTTATACATTAATGTTTTCAATGTTAATGAATATATAAAACTTAAATGGATTTGAGTAAAGGATTTGTATCCTCATCATATTTTTCTTATATGATGATAGAAGTTTTTATATAACAAAGTGGTGTTCTGTACAATTTGAGATAATTAATTTAATTGACATGATTTATAATTCATCAATTTATATAACATATTTTTGAAAAGAGACAAGGATAAAAATGTTTTATCAATTAAAAAGTGTTTATTAAGATATCTATTAAAATATGAGGAAATGGGTTTGTTCCACAAAACAGTGGTATATTTTAATAGTCTTCTTCTCAACCTTATAATGTTCCAAACACATAAGATATCATATATGATATAGAAAAATAGTTTATTTGTTAATGTTCATAGTAAAATAAAATAAAAATTATTTTCTATTGAAAAAAGGGTTTGGGTATCTGGTAAGATATTATAAAAGAGATATAGTATCTAAGATGATAGTGGGTGTATATTTTAACATAAGGAAGTTCAAAGTTAACCAATAAAATATTTTTCCAGTCTAAGATTAATGTGATTTTTTATTTAATATCCTAACGCGTTTAAGATATATATAAATTAATCAAAATGTAAAGAGTTATATTTAGTCATAATGAAAAATTAATATCAAAATTTACTGAAAAATTATAACAATCAGATTACACAGTGAATTATACTTCATATCCTAAAATAGTTTTAGGTGTAGGGGAAATGAGAAATGTAAAGAGTTACATTACATACTGTAACATAATGGATATCAAATTATCCTAAAAGATTTTAGGATATTAAAGTAAAGTAATAACATAAATAGTTACACTATTTACAAAAAGGTTTCCAAGGATGATGATTATAATCTTAGAAAGGGTTCTAAACAGAAAACAGAAGTTGAAATCATAACATTTGATTTTGTGAAATTAAGGAGTTTTAATATGTTCAAATAGTTAAACATTAGGAATATGATTCCTGAATCTCAACATTATTCCACCTTTCTTTATCCATAGATTTTACTCACTAAAAGAGTTTACTGTGATTGTTTTATTTGATGGTCAAATAGAAATGTGATAGAAATTATTCATATATGTAATAAGTTTTAAGTACTACTAAAAGTGCATCATACATGGAAGACTATCATATATTAGATGATAGATAAGTGCTTATGTTGAGTTTGTTAAATATTTTCAGTATATAATAATTCATCATAATATAAAGAAATATTCACTTTATCATTCATTTATGTGGACTTCATAAATTTATATATAGATATATATATTTTATGAAGTGTAAAGAAAATTTACCTTTCAAAGTATGACTTTCAGCTATCCCTAACCAATGTTTATCATGGAGTATTATAGGTTATAATTAAATTTTAATTTTATTGTGAGTAAGATTCTTGTACTGAGATACAAAATATGTTCATGAGTCACAAATGAATTTTTATGCATTGCATAACCCACTAATTATACAACATGGAGTTCCATACAGATGTATTTGGTATACTAGGGGTGCATGGATCATATTTGGGCCCACATTAATTAAGGTTAGTGAGATAACTAGCATTATGACATTCATAATTTGACACCCTACTTATATAAGCCTTTATGTTGACTTAGATAATCAAGGGGTGGTTGGGTCTGTTACTAATCATGTTATTGGTTGGATCTTAACCAATATGGGATTTATCCTCTCATATGATGAGTATGACATCTAGTACCTCTAATGAGATAGATCAAGGAGTGTGTGACCACACCTAAAAAGTACATTTAATGTGATTATTGTTTCAAATGAGTTACATGGGATGTTCTCATCCATACAGATGAATGAAATGTGATGTATTCATTAGCCAATTCAGTCTATACTCTGAGAATCAAGACTGTATGAGTAGACTATATGATATCCACCTACTCTGTGTATCTTGATCACTTGATGTCATGTTGAAAGAGTAAATATGATAATTCTCGTGTGAATATGTTTAAAATTGGTGGAAACATGTATAGAGATACATGTGTTTGATAGAGGTCACACCAGATCCATTTATAGCTTGAGTATAAATGATTCCTTTTAGTGGCCACTATTTTCATACATTTATATATCAGACGATTGGTAATTGTTTTCAATGATATAAAGGCTCATGGGGTCACACATTGTGGTTTACTAAATGAGAATTGTGTTTCACTCGGAGTGTTTTTATAAAATTATTTTAAATTTAATCAAAAAGTATTTTTTTGATGGGTATTCACAAGGTATTTCATATGATGTAATACATGGTAATAATTAATGATAAATTTCCAAAAGTTTTTAAAAGATAACCAAAAGGTGTTTTGGATATGATTTCACAAGATATTGTATATGATACAATATGAGGTGAAATAACACCAAGTATTTTAGTCTTTAGTGCAAGTGGGAGATCAAAAGAGATATGTCCTAAATCTTTATATATATATGATATAAAAAAACTATTTTATGACTTTTATGAAAATTATTATTTATTTACAAAATAAGTTATATCATTATATACAACATATGATAGTGGATAGACACCCAGGAAGCTCCCCCACATTTGATATCATTTATTAAAGTGTTACATGGTTTGTAATTCAAGAGTGGATTTATATTCATACATGTGACGTATGGACTGGAAAAGGCATTGAATCATGCATTTTAACACACGAGTTAATAAAATAGTACCAATGAGCAGACTCATGAATATATATAATTCCATTACCATGTGATGGATAGGGGGAATTATTGAAGTCATGAATGAATTCCTCATCACATGTTTTTCTGTCATCCTATCTCATTTTCCAAACCCCAAACTTCCATGGTATGCTTCTTTTTAAATAATAAAATAGCTTACACTACACGAAACACCAAGTTCGAGCGAACAATGACCTATCAAACTAGCCATTTAGAAAAGAAGTTATAAATAGTATTAACCAAATTACAAAATTTTTAAATTTTATTTTTAAGAATATAATTAATTTTTGAATTCGTAATATCAAAATTAGTTCACGGTGAATTTTCGGTGTTTTAATGAAATGTTTCAATTTTTGATGAATAGTGAAAAATACTGAATTATTGTTCAAAACCAACTTTTTAATTTATATAATTATTTTAATTTAAATTTATTTTAAGGTCACAAAAGATACGTAATACATATATTAGTCTAATTTAGGATATTAAAATCATTTTTATAATAGAATTAGATACACAAATTTGTAGAACTTATGAACGTCTCCTTTACCCGCCTTCTAAACACATCAATGGAATTAGTATCAAAATTAATTTAACTATTTATGTGAATTGAATTTTGAAAAATTGACATACATGGTTTTAATCATTATAAAAAATGTGGTCTAATTGGGTCAAAATATTTTTTGGTGAATAGTAACTTTTGGATTTTATTTATCATGGTTAAAGGTAAATAGGGAAATTAAAGGTAAATATAATATTATAATAACATAAAATGACCCTAACACTTCTTTTAATCTCATTGGATAATTTTTTTTCGACCAAAATAAACCTTAGGTCGAAAATATGACCCTTTTTAATCAACTTGTGTTAGTTTAGGACTTTTATTATATTTAATTAAAAGAAGAGTTAAAAATGTCATATTCAAATTTTATTAACTATTTAATTTTTAATATGAGGTTATATAAGTGACATTTTTGACTATAAATAGTCTTTAAAAATATAAATTTTTTTTCTAATAAATGGCATTTTTTTTATAATTTTATGAAATAAATAATTAAATTGAATGTTGACACAATGATGATTTAATGATTGATTTATTAAAGGATGAATGAATTAGATGATATTAATAATATTAAAATAAATATATTGTGAAATATTTTAGGCCATAAACTATTTTTTATAAAATTTACATGTTAGGGGTGATTTAATTTATGTTTTTTTGAAGGAATCAAGTTTTTATGACTTTAGGAAAAAAAATATATAAAATAGTGTCAAAATTGACATGAATGTGATTTTAAAATAAATACAATTTTTATGAATGATATAAGAGTCATAAAACTATAAGGGTCAAAAAATTAACTTTTATAGATTTAAATATGTCATAAATTCTCCAATTGGGGTTTTTTTAATTTTATATTAACCATAACAACCCTATAGTATAAAAACGAAATTAGACACGGTAATAGTTAAACCGTTTAACTAAGGATTAAATACAAAAGATAAGGTAAATTTTCTAAATTAAACATATCTAAAAATAATTGGCTGAGAGGATTTAGAAACATAATTATCTTATCCTTTAAATAACTAACTTTGGAGCTATTCTAAATCTAAAATCAATTTATCTTAAATTAATAGTTTTGGAGTTTGAAAAAGTGCCCCTCCCCACTCTTATAAATGGGAACCTCTCCTTATATTTTATTCACACCTCTAAATCCCTTTGGCTTTGAAAAAACCCATCCAAATCTCCAAAAAAATTCGATAAATTCATCCTAGAGGCCACACATTGGGTATAAATGTTGGAACCACTTTGTGTATAAGGTTGTATTTGTTTTCAATAGTTGTAAATGAAGATCAAAATTAATAAGATCAAGAAGTACTCTAATGAAGTGGAGGAATGGAAATTAAGATGATTGTTGTACTGATCATAAGTTCAAAGAACATGTGTCAATGGTGACACATTGTTTACAACAATGAAGAATGTGAGGTGTAATCCATGTGAGGATGATTAAAGAAGAACGGGGTTTTTGATGAAGACCATGAAATTCCTAATTATTTCATAAGAACCATGTGATTTGATAAAGACCATGCAATTACTCATGATTGCATGAGAACCATACAAGAAACTTCTTGAAAAATTGAATCATATGCTCGACATGAAGTAGATCATGATGGTTGAAGAAGAAGATAATGTGCAAGTGAATGGAATTCTAAGATGGACATGCGGGGATTGGAACTCTGAGATAGCCATACACATCACATTGTCATAGAAGATGATGATGCTAAAGTTGTTCCTCCAAAGAATACATATCACGATAGTGGAGTTTGTGATGAAAGTAGAAGAGTTTCTGAAGGATACAAATCACCAAGAAGAAGTGTTTTTGTGGTGATTGTTCTTATTGAAAAATCAATCAAACGACATACAAATTTGTTGAAAAAGGAGATTCCACCATGGCATGTTGAGTTCAAGGGCTGTGGTTAATGATCCATTTTTGATTCAAGAACGTGGACAAAGGAATGGATGATCTGAAGGCAGTACAAAAAGAGGAGATACAAGGTGGCGCTGTTTTCTAGTGTTTTCCAAATTTATGGGCCAGAAAATCAACAAATGGAGAAAAATATTTTTGGAAAAGAGAATTGCGCGGCAAGTACTTGAAGAAAAGGGAAATTGCGCACCTAGTGGTTTTCAAGATAAGAACATAGAAAAATGGAAAAGGAAAGAGGGTCGTTCAAGTGTTGGGTTGGTCGCGCAAGTGACCTGCGCGCCGTGAAGAGACTTGCACGCCGGTGCCTAGAAGGATTGGAAACTTGTGCGCCTATTGTTTTTCCAGAATAGAACTTCAAAATAAGGAAAAGGAAAGAAGGTCATGCAAGTATTGGTTGGGTCGCGCAAGTGAGTTGCGGGACAGAGGCTATGGGAGATGAGCTTTGTGCCGAGACTTGCGCACCGAGGGGTGACTTGCACGCCGCTGCATAGGTGGACCAAATGCCTATAAATACTAGACCACCCCTCCTCATTTTCCACGGAGTTCAAGACATAGAGACTGTTCGAGCTCTCATCACGCAGGTGGTTGAGCCACGCAAGTGGTGAGTGGTCACACAAGTGGTTTGGAGAGACTTGCGCTCCAGCTCTTGGAAGTTGCGTGCCAATTGATGGTTGTGCGCCCAAGGTGATTTGGGTGAGAAATGAAGTGAGTCACGCAAGTTGGAAGTTCTAGAAGGCAGTTTCACGCAGGTGCTTTGGTGACACTTTCACGCTAGTTTGTACTTGAGTGCTATGTTGGGACTTGCGCGCCAGGCTTTAAAGAGACTTCCGGATATTGTTGAAGCACGCCCGTCTTTATGGAGCTGCATGAAAGCAAGAAGATTGCCTGATACCTTTCGGTGCAAAGTGAGATTAAAGAGGAAATATAAATGATACATGCATGATCTCATTCATACAAGGAGAACTGATTCTGATGATTCCTAGTAAACTGAGCTTCACATATTGGGTAATCACATCTGTGGTTGAGATTCAGGAAAACGAAGACAAGAGGATCTAGTGCATTAGTCATTTCAATAAAGAAGAAGGTCTGAACTGAAAAGAGAATCAAATCTGAACCCTGATGCAAGAAAATTATCATGCTGAATAGGAGGCAAATACTTCAATGCAAATATATTGAAGATACCTTCACGTCTATATACTGAGTGGGACTACACCAATGGCAGTGTGCCAGGGGGAGTCAATGGGAGTGACCCGAGGGACGCAGTGAGCTATCCCTGAACCTTTGTAAAGGTAGTGAGCCTAGGACAGAGTGACTGTGCCTGAACCATTGTAATCCACAACCAGTGAAGATTAGTGGAATTTGGTACAACCGGAAACTTGTCGGCGTATTCTCCTTGGACGTAGCCCTTAGTGGTGAACCAAGTAAAATTGTTGTGTCATCTCTTTTCATGTGAATGTTTCATTGCTGATCATATCCATCATACATGTTTAAGTAGTTCCTACCAATGTAGGAAAAATATCCACAACTTTAAGAAGAAAAATTTGACACCATGATTCACCCCTTGCCTCTCAGGGTGTCTCGGGGTCCTGCAATTAATCGAAACTAAGGAGTCCTTTTGTGAAAGTCAAAAAAGAGACACTCAAAGAAGAGGTAATTGTTTTATCAATTCAATTCATTTTCTTTGCTTTTTCTACTTACTCTTCTTAGGTTGTCTCCATAATAAATTAATAACTCAAATTTCATATAAATTATGTTATTTTATTATTATTATGGGAAAACCATATTTCTCCATTCATCCATTCTATAAATAACAATATCACCATGCGTTAGTACGTATGACTTACCATCTCCACGCCATGTTTTAATTTTTTATTCAACGCATATTTATTTGGATGGGTATAATGATGAATATAATGGATATAAATAATTAATATGAAATGATAATTAATTTTTATAATTAATATAACATCCAATTCCATACCATTTAATTATCAATGGAATGATACCATCGCTCGTGTGTATGTACAACCTACCAACACCATGACGCGGTGAGATTCATTCTCTACCGTAACAATTTAAAAATGATTATGAAATTTATAATATGAGTAAATATAATAATTATGAACTTAATATGTTTTTTGATAATAATAAAATATATCCTATATATAGGAAACGTGACTTACATAACAAAATATGCATAGGAAAATGAAATAGTTAACAGCCTAAACAATGAGAATACTGAAATATTATTAACAAAACGATATAAGAGGATCATATATGATATCATAACTATGGATATGGCCCAGGTATAATTTAACAACACTCTTTAAACATTAAAAAAAGGTTAAATCACCATCTAATAATGGAAAGTACATGGTAAGGATTAATTTTTCAATCTATTTATCATTCGAGGTTGCTTTTACATATGAATTTACTGGGACATATTTATCATCCATGTCAATGTTTATTAAAAATTTATTTCAAAATATTATTAATATTATATTACAATTGTTTTCGGAAATTTTTTCTCATGTTCTATTTTATAAATGGGTTCTTTTTTCTTTTATTTTTAAGGTACATTTAATTTTTCGACAAAGTACAAGAAGATTTTTTTTTAACTTATACATTGTGAGAGACTTTTTCCGCCTTCTTGAAACCTTATCATTTTGAATTGTAATTTTAAAATCTTAAAATATTATTTTGAATGAAAATATTTTCTTTTTAAATTTTATGGGATTTTAAACAACTATTTTCAATAAAAAGGAGTATTTCTCTAAAGATGTTTCTAATGGTTTTATTAAGAACATTTTCATCTATGTAAACATCCTTTATTGGATCTTATGTTTAATTGAGGTTGATTTATTATGATAAAGTATTACATATTGTTTTGAAGGTTTTATGATATGTTTGATTGTGGATGTGCTATTTTTATACCATTCATAGTTTATGGTTAAAGTATTAACATTTCATATTCTAGTTTTAATAAGAATGTTTATGTTATGTTTAACCCTTTTCAAAAGAGGAATGAATTGGACTTTGTATGTGATGGGAGGGGTCCTCTATATCACCTTGATGCATTGATAGGTATCATGAGACAAACTAATTTGGGTTTTTACCTGTTTATATATGGTTTTGTCATGAGGCCTTTCCAGTATGGTTATGATGTACGACATTATGGATTCCCTCATTATGAGATTAATTATTGATATTACATGTAATTATTCCACTAGTAGAATATCCATGTGAATGGTTAAATGGAATAATTTTATTTATTATTTCTATATTATGCTATAGATTATGTTTAAAATTATTGTGTTTTAGTTTTATACCTTTCCTTAAAATTTTATACTTATTTATGATAGCTTCCTCTATATTTTTTATCCTTTATGAGCATGTAATATCACCCATTTCTTATGTTTAATTTTCCCCTAGGATGAGAAGAAGTCTATTATGACTAAACTAATGGGGTAATATACAGAATATTCGTGTTTTTAGATTAGATAATATGTTATTTTCGATTTCATGGTGTAATCTAAAACTTATGTTTGTATCTAATTTTTCCAAGGAAACTAAACCGATCGATCCATTAGGATTTGATTTCTTATGATCATTCCAATGTAATAAAATTATGCAATTGATCTGGGGATATGGGGTTAGAGAAGTTAGAGTTGGTATTAGAGGAAGTTTAGTAAATACCTTGGAAACTATATTTATAAAAACTTTGATTAGGGAACAATACCCTAAGATCGACTTTGAGGATAAGTATAGAAGAATATCCAAAAATGATGGGTAATGTAGATATTATGTGGGTATTCAAAGAAATAAATTCCTATATTGATAATACAAGTAGATGTGGTTCTAGAACATATGTAGATAAGAGTAAAAACTCTAACAAGGTATTCTGAGCTTGACTTGGGGTAACCAAGATCACAATAATGGGTCTTTCTAGACACCTAGTTTGTGACTCCTGGGGGATATGCTTAGGATAATTCACATTTTCTTTAAAAACCATTATTATGGATTTATGAGTAAATATGTCCTTAAAGAAACCATTTTTATTGTTATGGATTAGATATTGAAGCCCTTTTCATGTTATATTAAGTATTTTACTAGTTTGTAATTATGAATAATGATTCATAACCTAATCTAGTTTTTCTAATTGTTTAAAAATGATTCCTAGTGGAACGAATGGAAACTATATCAATGCACATAATGCATGTAGGGATTTCCCTCTTATGAAAGATAGTGATAGTTGAACTGGTGATATAACTGGTGCTGAACAACTTATAACTATATGGGAAAAATTGAGTTAGGTTATGAATAATAACCATACCTGTATGGGGAACCATGATCCATAATTCATAAGATCAATATTATACATCTTAATGAGACAACAACCTCCAACATTAAATGGGACTATAAATCCATTTGTGGCTGAGAAATGAATATGTTCATTTGAGAAAATATTTCTTTCTTTGGGGGGTAATGAAAGGGAAAAAGATGTCCTGGCAGTTTATTATAAGTATGGATATTCGGATCAATGGCATTCATTAATTCAAAACACAAAGGTAGATAAATTAGAAAATATGGAATGGAGGGAGTTTAAAGATATTTTCATAGAAAAATACATTCCTCATGAATAGTCAGTTGATATGGAAAGGAAATTTCAGAGTCTAAGGAAATAGGAGGATGAGAATGTTACAAAGTACAAGGATAACATCACAAGGTTATCAAGGCATTCTATATACAACTTATGTAACCTAATAAGTATGATTGATCGATTCTTTGATGGGTTAATACCATTCCTCCAACAGGCATGGGTCTCACAATATTTCACATTATACGAAGATATAGTCTCATGTGATTTCAAGATAGAAAACTAATTCCCTAAGTATTTTTAATTTAATGTAAAGAGAAGAAGAGGTTCTTTGAACACTTTGGAAAAGGAAATAAGGGGAAGAAGGGAAAGGTTCAATTTCCACCCTATGGTAATTGTGTGAAGAAACACCCCGATACATTCCTCGAGGGAATGAGAGTTTGATACAAGTGTGGAGAAAAAGGTCAATAAGATCGTGATTTAAATAGGAAGAATGAAGATTTCAATGTTCAATTCTATAATTGTAAATAAATGGGACATTATACAAATTATTTCCTTAAGTTTCAAGGAAATAATCCCTAGATAAGGCCAAGGGACAAGGGACAAGATTATATGATCTCAACTATTGAGGTTGAAGTTTCTAATGATGTGATGGAAGGTACATTAATAATCTCTTCAAACACAGCCAATAATTTATTTTATTTGCGACCATTGTATTCTTTTATATCTTCCTAGTTTTCCAAGAAAATTTAACAATTTTCTTTTGATTTAACAAAAGAGTTTTTAGTAATTGAAACAATGATATGTCGTTGAGCTCCCTTTATGAAACATAAAAATACTTTAGTTGATGACCTTTTCATTATCCATATGATTTACTTAGATACAATAATTGTTATGGATTGGATTTTGAAATCTGATAAAAAAATGTATTACAAGAAGAAGGAAATTATGATTTATGGGGAACAAGAAGAATCCCTTAACTTTAAAGAAGGACCTTCATCACCATATTCATATCAAAATCAACCCCAACTGCTTTACTAAATGAGATTCTTGTTGGGGAAGAGAAAATAACATCTAAGAATGAATAAGGAAATCTTAAAATTGAGGATGTACTTATTGTAAAGGAATGCATTGATATTTTCCCAAAGAATTATATGGACACCCATAGAGCATAAAGTTAAGTTTTTTATAGATTTAATCCCTAATCCAAGACCAATATAAAATACTCCTTATTGAATGGCTATAATAGAATTAATGGAGTTTAAGAAACAACTTGAAGAGTTTGGTAAAAAGGGATTTATGATCCCTAGTGTATCTTCATGGGGAGACCCTATTCTATTTTTCAAGAAGAAATATGGATCCATGAGACTGTGTATTGATTATAGGGAAATCAATGTTATTACAACAATGAACCAGTATCCTCTACCACATATCAATGATTTATTTGATCAACATCAAGGAGATCAATTATTTTCAATGACTGACCTTTGTTCTGGATATCATTAATTATGAGTGGATAAGGAAGACATTATAAAGACATATTTTTGGATGAGGTATGGTCATTATGAATTTACAGTAATACCATTTGGATTGGCCAATTCACCCTAATTTTTTATGGATCTCATAAACAGAGTGTTCATGGAGTATCTTTAAGATTTTTTTGTGGTATTCATTGATGGTATTATGATATATTCGAAAATCAATTAATACCATGAGAATCACTTGCAAATAATTCTTGAGATTCTCATAAGGGAATAAATATATGGTAAATTTAGTAGCTGTATATAGGAAATTTCATTTCTTGGCCATATTTTCTTGAAGGATGTGATTTCTATTGATCCTTTAATGAAAAAGGAAATCCATGACTGTCCAACCCTAACAAGAATAACCAAGGTATGTAGTTTTATTGGTTTAGTAGGTCACTATCGACGTTTCATCCAAAATTATGTCCTATTGGAAATCCAATTGACCAAACTTACATGTAAAGGGGTTAAATTATTTTGGACAATAGAATGTGAATAATGTTTTGAAGAATGGAAGAGTGGATTATTCAATTCTCTTATCTTGACTTTTCCATATAGAAATTATGGGTTTGGGATTTATAATGATGAATCAAGGAAAGGAATTGGTTGTATCCTTATAAAAAATGATAGGTTTATTGAATACACATCAAGGAAATTAAAAAATCATGAACAAAACTATCTAACTCATGATATTGAGTTAGCAACAGCAATATTTTCTCTAAAGATATAGAGACACTATCTCTATGGTAAAATATGTGAGATATAAACTGATCACAAGAGTTTGAAATATATTTTCTCATAGAAAGAACTCAATATGAGACAAAGCATATGGCTTGATCTAATCAAGGATTGTGATTTTATAATAAACTACCACCTAGGGAAGGAAAATAAGGTGGCATATTCTTTAAGAAAGAATTATTATAGATTTATGAACAAGATGCGAGTTGAAAGGGATACAATTTTAATGGATTTAGTAAATATGGATATTAAAATTGTCATGGGAGGTGAAATATCACTAAGTTTTCAAATGGATACAAATCTATCTTTATTGAAAGGATAAAAAGGTCTCTGACTGATGACCGGGATTTTCAAAAAAATTTAATACTGTGAATGGTGGGAGATTGATTGAAATTGTATTCGAAGAAGGAATTTTGAAATTTTGGAAGATACTTTGTGTTTCCGCTAAACCTAAGATTAAAATGGAATTAATGGATGATTCTCATTGCTCCAATCTCTTAATACACTCTAGTAGCTCTAAGATTTATAGATATTTAAAGGAACATTTTTGGTGGGACAACATAAAGAAGGATATTTCTGATTATGTGTCAAGATGTATGGTTTTCCAATTGGTGAAGGATGGAAGAAAACATCCTAAAAGAGTCATGAAACGTCTTCCTACACCACTATGGAAATGGGATGATATTACAAATGAACTTTTCATGGGGATACCAAAGACTCCTAAAAGAAATTTTTCAATATGGGTTATTTTTTTATTACTTTACCAAATCAGTATATTTTATTTCTATAATAGAAGATTTACCAATTAAATGTTTAGAAATACTATATATTAATAAAGTTTTAGTACTTCATAGGTGTACCCTGATCAATCGTTTCTGATCATGTTCACCATTTTACATCAAAGTTCTTGAAAATTATTTAGAAGGACCTAGATACTTAGCTTCATTTGAGCACTGCATACCACCCTCAAACTGATGGAAAATCTGAAAGGACTATTCAAACATTCGAAGACATGTTGAAATATTTCTCACTTGACTTTCAAGGTATGTGGGATTAGTATTTACCCATATTATAATTTTCCTATAACAATAGCTTCCATTCCAGTATTCATATAGAACCATATGAAGCGTCATATGGAAAGAGATGTCGTACACCAACTTTTTGGGATGATGTTGGTGAAAGAAAACTCATAGTCCAAGAACTTGTTGAAGAAAAAATAGAATTGGTGAAGACTATTCAAACCCATATCAAAATATCTCAATGTAGGTAAACGAGTTATACTGATAAGAAAAGGATGTAATTTGAATTTCATGTAGGTGATCATGTTTTCTTGAAGGTATTTCATTGGAAGGGTGTTATAAGATTTGGTAATAAGGGTAAATTATGTCCCAGGTACATCAGGCCTTTTGAAATTCGAGAACAAATTTGAGCTGTAGCTTATCATTTTGTAATGATGCCAAGCCTCTCAAAAGTACATGATGTGTTCCACATATCACTGTTAATGAAATACATGCCAGACCCAATGCATGTACTCTCCTATAAAGAAATAGAACTGGAGCATGGTCTGTATTATTGTGAAGATCATATCAAGATTATTAACAATAGAGAAAATGTTTTGAGGAATTAGATGACTCAATTGGTAATGTTTCTTTTGAGAAACCATAAAATGGACAAGGTGATGTTGGAATCTAAAAAAATTATGATGAAGAACCACCTGAATCTTTTTATAAAGTTATATTCTAGAAGTTTAGAGGATTAAATTATTTGAAGGGTAGAAAATGTAACACACCAAACTTCCATGGTTCACTTCTATTTAAATAATTCAATATCATTCACTACATGCAACACCGAGATCGTGCACTCCATGAACTATCAAACTAGACGTTTAAAAAGTGGATTTGAATATTATTAACCAAATTATGAAATTTATAAATTTTATTTTTGAAAATAGACATCATTTTTGAATTTTTATTTTCAATATTAACTTATGGTGATTTTTTTTGGAATTTTTCTAAAAAGTTCCAATTTTTGATGAATAGTTATAAATACTACATTGTTGTATAAACCTGACTTTTTCTTTTAAATAATTATTTTAATTTAAATTGATTTTAATGTCACAATATATATATAATACATATATTATTCCAATTAATTTAATTAGAATAAATTTTATAAAATAATTAGATATAAAAATTAATTGAAATTTTGAACGTCTCTTTTACCATCCTTTTAAAAACATCTAAAGAATTATAGTTAAATTTAATTTTACCACTTATATGAATTTAAATTTTAAAAAAGGGAATAAATGGTTTTAATCATTAAGAAAAATTCATTCTAATAGGATCAATATAATTTTTGGTGAATAGTAACTTTTGGATTTTATTTACCATGGTTAAAGGTAAATATGGTAATTAAAGGTAAAAATATTTTTATAGTAATATAAAACTACCCTAATAAAATTTCCAAATTTCATTGGATAAGCGTTTTTGGACCAAAATAAACCTTATGTAAAAAATATGATCCTTTTAAAACCACTTTTGTTATATTAGAATATTTATTATATTTTATTTAAAGAAAAGTTAAAAATGTCACATTCAAATTTAAATAACTATATCATTTTTAATATGAGGTTATATAATTGATATGGTTGGCTATATATATTATTTAGAAAGATAATATTTTTATATAAATAATTTTAATTTTTTTATAATTTTATGAAATTAATAATAAAATTAAATGTTGAAACAATGATGATGTAGTAATTAATTTATTAAAGGAAGAATCAATTAAATGATATTAAAAATATTAAAATAAATGTAATTTGAAATATTTGATTCCAGACATGAATTATTTGGATTAAATTGACATGTTAATGATTATTTAATGTATTTATTTTAAGGAATAATGTTTTTATGACTTTAGCAAAAATCATGTATTAAATAGTGTCAAAATTGACATAAATGATAATTTAAAATAAATACTATATAATTAAATGATATTAGAGTCATATAAATATAAGGATCAAAAAAATAACTTTTATAGTGTTAAATATGTCATAAATTCTCCAATTTTGGTTCTTTTTTCATTTTATAGTAACTATATTTACCTTATTGTATAAAATGACAGGTAGACACGATAAGAGTTAAACTATTTAAGTAAGGGTTAAATCTCAAAGATAAGGTCAATTTTGTGACTTAAAATATTTTAAAAATAATTGGCTGAGTATATGTAGACCCATCCTCATCTTATCTTCTAAATAACTCACTTGTTAGCTATTTTAAATTGAAAAGAAGTTTATATTAAATTATTAGTTTTTGAGTTTCCAAAAGTGCCCCTCCCCTCTCTTATAAAAGGGCACATCTCCTTCTCTTTTATTCACACCTATAAGTCAATTTTTCATAGTCAAACCCTAAACCATTATCCTCCCATATTACATCACCTCATCCTGGAGGCCATAATTTGGGTAGAAAAGAAGCCTATGGAGACCTTTGGTGCTCATCAAAAGGAGACACTCTAAGAAGAGGTAATTGTTTTACCAATTCAATTCAATTTATTTTATTCTTATAATTCCTATTCCTATGTTTTCTACAATGTAAAGTAATAATTATATTATCATATACTTGATTAAATTTTATTATAACTATTGGAAAACCATATTTCTCCTTTTATCTATCCTATGAATAATAATATCACCATGTATATGTATGTACGACGTACCGTCTCCATGCCACGGTGTAAGTTGTTATTGAACAATGCTTTATTTGGATGAGTATAATGAAGGTTCTGGGTTCTGCGAAAGCTCTTGGGTTGATGTGCCCACTTGGATTTTTGTCATTATAAATGATCAATACGGGATCAATATGACGATAAATGCTAGTGTCCACGGATTGAATCACATAAATAAACAAAGTAGAAGGATAGTCTTGGAACCACAAATGAGGATTGTCACAGGTTGATTATAATTAATTTAATTAATGTACAAGAAGTACCTTTTGGGGTGTTCTTTATTCGTTGATATTCTTGATCACGTTCCGATGTGATTCGCTGTTGCGTCTCAGAATCCAAGTGTAGACTTCCTCTAGTGGTGATCCACGCATGCACCACGTATCTCTGGACATCACCAAAGGATTTTCTAGGAGCTAGCATGGAGAAATCATTGCTTGTGTTGTCCACCATAGATCGTCTTTATCTAATAGAGGAGGATCTCTCTCGGTCTTGAGAGCGTTCTTGGATGGAGGAGTTCTCTCAGCCTTGAGGGAATTCTCCAGAATTGTGGTTCACAATGGTTTGGGAAAATTGTTGAGGTTGTGAGGATATTTACAATTGGGTTTGATGTTCTAGAGTTATGATAATAAATAAACATGTTACACGTTTTATTTATTTCATTAACTCTTATTGAAAACCCCCCATGTCGAATAATTAATTCCTTGACATGCGCCCACACTGATTATAATAAATATTATTTAATAAAAAAATATTATATCTTCAAAATACCGACTAGAAAAACTAAATGATTTGTAATCATTAATACATGGCGTGTACTTGTTTTTCATAAAAAACTACCCGATGTGTAATCATTAATACACGGCATGCACATGTTTTTAATTTATTTTCCAAAATAAAAACTACACAGCATGTAATCCTTAATACATGGTGTGTACTTGTTTTCAAATTAGTCATCCTCCAACATTAAAACAATTTAGGATTCCTTGAATAATTATTAAACCACATACGAGAATGATCTTTATTATACATGAGATACTTGGATACACTTAGGGTGTGACCCTCTAGGCCTCTTTCTCATTGGCATCGGGCGGGCTTGCCTAAAGTCCAAGATTACTATCTAGCAATGGGTCAAGGAACCCAAGAAAAAGAAGTTGACACCACATTGACATGTCACCTCTTACGAATGATTACCATGTAATTTAATCCCTTTGTCTCAATATCTCATCAAGCATGTTTCATGGCAGTTTCATAAACCTATATGCTTGATCTGTCATTCTTTGACTTCTAGAAATAAATTAGTCATTACACCATGGCCATGGAATTTTCCTGACAGTTATATTTCAATCAAAGTGCCTGAGATATCTACTTCCTTAAATATGGAGGGTACAAATCCTTACTAGACTTATCCATTAACCACATTTCATTCGTGACGCACCCAACATACCCTACTTCTCGACAACTGTCTACATGATGGTTTTCATCAGAAAATCTAAGTGCGCGAGTCTTGACATGAGTTAATGAAAATATTCCGTCTAAGGACCATTACACATGCTCGCATATAGCAATATCCGATGACACCAAGACATGCGTAATTACTACAGACATGTCTGTTCTCAAAATATTTTATCTTGGAGATTACCATGTGAGAACTCCATGAGAGAGAGTCTCGTCTTCTTACAAGTACTCGTACATGATAGTCTTTATACTATGTATCCTATCATAGCATGTCATCCAATCGTAGAACTTTATTTAAGAATATTTTTATGGCATTTAATGGTTCTCATCAAAGCGGGGATCTACCATGACCTTGTTAATGCAAAAAATATTCCAAGAAATTATTATATTATTTTCATGCAGAACAATGAACAATATATAATAATTGTACATTCATTTAATCAAAGTACAAATAGTTTGTTCTTAGGACACCAAATATAACAAACTCCCACTTGGACTAAATCCAACTACCTATGACTTTTAATCCGCTAGACCTCACATGATGATCATGTTTCTGCTGAGTTAAGGCTTTAGTCAAGGGGTCTGCCACGTTGTCTTCCATGGAAATACTGCTCACTGCAACTTCACCTCTTTGGAAAAAATCCCACAAGATATGATAATTCCGAAGTATGTTCTTTGTCCGCTGATGTGACCTTGACTCTTTTGCAAGTCCCACTGCTATAGTATTATCACAATAGATGGTTATATGATCTTTACTTCTAGGTACTACATCCACCTCTTGGACAAAGCTTTGCATCCATACTGCTTCTTTAGATGCCTCAAAAGCTGCGATATACTCGGACTCTGCTATAGAATCTGCCACTACACTTTTCTTTGAGTTCTTCTAGCTCACTACACCTCCATTCAAATAGAAGATGTATCCAGTATGCAACTTCATGTTATCTTGATCAGTCTGGAAACTAGCATCTACATGTCCTCTGATGACTAGTTCCTCATCTCCTCCATAAAAAGGAACATATCCTTAATACACATCAGATACTTAAGGATAGTCTTGACCGCCATCCAATGGAGGTCTCCTGGATCAGCATGATATCTGCCTATCACACTTAGTGCGTAAGAAACATCTAGACCTGTACATAACATAACATACATGACTGAACCAATCGTGGATGCGTAAGGGATCCTCGCCATTTTCTTTCTTTCCCAATGTGTCTGAGGGCACATTTTCTTGGAAAGATGAATGCCATGTGACACTGGAAACAATCCCTTCTTGGACGGTTCCATACTAAATATTTTTATTATATTGTCAATGTTATTATTTTGACTCAGGCCCTACATTCTCTTAGATCTATCAGGATTGATCTTCATCCCATGAATATATGCTGCCTCGCCCAAGTATTTCATAGAGAATCATTTATCCAACCATGCCTTAACTGATTGTAAGACAGGTACTTCGTTTCCAATTAGTAATATGTCATCAACATATACTATTACGAGAATAACTGCACTTCCACTAATCCTTTTGTAGACACAAGGCTCACATTCATTCTTAAGAAATCCCAATTCCATAACGGTTTCATCAAAATGAATGTTCCATGATATTGGTGCTTTCTTTAATCCATAAATGGATTTCTACAACTTTCATACCTTATTGGCATCCTTTGGAGTCACAAACCCTTCAGGTTGTGTCATGTAGAAATCATCCTGAAGGTTCCCATTAAGGAATTCTGTTTTGACATCCATTTTCTAAATTTCATAGTCTTGGTAAGAGGAAATTTCCAATAAGATTCTGATGGATTTCAGCATTGCAACCGGTGAAAAGGTTTCATCATAGTCAATTCCTTGATGCTGTCTAAAACCTTTTGCAACTAGTCATGCATTATAGGTGCTGACATGTCCCTCCATGTCCAGTTTCTTATTGAATACCCATTTATTACCAATAGGCTTTACATAAACTGGAGGATCTACCAAAATCCAGGCTTGGTTTTGGTACATGGAATCCATTTCATAATTCATGGCCTCTTGCCACTTGGAAATGTCTGTGCCTTCAACTACTTCCTTGTAGGTAAGAGGATCATCATTTTCAACCAATAATGAGTCACCATCCTCGGTGACAAGAAATCCATATCGTTCTAGTTCTCTTACCTATCTCGTAATCCTACACAGTTCTTGTGTCTCTTGAATAGATTGTTCTTCCACGGGGCATTGTGGAATCTGTTCTTATACCAACTCTTATGTATCTTAAGACTCAAATTCATCGATGTCTATCTCGCGCCCACTATCTCTTTTGGAAATGTTCTCCCTCTAAAGGAATATGGCATGTCTTTCCACTACAACATTTTTATCTGAGGGGATGTATAGGTAATATCCCCTAGTTTCCTTGGGATATTCTATAAAGACACACTTTGTGCCTCAAGGTGAATGTTTGTCACATGAAGAGTCCTTAAAACATGATTCCCTACCCCACACATGTAAATTCGATAACATGGATTTGCATTCACTCTGTAACTCGTATGGAATACCATTTATTGATTTAGTTGGCACTTAGTTTAGTATGTGTGCTGCTGTTTGTAATGAATATCCCCAAAAGGATAATGGGAGACTTGCATGACTCATCATGGATCTCACTATGTCAAACATGGTGCAGTTCCTCCTTTCACATACACCATTCCACTGATGCATGTAAGGAGGAGTGAGTTGAGATAGAATCCCAAACTCTCGTAAGAAATCAATGAAGCCCTGATTAAGATATTTTCCACCTCTATCTGAGCGGAGTTTCTTAATCTTCTTACCGATCTAGTTCTCAATTTCATTCTTGTATTCTTTGAACCGATCAAAATAATCAGACTTATACCTCATCAAGTAAATATACCCATATCTACTAAAATCATCAGTAAAAGTTATGAAGTATGAGAACACACCCATTGCTTCAACTAGAAATGGTCCACACACATCTATGTGAAAAAATTCTATAAGCTCTTTATCCCTTTCACCTTTCCCACTAAATGAGTCTTTGGTCATTTTTCCTTGTAGACACGCATTACATACACCAAGTGGTTTTAGTTCGAAAGAATCTAAATACCCATCTTGATGTAATTTTGTCAAACGTTTCTCATTGACATGACCTAGCTGGTGATGCTAAAGTTGGGTGTGGTATGAGTCATATGAGATATCTTTGTCATTGATTTCCATTACTTGGTTTGTGTAGTCTAACACATAAAGTCTATTATATAAATGTGCCCTACCAAAACAAATGATATCTTTATAAAAGTAGAAACAGCCACTTTCAAACATGAAGATAAATCCATCAGTATCTAATCTAGATAGTGAAATAATATTTTTGGTTATAGATGGTACATAATAACATCTTTTTAATACCAAGACCATCCCAGTAGGAAATGTGAGGTGGTAGTCTCCGACAGCAACAACAGTGAGTCTTACTCCATTGGCTGCTCGCAGATCCACCTCATCTCGATTAATCTTTCAAAATCTACTTGGTTCCTATATTTCGATACATATGTGAGAACCACAAGCAGTATCTAATACCCAATTAGTAGAAACATCTAGATTGCATTCGATAATAAACGCACCTGAAGCTTTACCTTTCTTCCTTGGCGGGGTGCAGTTTTTCTTCCAGTGGCCCTTCTTGCCAAATGCGAAACAAACAACCTCATGTTCTCTTGCCTCCCCTTTGATCTTTCTTTTCTTGGAAGGCCTTAAAGAAGCTTTAGGCTTAAAGCTCTTTGAATTCCCTTCCCTTTTATTCACCATAAGGACAAAAGGATTTTCACACTTCATATCATTGTCCACTTGGCGAATAAGGACAAGAAGATCAGATAAAGTCTACTCAATGTTGTTCATGTTGAAATTTACAACAAATTTTGAGAATATCTGGGGGAATGAAGAAAGAATGAGAGTGGTGCCCAGTTCTTTGGGGAGTTTAACCCTAGAATATCCAAGCGCTCAATGTATCCAATGAGCATGACTACATGAGGCCTAGTTTGGGAACTCTATCAAAGCTCGCTCTGAAACAGAGCCTTGGAGATCTCAAACCTTTCATGTCTTACTATCTCCTGGTATAGACCATGGAGGTTCTCGAGAATGCTATAAGCATCCATGTCTTCATGAGACTTCATGAGCTCACTTGACATTGATGATAGCATCAAACATTGAACGTTGAGTGTGTCGCTCAAATGTTGATCATAGGTCAGAAAATCTTCATCACTCGCCGCTTGGGCAGGCGAATCAGGAAGTGAGGATTCCATCACAAAAAACATTCATTCACAGTGTAGGATAATCCAAAGGCACATAAACCATTCCTGAAAGTTACTGCATGTGAGGATATTGTCTTTATCCAGAATTGATCGCAGAGAAAATGTGGTTGACGAGTTTGTCATATTGATTCTAAAAGATTAAAGAGCAGATTTATCAGTACTTTCTTGATTACATTTTATTAGAAATAATAAAAAATTTATTAAGTCTCCCACTATTTTATCAAGTCCCAATGACCCACACCATTGAACTCGGAATGTCCAGTTGCTTTGACATTCTAGTGGCAAGAATCCATATTCCCCTTCACATAACCCCAACAAGGGTTGGTCAAGCTATTAGAAGGTATTTAGGTAGGCAGGTCTTTGCCAATTGTGAGATTACAGTTCCTTGATATGTTGAGTGGACTCCCATATCATAAAATCCTAACTTGAATTTCCTCAAAACATGCCTCCAATATTACACCAAGTCTTTCAAGGGTTACTCCTCTTGATGTAATATGGTTAAGTAAACCTGAAACCTTTCATAAGGGTTTCCTTTATAAAATTATGTTTCCCAACAAGGGTTGGTCAAACACACTGTTTAATTAAGTCATTCCCTTAATCAAGTAATGGATGTCTTGGTCTGAATTAATATTTTTTTGAGGGATTTTATTCATTATGTGTATTTTTGCATTATCACATGCTTGTTAATATTAAGTGATTATTGCTTAAGTGATTAACCATGTTATGATAATGTGTATTCATAGTCCAGTTTTTATTTTATTCCATCTTTTAATTCTTTTTTATTTCATTAATTATGTGATCGCAACAACACATACATAATAAATAAAAGATGCAATCAGACAGAAATAAAATAAGATGGCATGATCATGAGCTTCTATTGGTTTTCTTATCTAGCGGTTTTGAAAAGCTAAACCTGACCTAGAGAAAAACACCTTGAACCTGATGGTTCGTGTTTTGAAGCTCCCACCGGTCCACCATTGTATCTTCTCCTGTTGGTTTCACCTCAACTTCAGATTTTGAACGGTCTCCTTTGTCTTGGGAGATCCTTCATTACAGAGGGTTTACATTATAGAAAACATGGGCACACATGCCATACATATTATTAGAATAAGGCTTACAGGCCAACGAATTTAAAATAAATTTAAATGAAACCATACACACACAAAGGGTCTTTGGTATAGCTCATTGTCATCCATAGCATGCAATGAAATTTAAGAATATTTAGAATTGAAATTCTGTTAATCGTTCTTTCATTTAATATAAGCCATGCTTGAATTCAATTAATTATGATATTATAATTAATCAATTCTTTCTCTTAAATTCCTTTCTGAATGTCCTTGATATTCTTCTCATGCATATTCTTTGTACGGGTCTTTGTACTTTGGAGTAAACTTGGTGAAATTCAATTTTTGGAAAGTACACGACATGTAGGTTATGTTTAGACGACTTGTATTTTTTTTCACCCTTTTTTCAAATCACAAGCTGGGGGATTTGGTGTGTTTTCTATATGTTGGAAAATTTGGATTACACGACATGTAGATTGATCATACATGGTGTGTACTTCCTTGTTACATGGTTACCCACATGGATATCCCGTGTACGCGGTACATGGATTATCCTTGTAAACGGTTTCACCTGGGCCAGATCGGACTACACGATGTGTTTATCCAACATACACGCCATCTATTATGGTTTCCACACATCGTTCAGTTCTGGTAAACATGATGTAATAAATACTAAGTCATGCTCAATTCACATGGTGTGGTTTTGTGGACCAGTACCAGTTTTTTGAACCTAAGTACATGGTGTGTAGTTTTCACTGCACACTGTGTCTTCTCGTGTTAGATAGACAGAAATATTGGCTCCTCCAAATGAGTTCCTCGTTTTTATTTTAATAAAAATTAAAATTAAAAGTTCATTTCTGTGATGTGAATCGAGAAATAAAGGAGGAATAACAGATCTCATTCATTCAATTTTATATAACAATTTATCTTGAATTGAATTAAATATAAATACATAAATTTTCAACATAAATTAAATAATTATAATCAAAGTTGTAACCTCACTCTGATACGATTTGAAGGTTGTGGGAACATCAGAAGCTTGTGGGTGGATTTTTCCACATGGATTTTTGTCATTAGAAATGATCAATCTGGGATCAATACAACGATAAATGCCAGTCTCCACGGATCGAATCACAGAAATAGACAAAGAAGAAGGATAGTCCCAGAACTACAAATGAGGATCATCACAGGTTGATTATAATTAATTTAATTAATTGAAAAGAAGTACCTTTTTGGGTGTTCTTTCTTCAGTGATATTTTTTATCACGGTTCTATGTGATTCATCATTATGTTGCAAAATCCAGGTGTATAATTCCTCTAGCGGTGATCCACATGTGCACCATGTATCTCTGGACGTCACCGAAGGATTATCCAGGTGCTAGAGCGGAGAAACCTTTGCTTGTGTTGTCCTCCTTATATCATCTTGATCTGATGGAGGAGGATCTCTCTCGGTCTTGAGAGGGTTCTTGGAGGAAGGAATTCTCTCGGCCTTGAGGGAATTCTCCAGAATTGTTGTGCACAACAATTGGGGAAAAGTGTTGGGGTTGTGAGGATATTTATAATCGATTTTGAGGTTATAGAGTTATGAAAATAAATAAACACGTTACGTGTTTTATTAATTTTATTAACTCTTATTGAAAACCCCCATGTCGAATAAATAATTCCTTGACATGCGCCCATGCTGATTATAATAAATATCATTTAATAACACAATATTATATCCTCAAAATCTCAACTGGAAAACTACACAGTTTGTAATCATTAATACACGGCATGTACTTGTTTTTCATAAAAAACAACACAGCTTGTAATCATTAATACATGACATGGACTTGTTTTTCATTTCTTTTCCAAAATGAAAACTACATGGTGTGTAATCATTAATACATGGAGTGTACTTTTTTTCAAATTATTCTTCCTCCAACATTAAAATTATTTAGGCTTCCTTGAATAATTACTAAACCATGTACAGGAATAATATTTATTCTACTTGAGATACTTGGATACACTTCGTTTGTGACCCTCTAGGCGTCTTTCTCTTTTTCATTAAGTGGGATTGCATAAAGTCCAAGATTACTGTCTAGAAATGGGTCAAGGCACCCAAGAGAAATAATTTGATGTCGCATTGACGTGTCACCTCATACGAATAGTTTCCCTATAATTTAATCCCTTTGTCTCAATATCTCATCATTTAGGTTTCATGGCAGCGTCATAAACCTATATTCTTGATCTTTCATTCATTGAATTATAGAAATAAACTCGTAGTTACACCATGGCCATAGAATTATCACGACAGTTCTATTTCAATAAAATGGCCCAAGATATCTACTTCCATAAATATTAAAGGTACAAATCCTTCCTCGACTTATCCATTAACCACATGTCATTCGTGACACACCCAATGTAACCTACTTCCGGCCAACTGTCTATGTGATGGTTTTCATCAGAAAATCAAAGTACGCGAGTCATGAAATGAGTTAATGATAATATTCCATTCAAATGACCATTACACATGCTCACAGATAGCAATATCTGATGATACAAAGTCATGAAAATTTAATACTGACAGGTCTGTTCTCATAATCTCCTATCTTTGAGATTACCAAGTGCGAACTCCATGAGAGAGAGTCTCGTCTTCTTAAGAGTACTCACACATGAAGGTATGTATACTATGTGTCCTATCATAGTATGTAATCCAACTGTAGAACTTTATTTAAGAATATTTTTACACAATTTCAAGGTTCTCATCATAGAGGGGATCTTCCATGACCTTATTAATGCAACAAATATTCCAGGAAATTATTATATTATAGTCATGCAAAAAAATTAACAATATAGAATTAGTGTACATTCATGTAATCAAAGTACAAATAGTTGGTTGTCAGGACACCAACTCTAACAAACTCTCACTTGGACTAGAGCCAACTGCCTATGACTTTTAGTCCGCTAGACCTCACATGATGATCATGTTTCTGCGGAGTTATGGTTTTAGTCAAGGGATCCACCACATTGTCTTCCATGGAAATACTTCTCATGCCAACTTCACCTCTTTGAGAAAAATCCCTCAAGAGATGATACTTTCAAAGTATGTGCGTTGTCCACTTATGTGACCTTGGATCTTTTTCACATGCCACCACTGAAGTATTATCACAGTAGAGTGTGACAGGATCTTTACTACTAAGTACTACATACTGATCTTGGAAAAATCTTTTCATCCATACTGATTCTTTAGCTGCCTCAGAAGCTTCGATATACTCAGACTCTGCTGTAGAATCTGCCACCACACATTGTTTTGAGCTCTTCCAGCTCACTGCACATCCATTCAAACTGAAGATGTTTTTAGTCTGTGACTTCATGTCATCTAGATCAGTCTGTAAACTTGTATCTACATGCCCTCTGATGACTAGTTCCTCATATCCTCTATAAACTAGGAACATATCCTTAGTACGCCTCAAATACATAAGGATAGTCTTGACTACCATCTAATGGTGGTCTCCTAGATCATCTTGATATCGTCCTACCACACTTAATGTGTAAGAAACATCTAGCCTTATACATAGTATAACATACATGACTGACCCAATCACGGATGCGTAAGGGATAATTTCCATTTTCTTTCTTTCCTCATGTGTTTGAGGACACATTTTCTTGGAAAGATGAATGCCATATGACACATTCAACAATCCCCTCTTGGACTGTTCCATACTGAATCTCTTCAGTATCTTATCAATGTATGTACTCTGACTCAGGCCCAGCATTATCTTGGATTTACTAGGATGGATCTTGATCCCAAGAATATATGCTGCCTCTCCCAAGTCTTTCATAGCGAAGAATTTATACAACCATGCCTTAACATACTATAAGACCGGTACTTCGTTTCCAATTAGTAATATTTCACCAATATATAATATTAGGAAAATGACTGCACTTCCACTGAACCTTTTATGGACATAAGGATCACATTCGTTCTTAACAAAGAAAAATTTCATTACGGCTTCATAAAAACGAATGTTCCATGACCTTGATGTTTGTTTTAATTCATAAATGGATTTCTTCAACTTTCATGCCTTGTTGGAATCCTTTGGAGTCACAAAAACTTCAGGTTGTGTCATGTAGACATCTTCCTAGAGGTTCCTATTAAGGAATGCTATTTTGACATCCATTTTGAAAATTTCATAGTCATGGTAAGAGGTAATGTCCAATAGTATTCTGATGGATTTCAGTATTGCAACCAGTGAAAAGGTTTCATCAAAGTCAATTCCTTGAAGCTGTCTAAACCCTTTTGCCACCAGTCGTTCATTATAGGTGGTGACTTGTCCCTCCATGTCCAATTTCTTCTTGAATAACCATTTATTACTAATAGGATTTACATTAACTGGAGGATCTACCAAAATCTAGACTTGGTTTTGGTACATGGAATCCATTTCAGAATTCATGGCCTCTTGCCACTTGGTAATGTATGTGCCTTCAACTGCTTCCTTGTAGGTAAGAGGATCATCATTTTCAACCAATAATGAGTCACCATCCTCGGAGACAAGAAAACCATATCATTCTGGTTCTCTTACCTCTCTCATGCTCCTATGCAATTCTTGTTTCTCTAGAACAGATTGTTCTTCCATGGGGCTTTTAGGAATCTGTTCTTGTACCAACTCTTGTGTATCTTGATCCTCAACTTCATTGATGTCTATCTTGCTCCCACTATCTCTTTTGAAGATGTGATCCCTCTCAAGGAATATGGAGTGTCTTGACACTACAACCTTTATATATATGAGGGGTTGTATAGGCAATATCCCCTTATTTCCTTAGGATATCCTATAAAGGTACACTTTATAACTAGGGGTGCATGTTTGCTACCTGAAGAGGCCTTAACTAATGCTTTGCTACCCCACAAATGTAAATTTGATAACATGGATTTGCGTCCACTCCATAACTCATATGGAATACCATTTATCAATTTAGTTTGTACTTGGTTTAGTATGTGTGCTTCCCGTAAGAAATCAATGATGTCCTGATTAAGATATTCTCCTCCTCTATCTGAGTGGAGTTTCTTAATCTTCTTACCAAGCTGGTTCTCAACTTCACTCTTGTATTATTTGAACTGATCAAAAGAACCTAACTTATAAATCATTAAGTAAATATATCCATATATACTAAAATCATCAGTAAAAGTTATGAAGTACGAGAACCCACCCCTTGCTTCAAATGGAAATGGTCTACACACATCTGTGTGAACTAATTCTAGAAGCTCTTCAGCCCTTTCACCTTTCCCACTAAATGGGGATTTGGACATTTTACCTTGTAGACCCGCATGACATACACCAAGTGGTTTTAGTTTGAATGAATCTAAATACCCATCTTGTTGTAATTTTCTCAAACGTTTCTCAATGACATGACCTAGCTGGTGATGCCAATGTTGGGTGTGGTATAAGTCATGTGAATTAACTTTGTCATCGATTTACATTACTTGTTTTGTGTAGTCTAACACATAAAGAACATTATATAAATGTGTCCTACCAAAACAAATGTTATCTTTATAAAAGTAGCAACATCCACTCCCAAAATTTATGGTGAATCCATCAGTATCTAATTTGGATACTGAAATAATGTTTTTGGTTACAGAGGGTACATAATAACATTCTTTTAATATCAAGGCCATCCCAATAGGCAATGCGATGTGGTAGTCTCTGACATCTACAACATCGAGTCTAGCTCTGTTGGCTGCTCGCAGATCCACCTCACCTCGATAAATATTTTGGAATCTACTTGGTTCCTATATTTGGATACAGATGTGAGCACCACAAGAAGTATCTAATTTGAAATTAGTAGAAATAGATAGATTTCATTCGAAAACAAAATGCACCTGAAGCTTCCCCTTTCTTCCTTGGTTGGGTGTAGTTTTTCTTCTAGTGTCCCTTCTTGCCACATGCAAAACAAACAACCTCCTATTCTCTTGCCTCCCCTTTGATCTTACTTTTCATGGAATTTATTGAAGAAGCTTTGGGATTAAAGCCCTTCACCTTCCCTTTCCTTTTATTCACGATAAGGACAGAAGGCCTTTCACGCTTAATATCGTTGTCCACTTGGAGAAAAAGGACAAGGAGATCAGATAGAGACTTCTCAATGTTGTTCATGTTGAAATTTACAACAATGTTTGAGAAGCTCTAGGGGAGTGTTGCAAGAATGAGATCGGTACCCAGTTCTTCGGGGAGATTAAACTCTAGAACATCCAAGTGCTCAATGTATCCAATGAGCTTGACTACATGAGGCCCAGTTGGGTCACCCCCTCTAAGCTTACTTTGAAACATAGCCTTGGAGATCTGAAACCTTTCATGTCTTTCTCTCTCCTGGTATAGACCACAGAGGTTCTCAAGCATGCTATAGGCATCCATGTCTTCATGAGACTTCACAAGCTCACTTGACATTGATGATAGGATCAAAAATTGAACATTGAGTGAATCACTTAAATGTTGATCATAGACCAAGAAATCATCATCACTCGCACCTTGGGTAGGCAAATCAGGATGTGAGGACTCCAGCACGTAAAATTTTCGTTCATGGCGTAGGATAACCTGAAGGTGCCTAAACCATTTCTAAAAGTTACTACCGGTGAAGATATTGTTTTTATTGATAATTGATCATAGAGAAAATGTGGTTGATGAGATTTTCATATTAATTCTACAAGTTAAAATAGCAGATTTATCAATACATTCTTGATTACATTTTTTGATAAATAAAAAATAATTTATTAAGTCTCCCACTATTTATCAAGTCCCAATGGCCTTCACCATTGAACTCAGAATGTCTAGTTTCTTTGACATTCTAGTGACAAGGATCCATATTCCCCTTCTCATAACCCCAAGAAGGGTTGGTCAAGCTATTAGATGGTATTTAGGTAGGCATTTCTTTGCCAACTGTGAGATTACAGTTCCTTGATCTGTTGAGTGGACTCCCCAATCCTGAAATCTTGACTTAGATTTCCGAAACACTTACCTCCAATATTACACCAAGTCTATCAAAGAATAATCACTGGGTGTAATATGGTTAAGTCAACCTGAAACCTTTCATAAGGGATTCCTTTATAAAAATAAGTGTCTCAACAAGGGTTGGTCAAACACATAGATTTATTGAGTCTTTCCCTAAATCAAGTAATGGAAGGCTTGGTATGACTTAATATGGGTTTTGAGGGATTTTATTATTTATGTGTAGTTTTGCATTATCACATGCTTGTTAATATTAAGTGATTCTTGCTTAAGCAATTTACCATGTTCTGATAACGTTTACGCATAGTACAGTTTTTATTTTATTCCATATTTTCATGCTTGTTTATTTCATTAATTATAGGATCCCGACAGCACATACATAATAAATAAACCATGAAATTAGACAGAAATAAAATAAGATGGCATGATCATGAGCTTTTATTGGAGTTCTTATCTAGCGGTTTTGATATGCTAACCCTGACCTTGGGAAAAACACCTTGAACCTGATGGTTCGTGTGTTTCAGCTCCCACTTGTCCCCCTTTGTATCTTCTTGTGTTGGTTTCACCTCGGATTCAGATTTTGAACCGTCTCATATGTCTTGGGAGATCCTCTATTACATATGGTTTATATTAAAGAAACCATGGGCATGCATGCCCTACATATTATTGGAAGAAGGCTCGTAGGCCAATGAATTTAAATTAAATTTAAATGAAACCATACACACACAAAGGGTCTTTGGTCTAGATCATGATCATCCATAACATGCAACGATATTTACGCATATTTAGAATTCAAATTCTTTTAATCCTTATTTTATTTAAGATAATTAATACATGAATTCAATTAATTATGATCTTATAATTAATCAATCCTTTATCTTAAATTAGTTTCTGGAAGTCCATGAGAATCTTCTCATCCATATTCCTTGTACGGGTCTTTGTACCTTGGACGAATCTTGGTGAAATTCCATTTCTGGAATGTACACGGTGTGTTGGTCATGTTTACATGGCGTGTATTTGTTTTCACCATTTATCTAAAGTACACGCCGATGGATTTGGCGTGTTTTCTGTACTTTGGAAGTTTTGGAGTATACGACGTGTAGATTGATCTAAAATGGCGTGTACTTCCTTGTTATGCAGTTACCGGCCTGGAAATCCCATGTATGCGGTACATGGCTTATCCTTGTACACAGTTTCACCTAGGCCGGATCGGACTACACGGCGTGTTGATCTAACATACACGGCATGTATTCCGATTTCCACGCACCGTTCAGTTCTGGTCATCATTGTGTAATAAATACTTAGGCATGCTCAATTCATATGGCGTGGTTTGGCAGACCAGTGTCGGTTCGTTGAACCTGTGTACACGACCTGTAGTTTTCACCACACGTCGTGTATTCTCATGTTGTACAGACAAAAATATCAGCTCCTATAGAAGAGTTCCTCGTTTTTATTTCAATTAAAAGGTCTTTTTTATGATGTTAATCAAGAAACGAAGGGGGAAGAATAGATCTCATTCATTCAGTTTTATAGAACAATTTATCTTGAATTTAATCAAATATAAATGCGTAAATTATCTATGAAAATTAAATAATTATAATCAACATTGTAACCTCGCTCGGATACCATTTGATGGTTTCGGGCGCAGTGGAAGCTTGTGGGTGGATTAGCCCACTTGGATTTTTTTTCATTAGAAATGATCAAACCGGGATCAATATGACGATAAAAGCCAGTCTCCACGGATCAAATCACAGAAATAGACAAAGAAGAAGGATATCCCCAGAACAAAAAATGAGGATTGTCATAGGTTGATTATAATTAATTTAATTAATTGAAAATAAGTACCTATTTAGGTGTTATTTCTTCATTGATATTCTTGATCATGTTCTGATGTGATTCTTCATTGCGTCGTAGAAGCCAAGTGTAGACTTCCTCTAGCGGTGATCCACACGTGCACCACGTATCTATGGACATCACCAAAGGACTCTACAGGTGCTAGAGTGGAGAAACCTTTACTTGCGTTGTCAACCTTAGATCATCTTGATCCGATGGAGGAGGATCTCTCTCAGTCTTGAGAGTGTTCTTGGAAAAAGGAGTTCTCTCAGCCTTGAGGGAATTCTCCAAAATTGTTGTGCATAATGATTGTGGAAAAGTGTTGGGGTTGTGAGGATATTTATTATCGGTTTTGAGGTTATATAGTTATGATAATAAATAAGAGCATTATGTTTTTTATTTCTTTCATTAACTCTTATTGAAAACACCCCATGTTGAATAATTAATTTATTGACATGCGCCCACGCTGATTATAATAAATATCATTTAATAAAGCAATATTATATCCCCAAAATCCCGTCTGAAAAAACTACATGGCGTGTAATCATTAATACATGGCATGTACTTGTTTTTCAAAAAAACTCCATGGCATGTAATCATTAATACACGACATGTACTTGTTTTTCATTTCTTTTCCAAAATGAAAACTACACGGCGAGTAATCATTAATACATGGTGTGTACATGTTTTCAAATTATTCTTCCTCCAACATTAAAATGATTTAGGATTCCTTGAATAATTATTAAACCATGTACATGAATAATCTTTATTCTACTTGAGATACTTGGATACACTTAGTGTATGACCTTGTAGGCCTCTTTCTCGTTGGCATTAGCCGGGCTTGCCAAAAATCCAAGATTACTATCTAGCAATGGGTCAAGGAACCCAAGATAAAGAAGTTGACGCTGCATTAACATGTCACCTCATACAAATTATTATCGTGTAATTTAATCCCTTTGTATTAATATCTCATCAATCAGGTTTCATGGTAGTGTCATAAACCTATATGCTTAATCTGTCATTCTTTGACTTCCAGAAACAAACTCGTCGTTAAACCATTGCCATGGAATTTGCATGACAGTTCAATTTCAATCAAAGGGCCCAAGATATCTACTTCCATAAATATGGAAGTGAAAAATCCTTCCTCGACTTATCCATTAACCACATGCCATTCATGATTCACCCAATGTACCCTACTTCCCGCCAACTGTCTACGTGGCGATTTCTATTAGCAAATCTAAGTGCGCGAGTCATGAAATTAGTTAATGATAATCTTCCAGTTTAAGGACCATTAAACACACTAACAGATAGAAATATCTGATGACACCTAGACATGCAGAATTACTACTGGTGGTTCTGTTCTCATAATCGCCTATCTTGGGGATTACCAAGTGCGAACTCCATGAGAGAGGGTCTCGTCTTCTTACGATTACTTGCAAATGATGGTCTCTATATTATGTGTCCTATAATAGTATATCATACAACCATAGAACTTTATTTAAGAATATTTTTATAGAATTTCAAGGTTCTCATCATAGCGGGGATCTTCCAAGACCTTTTTAATGCAACAAATATTCCAGGACATTATTATATTATAGTCATGCAGAACAATGAACAATATATAATAAGTGTGCATTCATGTAATGAAAGTACAAAGAGTTGGTTCTCAAGACACCAACTCTAGCATATAATGGATATATAAAATTAAGAAGAAATTATAATGATTATTTATAATTAATATACCATCCAATTCCATACCATTTATCCATCAGTGGAATGATTCTATCGCTCATGCGTACGTACGACCTACTGTCTTCACGATGTGGTGAGAATTATTATTCCCATTAACCATACATGAATTATTATAAAATTTATAATATTAATAAATTTAATATTATGAACTTAATATCATTCTATATATGAATAAAATATATCATTCCCATAAGAATAACGACATATATAACAAAACATACATAGGAAAATGAAGTACTTAACACCCAAAACAGTGGTAATACTAAAATATTATTGACAAAATGATATACAAGGATCATATATGATATCATAAATATAGATATGATCCTGGTATAATTTAATAACATGATTTAACCATTTTATAGAAGGATAAAACACCCTCAAATAAAAGAATGTACATGGTAACAATTAATTTCGCATTCTTTTTATTTTCTGGGATTGCTTTTACGTAATAATTTTCTAGAACATATTTATCATTCATGTCCATATTTCATCAAAACAAAAATCAAAAATTTATTACTATTATTTAAAAAATTTTAAAGACAGTTTTACCCATGTTATATTTTATAAAAATTAATCTTTTTTCATTTTCCTTATGAGGTACTTTGTTTGACATTTTTGAGAAAGTACGAGAAGAATGTTTTTCAACTTATACGACATGAGCGACATTTTCCACAGTCATGAAGCCTTAAAATTTTTAATTTTACTTTATTAGATTATAGGATTATTTTCAATGAAAATATATTCATTTTAAATTTCATGGGATTTTAAACAATTAATTTTAATGAAACAGGTATTTCTCTAAAGAAGTTTCTAATGATTTTATAATTAACATTTTCATCTATGTCAACATCCATTATTGTACCTTATATTTAATTGATATTGATTTATTATGACAAAAATATTCCATATTGTATTGAAGGTTTTAGGATATGTTTAACTATGGATGTTTTATTTTTATACCAATAATGGTTTATAGTTAAATTATTAACATTTTGTATGCTAGTTTTAATATGAATGTTTATGTTATGTTTCACATTTTTCAAATGATGAATGCATTAGACTTAGTAGGTGAGGGGTGGGGCCCTAACTAGCCCCTATATGCATTGATAGGTCTCATGAGAAAAACTAGTTTCTATTTTTACACATTTATGTATGGTCATGGACTGACACATTCCTAGTATGTTTATGATGTATGACATTATGCATTCCCTCATTATGAGATTAGTTATTGATATTACATGTGATTATTCAACTAGTGTAATATTCATGTGAATGTTTAAATGGGATTATTTGGTTTATTATTTATATATTATGTTGAAGATTATGTTTAAAATGTTTTTTTAGTTTTATATCTTGCCTTAAAATTTTATGCTTATTTTTGACAGCTTCTGCTAGATTTTTATCCTTACTGAGCATCTGAGCTCACCTCATTCTCGCATTTCATTTTTCCCCAGGATATGAAGAAGTATATTATGACTCACCTTTAGGGATATTCTAAGGGGTATAAGTGTTTTAAAATGAGATACTGTGTTTTTTTTCATTTAATGATGTAATGTAAAACTTTTGATTGTATGTTGTTTTTTCAAGGATACTAAATTGATCAGCCCTTCAGGATTTCATTTCTTGTGATCATGCTAATGTAATAAAATAATGCAACAAATTTAGGCATATGGGGTCTGGGCATTAAATCATTTAGGCCCAAGGTACTAGAATATTGGGAAGGATGATAAGATCCCTCTCATACAATGAGAGATTTAGGCGCAACCAATCAATAACTTTGGAAGTGGGACATCATCGGTCTAACACTCCTATGATCTTTGTAAAACATATTAAATGAAGATCAAATGGTTATAGAGGGTTATATTGTGAATGATACAAATGTTTGTAGTATTTCTTCATTTCTAGTTCGACGTGGTTTCATATTTCTTGCATGGAGATTTTTTCCAAGAGATTAAATTGCTTCTGTTGTATCTAATAATTATTATTAGACCGTAAAGAATCACTTTATTCATGTCATCCCATTTTTTTGGTTTTAATGCTGAAGAAAGAGTGTGAGTCACAATGATACATGAATTAAGTTGTGTCGTAGACATGAATGCTACTAGATGTAGTGATGTGATTTTGATTTTTCAAAGATTTGAAGAGGTTGTTTTAGGTGTGCTACATGGGTTCATATCATGGTGCATACAAAAATAATGCATGCATGAGAAATTTCATTATAGTGACAGTTTGCTTCATGTCATGACCAATATATCAATACTAAGATATTAACATTGTGAATCTATCTCCCTACATGTTTTTGATATATACTTTATGGGAGATTGAAGTATATTTCCGTAAGGGTTTTATTACATATCTAAGGATATTGAGTTCAAGGAAAAGTGAGAAATAGTAATAAATAGGAATAAATAGTAATAATTAGTAATAATTAGTAATAAATAGTAATAATTATTAATAATTAGTAATAAATAGTTATAATTAGTAATAAATAGTAATAATTAGTAATAAATACTAATAATTTATAATAAATAGTAATAATTAGGAATAATTAGTAATAATTAGGAATAAATACAAATAAATACGAATAAATACGAATAAATTCGAATAAATACCAATAAATATGAATAAATACGAATAAATACGAATAGATACGAATAAATATGAATAAATACTAATAAATACAAATAAATAGCAACAAATAGAAATAAATAGCAATAAATAGGAATAAATAGAAGTAATTAGTAATAATTAGTAATAATTAGCAATAATTAGCAATAATTAGGAATAAATTCTAATAAATAGTAATAAATAGTAATAAATAAAAAGAAATAGTAAGAAATAGTAAGAAATAGTAATAATTAGTAATAAATAGTAATAATTAGTAATAATTAGTAATAATTAGTAATAATTAGTAATAATAAGTAATAATTAGTAAAAATTAGTAATAATTAGTAATAAATTGTAATAAATAGTAATAAATATTAATAAATAGTAATAAATAGTAATAAATCATAATAAATAGTCATAAATAGTAAAAAATAGTAAAATAGTAATGACTAGTAATAATTAGTAATAATTAGTAATAATTAGCAATAAATAATAGTAAATAGTAACAAATGGAAATAAATAGTAATAATTAGTAATAATTAGTAATTAGCAGTAATTAACAGTAATTAGGAATAATTAATTTGCAATAATGAGGAATAAATAGAAATAAATAGGAATAAATAGAAATAAATAGTAATAAATAGCAATAATTAGTAATAATTAGCAATAATTAACAATAATTAGTAATAAATAGTAATACATAGCAATAATGAGCAATAATTAGAAATAATTAGTAATAATTAGCAATAATTAGCAATACTTAGGAAGAATTAGCAATAATTCGGAATAATTAGCAATTATTAGGAATAATTAGCAATAATTAGCAACAATTAGGAATAATTAGCAATAATTTGCAATAATTAGAAATAATTAGAAATAATTAGAAATAATTAGCAATAATTAGAAATAATTAGCAATAATTAGCAATAATTAGGAATAAATCAGAATAAATAGCAGTAAATAGTAGTAAATAGTAGTAAATAATAGTGAATAACAGTAAATAGCAGTAAATAGCAGCAAATAGCAGTAAATAGCAGTAAATAGCAGTGAATAGCACTAAATATAATTAATTAGGACTAAATAGAATTAATTATGACTAAATAGCATTAATTAGGACTAAATATTATTAATTTAGACTAAGTAGAATTAATTAGCAATAATTAACAATAATTAGCAATAATTAGAAATAATTAAAAGTAATTAGGATTATTTAGGATTAAATAGAAATAATTAAGATTAATTAGAAATAATTATGATTAATTAAGAATAATTAAGATTAATTATGAATAATTAGAAATATCTAGGAATAATTATAAATAATTCGGAATAGTTAGGAATAAAATAAATTTTAATAAATTTTAATAAATTGAAATAACTTGTAATAACTTGAAATAAGGTGGCACAATTTCTAGTAGATTGGTGAGGCTCCTTTTTCTAGATGACTCTTATCCTTTCAACTCTCACCGACTCAAAAAATTATGAAAAGTATGCTTCTACGTATGCATATCCAATCTCATATGAACGAGTTTGAATATAAATTCATAGGACCACATTTTTTCTAATGTTTTCAGATAGTGAGAGTTGAAAGAAGACGACTAATTGACAAAATGGGGGCTCTTTTGTCCGAAGAATCATTTAATTGCATCTTTCTCACACAGAAATCACAATGAAGTATCTTGTCAGAGGTACTCTTTTACATTCTTGTCTGCACAAGAATGAATATGCATACCTCCGAGCAGATTATTCATTGTGATTTCAATGTGAGAAAGTTGAAAGTAAATGATCTGTCAGACAAAAGTGTAGTCTCCAATCCACTCGAAATTGTGTCTCCTGTAATTAAAAGAAATTATTATGAAGTAGTTATAATTATTTATCTTCTTTTTTCAGATAGTGTTTTTCTAATTTCAAATTATTCAAAAATTGTAAGGATTTTATATTTTGTAGAGAAATATGGAATAAGGAAGTCGACAATAGTCATTATTAGATCATCGTACTTGGATAAATCAGCACAGAAATCCGAATGGTTCTGGATTAAATCCTATATATAGTGAGGGTGTTGAAGCTTTCTTATAATTTTCATCATTAGAACCAGAATTTGTTTTAGAAGTCAGAATTAAGTTTCCTTGTAAAAAATGTTCACTGAGAACATTTGACACAGTTGAAGTGGTTGTAGGACATCTCTTGCGGTTTGGTTTTCAACCAGATTATGTTTTTTGGTATCAACATGGTGAACACAGTTTTAGAGAAGATAATAATAACTTAATTCTAGATCCATCATGACTTGAAAATTTAGTACATGATGTTGTAATTCCATCTATACAACAAACTGAAACTCAGGATGATATTGATTTAACTCCTGATTTGGTACCATCTGAATTTTATCAGTTGTTGAGGTCTGCTAAGGATGCATTATATCCTGTTTGCAAGATAAGAAAATTAGAAGTGGTTACAAAATTTATGGATATTAAATAAGATAATACAATTTCAGACAATTGTTTTGATCAGATATTTTCCTTGGTTAAAACACGGTTACCTGAAAGAAATGTGTTTCCTGAATATTACAATGAGAGCAAGAGGCTAGTTCGTAATCTGGGTCTTAGTTATCAGAAGATTCATGCATGTGAAAATGATTGCATCTTATATTCTGGTTAAAATGAGTCTTTGGATAGTTTTCCCACATATGGACAATCGAGGTATAAGGAATATCAATTGGGGAAGTCTAGATTAATTCCTATAAAATAGTTGAGATAATTCCCCCTTACACCCCTAGATTAATTCCTGTAAAATAGTTGAGATAATTCCCCCTTACACCCAGGTTTCATCATTTATTTATGTCTTAGAACACAACGTTAACGATGTCATGGAAAAAAACCAAGATTTCAACTAATTAAATATGGAATCATCTATCTGATGGTGATTAATGGAAACATTTTGACCGACTGCATCCGTCTTTTGGTGTATCAACCCAAAACGTGCAATTCGGTCTTTCTACTGACGGTTTCTGTCCGTTTTGTTCTTATGGTAGTCATTATTCATGTTGGCCTATCTTTATAACCCTATAAAATTTACCTCCATGATTTTTGATGAAGGATGTCTATATCTGTTTGACCTTATTAATCCCAGGACATCTGAAAAAGAATATTGATGTTTATTTGAAACCATTGACTGATGAGTAAAATTCATTGTGAAGTAATGGTGTTAGTACATATGATGTTACTATGAAACAAAATTTCATATTAAAAGATACATTGATGTGGAATATTAGTGACTTCTTAGAATATGGAACATTATCTAGATGCAATACAGATGGTCCAAAATAAAGGCCTTAATGTATTAAAGACAACAAAGCCTTTATGCTCATTAATGGGAAAAATGTTCTATTTTGACTGTCATTGAAGATTTCTTCCAACAGATCATCTTTTTAGGAGGAAAAAATATCATTTCAGAAAAGGAACAATTGAAAGGGATGAACCTCCAAAAATTATCTCAGGTACAGAGTTTAAATTAGTTGTATTTTCATTACTTCCTATCTCATTTGGACCAACAGTAAACCAATATAAAATTCATGGCTTTGAAAAAAAAACACAATTGTATAAAACATAGCATTTTTTGGGATCTTCCATATTGGTATTATTTTTTGGTCCGCCACATATTGGTTGTCATGCATATTGAAAATAACTGTTTTGATAATTTATTTCATACAATTTTGGATACACCAGGTAAGAACAAAGATAATGTAAGGGAACTATTAAATCTTGACCAAATTTACAGACGACCAGAACTTGAACTATTTCAAAATGTTAGACCGTAGAGGTTAATGAAGGAAAAAGAAGATTATACACTATCCAAAGAGATTCACTTATAATTTTGTCAGTAGATTAAAGATTTGAGACTTCCAGATTTCTATGCTTCCAATCTGGGAATATGTGTTAAGAATGGTCATATTACTAGATTAAAAAGTCATGATTGTCATGTTATAATATAAATACTCATGCCTATTGGATTTAGAGGGTTCTTTAATTATATTATTTGGGATTTGATAACTGACATATCATATTTTTTTAGAGACATTTGTACAGTGACAACGGTCTATGATGCACTAAGTAAACTTGGAGAAGATGTTGTAATTATATGTAAACTGGAAAAAATATTCTTGTTGGATTTCATTGACTAAATTTAATATATGATATTACATTTTCCAAATGAAGCTAAATGTGGAGGTTCGGTAAAGATTCAATGGATGTACCCATTTGAGAGATGCATACATAAATTGAAGAAAAAAGTATGTAAGAAAGCATTAGTTGAAGGCTCAATTGCTGAAGCTTATTTGAAAGAGGAAATTACTTTTTTTTGATCTCATTATTTTGAATCTTAATATCCCTCAAAACACATCCTCATGGGATTGAATGAAGGGAATGTTGATGATGAAATGGAAAATCAATTATACATTTTTAATCAGTCAGAGCTTGGATTCAGTGGAGTTTGTGAATAATGGATTTCAGATGATGAACATCACAGAGCTCATATATATGTTCTGCTCAACTGTGAAGAAATGAAAATATTTGTACTATGAGTGCTTCTATCACTCATTCTATAATTTATGTTATAGTAATTAAATTTTTTTATTTATAGGTTATATGATAATCATATCAAGAAACAGCTTCCAAAAATTACAGTAGCTGCTCTGGAAGAACGACGACACAAAATTTTTCTAAATGGTTTCAAAAACTAGTAACATAATTTATTTATGGTTTAACATATAAATTCAGTTTATTATTTATTATATGGATAATTTTTTAAAAAAATTTCAGGTGTCTCAAAATGCTGATAAAATTGATATGCGATTGTGTATATTGAGTAACCCACCATCCAAAATGGTTAAATCTTACAATGCATATGTGGTGAATGGTTTTAGATTTCATACAGGTGCATATGGGGTATCAAAAAAACAATGAATAGTGGGATTTTTCTTGAGAGGACCGCATCATAGAGAAGATGATGTTGACTTTTACAACATTCTAGATGAAATTATTGAACTGTGTTATCATGGAATAAATTACATAACAATGTTTAAATGTCGGTGGTTAGATATAGAGAGAGGCTTTCGTGTTCATCTGATTCATGGAATCGTCGATATTAAATATAAAAGTCTTCTTACAGTAAATGAACCACTTTAACTGTCTCAAAAGACACACCAAATATATTACGCAAAGTACTGTGCTACATCAAGAGACCTGAGTTATTGGTAGATCATAATAAAAATTAAATCTTGGGAAAATCAGTTTACTCAAACTGAATGTGGTTCTGATGAAGTACATGGAATTGAAATTTTTCAAGTGACTACTCAAAATCCTTCCTTTTCATAAAGATACATTAATATCGATGATGACACCCCACGATTAAGGGTATATGGTGACAATGATGTTAATGATGTCAGAAATGAATTTGAAATGGAAAGAGATGATGAAACTAAAACTCATATGGATATTGATGATGTGGATGATGAATATGAAGACATTGACATTGTCAGAAATGAAGATGATGATGAAGGTCTACATTAACACAGTTAAATACTGGTTGTAATCATAACTAATATATATCTATATGTAATAGTTATTTTCAAATATATACTAACAAAAATCATTTTTTTTTTCAGATGGACCCTGATCTATTTCGTGAGTTAGAGGAGGCTGAGCTACCTTTGGATGATGAGGATTCGGGATCATCTAACCCTTAGGCTACTGGCAGTTCAGGGGGTATGTGGAGGGGGAACGGTCTTGCGTGAGTGATGATTCTTGACCCCATCCTCGAGCAACACCCACATCTCGGTTTCCATCCACAAACATGAAGGTATGGTAAACTATGTATTTTAGTTATCTTTCATTAATTTATTTACATACTTATTGTTTTATTATTTGTTCATTTTTCAATGTTTTGTGCAAGTAGCTATTGGACAGGGGAGCACTATCTTGCACAATTATTTTTCTCTACCACTGATCAAATGGGAACAGATTCCCCTTGATGTGCAACTTGGAAATTTAAATCATTAGATGGTACGTAAATAAATTATATTTATTTAGAAATTTGTTTCCTTAATTAATTGATATTATAAATTATTTGTAGGGTTTATGGTATCCCATCAATGATAGCATGCCTGGCGCTATCCACAAGGCATGGGAAGTGTCTATGCATGAGAATTTATGTCAGTTTTTACACAATTTGAGAAAGACAACCATTTAGAAAGTAAAAGTGATAGTATTTGATGAGTCATGTAGAGCCCACCGTCCAGAGTACATTCTGTCTCACGTTTGGGATGGATTATGTTCACACTGGTTGAGTGGTGGATTTCAGAGGAGATCTTCATTTGTCCGGAAGAACTGGGGGAGATAGGAGGTGAAACATCGAGCTAGTATCCATAAATTTAGTACACTTAGATAAAATCAGGTAAGTATGTTTTTAAATATTTTTTTATAACATTACATATAAATAGTTTATTTTACACAATAGGAAAATGACCATTTCACGATGATTTTAACCGCTGCCATATGCTTCTACGGCAGTTTCAAAAAACTAACTCTAAATCATGTTTAATCATTCAATACATGGTAGTTCACTTTCTTTAGTGGCGGTTTATGGCAACCGTTACAATGGACACATTTTGTGGCGGTTCTCTTTCTTTTTGTGGCAGTTTTCCCATTGGAAATGTATTTTGTTTTTAGTGGCGGTGAATACCGCCACTAAAAAAATCATTTGCGATGGGAAAACCTCCTCTTAAACCAAGGCAAACACCACAAAATAATGAAGTAATGTGAAAACTTTGTAGAGGCGGTTAAACCCACCTCTAAAAAAACAGCAATTTTCACTGTGAAAACCGCCCCTAAAACAAAGATAAATGCCACAAAATAATAAAAGAATAAGAAAACTGTTCCATGGCGGTTAAAACAGCCACTAAGTTATTATTCGTAGCAGGGATTTTAACCATCACAGATAGAAAAATACCAAAATATAAGTGGCATTTTTAACAGCCGTAATAACTAGATTTCCAAAAAAAGAAATTTGATTCTGCAACCCCAGTATCAGTGCCTTGAAAAGAAAAACCCTTCCAATTTTACATGAACATACACCCCACATAAAAAAGAATACCAGAATGCAAAAATTATCATAAGAATCACATGGTAGATACTTGAATAATAGGTTTAGTATGTTTTGGGTACACAAAATTTATTCTAAGTATGGATATAGTGGTTTCACAATCAGGGATAACAGTTGATCTCGAGTATGTTGATATATTTGTGTATTTGTCATAGCCAAGAAATGTAATATATAGTTGATATTTTATTTGATTTTATTGGAATTAAAGGAGAATTATTTTGGAGATCTCTCACATAGCATTTCCAATGACCATAGTTACTAAGAATGTTTTCACGTTTCACTATACATACTAGTGTGAGGAAGTTTCGACAGTGTTGATGAAGTGGTTGTTTTCAACTCTAATCCTATGCATTACTGAGCCTAAAGTTGGACATGTAGTGAAATGTGACGGATCTGGTTCTGGATTAGGATATGTTATGATGTAGAGTGATAAATTAGTCACTTTGGTTTTCATCAGCTTTTAACCCACAAGATGAAATACTATAATCCTTTATTTTGGTTTTTAGTTGTGGTACATGCATTGAAATGATCATGACAGAACCTCTTGGGAGAGATATTTGTTGGGTACTTTGGAACCTAGAGTGAATATAAATTCTAGTAGTGTCAGATTTAATAGTTGAAGTGGGATGTTCACCAAGGGCCGACCTGTTTTACCTCATAGTTTTGGTAATTATAATAGTAGTTTATGAGTTAATAGTTGAGGTTGTGTATAATCTTTTATCCTCAGATCGACCAGTAGTCAAGAAGTATGATCCAAACCATATAGGACATGATCCATGATTTTATTATATATTTTAGCAACCAAATGCATCTTTTGGGGAGATACAAATTCTGGTAGTGTAATACATTCAAGTGTTCAACAGATATTTGTAAATTGTACTATTAATATACTGGAAAATCCCTCTACCTTAATAGGATCATGACACTCAAGTGTTCAATAGATATTTGGTGCATTCCAAACTTGAAAAATGAAGACATGTATGGTGTATACCACACTAGAAAAATTAAGACATAAAAGGAAGCATCATAAATCAAAAAAATACATAAAAGGAAACATGAGAAATCAAGAAAATGTTAGTTCATGAAAATGTTTAGTGGAAACTATGTGCCACACACGATACATATACAAACATACTGTTAGCATATTTTTCCAAAATATCAACAATACAATTAATCATGATCCGATGATGAACACAGATCATCAACCTCTCCACATCCATCTCTACTTCCTACTACCAAATGTAAGAACATTATATTGAAAATTAAATATTGTGGAATATTTATATTTAAACATAAACACAATAATAGTTTTCCACAAAATGATTTTTAATTTTTGTGATTTACCCGCTCACCTCCAGTCAATGCAATACCACCAGGCTCCATAACTAATTGTCCTAAAATCTGGCCAAGTAATCCTACAACGTCGTCTGTAGAGACCCCATATGAATCAAATGGGACAACTATCTTTTCTCCGATCATATTCCATACGTATGAAGTTTTCATATTTTTCTCCACACATTCATTGTTTCCATCTTTAATAAACAAACAGTTAGTATAAAAAAATTGCAATAAATTTATTCATATTAAAATTTGTACCTATAACATTCACCCTTTAGTATCCCCATGAAGAACTAGAAGTGGCGCACTGATCCCCCACTGCTGAGGCTCCTAAAGCAAGAGCTGATGACTGAGCTATTGAAGGGACACTCATAGAGGGTGTGAGAGATGGTGTAGGGGGAGATGGTACAGGGGGTAAGAGGATGGTGGATTAGATGCCGTAGAGAGGGAGACAGATGGAACGCTATCTATCGTAGTGGTTGATAAAACAGTATATCACTTCCTCATTGGCATTCCTATCAGTTAATAAAATAAAATTATGTTCAGAACATATATTTCAAAAACATTATGTCGAAAATAAATTAATAATGATAACAGGTGCACAGTACTGACAAAAAATATATATATAACAATGATAATTAATTACTGCACAAATTAAATAATTGTTTTCTAAATGAATGTATAACTATACATACAATAATTTTCTCCTTCAATCATGTCGGTTTCCTGGTCTATTACTTCATCCACTTCATTCATCCATGCTAGAAAAATATTTTCAATATCATGATGGAAAAATAATTCTGATTCTTGTTGTTGATGAGATTCAATGTCAGAGGTCAAATCTTCCACTTCCTCACCCATATCATACAAATCTATTTGTTTTACATGAGAAAATACACTCCACCCTTCATCCACAACATCATTCACATAATATACCATTTTTTATTGTGATGATAAGATATATGGATCATCCATTTCATGATCACCAACATCTATCAAGTGAGAGAAGTTCACAGAAGTAAATTTCAAGGAATCTTTTTTAACACCTATAATAATATAGGCTTAATTACATTTGAATAAAACAACTAAAAAATACCCGTGGTAGTTTAATTCAATATACTGGTCAGCTTTCCATAGTATCCCACTTCAGCAAATGTAAAAATACAACTATTATTTGTTTTCAAATCCTCTTCGCGATCGACTTTATGAAATCTAAATCCATTCGCGTTGTAAGCATCGTACTTTCTAACTTTTTTAAGAGGACCTCGAGAAATAAACTTCAAATATTCTGAAAACACTACTCAAGTATCAGTATTCATGATCTAACAAAATAAATATTCTTTATTATAATTACAAAATATATGTCTCAACCTAATATTCGTATTTATTGCAATATTTATGAACTTAAACGTTGTGAAAACCATTCTACAAGATCTTTATTAACAACCTTTGTTATATATTTCTCATTTCATGTTTAGAATCTCATTCTTCTCTTTGTTTATATCTTCAACTCTTCAATAAATGGATATGCAATTTCACTATTTAGCAGCACATATCTATCTACATGTAATATTTCCATTTCTGTCAGTGTAACATTTGAGTTCCTCCCAACTGATCGGCCAATAGAAGGAAATATTTTTGGTTTCCCCTGTATTTGAGATTGATTTGATGTGTCTTCAATATGTCCAACTTGATTAAATCTTTTCTCGATATTATCCAAGTATCTAGAACAAAAGGTGAGACACTACTCTTCCAAACAGCCTTCAGTAATAGAGCCTTTTGGTGGAGCTTTATTTTTCATGTATGATTTCAAATGGTCATGATATCTATGAAATAAAATAATCAAACATAATTATGAATTTAATTACGTGCCAAAAATTGTTTACATAACTAAAAAACATATAAACAAAGTACCTCTCAAATGGATACATCCATCGATAATGAACGAGGCCTCATAATTTATCTTCTTCAACAAAATGCACAGTTAAATGCACCGTGACAGTAAAAAACGATGGAAGAAAGATCATATCCATTGCATAAAGTGTCAACAAAAACCTTTCCTAAAGGTTTTCAAGCTAAAATGGATATAGAGATTTCTCACATAGTTGACTGAAAAATGTGAATAATTGGAGTACAACAGCATTATCTTTTTCAGGTAATAATGTACGTATTGCTAATGGTAGTAACTAATGTAACAAAATATGTGAATCGTGACTTTTCAATCCATGTAACTTATGATTCTTTAAGTCAAACACCTCAAGATGTTACTTGAATCCCATAAGATACTTTCACATGATTTAAAATTTGAAGGAATATATATTTATCCTTATTTTTCATTTTAAAAATTTTCAGAGCATACTTTTCATTCTCATCTGGCCAGAGATCACATTTTATGTTCATTACTTGTAAGTATTTCCATGAATTGAGATGATCCTTTTACTTCACATGCTCATTAAACAATGTGAAGATCAAATTGTCACATACATTCTTCTCAATATTCATCACATCAAGATTATGATACAACAAATTAAATTTCCAATACAGAAGTTTGAAGACTATAATTTTTTTCTTCCATTGTTGTGTTCCTATTTCACATGACGATGAACTTTGAACCCACTTCCCACTATCATTAAAATGATGAACCTTTCCAAATTCTATTTCAAAATTTCCAAGTGGTGTCAATATTTCAGACACAATTAACAACTTTGGATGTGGTCTACGATCAATGACACTGTTAAATTTTGAATTATTCAGCCGAAATCTATGAGATACATCGAGAAATATTCGATGAAAAAAGAAGCACCATTTTCTACTGTAAGGTATCTGTTTGGGCTCAAAATCAAATTTACAAATAGGACAAGCCAAACATGTGTAAGTGTTCCAACCAGATAAATTCTCAAGTCTTGGGAAGTCACTAATGGTCCACATTAAATAAACATGCATTTTGAATATTGTTTTAGAAGAAGCATAAAATGCCTCAATACAGTTTCTCCATAACTCTTATAATTCTTCAATTAAAGGATAAAAGTATACATCAATATCATTTATAGGAATTGTTTTCCAATAATAATCATCCAAATGATAAAATATGTTTATTTCATACACATCCACAGAGGCAGATTGCAAGGGATCAAAATAACTGCCCAAATGCTATAACTAGTAGTCAAATTCCCAAATGGGTTGAATCCATTGACATCCAATCCTATTAAAAAATTCCTAGGATCAGCTGAGAAATATGGATGTAATGAATCAAATTTCTTCCACGATTTTGAATCTCGTGGATGTCGCATTAACCTATCATTGTTATTATCTAAAGAATTCCACTTCATGTGTTCTGCGGTTTTTGATGACATGAATAATCTTTGTAATAGAGGCTTTAAAGTAAAGTAACGCAAAACCATTGTAGGTGTGTTCCTTTTCTTCTTCTTCATGGTAGTATGTTGATTCAGACTTCCAACATCATCCATTGATTTCCATCTAGATGAAGAACATTTTTTGAAACCCTATCTACTTGAATCCTTGCCAATAAAGTATATAATCATTGGGACACGCATGTATTTTTGTATAATTCAAACCAAGCCTGTTAACAAATTTTTTTATATCATAAAAAGTCTCAGTGATGTTTGCTTCAGGAAATACATCATGCAATAATTCCAATATCATGGACACTTCCTTATTTTTAATTCCTCATATACATTCGATATGGTATAACTTCAGCAGAAAAGAATGTTTTTAATATTTCAAACATCCACTATGAAAATATGGATTTCCATCATCAACTAAATCATGAAAAATATTTTCCTTAGTGAATTTTTCTCTTACATTAGTCTCCACATAATTAAGAGGAGGATCCAATAATATGTTACAATCTAGATCTGGTTGTCTTATAGTCTCAAAACATCACTTGTCACTTTACTATTTGTAGAACCCTTATCTGGTTGTTCTGATACGTTTTGATGTTTATGGTGGTGTATTTCATTTCCGAATGCAAGATTTATAAGGTTTTTCATTTCATTTTCCATTGTTGATGAAGATGGGAGCTCATTCTATGGATTGACATCAGTGTTCAGCCTTTCTGTAACATTCGATTTATCGTGCCAAATCCAACACAAATATTGACCAGAGAATTTCTTCAATATTAAATGTTCATAAAATTCATCTCTCTTCAACCATATTCTAAATTTACATTTAGGATATGGAAATTTTATCCCCCCTTCAACGGATAAATTGGTAATTTCAAAATCTAAAAACTCATATAAACCCTTAACATACTGAGGTTTGTTCCTCGGTAATGTGATCCAGCTTTTAACAATGTATATCACAATGTGCCTACACAATATTAAAAAAAATTAAAACACATAACTATTAATAAATAGGAAAATATATTCACACATACTAGTTGAAAAAATATATAAATATGTTAAATAAGGTTTTCCTATATAAATACATACGGTAAATAATGAACCCACCCACTAGAAAACCAAATTACGAAAATTAAAAATATCCATAAAATAATATAAAGATATCTTAAGTGCTAGGCCCAATTTTTAAATTGGAATTAACCATTTAGGTGATTTCCCCTTTACCCAATGACATTTCTTAGGTGGCTCGTAGAGCCAAATTCTATCCAATTGTAGCATGACTTAAAGCCTATTATAGATGACCCAAAATACTGTGGGTGTAAACCATGAATATCATACATATAAATCACAACACAACTAATTGTGAACACACCTCTAAATTTTGAGCTAGGTATGTGGCTTATTGATGCCTTAAGAGGATAACCGAGAGCTAATTCCGAGACACCCCACCTGGACAACCCCCTCATCCCTGGACATCCCACACCCCTCCCCCACCTGGACAACCCACCCCCACCCCCTTTGACATCCCACCCCCTAGAAAGCCCACACCCCTCTCCCACCTGGACAGCCCACCCCCACCCCCTGGACAACCCACCCCCTCCCTGGACAGCACACACCCCATCCCCCACACCCCTACAACCCCCTAAATCACTGGAAATACCACCCCCATCTAGACAACCCCCACCCCACCCCACCTGGATAACCCCCCCACCAACCTGGATATCCCACCCCGCTGCCAACCTGGATAGCCCCCACCCTGGCATGAACAACCCACCCTCCCTCCCTCCCTGGAAAGACCACACCCCTCCCCCACCTGAACAACCCACCCCACCCCTAGATATCCACCCATCCCGCCCTACATAGACAACCACCACCCCACCTAGATAGCCCACCCCCACCCCCAACCAGGACAGCCCCCACTCCCACCTGGACACCCCACCCTCCCCCTAGACATCCAAAACCCCACCCTTGGACTTCCACCCCCCAGGACAACCCCCCCTCCCTGTACATCCCACACCCCTCACCCACCTGGACAACCCACCCACACCCCCTTGGACAACCCACCCCTAGAAATCCCACACCCCTCCCCCACCTCGACAGCCCGTCCCCACCCCCTAGATAACCCACCCCTCCCTGGACAACCCACAACCCCCTCCCCCACACCCCTGTAGCACCCCCTACACAACTGGACAACCCACCCAATCCTAGAAACCCCCCCCCCCCCCCCCACCTAGACAGCCCCTGCCACCCCCACCTCACCTGGACAACCCACCCCCACCGCCAACCTGGACATCCCCCCACCTGGACAACCCACCCTCCCTCCCTGGACATCCCACCCCACCCCCAAAATGGACAACCCCCACCCCCACTTGGACATCCCACCCTCCCTCCCTAGATGGCACACACCCCCTCCCCAACCTGGATAGCCCACCCCCACCCCTGGACATCCCACACCCCGCCCCCACCTGGACAACCCAACCCACCCCCTGGACAACCAACCCCCTGGAGAGACCACACCCCTCCCCATAGGGAAAACCCAACCCACCCCTGGAGAGCCCACCCCCTCCCTGGACATCCCACACCCCTCCTCCACACCATTGCAGCCCCCCCCCCCCACGCCCATGGACAATGCACCCCACACCTGTACAACCCCCACCTAGACAGCCCCACCCCACTTAGACATCCCACCCCACCTGGACAGCCCCCCCCCCCACATGGACAACATAACCCCCCCCCCCCAACTTCACATGGACAACCCACCCCCATCCCTGGACAGCCCACACACCCCTCCCCCACCTGGACAGCTCACCCCCACCCCCACTGGATATCCCACACCCCCTCCCCCACCTAGACAACCCACCCCACCCCCACCCCTGGACATCCAACCCCCCTAGATAGCCCACACCCCTCCCCCACCTAGACATCCCACCGTGACCCCTTAGGCAGCCCACACCCCTCCCAGGATAGCCCACACCCCCTCCCCCACACCCCTATAGCCCCAACCCCATATAGACCTCTCTCTCAGCGCCTAGTGTACCCATTATAGAAATAATAGGAGATGAGTAATCAATCAAGTTAAAATATTAATGCAACAACATAATATAAATCTAACCTCACCGCCAACTCCCTTGCGATAAACAACAACAAAAATAGCATCCATGTCATAAAAAACATATCCAGAGAAGGGGGAATCATTGTGGTTATCACATACATTATAAGTAGTTTATTATGAATGTTACAAATGATACTTATTGAAATAATAATAATTCCAGGTCACTTTAATCCTCTTTGAAACCCCCTTTCAATAATTCATTAAAACTAACCATTTATATACTTTACTGACATATGAAATGGTTGAATGTCTCTTAATTATACTGATACTATAGAATATCTAGTAATCAAAATATTTTGTGGTTTCAAAAGAAATATGAAACCTAAATATATAATATTCCAAGAGGAAAATGAAATAACAAAGATGTCATTTGAGTATCTATATGGATCTATCATGACCTGTGAGATCACAATGAAGTAACATGATAATAAAAAATCTAAAAAATCTAATAATAAAATAATGTTTTCTTTTAAAAAAATTAATGATGAAACCTATAATGATGATGAAATGTCTCATGAATCAAATAATATGAACATATTATTCAAAAATAAAGAAATCATAAAATTGTTAAAATAAGGTGCATAAGGATTGAGAATAACAGGTGATGTTAATGCAATGAAAAAAAGAAACACATAAGGTTGTAATTCTATATGACTAACAAAAGGAACAAGGGGAAGAATAAAAAAACAAGGAAACCATTATTGTTTCAACTTAGTGTGTGATACATGAAACCCTCATATAAAGGGAATCAATGGAAAAATGTTTCTAGTATCTCATGACTAAAATAGAGGTTAGTCAGGATGTAAAATCTAACTTATATTCATCTTCCACTAAAAATTCATCCTCTCCCTATTATTCTTTATCCCATCACCTATTCTATAAAAATATAAAATATTCTTGTTGAAAACATAATGAAGGTTTTTTAGAAAAGAATTTAATATAGAAATATCATAAAAATAAGGACAATCAATCCCTTAATGATAAGTACAAACTCGCAATCCAAAAAACTGAATTATCAAAATGAATGTTCAATATAATGTGATAAAGTTACAATGGATTATTAATTATATCAAAAAATAATTTTTTAAAATTCACCAAAGTCAAAAAAATTATATAAAAAATTGCGTTTACAATGATGTGAAAATAATAATATTCTTTAGGATTTTCAAAAAATGATTTTTATTTACAAAGAAAAACTATTTATTAATTAATCTAACAAAAAACGTTTTATAATTATTAACATAAGATAGATTATATAATTCAAGAACACAATTAAAATAATGTGATCCATGGAACTAGATGTTTGGGGTCAACTACTATGGCGTAAGGATATTTTCATAATGTTCAATTTGATGTTTGGAGGGTTTATAATCATATACTTCTAACCGATGAAAATATTATGTGCATGTGTGTGAGTATGAACTCTAAGTGATACTATTATAACCAGAGGATGAAATAAGAAGAATATGGATGATACTGAGTGGTGGAGAGAAGCATCGCGTGGCGCCACGGGTCCGAACCTGCAGCGGGGAGGTGAGCTAGGGCTTTGGGGGTCGACGACAACGGGCGGTGATCCGCGCTGAGGGGTGGCGAGGCACACTGAGGGGAGTCATATTGATTCAGGGGTCGCTGGGGGGGATTCTCATAGGGGGTTGGGGGGGGGAGGCAGATCGTGTGGGGGTTGAGGGGGGGGGAGAAGTGTTGGCATTGAAAAAAATGTTTAGCGGCGGTTTTTAATAAACTGCAGCTAAATTATTTATAAAAAACAGTGCGACGGTTTACTAAAACACCGCTAAAAACCACAACAAAAGATTATATTTGTTTTCGTGTTATATTCATATAGGCAGTTGATCATATCGATATAACATAGTATGATGTTTATCAGAGGATGTATAATGATCCAACCACTAGAGAGATTAGAGGTTATCGCCAGCATTAGATTATGGTCATCATTATTTCCTTTTCAGTTTGAAAATTAACTGCATATAATATTTTCAATATTTTAATTTCAAATTGAAACTGAAGGAGTCATATTAGGCCACAACCTCTCAGACATGGGTTGAGAGTTTGGCCAAGACGGCTGATCAGACTAGTGCCCACCATTTTGATTAGGCGTCATTGATAAAGGTGACCCAATATGACTTCAAGAAGGGCCGAGTAGTTGTTATAGACTCCCATTTTACTCCAGAAACTTATTATGGTACTGCTATGATGTCGGTGTCCAGCTAGAGAGGATCTCATGGAGAGGCATCATATTCTGGTGCACAATATTAGAAGTGTTTGTGAGCTCAAACAGAGCTTATAAAGAGTTTGCAGAAGTAGCAGGAAAAGATGCATTAGTAGCAGTAGCTGCAGCCGTAGCAGGAGGACATGCATCAATGATAGTAGTAGAAACAAAAGCAGCACGAGGAGGAAATGCATCGATGACAGTATTAGTAGCATGACAACATGGAGTACATGCGCCATCTGACTCATAGTTTAGGGATGGAGTTTCTTCCATCATCTCCTTCATCTCCTCCAGATCCTACAGAAGACTATCTCCCCCAATGATTTTTTTCTATAAGAAACATTTGAATTGAACATTTCTTGTAATATGAACTATTTACAGTTTTTGACTTTTATATTGGTGGGAATATTGCATATATTTTTTTTAATAATTTAATAATATAATATTTATTATTAGTATTAAATTTTTTTAATGTATGTTTATTTTAATAAAAATAAAAATAATAAAATTTTATGATTTTTTATATTTTTTTCCTGAATATTGAAAATTTTAATAGTTTCTAATTTTCTTATTTTAATAATAATAATACTATTTTTTTTATTAATCATAATTTTTTTTTATTTTATTATATATTTAAAAATATTGAGAATTTTAATATTTTTTATTTTTTTATTTTAATAATATTAATATTATTTTTTTCATTAATCATAATTATATTTTTTTATTTTATTAATTATTTGTAACGGGCCCTTTTGCGATGGGGGGCCATCGAAAATTGAATATATATATATATATACATTAAAAATTTTTGCGACAAGTTGCTTTACTATCACAGTAACTTTGTTGCGACGAGCCCGTCACAACAGGTTTATAACATATAAGCTATTTGTGACGGGCCGATATCCCATCACAAATACTTTTTGGGATGGGCCCGTCGTGAAAGGTTCTTGTATATATAATATATTTAATTGGATATCTATTTGTGATGGGCCCCTCACAAAAAATACTAGTTGCGACACCATTTTCTGTAATGAGCTATTTGCGACGGGACCCCATCTCAAAATAGTTTTTGTGATGGGTTCCCATCGCAAATATCTGATATTCTAGTAGTGACTATGTTTAAACATGGTTTTCGGTTTCCCAATCTCTAAGTGATTAAATGTACATGGACATGATAAAAGAAAATATTAGTGATTAGAGAGTGATTACCCATACCAAGTGATTCACTTATAACTGATTTTGATAACTTCATGTTTATCCATTATTTCTTTTATGCTTCAATACTTCATGAATACGAATTTTCAATTTCTCAATACACTCTTATTCATTGGTAGTTCTCATAGGATGGAGTATACATATTTCCATTAATATTGTTACCATAACAATAAAATTAGAGTGTTTCGTACACCTTATCTATATGATTTTGAACTCATAGCTGACTGTGAACTTGAATTTTTTATTTGTGACTTGGGGATAGTACTAATAATTTTCTAAACATGAATAGGATTTAGGATATAATGATAGTATGTGACTAGTAAATTTCCCTTAATGAAGGGTTATTTTTGTGTCTAGGCTAGGCACCCCATGTCTCCGTATAGAGAGAGAAAGATATATTTGAAGGTAGAGCACTTGGATGTTGGAAAAAAATAATGGTTCTATATTATTCATCATAAGGAAGAAATTGCTATTGATATTTCTTTGTTCTAATTTTTGGAATTAATTTATTTATTACGAGAAAAGAATAAATAAAATCCACTACCTTGAAATTAAAAAAATAGATAAATACTAGGAAACCAAACATGATTTCATTAGAGAATATATAAGCTTATAGATTTATAAAAATCTTTCCACTATGTTTTATAAGACATAGAGGTTTCAAGAAGGATTTTCGAGATTTTTCTATATTTAATTTTCCTAGGTGTTTTCTCACGGTAACTTGACTTACCATGAAGCTTGGCCCTTATTCATGCAGTCAATTGGTATATTCATGTGATTGAATGGCCCCTTCACCTAGTTAGTGATTTTTTCTTATGGTTGGATGGCCCATTCATATGGAATGATGGTTTATTATTATAGGTAGATCATTTTTTTTCATGGTCACTTGATTTATAGTACAACTCCAGTTTGTTTATATGGATAGTTGGTTGTTCATACAGTCAGTTGGTTTCCTTCATGTGGTCAGTTATTTTGTTTGTGTTGTTGGTTAGTTGTTTATGTAGTTGGTTTCCACAATAAACTAGTTCCTTCATGCGGCCTATTTATTCCTTCATGAGTATGGTTGATTCCCTCATGTGTCTAGTTCTTTCATTCAGTGCATTCCATTTCAAAAACCCTGAAAATTTTAAAAGATCCCAATTATTCCCAAATTATCATAAATAAGAAATTTTATCATAAATATGGGTTTAAATCCTTAAATAAGGGAATTAAAAGTTTATGATGAATGGGATAATTATATCCTTGAATTACATTGATTATTTCCATGTGAATTTAATAATATCCACATTAATAATTAATAACAATTTTACCTTCAATGTGAAATTCTAATAGTTTCTTATCTTTAATTATAAAATGAATATTTTCCCTTAATTCATTTATGTTTTCATTCTCTTGGTATCTGAGGTTCCTAATAGTTTCCATTGTAATGTTGGAACCCTTATTTCATTGGTCCAAGTTCTTCCTATGGTGATTCTAGCCTATGCACGCAACCCCTATTTTGGTGCAGCAAGTCATGTGAAGATTCCTTCTTTGAGGCAGGGGATATGTTTACTTATCTTTACTTATAAAAAGTGTGATCATATAATTCTTTAGTATCCTTTTTTAAATGAGTGTGATTATCCATAAGAATATAATAATTTTGATATTTCTCTTGGAATAATGATTGTCTAATAATATATTATTTGTGTAGGATAAATAAAAGATAAAACCACTTGCTATATAATATTGATGACATATTATTTTAGATAATATCAAGAATTAAAATTGGTGTAACTATATTCCATAATGTAATTAAATTTTTATTTTATTATGAAGTATTATCCTCAAGATAATTAGTTTTATCTCAAGAACATGAAAATCACATATTAGTGATGTTAATTAATTAATAATAAAAAAATTGTATCACATAAAATGAAACATATTAGTTCATAATATGGGAATTATTCATGAGAGAGAAATGAATAATAACATTAAGTAGTGTTAAACTGCTTATAAAATTTGGATAATAATTATTTATATAATTTTGTACATGTTAATTTAAATTGGGATTATTTCATGTTAAGTATAGTTTATATTTTATGATAGGGTTTGTAATCGCATGTGATGTTTGATGTAAATGATGTTGCATATTTCTATTTACTTATCCTATGATATATGTTTGGTAGTTTTTTGATGTTATTTTTTATCAAGGAAGAATCATTTAATCTATAAAAAATATAAATCCATAGAATATTATTATTCAATGGAAGAGGCACAAGTAGAATGAATTCTTCTCATATTTGATATTATTAAATTTGGAATTAATGTTTGGGGATGAGTGAGCCTATTTTATTATATGGGAGGCATAAATACATCAATTTTATAGCCTTAGTGTCTATTTCCTATGTGTATAATTATATATTTGTAATGTATGTGTGCTCTAGGGATTTAGTTCCCTGTTATATTGCAGATATCTTTTTTGTGGAAGGAAATATTTGGAAAGCTATGCGATATAGGCTAGGGGCTATTCTAATGACGATCATCTTGATTTATAAACTGTGATCCTAGAGAGTTCTTTTGATGATTGGTTATATAGTGGGTTGTGGGTTTGGAGCCTAATAATATTGCGACGATCGATGTCGGCAATGTCAAGGTAGATGTTATGATTAAGAATAGTGGTTTGGGACACTGGGGTGGTTAAGACGAGTTTTGAGAAGGTATTAATCATCAATATTCACTATTATTTCTATATTCATATTTGAAGGTTGGTTGGATATATATTATTTATATGATCAATATTTAATTATTGAATTCTATTTGATCTTATGAACAATAAGATAATCCTTTAGAGTGGTATCTTCAGGTGAGTCCTAGAGTACTCATATGATAATAAATGATATATGAATTAGTAAATCAATGGGGTTGGTTAAAGTTATTCACAGATAATGATGACATATTTGAGAATATATAAAGAGGATTAATATTTCCATTTTCATTTGGATAAAATATTAAATTATTGAACTTGGAAATTGAATAAGGGAAAATAATAATAACTAAAAATTAATGAATTAATGAATATTGAACATGATTCTTATTTTCTTACTTTATAACTAGACCTTAGTAGTGGTTTATAGGGATCTTATGTGATGATAGAGAAATATGAGACCAAGGCTAGATAGTTTTTTAGAGTGGTTGTGTGTTATATTTCTTTTATATTTTATGATTTCATATGCTTCTCCACTAGTGTCAATATGGAAACCGAAACCCAAATGTTTTTGGGGTGTTTTCTCTAACATATATAATGGTGAGGGAATGGATGATTCAATTCAATCTCTTCCCTACACTCTCTTAAACTATAGTATTACATGTGGGTATTCACAAGGGTGTTTTCTCATATTTGTGTGTTACATGCTATGATGGCTTGAGTTTATTGCATATATAAGGATTATCGATATAGTATCCTATATGATATTATAGGAGTGCTATGTATGGAATCTAATGAATTAACCTGGGTCAACCTAACCAATCACCCAAGTTGGCCTGCCACATGGCCCGAAGCAGGTTCCTAATCGCCATGGGCTATTGCTAAGAAATAGAAACAACCATAAATATATTGGGAATGGTTTCTATCATGGTAAACTGGAATGAACCATCAATGAAATGGAACAGTTTCACTAATCTGATCTGAGTCAATAATAATCATAAAAAATATGAGCTACAAAACATATGAAGAGAACATACCATAATCCAAAAATAACATCATATAAAAAACATTCTATAAAGTTCATATATACATGGAATCTCAAGTCATAGCTCAAAACTAAAAAAGAATATAAACAAGACAGCTGAGGCCTATACATGCATTCCAACAGATAAAAAATCCCCAAACCACTCCACATGACCCAACACTTGTGGGACAATGTTTACTTAAAAATGTGATAGATGGTGGAAATAAAGAAGATCCACTCAAGTAAATGTTTCTGTTCTTTTAACCATGTCATTCAAAACAAATTCTACATACACGCAAAGTTATATATAGGTTTTGAGTAAAAATTCCCAACAATAAACCACCATGAATCTATTTAGGTATTTTACCAATGAAAAACAATAAAATAGTTTAAAAACTCTTTTTCAAAGATATCTGCTTTGAAAACATGCCATTTTTAAATAATCTGTTGAAATAAAATTTGTTTTAAATTTTAAATAAAGTATTTTTTACAAAAAAAAACACAACATGGCTCAAATAAATATACAAGGACCAAGGTACAACATGCTCAACATAACCAACAAGTCATAATAAGGGTGAGAATAAAAAACATCATCATATAATAGTATAAGTGGAAATGGTCATAACACATATCATCAAATCAAACATGGAAATAATAAAATACAAAATCATATAAACCAACCTGACATGAGTAAGTTAACCTAGGGACCTAACTTCAACGACCTAATGTAATTGAGTCTAAACAGGTATTCTAGCTAGCTAAGGAAAGTCAAAGTTCTCACAAACTTCCACAGGCCAAACATCAAGATCTCATATGGTCCCTCGACAAAAAATGGAAGCTCACATGGTCTTCCAAACCAAAGGCTCTCACAGTCCCTTGGAAACCAAAATGTTAGCTCTCATGGTCTTCCTCAACTATGTCTCCCATGGTCCCTTAGATATACCCTCTCTCACAACTGGGTTAACCCATGTTATACTCTATGCCAACATTACCAAAAACAAGTTCTGATCCATGAAAATTCAGTTCATAGTCCAATTTCATAAACAAACATTCTTATTTTATCAAAATACATTTCCAGCAGTAAAACCATTTCTAAAACCATTCTATAAATCCATTTAAAACTACAAAACCACATTGAGCTATTTTAGAAAATAGTTGGTGTGATTACAAGACACACCCATTTGGAAAACCCTTTTTAAACACCCAAATTACCAAACCAATACATAAATCACATCAAACATGGAACAAAAAAAAAATAAAAAAAATAATCTCAATGAAAATTTAAATAACAAAAACCAAAGGAGATTATAAATTTAATTCTAATCTATTACTAACTCCCTTAAATAGAATCTTCCACCTCAAATTCGGTTCCAACTTCATTGCCATTGATGATAACCAACAAAAATAATAAGATCAAGGAATCACACACCTAATACACAAGAAAACAAGCCATTACCTCCAAAAAATACCCTATATTCATCCAACACCCCATTTTAGGGTTATAAACCTCCATGAAAATTGAATAAAAAGTGTAGGAAGGATGAATGGAAGAAGAAATCAAGAAGAAGTAAACCTACCACAACTGAAAACTCAAAAATACCCATGAGAACAACCACCAAATGATATGGACATCTCCACAAAAATGGATAAGGATATGAAAATTATGGGAGGATAAAATGAGAGACAAAGGGTATAAAAACATTAAGAAAAAATTGGTAAAATAAAACTATTGAGTTAGTTGGAAAAGGCTACACAGTTTGGTCATATGGTTAAGAAAACCATTCACTAACCTTGTAAGAGGCACTATCATCCCAAAAATAGGGTACACATTTACTCCTAGATGTCACAATGATTGAAAAAATACGATCAAATAATGAATAATCCTACTACCACAACCTATAGAACCCTCTCACTGCAAGCTGAACGGTTAGAAAAACCATGTGTTAATCGTGTTTTGTCTGCCTACCTAAAAATTTCCCATTCTCTACCCTAGCACCAAAGAACTAAAAAAATGAATAAAAAAGAAAATAAAAATCAAAATTAGATGTACCAATGACCTAAAGGGTGTCACAAACTCCCCACCATGCCACTTTCTTCCCGCAGAATGTCCTCATGTATCCCTAGAAAAAAAAACAGATGAGGATAATCCTCCCCCACCAAGGCTTCCTACTCCCATGTCTCATGGATATCTCCACCATGATGCTAGAGCACATAAACCAATGATATTCATTTACAATATAACACATTTTTATGATAATATCGGATACAAATAGGATTCTCAAAAAAGGTTGCATCAGGTTCAACCTCGAAATCATCCCACTCTAGTACATGAGATGGGTCTGGATGGTATCTCTTTAACTAGGAAACATGAAATACTTTATAGATCGAGGTTAACTACTGTGGAAAATACAACCAATAGTCCACCTTCCAAAAATTATCAACAACAATAAATAACCCAACATACCATGGTGCCAACATTCCATTATTTTACAAGTGATATTTTCCTAGTCAAACTGATACATGAAAAACTCCGGAGCACCAACCTGAAACTCCAATAGATGAAAAAAATGGCCAGAATATATATTTTGGAGAATTTGAGCCACTGCTATTATTTTTAAAATTATTCAAACTATCTGAATAATCTCCAAGAAAAGACTCTTTTCTACCAGGGAATTCTCTCCCACTATATCCCAACATAAAGGGGATTGGCACGATCACCCATAAAACACCTCAAACGGGGCTATCCTAATCATGTTTTGATTAATTTTACTATAAGAAAACTAATCTAATGGAAGGGTCCTTCCCATGAACCTCCATAATAAATAACACACACCCAAAACATATCCATGGGAGTTTGGATAGTCCACTTAGACTATCCATCCACCAATGGGTGATACATGATGCTCAAATTCATCTTGGTTCCCAAAGCCTCCCAAAACCCTTCCAAAAATATAAAGAAAAAAGGAATCCTAATCTGAAACTATCACTGGTGGAAGTCCATAAATCCAAAAAACTTCTCAAACATAGAGTTGCTCGAGATCCTCTACCTCCATTAATTATTTTATTGGAATAAAGTGGGATGATTTCATCATACGGTTGAAAATAACTTATATAACATATTTCCCACATAGAGTTTGAGGTGTCCCAAACATAAATCAATAAAAATCTCATCCCAATTCCACATTGGGATGCGAAGTGGCTTCAACAACCATGATGGTCTCTGATGCTCAACATTGATCCTCTGGTAAGTCAAGAACCTGGAGACAAGGTCTTCCACTACACATATAATTCCAATACATGAATACCAACCACTCAAGGTATATAACATCTTGGTTACCAATGGCTACATGAACCAAATAGAATGATGTGTCTCATACATCACCTTATACTTTATGATCAAAGGAAGTAACAAGAAATTTCAGGTGAGGAGAGAACCATCATGGGATCAAGACCACCCAACCAAGGTCTCCCCACTATTTAAGGAATTTATAGTCTACTGGTACTTATGTACAAATACATACTCACTTATAATCCATTCAATGAGTTGGAGTGTAAACTAAAAAAATGAAAATAACACCTTATATCTATCCTTATGCACCTCCATACCCAAATAAAGAAAACAAAATAATCAATCCTCACACATCTACTGATTCCTGAATTTCTTGCACAGGAATATTCCTTCCCAATGCACCTGAAACCACATTCTCCTTCTTAGGTGTATAAAAAATATCAAAATCAAAAGTCATATGATATTTTACCCAGTGTCTCTATCTATGTTTCAGGTACCTCCAATTAAAAAAAACATCAAGATATTATCATCTGAATACACTATAATGTGATCCCCAAAGAGGTAGTTTCATAATGTTTTTAGTGATGTCATCATAACTGCCAATTTTAGGTCATTGGTGGGATAATTATGCTCATATCAGCATAGATGTTGTGAGACGTAGCCCCCCACATAGTCATCCTACATCATCACACATCCCAAAACCACACTAAAATATTCACAAAACATAAAATAATCTCTCCAATATCAAGATGAATCAAGACAGGTGAATATGTAAAATGGTCTTGAAAATTATCAAAATCAATCTGGCACTTCTCGTCCAACTCAAGCTTAACCCCATTCCCAGTCAAAACTATCCACGGAGAATCCCTCCTTGATATGTAATGAATGAAATTTTTATAATACCCATCCAAGAATAGAAATTTACATATTTTGAACACATTCATAAGATTTACCCAAGAGAAAAATGCTTGAACTTTCTTTGGATCAAATGAAACTACAGCCTCAAAAATCATGTAGCCCCAAAACCATACATCCTAGATCCAAAACTGGAACTTTGATAACTTGGTATATAGACGGTGCTCCATAAAAACAACCAAAATGTCCTCTATATGGTATGTATGGTTCTCCTACAACTTATAATATACCCTAATGTAATATATAATCATGGCCATGATGGAGTCCAAAAAGCGATGGAATATCTGGTTTAGTAATTCCATAAAGACTACAAGGATATCTGTAAGAAAAAATGGAATAATAAAATACTCAAAATTTGCACACCATCTTCAAATGGAAGTCTTTGAAACATACTCATTCTAAAACCACATATGGTGGTACCTAGAGTTCATGGCAATATTTTTAACCCAATTATTTCCCCTTATATGAACAAATAGATCATGAATTCTAGGAAATGATTATTTAATCTTCATGGTCACCTAGTTAAGCATATGATAATCAATGTAAATTTAAGGGCCCCCATCTTAATTGTTTTCAAATATAACTGGTGAAGCCCATAGTGACATTCTAGGATAGATAAAACCATTTTCCTAAAGATCCTCTATTTGGGACTTCAACTCTCTCAAATCAGTCAGAGCCATTCGATAAGATGACAAGAATATTAGGATCCTCACATGAAGCATATCAATAGTAAAATCAACTTCTTGATGGGGTGTAAACCTCAAAAAATGTATTGGAAACATGTATGGGAACCTATCCATGACCACTAGAAGGTCACCCATAGAGTTTTGCTCAACTACATTGAGAAATTATCTCTTATAGATGGAACGAGATTAACCAAAACATATAAAAACTAGTCCTAACCTCTAAAAACATGGATCCCATTCATCTTGAAATACATGAGTTCTCCCACCAGGATTATGGAAATAAATTCTACGGTGATAAAATTTATCTAGGGGCTTGAACCTGATCAACTAATCCATGTTGATAATAAGTTTAAAATAGTCCAGTTTCGAAATAAGTATTTCCTCGATGACTTCCAGCCTAGCTATTAAAACATGGAACTCAAGAAAATTGAATCTTTAATTCTTTATCATAACCAAAAAGGTTATAAAATTCATAAAATACAGATTCAACTCAAGTCACATATCCAATACATCAATTAGTTTCATCGAAAGGATGTAATAGGATTTTATAGTGTTAATTAAAATTGATTCCATAGAATAAGAAATAAACATTGTACCTAGCACGCTGGACGACCCATAATATGATTCATCCAACATAACCTCTACTTCATGGAAATTCCATGGATTAGATCTGCCTTAATTATTCTTCCACATGTGGGAATATTCCTTATTATAAGGGTGAGATACCCACCCTTAGAAGACTCTTCCAGAACCTAGGATCCCTTCGACAGTGTGGATCCTACATTGATCCCCCATAAAACTAATAGACAAATGTGTTGGAGATTCCATTACAACCCACACCGGTAGAATATCCTTAGAGTATCTGAGCAATGTGGCATTCTGTGTCCAACCCTTCCACAATGAAAAAAAACAACATGATTACACCCTTAAGAAGACACATGACCTGAACTTGATAACTTCTAAATACTATTTCCACTTACCCTATGAGGTTCATCTTGCTTCTATTTATATTCTAAAAAAGAACTATGGATCCCACCAACAAAAATAACACCATTAAGAAATATATTTCCTACTAAATTAAAATTTTCCATGGATTCTTTATCAAACATCTTTGAGTAGGTTGATAGATAGAGTTGAATAATCATTGACATGATCTCTGTCCTATAGCCCATAATGAAGTTCTAAGACTTGAGGAATTAATTTTCAAGGAGATTTGAAGAGATGTGTACCAATTTAGTAAACAAAGTGGGATACTCCATAATAAAATAATAACCCTTCTCCATCCTAAAGCCTTCGTGGGCCTTCACCACCCTTGAGGTATTTTAGTAGACCTGCTGACTGAAAGACTCATTGAAAGGGGTCCATGTGACATCTTCATTCCTCCTAGAGACCACCGTGAACTCCCTCTACATCCTACCCAGTCCCTCTAACACATATGTGTCGAATCCCACATTAGTGGTCTTAGTGGTATTCAAGAACTAAAAGATCTTATTGATATGGACCAAACACTCCTTGATCTCAATGGTTCCATTATCTCCAAGGAACACTAATGGGTTTTTGTCTAAAAAATTCATGAGCATGGCCCACCATCCATGATTACTCTTCAACATCTAATTAACCCAAGGATTGGATATTACTAATCAAATACTCCACCAAATTTGGATAAAGATGAGGGTTATCCTATGGGGTGTTCTCCATAGTACCCTCTCTATACTTGGGCAAAGTACTTTTGGGAGGAACTGTCTACAAGACAAAAGAACACAATCTTAATGATAAAAAATTCAACCTTATACCATAATAAATAAACCAAAATGAACCCTTAATTTGGGTTTATAAAAAAAATATAGGCATCAAAATAATCTTCAAAAAATGGAACAAAAACACAAAAAATCTCAATCATTTCCCACTATACATGGTTTAGCATCACAATTAGGAAAACTATGCACCAACCATGTCGGTATCATTGATATTTGAAGGAAAGGCCACACGATCTATTAAATAATACTACTAACAATGAACACTAACCATGTGCCTCTTCCAGACCCCCCATTTCACCCTAGAGACTCAAAATGACCCATGGTATCTCCATGAGACTCAACATTATTGGGTAAATACCAAAAAATATCATCAAAACAACCCATAACCAGATCAAAATATAACAAAAATCTCACACCACCGATGGAAACAAGAGGTTCAACATGAATAATAGCTAGCTATACACTCCACCATTCCTATATCCTAAGTGTTGACAATCATAGATCTTGTCTACCACTGAATCCCAAATAAAAAACATCTTAGATACCATTTTATAACAAACTAACTTGGGTTAACCCAACCTGTCACCCAATCTAGCTCACTACATGGGCCGAATCCCATTATTGGTCACTATATGCTAGTGATAATCACCAGGAACAACAAAAAAGCTATTGGGAATAGTTTATCCCATGGTAAACCAGCATGACCCATCCAGGAAATGAAATAGCAAAACCAATATCCATAGATGACAATAGTAATAAAAAACATCCAAAGTAACGTCACATAAAAAAAATCAGATTTTATAAACCAAAATGAACATCATGTGCAAAACATTACATAATGGTCATATATACATGGTATCTAAAGTCATATATGAAAACTAAAAATAATATAAATATGAAAACCAAGGACTATACATAAATCCAAATGGATAAAAAATCCCAAAATTACTCCACATGATCCAACCCTTACGAGACCACATCTCCTACAAAAAATGATGTATAACATTAATAAAAAAGATCCTCTCAAGTATATAGTTCCATTTCTTTTAAATGTGACCTGTAAAAAAATCCACATATGCCCAAAGTAATATGTATGGCGTGTAGTACAAATCTCAATATCATATCACCATGAATCAATTTAATGATTATACCCATGAAAACTAATAAAATAGTTTTAAAACCCCTTTTCAAAACTATCCACTTTGAAAACATTCCAATTTATAATAAGACTTTTAAATACATTTTGTTTTACATTTCAAATAAATAATGTTTTCCAAAACACAACACAACATGGCTCAAATAAAAGAAAAAGTCCTAAGGAACAACATGATCAATATAACCAATATGTAATAATAGGATTGAGAAAAAACAACATCATTATATAACCATATAAATGGGAAATGGCATAACACATCTCATCACATCAAACATGGCACTAATAAAATGAAAAATCATATAAACAAACATGATATAAGTAAGTTCACGTAGGGATATAACCTCAAGGGTCTAATGTGAGTGATTTTAATCAAGTATTCTTATCGTCTACGCTAAGTGGAAGCTGTCATAATCTTCCCAAGTCCTAATTATAAGAACTCTCATGGGATATCAACAACTAAAAGGAAGATCTCATAGTCTTCTTACACAAATGTTCTCATATTACATTGGAAACCAAAATGGAATATCTCATGGTCTTCCTCCCTGAAGGCTCTCACGGTCCCTCAGAAAAACCCTTGCTCACACACTGGTTAACCTAAGTGTTGCTCCATCCCAACATAATCACAAACAAGTTCTAATCCATGAAAAACCATTTCATAAAAAAATGTTCATTTTATAAAAACACCTTTCCTAAGGTAAAACCATTTCTAAAACCATTTTATAAATCCATGTAAAACCAAAAAATTCATTGAACCATTTTAGCAAACACTTGGTGTGAATTAAAGACACATCTATTTGGAAAACCCTCTTTTAATGCCCAAATTGACAAAAAAATCCATATATCACGTTCAAAATAGAACATACAACAAGAATACATCTTTTAAATGGAAATTTAAACAACAAAAACTAAAGGTGATTTTAAATTTAAACGTAATCCTTGGAAAACACCTTTAAATAGAAACAACTACCTTTTATTTAGTTCTAACTTCATCGCCTTCGATGATAACCATGATAATAAGAAGATCAAGGTCTTACACAAGTAAGACACAAGAAAACAAACCATTTCCCCCATTAAACACCCTTGATTCATCAAAAACCACCTTATAGGGTTTACACCCCCATGAAAATATAATAATAAGGTTAATAAGGTGGATTGGAAGAAGAAATCAAGAAGAAATTAACTTACCTCAAGTCATAACTCCAAGATCCCAAAGTGAAACCACCATTAAAGGATAGGGAAAGCTCTAACACCAAGGATAAGTCGATATTCATGATTTGAAGGTAAAATAAGGGCTAAAGGGTATAAAAAATGGAAGTGAATTATTGTAAGAATACTTTTTAGTGATATAGATAGAGTTGCATGGTTAGTCAAACCATGTACCAAATGTGCAGGTGCCACAATCTCCCCATAAATAGGCTTCACAATTTTACTATGTTTTTTATAATTTGGAAAATCATTCTCAAACTATTTCAAACCCCACTGCCCCAATTAGAAGCACCATCGCATGGTTAACTGCACAGTTAGACAAACCATGAACTAATCATGTTCCATGGTCTGTCTTCCCAAAATTTACCATTTTGACCCCCAATACCCAGGAACTCCAAGAAAAAATGAAAATGTAAATAAAACTCAAAATTATACATATTAGTGACCTTAAATGTGTCACATGGGATGTAATAGTTGACAAATAGTATGTGGTACACATGTAGTAGTGGTTTCCTGACATACACTTGGTTACTACTAGGATGGTGGGGATGAGGTGGATATATATAATAATGAAAACACAAGATGTTGTGACATTCATGAGACTATGTTTGGTATGGAATAGGCTCGATTCATATAATGGATTATTTACTTATATAAGGGATGATTACAAGATGTGTGGAATTGGGGACTGATAATGAAAAACTAGTGGAGAAGTGGAAGCGAGATACCTTTATTAATATGTATGCTTTTTATATGGAATATGGTTTTGTTATATTTATTATTTGGTGAGTGAGCCATAATGAGGATGGTAAAATAGTATTACCTATTCAGGAGATTATGTAGTTTCATTTGCTTATTTTATGGGGTTTAGTATGCATCTTTCAGATTTTGTCATGATATATTTCAGGGAGGATTTAACAAAGTATGCATGTTATGCTCACTATATGTATTTAGGAAACTATTTTAATGTTATTAGTGATAGTTTGGATACTGAACATTAAATTAAAATCATGGAGGTGTTTTTGAGAAGCATTCAAGAGTTTCTAGAGATCATGGTTATTCACTAGGGTTTATGTTTGTATATAAAATTTCATCTTTCCAGTTGTATTAGTTTATGTATGACATTACATGTATTGTGATTGCTTTTTAAATTTTTGAATGGTATTGGTTTGTAACTCTTAACATCTTATATCTTAGTCCTTAAATTTTATAGAGGGTAATGTCTCCCATGTGTGTGATATACTATCCGTGCTAGTATCCAACCAAAGCCCTATGGGAGGTGGGCTTCAGGTGTAATTACGTCTCTTTCTTCATCACTAGCTCAAAAGAGGTACCTTTATATGGGGAAGGGGAGGACATAATATATACTATCCATTGGATAAATAAGATGGGTAGGAAAAAATATCTTTTTCTAGAGAGGAGGATCATTTACCTAATGTCTCCACTTGATTGACCATATATTTGAAGGGAAAAAAAAATTAATAAGGTTAATCTAGAATAAATTGATATAAATATTATGATTAAAAAAACATAGGTCCTTGATAACTTGTGTTAAATTAAAATGATCAAAAACCTGATCCCATTGAAAAATATAAAGGGTAGAGTTAATTGAATTTTCAGTTTTGTCAATGATAAAGCCACAAAAATCAAGGGAAGTGATAGGACCTGAATTTCAGGTGATGTGATTGTTAGTACTGAAGCACTCTATGTGGAATGATTTAAGTATATTTTTATAAGTTTAAGTCAATTGTGTCACTAGATACATGGGGATATATTTAACCAAAATTTATTCTTGTTTAATGGTAAGAATATAAATTCATTCACGAAGGGACATAGAAAAAATGATAATATTTATGAAGTGTATAACAAAGAAATCACATGTTTTCTTATAGTGGAAGAGGAGAATAACATGTCGCATCGAAGACTAAGACACCTATATCAACTAAGAATAGTAAATTTACCCAAGATTAAAACCATGATGGTCATTCCAAACTAGAGGTGAGACAATGGGAAAACGTGTGATGCATGCATAAAAATGGAAATGGTCTAAAATCCTTATCAACAAAAAGAAAATGGAATTTAATATACTAAATATGGTTCACAATGATGTCTGTTACCCAATGAGATGACTTGGAACATGCGGTGAATTCTATTTTATAACTTTTATAGATTTACGTAGTAAGATAACTTGCACTATGTTTTTACAAAGCAAGAAAGAGGTTATGGAGTGTTTAAAAAGGTATTGAAGGAGGTATGAAAATGAGATTAGATGTTCTATAAAATTTTTGGGATTCTATAATGGTGTGTATTTCATGTCCATTAAGGTGGAAAAATACATTTAGAAACATGAAATTAAATATAACATGTCTTCGGAGAGAACTTCTCCAAAAAATGGAGTTGTAGAATGAATAAATTTAATGGTGAATAATATGGTCAAGGAATTTCTCATTGTGAGTGGAATATCTCATAACTATTGGAAGGTGGAATCATAGGTTATAATGTACAATAAAAACTAAGAATTGATAAGTCTTTGAGATGCTAGAATATCGTATTAAATGTGGAATACAAGGCTTCATTCACTAAAAAATTTTAGAGTCCTCAGAAGGATGTTTTATATTCATAATAAATAGAGAAATAAAGAAGAATATGATAATGAAACAGATGAAGGAGTGTTTTTATTCTACTCAACAAAGAGTAAAGCTGATAAATGATTCAATAAAAAGTTGAAAAATATTTTGGAAAGTAATTATGTTAATATTATCATTGAGAGAGAAAAAGAATAATGGAAGTTCAAACCATGGTTAATTATGTAAAGAATATGATAGAGTTAGTACACATTTTAAAGTTGTAAAATGTTCCTTAAATGATAAAGATGTTGGGGGTGAATTAGGGGAAGAAACAACTACTGATGGGAATCAACCTATACCACAGGGGTAACATGAGAATTTAATTTGTTCCATTCAATATAACTCAAATATAAATCTTCATCAACTCAGACATAATGAATGAGGGTTATAGAGAATGCTTCTCTATTTTCAACATTAGAAAAAAAATTATATTAACTAGAAAAAGATTCATCTTGGTTAATAGAAATAAACTTGAAATCAGATCAAATTGAAAAGAACCAAATATGGGAGTTTACAGAGATATTGAATCACCATAATGTGATAAAAAAATTTATTTTCAAAAATAAATTCAATAATCATGGAAATGTTTTTCAAAATAAGGCTTGACTTATGTCTAAATGATATTTTAAAAATTTAAGGTATTGATGATGAATAAAAATTTGTACCAGCGGATCTAATTTTTTTGATCAGACTCTTCCTAGTAGTGGGTAATAAAAGAGGATTTAATTTTTTCCAAATTGGCGTAAAAAGGATAATCCCAAATCGTGTGCTCAAAGAGGAGGTTGGTATTGAGTAGTTGGTGGTTTTATTAATTTGTAAGGATGAAAACAGGGAGTGAAGATTAAGTAAGAAATTGTATGGATATAGGTAGGCACTACAATCATGGTATACCAAACTAGATTTATACTTAGAGAAGCTAGAATTTGAAAGAGAGGATGTTGATCAAAACCTCTATATGATGAAATCAGTAGAATATTTTGATAACCTCATGTGGTAAGGATTTGAAACATCAATGATTGGTGATCTCATGTATTTTTTTGGGGTTTTGAGTGGTTTGAAAAGATAAGTACACATTTATTTCCAAATATATGTATAGAAGAGAGCTACTTAAGAGATTTGGTATGAATGAATTTAAATTTATGTAAACTTTAAATGAAGTTAGATCAATGTTTTGGAAGCATGAGGGTGATAATTACATGGAACCATATTTATATAAAAGAATCATTGGTATCTTATTTTACATGACAAATTATTGGTTGGTTATTTCTTATGCAACGTTCTTGGAAGCTTGAATCCAAAGTAATCCAAATGAAGATAAACTCACAATACTGTAATGTATTATGAGGTACATCAGAGGTTCTATCAATTGTGGAATGTTCTATGGAGTTGTAAAGGATCATGAACTACCAGCCTTTTTTATGAAGACTTTATGTAGATGTGGGGAATAGAAAATTCATAAGTGGGGGGGGGGTAATTTTTCATAGAAATAAATGTGTGAGCTAAATTAGTAAGAAACAAGATATCACATCCGTTATCAAGAAAGAATAAGAGTATATCTCAACCCCCAAAGGGTACAATGAGATCCTATAAATATATAAAAAATTTGAAGATATTTTTAAATAAGTGACAGAATCTATTATGATCTTCTATGATAATAATAATCTTATTGAACTCACAAAAAATTCATTACAACACTTTTTAACCAATCATATTGAGACCAGATATCATTTCATCAAGAAGAAATTGGGGAAATGAGTGGCATGAATTGAGTGTGTGAGAACTAATTAACAAGTGATATATGACATGAAATATAGCATAACCACTCTTTTATTTGAGAATATTTAGTTTTACCTTAGTGTTCAAACCTCTCCCTTTACTTAATGAGAATAAAAAAGACCGCTCTTCCCATGTGCATTATGTTTTAATTGGATATTTTTTGTCTTTATTTCAAGTTCTCATATTCTATTTGAGTAATTAGATATGGGGATATAATTGATAAATTTTATATTGAGTATTTTACTGATAATAATTGATATAATTTCTCCACATTGATATATATTGGAAGATTTATTGAAAATTACATGAAAATACTTTTCCCCCTATTTTTTTACCATATTAATTTTCTCATAAAATTTTATCCGAGGTGAATTTTGAATTAAAATTTTATTTTCATATTAGAAAATAATTTATCTACATTTTTCATTTTACCATGAAAGTTGGATCGCACATTTAGAGGGCAAAAAATGGTCATTAATGAATAGATAGGATGGATTTGATATATTGGACCATAATTCACTATTTATATAATAAACGTTTCCTCATTAAATAGAATGGGATAAATTTTTGAAAGTTGTTAGATAGTAAAATTCCAAGAATTTAGTCAAACTAAAGTAAAATCTAGTTCCTAGGGGAACTCAGTCGAAATAGCGGATCAAGATGGATTAAAATTTGGAGGTAGAATTATGCATTTGTCATTTATGGAATTTGATATTCTAAACCTACCACACTCTATTTAAATTATATTTTAAACTTTGGGAGGGTTTTAGAGACTTTGGTAAGGTTTTACCAAAAGGGTTTGTTCCATTTAACTATATATATATTTTTAAGAAGGAATCATTTGTGCAAGGATCTCTCCCAAGAAGGAACACCTCACCCAACATTTTTTTTATGTTTCTTTTCAATTGTGATTCTATATTCTATTTTTATTCAATAAATATTATGTGTTATTCACATTTAATATTTTTTTTATTTTCTTCTTGGTGCTATAATATTAGAGTGAATATGAAATTGGGTGCTACTAATTTAAATAGTTTCTTATGAAAAATGTCTCCACGATAAAAAATACACCCATGGGAGAGCGGTTATTTTTATGGTTGGTCTTATTATTAGCTCCTTAATTATTTGTTATGAATATATATTTTCAATTAAATTAATGAAATCATGGTTTATGAAATTATTTTTTTAAATTTAAGATCACTCAAATGTTTGACCCATTGACTGTGAGGTCAGGATTGTGTGAATCTCTAGAGAATCACTTTAATTTCCATATATAATCAACATGGGATCAATTCATAGGGTTTATATTGAATCCCCAGAATCAATACATTCTAATTTCTAGGGTGGAGTTTTTCCCAAAATTTCTACTGATAATAAGTTATCTTTTTGACCACAATCAAAGCAGGGTTCCATGATTGGAAATCTCAAAGTTGAATTAGGGTTTGTGGATGTAATGTCTTCTATAGGGTTTGTAGTTAACCAATTAAGGAACCATAATTGAAATAATTTAATCATAGAGGATAATTTATAATTATTAATGAAGTCTTAGGGTAGATCAACCATAATAATTCATATTTTTGTTTTCAATGTAAGTGGTTTATAGTTTGTTTCATTTTGTTTAGAAATCACAAATCTAAAACCCCCTATTTTGTACCAATTTTCCATCCCTTTAAATTGTTTATTTTTACATTTAAGGTGGTTTTAATGCAATTCAAACTCAATAGATATGACCAAGGCCATCCCCTATGTTTCATTTAGTAAAAAATCACAAATTTTTTGACAGTGAGTAAGACAATACTCATCAAATTGGCTTCATTTCCCATGAGTAAAGCGTTTTCTTCAACCTATTTTAGGTATGTTATTTATTTTTCATTTTTGTTTTTTTATTTTTGTTTTTTTACTTATTTTATCTTCTTCCTTCCCTACCTTTTATTATTTGGGCCATCAATTTGAAGATCATTTGATAATATTATGGTCTACTTCTTATTGTTTCATTTTCTCTCTCTAATTGATGACACAATCCAACACTTATGTTCATTTTGAACTAGGAACTGAGGGTGAATAATGCTGTAAGGATTAGATTATGAAATTTATAAATCCAAGATGTTTGAAAATTCACCTACTTCATTATTTCTATTATTATGATTGTAGTGATCTTGGTAGTTGATCTCAAAAAAATTTGATTTTTAAAAAATGGATGCAACCAATAATGAACATGAAATAACAATTCAAGAGTTGGTTTCACCCAATGTTAATTAATATCCAACATGAATTCCATATCCAACTCTCTAATTAGACTTTGATATAACATCTGAGTTATTTCACATTCTCCATAAATTTCATGGCCTCTTTGGTTAGGATCCAAATAGACATCTAAATGATTTCGATACGATTTCCTCAACCAGTATAGTAAGGAATTTATTTGAAGATAAAATCAAATTAATGACATTACCATTCTCACATTATGGGACTATAAATGATTTGATATATTACCTACAACCTGAATAAGTAAAATCTTGGAATTATTTGAAACAACTTTTCTTATTGTTAATATTTGAATCATTACGAACCAAAAAAATTCTAAAGAAGATCTCTAGAGTCAAGAAAATACTAGGATAATTTATATATGAGTAAATGGAGTAGTTCAAGAAGTTACGTGTGAGATGACCAAATCACCAAATTATTTAGACACTAATAATCCAATATTTCAATGAAGGACACACTCCCATATAGAGAGGCATGATAGATGCAGTGATATGAGATGCATTGATTAAAAAAATCTCGATGGCTTCTGGGGCATCGATCGAAAAGATGGAACCAAACTCCCAATAATTTGGTGATCACAATACAATTAATAAAAGGGGAGTACATTAGGTAAGTCCCTATTCTATTGAAAATAATTTAATTTATAATAAGCTTCATGAATTAACCACTATGGTGAGATAGATAACATTGGACAAAAAATGCTTTCAATCCACTCTAGTGAAGCTTTGTGGCATTTTTAATACACCATACCATCCAATAGATTGATTCTAATAACTAAAAGAGACATATGATTGTGCCCCAGTATTCCAAAGTAAACCATTTGAATTGCAAGAACCCCCTAAAAAAGAGTATTATTACTTTACAGCAACACATAATCAAGGATGGAAGGATCACTTGGATATGAGGTATGTATCTGAAAAAAGGGTTCCTTTTCAATAAAACTTCCAAAAACCTCCCCCATAACAAAATGGTTTTCAACAAACCCAAAAGAGATATGAATCCAAATCATTAAAAAATCAATAAAAATGGAACCCCCAACCAATGGTATATTCTAACAGTGATGATATTTTGAAACTATTTTCCTTAATCAATAGAATGAGCCGAAGAGTCATGGAATGGACCTGAGGGAGCAAAAGATGAAAATTATATAGATTACCACTTCACTGCATGAAATTTTAGATAAGAAATTCATAAAATTTCCCTCCCAAAGAACTCTAAATCCCAAGGGGAGTGTTAGCACTATCACATTGAGTAGTGAGAAAAAATAAGTGAGAGACGTGTTCCTGGAAGTCCACCAGGATTCAACCAACCAAAAGAGATACCACCATCACCTCCAGTAGGTGAAAACCAATGGAGAATGGAAAATTTGAAAACAAAATTGATTATATTACTCCTAAACCCCTTCCATTTAAAAATAGGGTCTCATAAACCAAAAATATGGCTTAGTAGGTGATACAGAAAGAGGTTTCAAACACATTTACGTTTGTTGAGATAAACAAACCCTTATTCAGACCATTAATAAAATACCAAGGTATGTAAAATTCATAAAAGAAAATTTTACTAACCAAATAGTTTTCAGGGGAAACGAGAAGATTAATATTGGAAGAGATGTATCATCACTCATTACACCAACTCAAGAAATACCAAAAAACTGCAAGGATATAGGGACACTCATAATACTATGAACTATATGGGATCTACACTTTTTTATGCTATAAATGACTTGGGAGATTCTATAAATTTGTTTTCACATCCTGTTTTCTATTATTTATAGGTTGGTGTGTTGAAGCAGATCAGGGTGATGGTGAAATTGGTAAACAAAGCTATTATGTATCTAGTGGGAGTCCTTAAGGATGATAATGTTTAGGTTAGAGACATGATATTTCCAATATATTTCTATTTCCTTGAATGGGAGTAAGATAAGGTAAATTCTTAAGCTCCCAATATATTAGGTAGGACCTTACATAAAACTTCTAAAAATGATTATTAATGTCTATGAGGGTACAATTTTCAGTGAGTTTGGAGATGAAGTTATGAGATTTAATTTTGTAAACTCCATAAAGTAACCCTCATAGTTTCATTATATTTTTTTATATTCTATTATAAACCACCATGTAAAAACACATTGGATTTTAATACCTCTATTCATAGAGAATTTATGAGCATTGGTTCTAGTTTTTTTCTAAGATAATTTCAACACATTTTTCTATGGAACACAACTCTCATTGATTTTATATTGATATAGATTTATATTCTGATTCTAAGAATGATATTTCTAATTATGACATGGCTGTTGAGTATGATGATATATTTGATGCATTATTCTCTGATTTTGATGATGTGAATTATAATACTGATTTTTATTAAGATCATTTTTTAAGGAACATGGGATGTAGTGGAAGCATGAAAAATTTTAAATTTATGTTTTTGGGTTCTAATTCATGTTAAAAAAAACTAAATCCAAAAAACCCATTCCAATATTTCTCAATGGATCTTGTGGAATTAAATTTAACCATAAAAAATAAAACCCAATAGAAGAATAAATGATACCATGTTTGTTTGAAATAACCGTTTTGATTATCTCACTGTTAGAAGGTCATAGGTAAAAGGTTTGAAGATATGAATCATAAAGATCATCCACATGTTCTCCATATCTCTGGGATCATTGATCTATGATTATTTTGTGCTATCATGGGAGACAAAAGACCTTTACAATGTCCCTTAAACCATGTGAAGAGTGTAGAATCGATCAAGAATGTGGGATCAATCTGTATTTCTTATTCCTTTAGAATCTATATTTAATAACTTAAGAGGAGAGAAGTTGAGAGATTATCTCTATAAATTCATCCAAATAGTATAGATTATTTTTCAGGAGGTAAAATGATCTTAAATACAATGGTTATACATTGAAAAACTACACATTGGTCCCTGAAAAGTAATAACCATCATTTTTGACCATTTATCACACTTATGAATTAATAAACTTGTAATAAATGTAACAAATATTTTATCACAAACATGTAAAAAATTATCATGTTATGTGATAAAATATTTACCATTAAACAGACCCATAAGCTCTGTAAATAATTTAACAAACTTGAACTTGTTATGTTCATTCAAAAAATTATATTTTCTCATATTCACTTTTATGATCAATCAAATTGTGAGTACCTTTATAAATCAATTCAAAAATCATTATTATAAACATGAATAATATAATTGAATCATTTTACTTTCGATTTTATACACTTATATGTTCACCGACACCCGCATGTGGGGAAAACTTCATCTTAAACTCATATTCGTCTGAATAGGTCGAACTTGTGGATACAATTAGTGTGTGACCCTATACATAAATATCTTGATAGTAGTGGGTCTAAACTTTAAACCAAGAGTAGATTCTAAAAAAACATCATGGTCCCTAAATAGATAAGTAATATCATATATATGACTACCACCAATGAACATGTTAAATGTAATATAATCCATTTGTATCCCTATTTCTCACAAAACCTGATGCACAGCTATGCCATCATACTTTTGATGCTTTATATATTTTGTGACCTTACTATAAAGACTCACATTGCTGTACCATAGGCATGGATTTAATGAATTTACTACCATCTTGGTCAACATGGGACCACAATATATCTCTTTCTGAACTTGTATGTGAAAAATTCTATATTGATCATTCAACCAAGGTCATACACCCAAAGTGCGCCCAACACAAGATACCTATCCATGACTTAAATGTTATGGTTTTTTCCTTTTATTAATGCACATTATCAAATGATACAAATGGATAATGATCACAAGTCTCGAGACCAATAAACATTTTTGTCGATAGGAATAACCAATGAAACCTGAAACATGTGTTGTTTGTATTGGTGGACGAGTCAACATGATCTAATCTACTAAAAATCACTAAGTGAAAACATCATGATAATAATTCTAAATTCTTATGATCCCCCAAAACTTAATATTCAGACATCAACTATGTCCTTTCAATAAGATATATAATACCATAGGATATATATTTAAGATTACTATCATAGTACCTCGAGGTAGTCATTATATCTGGGAACAACTATAACCTTTTGTCATGACACATAATAAAAGGACAATAACATGTAAACAATTGATGTAGAATTATCAACACTATTATGGTAAGAATAAACACAAACAGAAATATATATATATATATATATATCAAACTGTATACATGTAATGGTAATCAAATTACATAATGGATTTGGGTCTAGGAAACCCACTTAGAATACTCCCACTTGCACTAGATCAAATTACCACTACTACAAACACGGCCTTTATCAAGGCTAAAAATGGCCTTTATCAGCGCTAGAAAAGCGCTGATAAAGCCAGCATAGATAAAGCGAGGGTCCCCTTTATCAGCACTTTTGTTTTAGCACTGATAAATGACCCTTTTATCAGCGATTTGAAAAAAGCGCTGATAAAATCTAAAAAAAATTAAAAAAATTTAAAAATTCTACCAATCGGGGGGGGGGGGGTTTATAGCGCTTGAACCCCCCCTTTCACAGCGCTTTTCGGCCCCTATACAGCACCCCACGCACCCCCTCCACCCTTTAACAACGCTTGCTCAAATATTCCCCATGCGCGCGCACCCCTGCCTCCACCAGGATTTCAACTCGAGACCTCCCCCCTGCGTGCCTAAGCCCTTACCACTACTCTATTTTGATTTGCTTTCCAATTCATGATATCTTTATATATATATATTTATATATTTAGTTATATTTATTCGTATAGTAATATATATTTATATTAACATATATATATAGTTATATTATAATATATATATGTATAGTTATATTATAATATATATAGTTATATTATAAAATATATAGTGATATTAATATATATATATAGTGGTATTAATATATATCTATATCTATGTATATATATATAGTTATATTTTTTCATATAAAAATATATATTTATATTAATATATATATATAAATAGTTATATTAACATATATATAGTTATATTAACATATATATAGTTATATTAACATATATATAGTTATATTAACATATATATAGTTATATGAATATATATTTATATAGTTATATAGTTATATTAATATATATATAGTGATATTAATATATATATTTATGGTGATATTAATATATATGTTTATAGTAATACTAATATATATATATGTAGTTATATTAATATATATATAGTTATTAGATTAATATATATATATATATAGTTAGATTAATATATATATATAGTTAGATTAATATATAGGTATATAAATATTCATATATTGGTATTTTAAATAAAATGGATATTAGTTATTATTTAGATAAAGATAATATATTTTATATGTAAATATGTTTAATTATTTATTTAAAAAATTTAATTTTTAGGTGCGAATATATAAAACATATGTACATATAGTTATATATTTGATTATAAATAGCAGTTCATTATAAAAAAGGATGAAATTTCAAAGACATAATATCAACATGAATGTAATATCTTGGAATAAATTCAGTCCACGCAAAAAAAAGCCAATAATACCCCCTTAAACGAGTTTGAAAATCCACAAAATGTTAAAAATTTTGGGTACCCCGACAAAAAACTCAGTTTTGGAGGCCTTCTGGGCCTCTTTTGGCCTCTAAAAACGCTTGACCGGGGTTGCCTCGGATCACAGCGACGTAGAGCTCGTCGCAGGCTTCGATTTGATATGTGGTAGAGCTCAAATGGACACCCGGATCAAAAGTTATGGCCGTTTGAAGTTTAAGTTGCATTTTCAACATATTTTGGATCTTTTTTTTAATTTTTTTTAATTTTTTAGTCCTCAAATTGTTATTAAATGACTATTACAACATAATTATTATCAAACTATTAATTAAAAATATTTTTTTAATTTTTTAAGAAGTCATTTTCACTAAATATCTTATATATTAAGTATAATAAGTGTAAATGTACATTTATAATTATCTAAAATATATTTAAAAATTATATATTATATTTTTATAACAATATAACTATATTAATATATTAATATATTAATATATTTTTTTAAATTCTTTTTGAAGCCGACCCTTTATCAGCGCTTTAAAAAAAAGCACTGATAATGGCCCCCCTTTATCAATGCTACTAAACAAGCGCTGATAACGGGGGGGGGGGGGGGCTTTATCAGCGCTTTTTCGTTAGCGCTGATAAAGGGGGGCGCTGCAAAAAACTGGTTTTGTGGTAGTGGACTAACAATTACCAACCCACTAGACATCACATTATTATCACGATTCTGCTGAGATATGGATTTAGTTGAGGGTTCTTCTACATTATCCTTTTTTTCTACTCTGCTAAACGTGTCCTCACGTATCAGTGTAAAATACCTTAAGTTATGAAATTTCCAAAGTATATGCATTATCCTCTAGTATGACCTGTGATCCTAAAAAATCATAACTACTGTAGTATTATCATAGTATATTATAATAGGATATGAACTTCTAGTTATAACACTAAGATCTAAAAAAATCTATGTATCCAAACCGCTTCCTTAGCTATATTGGAATCCCCTATATACTCATATTCTATTATAGTATCAGCAACTAAAGACTGCTTTGAGATCCTCCAACTCTCTACACCACCATCTAGGAAAAATACATGCCCTAGCTATGATTTCAGGTCATCATGGTCTATTTAGAAGCTATCATTATTGTATCCCCTCACAATTATCTCCTTATATCCTACATACACAAATAATATATCCCTTGTATGTCTCAAGTACTTAGGATAGATTTCAAGGCTTCCCAATGTATCTCTTCGGGATTGTCTTGATATATTCCCACCACGCTTAAAGAAAATAAAACATCAGACCTAGTACATTTTGTGGAATACTTGATAGATCCCACTACTGAACCATATAGGAATAAACTCATTATTTAAATCTATTCCTATTACCGTAGTCATATATTCTTTATGAGATTAATTCCCTGTGACCCTAGATACAACCCTCTCTTGGATTGTTCCATATGATAACTTTTGATTACCTTGTAAATATATGTACTTTTTATTATCGTAATAATCCTCTGAGATCTATCTATATAGATCTTGATCCCTATAATATAGGCTTATTCACCTATGTATTTAATGGATAAGAATTAATTTAACCATATCTTCAACGATTGTGAGACTTTTATTTTGTTTCCCATTAACAATATGCCGTAAATATATAATACTAAGAAAATGATGGAACTCCCACTAATATAATTATAGACACATGGATCACTTTAATTTTTTATGAAACCAAATTCTCTTATGGCCTTATAAAAATGATCATTTCATGACTATGATGCATACTTCAATCAAATAATGAATCTCTTTAGCATTCACACAATATTGGAAATTGTTGACATAATAAAACCTTTGAGTTCTGTGATATAGACATATTCAACTTACTTCCCATTTAAAAAATATGTTTTTTAAATCCATTTTCCAAATTTAATAATCCCATAAGTCTATTATAAAAATTAATTTTTTGATGGATTTTATCATAGCGATGGGTGGGAAGGTTTCATCATAGTCGATGCCCTGAAATTTTCTAATACCATTCACTACTAGCCATACCATATAGTTTCACATTGACCATACATGTAAAATTTTTTCTTCAATAACCATTTAAACCCAATAGGTTTTTCATAATCTAGTCGATCTACCAAAATACAAACTTTATTTTGGTACATGGACTCCATTTCAGAATGCATGGATTCATTCCATTTTGCAGGATTCTTGTCATCCACTACTTCCTTGTAGGTTAGAGGTTCATTAATCTCTAAGAGTAATGTGTATCATGAATGGATGATAAGAAAACAATATATCTCTATTTCTCTAACCTCTATAGTATACCTCTACAATATGCGTCTCTCAAGAACATATTCCTCTCCCACAGTCTCTTAAGAAGATTGTTCCTGTACCAACCATTGTACATTTGGAGCATCAACTTCATCAAATTCTCTCTCAATCCCACTATATTTTATGGAAATTATTTCCCTTTATAGAAATGTAGAATGTATTGCTACAATTACTTTTCAATATGAAGGGTTATATAGAAAATATCCCTTTGTCTCCTTAGGATAACCTATAAAGATGCACTTCGTTATTCGAGATGCTACTTTTTCACTAGGTATAGTCTTAAAAAAGACTCTCATACCCATACACGTATGTGTACCAGATTGTGTTATTTTATATATTAAAATTTCTATGGAGTCTCACATTCTCCTTAGTTGGTTCTCATTTTAGTGTATCTGATACAATATGGGGTATATATCCCCAAAAGGGTAATGGTAGAGTTTCACGAATCATCATCGATCTGACCACATCAAGTAGGGTTTGAATCTTCTTTTCCATAACTATATTACACTAAGGTGTGATTGAGTTAGGAAAATATACCATAATCCTTTATATGATCGATGAAAACATGGTTATGATATTCACCCACATATTTTGAGTGGAGTTTCTTAATCTTATTTCCATGTTTATTCTCTACTTAATTCTGATATTCCTTAAACATGCGAAATGAATATAACTTACACCTCATTAAGTAGATATATCCATATATACTATAGTCATCAGTAAAAGTATTCATGTAAGAAAATCCACTCCTTTCCTCTATTGTAAATGGACCACATACCTTAGTATGAATGAATTCCAATGGGTTTTTTTGGCTCTTTATCTTTTCATACTAAAAGGATCTTTGGTCATTTGAGATTATAAAAAAGTGTGGCATACATCCAATAATTTTAAATCAAGGGAGTATAAATACCATGGTTGATGTATTTTTCTTAACTACATTTCATTTACATAACCTATCCTAAAGTTCCATAGGTGAGTAGGATATGATTCATTCTCATGGGATTTTTTAATAATTTTCATTATTGGATTTTCTAGTTCACCTATATATAACCCATTTTTAATATGGGCAATACCATACCATATATTATCCATATATATAAGAAAACATAATTTTCAAAATTTTAAAAAAATCCCATAGTGTATAAACTCTAAACTATGATTATATTTCTTGTAACCGATGGTACAAAATAATTATTTAGTATAAAAATGATTTCACTAGGAAAAGTAAAATGATAAAATCCTACTGATAATGTTTCTAAAATCACTCCCCTTTCTACACGGTGATCTACATTAACTCTTGAAATTTTCATGAATCTACATGGTTCCTATATTTAAATTCAAATGTGTGATACACATGCATTATAAAGTACCCAACTTGTAGAAATAGCCAAATTTCATTTAATGGAGAATATATATGAAGTAGAAGTGTTAAATTTAATCTTCTTCCTAGATGTTAATTTCTTCTTCAAATAACATTTATTTCAACATTAAATGTAGACTTCCTTCATCTAATTTCTCTCCCTCTATATTTTTGTTTCTTAGAAGGGAGGTGTATCAATGTCTTTGACGTAGACTTAGCTCTTGATACTTTAGCCTTTCTTTTCCTCCTCTTATTTACCATAAATAACTAAGAGTTATAATTATTCATTTCCATATATAATTATTGAAAAAAAGACAACAAATATTGGAGTGACTTATTGATTTTATTCAAATTATAATTAATAATGAAATTTTAGAATCTATGTTGTAAATAGGCAAGAATGATTTTAGTTTCTAGTTCTTGGATCAGTTTGAACCTAAGGTTCTCCAGTCTTTTAATGTAACTAATCATCCTAAGTACATGAGGTCTGTATTAATTCCCTTTCGGTAGAGTGAATCACTAAAGATCACTTTATATCTCATATATTCTTATCAATCTCTCTCATGGCATAACTCTTGTATATAAGACAACATTTGGAAAGAATCTTTTTTCATATGTATTTTATGAAACTCACTAAACATAAATGAAAACATTAACCACTAAATATCTTTCACATCATCTGTATGATTCTTTTATTTATCGTTATACACCTTTCATTCTCCCTAAGGATGCTCAGTATGAAGTAGGTACTCCAGCACATAAAGATTCACCCCTTGGTGTAGTACTATGCACAAGCAGCTGTACCACTCTAGTAAGTTATGGATGATCATGATATTATCTTTATCCAATATTTATAGTAGTGAAATTGAATTGTTGGTGGTTTCCATTTATCTAATGTAATAAAATTTATAATATTATTACTTTATATTGATTACCAATATAAATTTTCAAATTTTTAATTTCCAATGTCTCCCAAAATTTTATCAAATCATGGTATCCCTCAACTACTAGATTCTAAATACCCAGCCTCTTGAGTATTCTAGTGTAAAGAATCATTAAACCAATATTCATAGCCCGTTTTATGGAATAAACACTACTTTGAGAGTATAAGGTTGGTTTTTGACTGACCAACCATATAACTCATGCCACCTTGATCTATTGAGTGGAGTCCCATCTTCTATAAAGGATTGCCTTTCATGCTCAACACTTTGCCTATAAAGTTTCAAAAAATATCTATGAATACTCTTTTTTATCTACCAAATTTAGTTAATTCAACCTATCACTCTCATAATAACTCCTCCATTGTAAAAGGAACTATCATCTTGGGAATAAATTCACATTCAATAATTAATTGTGTCCAAATTCAAGTGATATAAGAGTTTAATGATTAATATTTTATTTGAGGGATTTGTTAATTTATCTTGATGAATGATATCCTTTTATATTTAAAGTATTTTTTCTATGAGATCAAACTCACAACATAACCATGATTTAAAATAGAAAACATTGACTACACATGTTCATTTTATCAATTCATTCTTGTTTATTATTATACTATCTGATCACTCATAATAATCAAACATTCAAAAACTAATAAACCATGCACATGATAAAATAAATAAATATTGACATGATCACGAGTCAATCACAATTGTTTAATCCATCTAATGTATAATGTATTAATTTAGGGGCTAGGGTAATTCCATAATTAAATACCTTATTTAAATTGCACCACTCACAACTCTCATGCACTTCACTTATTTGTTTTACACCGTCTCTCCACTCGAACTGATTTTCTATGAATTCCTTTGATATTTATGATGTATACTCACATGTAGGTGAGAGGAACTCAGGGTGTAAAATTATACTTTATCACTTAAATGTGGACACATAGACCCTTATAAAAATTAAATATGGAGGGATGATTCACAAATCAATAAGATAACATAATTATTACCTTTTAAAACTTAAATAAAATAATTAAATTAAATAAATAATTAACCAAACATGCATGGGTCCGTCTTAGTTCATGATCAGTCAACATGTAGTTATATTTCATAATAAAAATTAAATTTTATTAAATTCAACTCAATTGTATTTTTAATTCTATAACTTTAATTAAAATAATTTTAATTAAATATTGATACGTCCCACAACACCCAAAATAATTTTAATAAATAAAAAAAAATTAAAATTTAATTTTTTCATTTTGTTTCATATTTATTTTTGATCCATTTGGACCTAAATCATATCACTAGAAATTAATTTAGGGCATGTGATGGGGTGATGGGTTTGGTAGGTTGGAACCTGACTATACCGATCAAACCCAAAAACTAATTGGGGAATCCATTTAATGATATATATATATATATATATATATATTTGAAAAAAGTGGTGCTTTGAAAAAATGACCAAATCACCATTTATTATATGAAAAGTGAGATTACATGAGTCTAAAAGATGGGATCATATTACAATCTTTCACATGAAGGGGAAGTAAATCATCTGGGAGATCCTCCAATAAAGTAATGTCATGAATTATCCCTTTATTGGATAGTCCATATACAACCATTTTTTCTTCAGGATTTTTATGAGTGGTAATATGATTGATGTATTGGGGTGAACAGAGATAATCCATCAAAAATGTAGTAATAAACCAGGAAAGATGAATCAAACCTTCCAAATTGCCTGCACAATGGTAGTCGAGTCACATTCAATCCATATGTTGTTCCAAACTTGGTGCCTGACAAAATAAATAGCATGAATCATGCTCATCATTTCAGCTTCTCATGAGGAGGTAATACCACATCTTCCAAAGATGCACCAGAGGATTTGACCAAGATGATTCCAAAAGATGACTCCACATCCCGCAGGTCCCATATTTCCTTTATAAGCACCGTCCACATTAATTTTAATCCAACCAAGGAGCAATAGTTTCCAAAAAACATCATACATGTGTTGTGGTTGGTGAAATAATCCTTAAACCTCATCATAGAATCATACGTTCCTTAATAATGTTGTTTCATTACCCCTTTTGAATCAACACAACTTCATGGATAGTAATGTGAATCCGCATCCAATCTGCATTAATGTTGGGTGAGAAATTATTGTGTAAAATTTCATTTCTATCATACCAGATCACGTTAAGAAGCTCAGTGACTACAGAAAGAAATATGTTCTTGATTTTTTGGGAGTTATACATATCCAAACAACACTTTATCTGAGTGTTAAAAGAGTCGAGAATCAGCCATCATTAATCAATTATGTCAAAAATATATTTTCAAAGATAAGTTGAAGTGGTGCAAGAAATAAATAAATGATTAACATATTTTCTATGTTGATTTCATAGGCGGCATTTTGAGAATATGTGGATCCCAAGAGATTGTAGAAAAGTATCAGTGGGAACCCTATTGTAGGGAATACACCAAAAAGAGTAAGACTTAAAGTCTTTATCAATGGCTTATCAAGGATTTTTGATTCAGCTAAACTCATTTCAAGAGTTATGAAAATGGTGGTTATAATTGTTTTTGAATCCAACATACCATTTTGAGTAGGATAAAAGATAAAAATGCATCTATGTTAGAGAATGTATAGTTTTCAATAAAATTCACAACATTCTGAGGGAGACTATCAAGATGAGAATTAATGACATTCTTAATAGTAATATTTATATTTTCATAAGTTTTTTTAGTAGGAATAAATTAAATTAGTGAATAACTAGTCCAGTTTTCTTACCAAAAGTTCCTAGAGGAGTTCATGGAGTCCATCCACCTAGATTTGGTCATAATTGTGTCATACATTTTTTTAATGGAAGGACAGATGGAAGAGTTCAATAAATTCTTGTTTCCTTTCATTAGTTTATCAAGAAACCTATTTTTTGATGAATGAAATAGAAGGAGAGTCTTTGTGTATTAGGTTACAAGTATGTCTGGACTGAAGGGCCACATTAAAGTGATTTATGTTTTTAATTCCAAGACAACCCTTATCCAAAGGTTTGCAACAAGTAGACCAAGGAATAGTCACTGATTTTCTATCCAAGGTGATTTCAGTCCAAACAATGTTTTTGATATAGAAATTCATTTTTTTAAAGACCAACAAGCCATTTATAAACCATCATAGAGTAGACCATTTTAGTAATAATACCCAACTTCACAAGGCCGATTCTCCCCACTATAGATAGAGTTTTTCCTTCCCAAGAAGAGAGATGATTAAGTATTTGATCAACAGTTTTAGATAAATATCTTGATTTGGGTCTTACCCAAAAGATAGGAACAACAAGGTATGTGGAAGGAAATTATCATTATTTAATACCTAATTCATTCATAATACCATTTTTTCAATTAGTCGGAAAATTTATTCTAAATAAGATAAAGGATTTGTCCTAGCTAATGACCTGACCTGAGACCTCCTCATAATGAGAGAGATCACTTTCGAGAGTTTGGATTTTTTTTCCACCTTATAAGAACATAATGATGTCATCCACATATAAAATATGTTTGGGGGAGTTCACTTTCCTGGAAGCATAGATGGGATTAAGTTTATTCTGATCCACCAGGAGAGTGAGTAGTTTACTTAAATAGTTGTCCACAATAGAAAAAAGGATGGCAGAGAGGGGATCACCTTTTCTGACACCTTTAGTGCATTTTAAGTAGCCTTTGGGAGAACCATTGACTAAAATTTAAGTGGAGGATGAGTTGAATAGGGTCTTAATTCTAGTCATAATGGTATTTTTGAATCCAAATCCATGATGCATTTTGAAGATAAAATTCCATTCCATAATATCAAAAGATTTACTAATGTCAAGTTTAATAGAAATATTACAACCTATGTTTGTTTTTTTAACATGTTAGTGCATTCTAAGGTAAGAAAAATGAAGAATTGGATGGATCTTACCTTGATGAAACCAAATTTATTCCAAGAGATAATTTTTCCACTAATGTTGGTGAGCCTATTTGAAAGAAATTTGGTGAAAATTTTGTAAAGAGTGTTGATAAGAGATATGGGTCTAAAAAGATGAATCTCTGAGGCATTATCTTCCTTTTTTAAAAGTGAGGAATTTCGCATTCAACCCATGTTGCAGAATTACTCTATAAAAGAAGGATTTGATGAGTTTTCAAACATCAACGTGAATTACATCCCAATATTTCTCTTAGAAGCCATAATTACAATAATTTGGACCTCAAGAAGTATCAGGATTCAAGATAAAAAAAAGTGTCTTTGATTATCTTGATCAAGTGGAATGATTAATAGAAAATTGTCATCTTCCTCAGTGACAAATATCAGAATAATATCATGAAAGATATCATCTTTGATGTTAGGGCCATTAAAGATAGATTCAAAATTAGATACTACATGATTAACAATATCGTATTCATTATCTAGTAGGTTGTCCCCATTTTTGAGAGAGGTTAAAGGTATGTAGGATTTTATAATTCATTAAACATAATTGTATAATTTTTTGTTTCTATCACCATCATATAGCCATTTGATTTTAAAAACATATTTACTTGTGTTATACTTAAATGTGATAAGTGAATTGAGTTTCACAAAAATGTTTATTTCATGGTTCTGATCAGTTGAAAAATCAGAGTTGGTGTTGTTACTTTGGAGTTGATGAATTTTATTCTCAAGAAGCAAGATTTCACTGTCAATTTGTTTAGATTTTATGATACACCAATCTTTAAGATTTTTTTGAGAGGTTTTAATTTAAGATTACAAGAAAAGGCATCATTGTAATGATTCATATAGGACCATAAGTTTTTAATGAGATTACAACATTCTATGTTAGAGAACCAATCTTTGTTGAATATGAATGGTAGAGGAGGTTTCACTATTTAGTAAGAAATAGTGACCATAATAGTATGGTGATTACATTGAATTTTGGGGAGAGTAGTGTTGGAAATGGTGTCCCATTTATCTGAAGAATTATCATTTGTAAATTCTCTATCTAGTTTGCTGGATAACACTTTATTATAGTGTCTTCTATACCACGTGTATTTCGAACCGATATGTATGATTTATATAAGATTTTTGTTCTCGATTGCATCCTTAAACTCTCTCATAGATATAGAAGAGTGTATTAGACCCATATTTTCCCATGAAAAAAGAATAACATTAATATCCCAAATAAAAAACTAGTGGTTATGAATATTAGACCCTAGATAGGAGATTTTAGTCTAAATAGGTCACCTATCATGATATTTGTTATTTTCATAGAGGGAGGAAAAAAATAGATGTGTGTTATCTAGCATAATATCATAGGTGAATATTTTCTTAGAGATGTGGAAGATATTAACACTGTGTAAAGATGGTTTCACAAATATCCAAAGAGTATCAGTAGTGGAACTATTTTGACATGCACCTATGAAAGTGGATCCAAACTGAAAAGGAAATAAATTAGTATATAATTTTATCTTTGGTTCTAAAATGGAAAAATTTAGAGGGGGCTAAATGTGAAGCATTATTTTTAAAACAATAAAGGTTTATAGGTTATAAATACCCTGAAAATTCCAGAATAAGATCACCATTTATACCTATGTTTGGAGTAAGAACTCCCCTTTTTCTTACCATCTGAACCCTTTTGTCTATATGATCTTCGGCCATTATTGGACATGTTTGGGCTTGGTTTTTTCTCATTTTTACCTTTAATTGAAGGAAAGGGGATAATAGTGGTAACTTCAATCAATGATTCTTTGGAAGGATATTTCATGGAATCTTTAGAAAGTGTGATCACATGGTTACTAAAAAATACATTACTAGTATCCTCATTGTAAACACCATTTAAATTATCAGAATTAGAAGATAAATCAGTGGAATCAATAATGAAATTACCTATTTCATTTTCTGAGTCACAAAATGATGTAATTGATGTATGTGAGTTTTTTCCTATTGGATGTGTCGGTTGTGCGTCTCTGTCCAATCCCACCGTGGGTTTGGATTTAATCATCTCATCAATAATCGCTTTGATTTGTTCAGAAAAACCTCCCAGAGGAGGTGGTGGAATGACATCAACCTATTGAGGGATATTATCTGAACTATAAGAAGGGAAATAAGGATAACCATAATTATCAACATTCTTACCATTAGTTCATTCACTATTAACCGATTGAGAGTCACTACCCGTATAGGTAGTAGTACAATCAGGCTGCCCAGTAGCCTTATCAACTATCTTACCTTCAATACTTTCAATAGAGATGGTGACTGTATGAACCTTATAATTATAACCTTCCTTATCTGAATTAGAAACATTAGAAGTAGCATGAAAAAATGTATGGATAGTTTTCTTACATGTCTCGATCCCCCAGAGGTAGTTTCCTATTGATATTGAATAGAATCCATTACAAGAGCTTATAATTCTTCAAGGAGATTATTATCCTTTTTGGTTTTATCTTCCACCTCTACAAGTTCATACCAGGATTTACCTGAGTTATTCTCTAAAGGCATTGATTAATCTGATTTCTTCTCGCATATTTCATTCATTTTCATAGAGGTTTTTCGATTTTTAGAAATAGGGGCCTTGGATTTCTTCTTATTTCACACTTCTTTCCATTCATTATACAATGGTTGGACCACTTTTTTCACAACCACCCTATAGTTCGCAATATTATTCCCAATGAATTTATATATCTCACAAAAATCTGGTTTTCTCTCATACTCGATCCTAACTTCAGTTTTATAATCACTAGCATTGAAATTTTTTGTGTTAGGGAGCTTTGATTCAAGATTACCTTCCATCATAACCCTAAAAAAGAGTCCTCATTCAAAATTTAGTGTTCTCTAGTCATTCTTAAGTGGAAATCCAATACAAGATACAATGTCATTTAATATTTTATGATGCCAAAAATACCAATTGTGACCATGAAATCTAACCCAGATTTGAGTCATTGTATTCCTATGGGTATAGGGGTTAAAGGCATAGTCCCAATCAAAAATTATAATAAATATAGGTCTAAGTTGAATATTTCTAGTTTTCCATACTCTATCAAGGTCTTCTTCTAATTTAAATATAATATGAAAATAATCTCTACCCATAGGCACAAGATTCTAGTCCGAGATACCCCCATAATGTGCACTGCGAGGCTTTAAATCAACTAAGGTCCAAGGATGATAACCTTTCATGCATGAGATGCGAACCATGATGGAAAATTTTCATATCTGTGGAAACTATTAGAGTGCGTCTGGGTCAGCTTCCACTAAGAAACCACCATCATCGGTCTTTTTGAAAAGATGAGGCTTCATCACATTATCTTTACTCAGATACAAACCTTTAAGATAATCCAGATTTTAAACTTACTTAGATCTACCCTCGATCGAATTGTTGATGGTCCCATAATCAAGGGTTTTTTATCCTCAGGTCTCAGAATCAACACATCATGCATAATATTTCTATTTGTCATGTAAATTAGAGATGTTATGGGAGTCGAATCTCTCTGGCTTGAGAAAAGAAGATTTCATGAATGAAAATTAACAAGGAATCAGAGTAGATAAAGACTTAATCATCCATAGTTTTAGAGAGATATGGTATCCCATATCTTTTCCTCTATAATATATATTATTATATAATATATAAAAGGTCAAACATGTCACTCTCCTAATAAATTTGGAGTTTAAAATATATATAACATACAAAAGGTGAAACATGTCACTTTCCACATAATTGGGGAGGTTATATTAATATATATATATATATAGTATGAAAAATTCAATCATGTCACTCTCTCCTCATAAATGGGGGGGGGGGAATTTACACACCTCATTTATGAGGCATGATACCTTTACCTTGTATTAATGTCATCCTTATCTTAGGATAAGGATACTAATATATATATATATATATATATATTGAAAACATTTCATGATTTTATAGTAATCCTTATTTCCAATGGAATAATCCAACTGGATTTTGGTATCTCTGATTAACACACAATATTCTTTCATCATTCCCCAACTAATAATCTATCACACATTTATCCATTAAAATATAGAAAAAATTAAAACTTAAATTTTCATCACTATTTATAGGTAAAACCCATCAATGTTCGATCAATCATGTCTTGGTGATATGAATATAGATCATCATTCCACCAATTGCGTTTATACTGTATCGAAACAATATTTATGAATCATAGAAAATTTAATCTAAATTTCAAAGTTTTAAACTAAAATAATATCTCATTCCCTCTCAAACAAATTAAAAGAACCCATAGTGTATCTAAATCTTTATAAATTTGAAATTTAATTTTTTGGGGTTGGATTCATGTTTAAAACCTTGAATCCGCAAAACCCCTTTCACAAATTTCTCAGAGGATCATATGAAATTCTATTAAATCATGAGAAGTAAAATAAAAAAAGGGTAAATAGTACCATGTTCATTTGAAATCTATAGTTTGATTTTCTCACGTTCATCATTTCGTGCCTCAAAGGCACCAAGTGAGGCATCCTTCATATCATCCACACATTCACCAAAACTCAAGGATCATCAAAATATGACTCCTAGGTGCTAGTATGGGAATTCCACGATCTTTATGAAGTCACTTCAGTCTCATGAAGAATGTATACTTGATCGACAAAGAGGGATTGATCTAGCCTTTTTCTTCATTAGGAATCTCTCTTTAAAAACTTTAGAGGAGATGAGAGGAGATATTATCTTTCTAAATTCATCCAATTGGGGGATATTACAATTCAAGAGGATAAAATTAGCTTTTATAACTAGTTTATACTTTCTAAAATTTCTCTTTGGACCCTAGAATTTAATAACCATTATTTTAGACTTTTCCCACACCAATGACTTAATAAAATTGCCATAAATGATAAAAATATTTTATCACTCAATTATAACACTTATCATGTTACATGGTGAAATAAGAACAATTAACTCAGTTTATAATATCCCCAAGTAATTTAACAAACCTTTAACATGTTATGTTTGTTCCAAAAATTATATTTATCATATTCAGTTATATGATAAAACAAATTGTGAATAACTTGAGAAATAAATTCAAAAATACTTATTCTAAACATCAATAATATAATTGAATTATTTCACTTGTGATCAATCACACTTGGATTTTCACTGGTCCCCACATATGGGGAACACTTTTTCCTGAACTCGTATTCATCTAAATAGGTGGAACTTGTTGACACACATACAATGTAACCATATAGGTCCTTATCTAGATAGAAGTTAGTTCAACCCACAATCCGACAGTTGATTCTAGAATCCCATTAAGGCCCCTATGGAGATAATGAATTTAATAACTATGACTACCGTATACGAGCACAATCTATCTAATATAATATTTGTCTCATGTTATATCATAAAGCATCTTGCACACTTGTGTTGTCATACTTTTGATGCTTTATATATTTTGTGATCTCACTAGATGATTATAACTTTTTGTACCATGGACATGAATTTAATAGAGGTACTACCACCCTAGTCATCCTGGACCCACGTGGTATCTCTTCCTCAACTAGAAAGTGAAGAAATATATATTGTTCATTCAACCAATTTGATGCCACCAAAGACACACCCAACATAGGCTACCTCATCATAACTTCAATTCAATGTTTTTTTCATTTCGTAAAAGTAAGTGATCAAATAGTACACATTGATAATGATATCATGTCTGGAGACCAATACACATGTTCATAGATAGAAACAACCAAAGAAACATGAAAAATATGGTGTTCATATTGGTGGGTAAATCCTCGTGATAACATATACTCAAGATCACCAAGTACTAACTCTATGAGAAGAATTGTTAATTACTATGATCCCCTAAAAACTGATAATTTGATATCACTGGTATCACATCAGTATGATGTAACTAGACCATAGGAAATATATTTAATATTAACATCACCACATCTCAAGGATCTCATTAGATGAGAACTGTTATAACCTTTTGATACGACACATAATCTAAGGAAATTACCATGTAAATAGAATATTCATAAGTATAAAAACTATTATGGTAAGAATAAACCCATGTATATTTCAAACTGTATACATGTAATGGTAATAAAATAGCATAAAGGAGTTGGGTCTTGGGAACCCACTCACAACATATTTTAGTTCCTTTGATGTATCCATCTATACATCACCCCCTTATTGGAACTAAACCCATTTACACTAAATCTTATGTACTCATACATGTAAGGTGTGAAATAGTACCTATTATAATTTCTAACATTATCCCTTTTAAACATAAAGAAAAACTTCTAAATCTTTTAAGGTAGAATATTATGGAAATTTGGTGGACCTTGGCTAACATATCAAGTATTATCCCCTATATTTTCATGCATATGATTATTTTTGAGGATGAGGCTATACAGGTAAGGCATCCACAAAAGAAACATAATTCAAATACCTTGGAAGTTGTTAATAAATAATTTTAAAATTTTCATGAGGCAGGTATCATTTATCTCATTTTAGATTCCCAATGGGTTAATGCTATTTAAGTTGGACAATATAGAATCATTGTTACTATTGTTAGAAATGTGAGAGAATATTTAGTTACATTTTGGGTACCAAATAGTTGGCGTATGTGTATTGATTATAAGAAACGAAATAATTACACTCATAAGGATCATTTCCCCTCTCAATCATTGATCAAATAATTAAAATAATTTCTATAAGAGGAAACTATTAAAATTCTCTCGCTTTCTGAGGCTCTTGTCCCCTTGATGGAGATTCCCTAGCGGAGCTGGATGTGGCTTCGGCCCCCTCCTCCCCAGCGGGGGTAGGGGGGATTGATTTTCCTTCCCCTATCATAGTACGACCCGTCTCCCCTTTCACTAAACCAGCCTTCCTTCCCCCTTTCCCATCGGTCCCTCTCTGCCCTAAGGTCCCTGACCTTCATAAAGGGTCACCCATCTCGCGATTTCTTCAAAAGAGTTCAATGCTGTTGTGGACAACCACATATCGATGCTGGTGGCTTGTTTTAGGGGTCTCCATCCCTCAGTTGACATGTTTGACAAATTTTTTTTCGATTCATGGGGTCTTCAAGATCAAGTGGTGGTGGAACTTCTCAAGCGGTGGGAATTGATGATTCTCTTCTCCTCAGAGGTCGACATGATCACTGCCTGGTCCTGCGCTCTTCATGTCTTCAACAAACGCGGTTTTCATCTCCTTCGATGGTCTACGTATTTATCATGAATCGTGAACCTCCCTCTCTAGAGGTGTGGGTAAATTTTCCTAATCTTCCACTCCCTTTCCAGACCCCTTCTATTATATGTATTCTAGGGAATATGGTTGGAAGGATTCGTTGTTCGGACGATCGCATGATAGTGGTACTTCACCCAATTTTACCTCGCCCATGTTTTTAGGTCAATGCTTAAATAACTCCAGTGGAGTGGCGGTGGATTCTGGTAGGAGAGGAGTTTCGATGGAAACAGAGGGTGGTGTTTGAATCGTGGCCAGTGTTCTGCTTGGGATGTCACAGGCTAGGCCACCAGGCTTCTGGTTGCCGTCATGGGATCCGGGATAGTTCAAATGTGATCAGTACTTATGAGGGACTTGAGGTGTATGTTGATCTTGTAGTCCAGGTTAGGGATAGTGTTGGTTTGGGTGAGTATGAGGAGGTGTGCGGGGATGCTACAAAGGCGTTTGATCATGCGGTTTTGACTGTCACAGAGTCCAACATCCGGGAGTCTCAGCTCCTGCAGTGGTGTCATGAGGTTCCTACAGTGGCAGCAAAGAGTTAGACGATTAAAGAGGTAGGGCCGTGGGTTGTGGATATTTTTTCTCGATTAAAACATGATTTGGGTATAAAGGGAGTTGAAGAAGAGGATCCCTCAATAGTGGATATGGTGGATTCACCAGCTCTTACAAGATCTGGTGTAGAGAGCTTGATAGGGGGTGATTCTAATCCAGACGTGGGTCCTCGAATTGGCACTGAGGAAGATCCAAGGGATCCCAAGACATATTCTCACAAGGAGGATATCCTTACAGGTATTGAGAACAAGGTTTTTGTCGGTACCCAGGATGAGCCATCTCCAATGATCTGGTCTTGCCCGAGGAGTGTCTTGCCAGTTTTGAAGCTGTGTAACTGATTTGGGGGTTTGGAGGATGAAGGGAAGAATCAGGAGGCTGATCGGATAGTACCTCACAATGAGGACCAGGGTATCCTACGGGTGGAGTCTGGTTATGACACTCCAAGCCAGCCATCAGGAGTCAGTGCTCATGAATTCTATGGTAGCGACACTCGCATTCGTAGGAGAAGGATGGGCCGGCATGGTGGGAAGAAAGGGCTCAAGGATAATTCACATCTGCCTTCACCAAAGGAGACCCGCTCTGCCAAGAAGGCGAAGGCCCAAGTGAGGGAAGATGTTATTAACATAAATGGAAATATAGGTCGATCATGGGATGTGGTCGATTTAGTCGAAGGGGCTTCTCCCACCAGGGATGTACTGAAGAATAAATGCATGGATGCTGATCAACCTATAGAGCTACAACTGAATTCCAGAGAAGAATTGGTGGAGGAGGAATCCCTTGAAACCCATTCTCCAACAGATGATGGTGATAAAATTATAGAAAGAACGGTTTGGGTGGAAATCAATAGAGAACATAGGGACTGGATTGACAAGAAGAATCAAATCCTTGCAAGAGGTGTCAATGCGGGGAAAATCAATCAAGAGGAATACAAGCAAGCGTGGGACAGAATGGTGTGTCGATTTCAAGACCTTATAAAGGATGATTCCGAAATATTGGCAACAACTTTTTATTGGGAACTTATTATGTATAAAAATGTCAATATTCTCATGTTTTTTTAACAACTTTGTTTTCTCTTGGGGTTTCTAACTTTTTCCTTAACAGTGTTTTTGGTTTATAATAAAAAATGAAGTTAGTAGTATTAGTATAAGAGCACACTATTGTTTCTTGGATGCATTTTATAGTTATTTTTAGGTTCCAGTTTCTCTATTGAATAAAGAGAAGATAACATTAACTTTATAATTTGGTACATTTTCTCACCAAATGATTCCATTTATACTTTTCAATGCCTCAAGTACCTTCTAGAAATGCATATTGGGTATTTTTTATGATTTTATTGATACTTGTATGGAGTAAATTATTGAATATTTTAATGTTTATGTTTCCTTATTTTATGAATGTATTTTTAGTTTTTGAAAGGAGTTGCATCACTGTACTGAGAAGAATATGGTTTTAAACCTTGAGATATGTCATTTCTTGGTAGATCATGGAATTTTATTAGGGCATGTAATGTCAAAAAATGGAATAGTTGTTGATATATCCAAGGTAGTTGATATTTCATCATCTTCATATCCTTAATGTGTGTGTGGTGTTATAAAATTCCTAGGGAATTATGATTTTTTCAATGCTTCAAGAGTAATTTCAGAAATATTTCTCTTCCCTTGTCACAATTATTTCAAAAGGATTCTAATTTTGTGTTTGATTATTCTTATAGGGTCTCCATTGATTATTTGAGGAAATGTCACACCAAAAACTTGATCATACATCCCTTATAGTGAGAGATCCTCTTATAGCTTATGTGTGATGATTCAAACATCATATTTGGAGTAGGATTATCTCATTAGGGGGAAGGGATGTCCCATGTGATTGATTATGAATTGAGGGTTTTGGATTCCGATTAATAAAACATAACCACAATAAGAAAGGTTTTAATTCTATTATTTTTTTATCAAGATAAATTCAGATCTTATTTATTAGGATCTCATGTGGTCATTTTCTTTGATCATGTATCTTTGAGGTACCTCATACGGATGAAAAATATAGAGCCGTGACTTATCAATTGGATGACACCTTTTCAAGAGTTTGAAATCAGGAGAAGGGATAATAAGGGGTCAATGAAAATATTGGATGACCCCATGAGCATGATTCCTCACAAATTGGAGGACTATACCCCAAAACGGTACGAATTCGTGATAATTTCTTTGACGAGCATATTTATTCCATATCAGGTAAACTTATTTAGTATATTGCTTTGATTAATTTATTGGTTTCCTTTGAAATTCCTATGAAACTAAAGAAACACAAAGTATAAAAATTGAGGAGTTAATCTAGGTTTTATGTGTGTGATGATCCTTACCTATGAAATTTTTTTAGTGACCAATTCATTATGAGATGTGTGTCTAATCATGAGTTTGGGTCTAATTTTTATTTTTTTCACACACTTTCTTATGGTAGCCACTATGGACCCAAATGATATCTTGGAAAGTTTTAGGCTCTAGATTATATTTTCCTACCTTGTTCCATTTTTCCCATGCTTTTTTATGTTATGATCTCATTTTAAACACACTGGAATCATTTCATGGAGACATGAGATGCCCGAACTACCTATATTATTTTGTAAGTTTTTATATGTATGGGGAATTATTTTTATTGGTCTGTTTCCAAGATCATTTGGATTCTTATAAATTCTTATTTCTATTGATTATTTTAGAAAATGTTTGGAGGTCAAGGCCACCAAGACTAATGATTATAACGTTGTATTGGTTTTTTTCAAGGCTTTCTATAGTTTTTAGTAGAAAAGGATAACATAAGGGACCAAGGGAGACACTTTTAGAATCAAAATTTGGATTCCATTCTTCAAAAGTACAAGGTGAATAAAAAAACAACACCATACCACCACCAAAAAAATGTCTAGGATGATGTTTCCAATCATGATTTAAAGAGAATATTTTTGAAAACAATGAAGGAAAATATAAAGTATTGACAAAAGTAATTGGTTGATAAAACATGGGTTTATAATATAGAATTCAAAATTCCAATTTTTATATCCCATACTGGATCATTTTAGGAAAAACATGACATCATCCTATTAATGTCAATCATTGAGTATATTAGGCTCTAAAGAAATTCCACATAGATTAATCCCAATATGGAGATAAAAGGAAGCTATAGATTCAATAGTTCAAAAGATTTGATTGTCATTATATGTGAACTCAAGTATCCACAAGGAATGATCAAAATAGGCTCATTAAAGAATGATCCAAAACATATAGTTTTGTGTAGGAGAAAAAGTCATTATTTATAGTTTATAATTGAAGATGATGTCTTGTAAGTTATTTTCTAAAAGGTTTGGAACTTATGTTGTATCTCATGTTTTTCTTTATTGTATATTGGAGGTTACAGAAGAGGCCACATGAAGGTTATTTATAGAAAATAGGTAGTGGATGAATTAGTACATTGTGGGATTCCCCACACATGAAGTTGATTTCATCATATTGCATGATCCCATTATCACTCTTTTTGAAAGTGGGTTCCCTAGACCCAACTTATGTATATATTTTAATTACTATTAAATGTATACATTTTTATATGAACATGATCTTATCTTATAAGAATAGTGTTGATACTTATGTGTCCACTGTATTTTTGGTAATTTCCTTGGATTATATGTCGTATTAAAAGGTCACAATAAATCAAAGACTATAATGATAACCTAGAGAAACAATGAAAGTAATTATTAGTAATGTTATATAGTATAAATTCATCATTCTAAAATAACACAGATGATTTTGTGTCTTGAAGTGTTAGGAATCATAAACATTGAGACATATTCTCATGATGTTTTCACTTGGTGATATCTAATAGTTGAGATCATGAGGAAAAACATTTGAATAGAAACAACAAATGATTAAGGTCTCATTAGTTTATTCTATCTATGAAATTTTTTATTAGTGTCCTAAAATTAGATAAATATCAACGTGTGTCATTTGATTATGTACGTTGATGTAAGGGAAAAACATGTAAATTGAATTTTTGGCAAGGTAGCTTATGTTAGGTGCGTCATTAGTGGTAAAAAATTAGTTGAATGATCAAAAAATAATTTAACCATTTTGAGTTGAGGAAGTGATATATTTAGCCTAGATTATTCAGATGATGGTACATTCATAAATATAGGGAAATAATAGATGAATGTATGTCTGTTCAGTTAGAACAATATATAATAATGCAATAATGGGTGACGACATAAGCTGTGCATCCTGATTTATAAGATATTTTTAGAAAAAGATATTATATTACACGATGCATGTTCATAAGATGGTTATAATTTTTATAAATATTCCTTATCTATTTTGGCCCTTTATGTATTTCTAGACTCTTCTCTTGGTCTAAGTATAGTATTCACTGGTATTAAGATAAGGGCCTAGGGGGTCACACACAATAGAGTATTCAAGTGTCTACCATATTCTGTTGAATGGGTGTATAAGACAAGGTGTTCCCCATTATTGGGTCCTAGAGTTTTCCAAGTATTATCAATCACTGAAAAATAAATAAATTCATTATCATTTGAGTATAGAATAATTGGGATTAATTTTTTTATTCAACATATAACCAAGGTATATAGTGAATAAATGAAAATTATTATATGAGAAAATATTATTTTAATATTCAAGATATTGTGGTAATTACAAGTCGACTCAATGACTCAGTCTTATCATGTAATATATTTCTTATATATAAAAAGTATGTGAAAAAAAATAAATGATGTTATAACAAGGTTAGTTTGTCATAATGAGTCATTATTTACTTATTTAGTGGGTGCTGGATATATGGGGGATGAGGATCCCTTTTTGGATATTTTATCATTAACTATATAAGCAGATGAGAGACTCTCATTACAACAGATTAAGAGCTCCTCTATCGTCTTGCATCCTATAGAGAGGAATACTCATTCAAATCCCTCGATACAAGAATATCTTCACAAATCATAATAAAAGAGTTAAAGTGATCATCCTGATGCTAAAGGATTCATCGGGGATCTGCACTAGAACCTGGAATTTGATGATCGAAATTCACACAAATTATTGAATCATGTGTGGATGATATAAAGGGGTTTGAGTTCAGATCCTTCATGTAATGGTTTCTGACAATGTGCGATAGAAAAACATGTCTTAATTCTGAATGGGGCACTTAATTTTTTAATTTTTATGATTTAAAATATTCCCATGAGATCCTCAAACCTCTATAGAGGCTTGGATCATCAGAGATGATGATGTTTTGTTCTACGATGATGAAAATTTTAAATATATATCCCACTAGCTTAGGTTTTGTGCCTCAGTAAAAATAATTGGTATCAGATCATTCACATGAATTTGTTGATCCAATAAAAAAATAATTTTCTTTAAATTATGTTAAGGGGTTTATTTTGGTCCTAACAAATCCAACCACGATTGAATCTAATTTTAAACGGCCGAGTTATAACCATCTAAAAAAATAACACAGACCAAAATCAGTTTGTTTAAAGGGTAAATAATTATTTAGAACATATATATATATATACCCAAAACCATTTTTAGGTGGCCAATTTCAGTGACCATGATGTTTTTGGCTATAATTCCGATGATCATAAAAAACCCAGGGTAACCATTACCACTCAGGGGTGTTGGGGACTATCTATAGACGTTTTGAAAAATAAATTAAAGACTAACATAAATTGGAATTTTTATCTTGTAGTAAAATGAAAATGAGGGTAAATAATTTGGGGTGAAAGAGAACTATGAAACAAACAAAATATAGGGGTTAATGGGTGCTTCTAGAAACTTCACAACAAAAAAAATTCTCTTAAAAATTTCTAGTGTCAGCTAGAAGCAGGCCCACCACCCTCCTCCTTGTTGGCCACCACATCCTAGAATCCCACCACCCGTGACTGCCTCCCACCAGTATTTCCTATTCTTGGTCACCAGATTCCACCCCACTATAGTCTCCCGGTTTCATTATCAATGCTGTGTCACATCATAGCACACCAACACCGACCACCACCTTCAATGATGTGTTCCTAGCCGCTTGTCCACATAAATGGTCTTTGTCAACCCCATCAAACATTGCCTCCATTGGTGCATGGACACACCATTTTCCGACCTCCGATTTGGGTTTTTGTGTCTGAAAACCCATGAGATAAAGACTCTCATCCCTGTGTGTGATAGCTCCTCTTGTTTAAACCCCTTAGACCAATAGTACATGTGCTGATCTCAGCATCATGACCTCCCTTGTCCAACACCCACCTACCAAATCAAACTTCTACCCAGATCTCAAGTGTCCTGTTTCACCCAACCCACCCCACAATGGGAATGGGTGGGTCTGCCTAATCCAAGACTTCCCGACATGGCCTTCCAGAACCCCAATAGCTCTATGTGGGTTCTCCATGATCTAAAATAGTCTTAAAATGGTTTGGACTAGCCCACAATGGGACTGATTAGAGTTTTAGGCCCAATAATTTTTAAATATAACAAAAATATTAGTTTATTAATTTTTTATTTAAAATAATAATAATAATTTCATTACATGAAAAATTAATTTAATTTTGTTATTAAATTAAATAAAATTAATTTCTAAATAGAACAAATAGTTTTATTTAAATTAAATAATACATTTAATTTATATTTATTCCCTCAAACATAAATTTATGCCATTCTATTTTTATCCCACATTTATGTTTCTCATCGATTGGTCTTGAGTAGTGAGTGTCCCCTTTCATGTCTGGGTTTATTTTATTTTATTACTTATTACCTATGTGTGATGCTTGTAAAATTTAATTAGTCTTTATGATGGTTTTTACATTGTCCCTTTTTTATTTAGTATGTATAAGAGACTGTGAGTCCATATATTTTATTTTGTATGTATATTACACTTCCCAAGACCCCCTCACCTATGTGATCATGTGTTTTTACTATTTATGATGATTCTATAAGATGTGGGACATATCAATACAATGTAGTATCCCAGATGAGAAGTGAAAAACACAGGACCAGTGGTGAGATGTGATATGAGTTAAGACCCGACTTGGGTATGATACCTCTTGGTCATGATTGATCCATTGAGTTTGAATGGATCAACCATTATTAGATGACCAAAACCTTGTTTGGTAATTTATTTTCTTTATACATTTCTTATTATTTTATACATTTTCATGTATATGGGAACACATAAAATAATAAATAAAGAAAATACATAAAGTTGTGATGAATGTTTTCTATTAATTCATGTTTTTTTATGAGGGAAAAAACATAGTATGAAAATATTTAATAAAAAATTATTATATTTTTCGAGACATAAAAAACACCTCAAAGAATTATTAACTCATAAATTTCCTCTGCTTCTCAAATTTGAACAAAACTGTGTGTATGGGGTGCTCATCAGCCCAAGTTGAGGGTGTCTCCTACAAATGGGGAGTTCTATTGAGAGTGATGTGTTGACTTAACTAGTTATGGTAGAAAATAAGCATCCATATCTTTCTTGATATCACTTTAGAGGAAATGTTTTGATGGAATCAAGTTTTTTATTTTGAGAATTTGAGACTTCCCTCAATAGATCAAGGAACTGTGAGCCAATTTTGTTGCCCAGCCTCATGCCTACCTTTTAAAACTCTATGTAGTTACATATTAATAACTTGTAGAATATGTGGAGAGGATTCAGAGATCCTTTCCACTAGAATACTCAAGTTATAGTGAATTTTCAATGTTGTAGTGTGCGCTAATAGGGTTCGATAAGATAATTGGAGACACTAAATGATTTAATTAATTAATCAACAATTTTGAGAAGGTAATAAAGATAAATTACTAACTAAATTTTTTTATTATAGAAAAAATGGAAATCAGAAACACCAACTGTACATTGTGATTGTGATCAATTCTGGATAAAGAAAATATCATGACCAACCATAAAGACCAGGAGTGGTACATGCACTTACACATAGTACTATGGCAAGAGAGGAAAATTTATGTCATGGAGTCCTCACTCCCTATTGATCCCCCTTACGGAGAAATAAAGGAGGATATATAAAAGTATAATAAAAATGTAGATGATGCACTAGATGTATAGTGTATCATGACTCCATCATTGTTCAATCAATTATATAAAATGCATGAGGCTGAAGATGCCTATAAGATGCTAACACAACCTAATTGGCTACATTAAGAGGGAGATAGGAAAGAATGGAATGATATTTCAAGTTCACTATATAGGTGTATGCTAGCATAAGGTAATCAAGTAGGACCTCTTGTACTCATGATAATCAAGTACATTGAGAGACTTGAAGCCCTTGGGTTGAAGACAAACCATGAACTTGAAATATAACTCATTCATTCCTCTGTATCATTGAGATTTTAGAATTTTATTGAAAATTACAATATGAATAACATGAAAAATTAGTTCTATGACCTTTTGGATTTAATTATATATGATGATAAGGATATTATGAATACCAATTATTCACTCCTTATGGTGAATAAGTGGAGGAAGGGAAAGGGTAATGGGTCTATTCTTAAGCACAATCCAAAGAAAACTATTAACCATCCCTCCAATAAATACAAAGATATAGATGGAAGGAAATGAGAAGGAGGATATATGCTTTTAATTTTGAATGAAAGGTCACTAGAATAACAATGTAGATATGGGAAGAATAATTAAGGTAATACTTCTAATTCAAGTATTTTTTTCATTGAATTCAATCTATCTTTATCTGAAGTTTGAGTATTGGATATAGCATGTGGATCACATGATTGTATTCATATATAGGTTTGACGTAGATTCCCAAATATTTCAAATGGTGATGTGGATATCTATAAAAAAATGGTGTGATCCTAGCTCCCTTAACAGTGGAATATTATCATCTAACATTTCTGAGTGGTTTAGTTATTGTATTGTACAATTTTTATTATGTTCCTTTAGTTATCAGAAAAAAAATCTAATTTTCAATTTTATACATTATTGGATTTTATTTCTAGTATGGAAATAAATTTGGTATTTTTTATTAGGATAACTTGTGTTATGGTATAGAACATAAAAATAACGAATTGTATATACTTGAACTCAAAAATATAGTAACGAAAATTAATGAAAAAACCAGTGAACATGTCTTATATAACACCCTCCTATGGAACTAAAATCTTGGTCAGGTAAATGAGAATAATTTTTAGAAATTACCTAATTTAGGGTTTAAAGACACAACTGAGTTAAAACCCTTAGATTCATGTTATTTTTAGTGAAAAGGGAAAATAACTAAAGCACCTTTCTTTGAGAAAGGTGTAAGATCTACTAAATTATTAAAAATAATTCATACTGATTTATGTATTCCATTTCATGTAGAGACAAGGGTCAATTTTTTTTACATCATTAATTTTACCAAAGAAAATAGTAGGTATGGTAATATCTACTTAATTATGTAAATTTCATATTAATTTCATATTTGTAATTAATACCAACATGATGTAGAAAAACATATTGGTATGAAGATTAAGGAACTTCTATCTGACTGTGGTAGTGAGTATCTTAACCAACATTTCATTGATCACATAAGGGGGTGTGGGATAGTATCCAAACTCACTCCTACTTATACTTTATGTGGAATGGTATTAGTGTAAGGAGGAACCAAAAATCACTTAATATGGCCAAATCAATGATTATTTTAGCAACTCTTTTATTATCCTTTTGGGGATATGAATTATTGACATTGATATTTACCCTAAAACAAGTACAAAATAAATCAATAGATGGGATTCTATATGATTTTTGGTATGGATAGAAACCCAGTCTATCATACATATGTGTATAGGGATGCAATGATTCTTTAAAGACTATACCTAGTGTGAAATTAGTATCCTGAGGCACACAGTGCATATTTATAGGTTATCCTAGAGAAACTGAAGGATATTTCCTATATAATCCCCCAGATTGGAAATTTATTATGGTGATACATTCCCTATTTATAAAAAGGGAACACATTTATAATGAAAATAATTGGAGAAATACATACTTCAATGAAGTTAATGATCAATATGTACAAGAGATATTATGAGAACCATATCCAAAAGACTTAGTGGGAGATGAATATATTCTTGAGACACAAGTACTATGTTTGACTACTCAAGAGGTTAGGGGACTGGAGTTGTATGGTTTTCTTATCCTTAAGAAAGGTGACACATTACTCCAAGAGAATGATGATCCTTTAACCCAAAAAAAGGTAGTGAGTGGTAATGATGTTACTAAATGGAATGAATCAATGCATTCTAAAATTAAGTACTTGTATAAAAATCATGTTTGTATTTTGGTAGAACCACTAGATGTTGTCAAGCCCATTGGGTGAAAATGGGTATTTTTGAAAAACTAGGAATTGATGGTACAATAAAATCCTATAAGGCATGGCTTGTAGAAAAGTGTTTCTAAAAATATCAAGGCATATAATATGATGAAACCTTATCAATAGTATGGATGCTAATATACATCGGAATATTACTTGTAATAGAACTCTTCTATGATTATGAGATTCGTAAAACATATGTAAAAAATGAACCTGAAGGGTTTATTAAGTCAAATACTAACAATAAATTATGAAAGTTGAAGAGATCCATCTTTTGGATTAAATTAGGAATCATGACCATTGAAATTTCATTTTGATGTGAACATAAGAGAATATTTTTTATGAATGAGAGTGATACATATGTGTATAAAAATTCAAATTGGAATGCCATAATTTCCCTAGTATTATATGTTGACCACATATTAATTATAGGAAACGAAGTACAAGTATTACAGTTTGTTAAGACTCGGTTAAACGAATGCTTCTATATGCAAGTCATAGGTCAAGTAACCTACATTCTAGAGATCTAGACATATCGAGATATTTCATAGTGGATGTTTTGGATAAGTAATTGTATATATATTGAAAAGGTACTTAAAATTTGTAGTATTAAAAAATAAAATAGAGGGATGTTATCAATGTCACATGGTATCAATATCTCCGAAAAAATGTTTCCTCAAACATAAGAGGATATTGAATGAATGAGTACAATGCCTTATGCCTTGTTAGTGAGATCCATCATATATTATAGGCTATGTAATAGGTTTTATGTTGAATTTTATTTTACCATGGTGTGAATATATCAAGCTAATCCAAGAGAGATGAATTGGGCAGTAATCAAAACTATACTAAATTAATTGAGACATATAAATGATATGTTATTGGTTTATAGAAGATATGAATAACTATCAGTGAGAGGATACACTGATTCTAGTTTCCAGATAAATCAATATGATATGAAATAAACTCTTGGTTATATTTTTTTCCTGAATGGTTTTTCAGTGAGCTGGAGAAGCTTCCAGAAAGTTTTTGTTCTCAATTCTATAGTAGAATATGAGTATGTTTTGACTTCTGATATGAATAAGGTATCGGTATAAATACAAAACATTGTCTTAGATATTAGTGTTGTGAATAACATTGAATATCCTATTCTAATTTATTGTTATAATACTTCAACAATGATGCTTTCCAAGGAGACCATGTTATAATAGAGAATGGAGCATATACTTCGGAATTTTCATCTCTTGAGGGATTTTACATAGAGAGGGGAAGTCATAGTTTATAGACTGTCTATAGAGGATAATGTGGTAGACCCCCAGACTAAAGCCAAATCTCAACACAGTTATGATTCTTATGTGAGAGTTAATAGTTTGGGACTTGTTAAAAGTTGGATCTAATGAAATTGGGAGTGTTGAAAGTGGGTTCCATAGAGACAACTTATGTATGTTCTCTGATTATCAATACATTTATATAGTTTTATATATACATGTTATTATCTTAACATAATAGTATTGATACTCATGTTTCAACCATATTTATGGTAATGTCATTGTATTACATGTTTTATCAAAAGGTTATAGAAATTATTATCCTACAATGAGAGCCTAGAGATACCATGAAAATAATATTAATGTAATGTATTATAATCTAGATATAACATACTGAAAAGACACATATGATGTGTGACTATTAGGTTATAGGGATCATATTCATTGAGACTTTTTTCATGAAGAAAACACTTGGTGATCTCTAGTAGATGAGATCATGAGGATAGACCCACTAATCAGAACACCACATGTAAATGGTTCCATTGGTTGTTCATATCTATGAACATGTGTCTTGGTATCCTAGATTTTGATCATTATCAATGTGTTAAATTTGATCATGTAACTTGATTCAAGGAAAAAAACCATTACATTGAAGTCGTAGTGAGGTAACTTTTTTTAGGTGCATCAATTGTGTTATGACATTGGTTTAATGATCATGATAGAATTAGTTGATTCTAAGTTGGAGAAGTGATATCATGGGAGATCAAGATGGCAGTACCATCATAAATATTGTACCTGGGTAGTCTATGGTAATTTCATCAAGTTATATCAACTAATAATAAAGTAGTAATGGATGATGAAACATGTTGTGCATAATTATTTATGATATATCATGGGACAAAGAGACTATATTAAATGATGTGCATTCATATGATGGTTTTCATTTTTATGACTATTCCTTATCCCTTCAGATGCCTTGATGGTTTTCTAGACTCCACTGTTGGATAGTGAATAGTATTTACTGTTATCGAGATAAACTTCTAGAGGGTTAAACACAATAGAATATTCAAGATATTTCCCTATTTTGACGAATATGTGTAAATGACATGGTGGGCCCCACCAGAGTGTTTGATAGTTGTCCAAGTATTATCAATCACTAAAAAATAAATAAATTCATCAATATTTGAGTATATAAAAACTGGGATGAATTTATTTATTAAAGGTACACATGATGTATTATGTGAATACATGGAAAATATTATATAAATGAATATTATTTTAATATTAAAGGTTTGTTTGATATTGTGGGAATTATGAGTCATGTTAATGACTCAGTTTTATCATGTAATATATTTATTATATAGTACAAGTATTTGATAAAATATAAATGATTTATATTATATAGTTAGTTTGTTATCACGAGTCATTTATTTCTTATTTAGTGGGAATTGAACATCCGGGGGCTAGGGAACGCTTTGTAGGTATTTTACATCCCACTATATAATTAGAGGAGAGACTCACATTCTAGGAATTATTTATTCCAAAGGATTTAGATCTCCTATCTCTTCCCACATAATATAGAGTGGAATACTAATTCTATGCCCTTGATCCAAGAACGTCTTAATGGATTGTAGGAATGGAGTTAAGGTGATCATCAAGACGTAGAAGGATTTTTTCGGAGCTCCACACCAACACTATGAATTCAAAAATCATTGTTTGTGAATATTCATGAATAAATTGTGGATGATCTAGAGGGGTTTTTGTTCAGATACTTCAAGAAATTTTCACTATTGATCTGTGACAGATGAACACATCTTCATTATGAATGAGGTACTCATTTTTTTAATCATTTTTCTCTAAAATATTCACACGAGATAATCAGACCTCTACTGGGGATCACATCATCGACAATGATGAGTTTTTGTCACTCTAAAGATGAAAAATTTTAAATCCTCGTCCCAATAGTTTCCACGAAACACCCATGTACCAAAAAATTGAAAACAACATTATGTCCCTTAGCCACTCACTTTTCTATTATTTGACATTTTTTTAACTTTTCATTTCATGTACATCATTCATTTCATAGATTTTTGTGGGGACCGATGATTTTTTTTTTGTTAATGATGTTTCAATATTTATTTGGTGAGTTTGGATGAAGTGGTGATGTCTAGAGTATTGTTTTGGAATCATCTAATGAAATTGGATGCGACACTAGGGAAATTATCATTAGAAATTAAATCCGGCAATGGATTGTGATGATCTTAAATATCCAAGACATGTGTTAAGACAGAACAAATTTTTTACAAAAATTTTGGGAAGAATTAAGATATCCATACAAAATGTATTTCATTTTCATGAAGAAGATAGTAAAATGTGGGCATCCAAACTACACCAACATTTTTATGAAGAATTTATTTTAAGAGAGGTGTAATTGTGTCGTTTTTGGCCAAAAATTTTATTTGAGGAAGGATTTGTATTATTTTATATATTTATAATTTTTCTAAGTATTATTTATGAGACTCATATAAAAAATAATCCAACCAAGGGAGCCACCAAGGATATCCCTCTACAATACATAGGGGAACAAAGGAGTCTATCCTTGAAGGAAGGCATGCCCTATAAAATCTTAAAACAGGTAGAGGTGGGATGTGAATAAGACCAGGCATGGGCTTGTGCATAGGGACCAAACAGAGTGTGAATGTTAGTGTTGATGGCTTGGACCAAAATACCATAAAGAAGATCCTATGGACTATGTGTGTCACAAACTGTTTGGGCCTGATGTGTAGTGAATCTGGTTACCGACCCTAGAGTCAGTTTGAATGTGTAGAAGGATCACAATCTCTTATAATGTAGAGTGAAACTGCTTTGATATTCGATGCAGTATGTGGTGTTTGTAGGTGTTGTTCACCCACACATAAAAACATATGGAAAGAATAAAAGTAATTCAATGAGATCATTTAAGCTACAAATGATAGTTGTCATAGGAAATACGAAAAAGAGTATTTTGAGATTGAATAAATGAGGAGCATACAATCCTCAATGCATGCATGTGATAGGATCACCAAAAAGGAGGATCATGAATCCTTGAAACAATTTTTTCATCATTAGGTAAAGATTCAAAAAATTTGAGATACGAAATTATTTTTGGATATTTGAATGAGTCATCGACAAGCATTGAAATTCAAATATATGATTATACTCATCACATATAAATGAATAAGTAATCATCTAAGAGAGTTGCTTCTGATTTTATTTTTGAGAGTTCTCTTGAAAAATAGATCAATTGTGAACCCATTCAAGATGGGTAGTGAGTTCCGTAAATCCTTGGATTACATGAGGGAGAAGAGAATATCATGAGAACTAGACTTATGCATAGAACACTCTTAGTGATTCGTAAATAATTTCTTCAATAAAGAACCTTGAGGTAAAATTATATTCTCTGCATGTATATCTTATGTTTTTTGCAATGAACCAAGAACCCACGTGGAAGTCAACATTTGTAATTCACACTCATTCTATTTAATAAAAAACTAAGATCAAAAAAATAAATCCTAGATCATATTAATTTTTTGGGACATTAGAACATACAATATCATAAAGGAGTCTTGTACTTACAGTGCATTCCAGAGGAAAAACATCTTCAACTACTTAGGTTCACACAGAAAAAGTGATTTCACTCATATGAAATTAGAAATAAAAGTGAAATAGTGTATTCATACTATGCACAAAGGAAGATTGTGCACAAGAATAGAAGAAGATAGTTTGTGTTCGAGTGTGTATGAGGCAGTAAGAACATGCATGATTTTTCACATGTAAAAATTTCTTCAGGTACCCAAAAAAATAAATGAACTAACATAAAATATAAAGAAAAATATTCAATATCTGTGATGTGGTTTATAAATTGAGATACCCAAAACATGATGTTTGGATGCAATGCAATACAGGCACAAAATATAATTAAATTTCCATTTTACGAATAAATTGAATTGATTTGTGAAATATTATTCTTGCATATTATCAGTGATGAATTTTTGTGAACAAATCACACACATCATTTTGAGGAAGGGACTTCATTAAAAAGAAAACATAGCCTGAACATTGTTCCACTGAGGAAAAAAGTAATTAAAGCTTTTCATAATTAATTGAGAATGTTCAACATACATATTCTGTGGATGTTTAAGATAATTAAAAAGTATAGAATAATGTCAAATCCTACAAGATCATGGAGAAATATTTGAGATCAACCTAAAGTTGATCAGGCCTTTATCAAAGGCGAAGTATTCTAATTAGAGATATGAGTAGTTGAAGTATTCTAGTAAGACGTATGACCAGAAGGAGTTTCTTGGTTGGATATGGAGAATAAGTGTTTCAATTGGAGCTATAAGAAAAAAATGTATCTCAGATGGAGCTAGAGTATTGTATTTATTTGTTTTATAGTGAAATATCCTTGTTGGGGGACCAGCATGGCATGTAGTAGATCTTTTTACAAAACCTTGTAAATATTATGTGCTACTCTCTATATTAATACTACATCGCATGAAGTTAGATTGAGAGATAATATTGGATCAAGAAAATTAAAATTTTTGAGAGGTTCAATTTGAAAGAAAATGAATTTTAAAAAATAATCCACTAATTTCCCCCCTCTATGTGGTCAATCATTCTTGGAGATCTATAAGTGGTGTCCGAGCATAATCTACCATATAAAGATCCAAGAATTATTCTCAATGATCAGGAATTTTAATTCTCTCAAGAGTTGAGGTGTTCCAACATTTGAGAATAAGAAGAAGATACATTATAGTTGCAAACGGAGAAATTTTTAGATCAATCATAAGAAATATTCATCACCATGATTTTCATTAGATAATAAAGTTGGTTTCTTTTCCAAATAAAAGATAATAACTAATTCATCATAAAATAGTGATGATGAAGAGTAATTAACATAACATGAGTTGAATTTGAAAGAACTATTTGAATTATACAAGGAAGAGATAAAATATCTCAATAAATAAATGAAAATGATTTCAAAAGAAAACATAAAATTAACTATTAAAAATTATAAGGAAGAAACAGTTCCTTTTGAGGAAGAAAAGAAGGAGATGATCAAGAAAGAAGTATTTTTTTAGTGGGATCAAGACACACTAATTAAAAATTGATGAACAATATAAAATGATATGTGATCTTGATGAAATTTTTAAAAATAGAGAAAAAGTGTTTTTTGAGATAATATCCCACCGTGTCATGGTCCTACATGAGTTGAATATTGGCAGAGAATATTTCACTAAATATATTGTGATCAATGGAAAAACATCTCAAGATGGAGAGAAGATATTTGAAACTACACTAAATAATTTTCATGGATATGTTTCATCTAACAGTGCAGGTGTGAAATACAAAGCTAATAATAAGAGGTCCATGGAGAATGAAAGGAAATCTTCCACATCCATGGAAGAGAAGCAGTTACCAAGAAGGCCATAAAACCCAAAGAAAGGACAACAAAAACAAATATTTGTATTCATATGGAACTAATCTTTGAGAATAAATTTTACTTGGTTTTTTTGGTTTTGTGGTAATAATGGTCCCAAATTATACTCTTTATGGTTCAACTTGTCTTTACTAGAAATGATAGAAAAATCAAGGGGGAGTTTCAGTGAGAATGGGAGGAAAAATCTAAAATAAAAGTACATGGAAATAGATCTTGACCAAAACTATATAAAAAAATAAATAATATTTTGGAATACGTTTTTGAGAGAAACAGTTTGTAAGGTCACAAGGATGAGGTATGCATGACAAGGTTAGAAGGAGAGGATCCCAATTAGATGAAAGATAATTGGTTCCAAAAGAAAACCCATAACATTTCATGTATTTTTTTAGAAATCTGAGAATTTTAAGAATGATTTTCTAACTGCTAGGCCTCATCAGTTGAAACTGGATAAAAAATTGGAGGAAGCTCAGAATCATTTTAAATATAAAAGAAAGAAAGAAATACTAGAAAAATATATGGAAGTTGATGAGAATTTATCCATAATTTGAAACTTCAAGATCCATAAAAATGCGGTTGAGATAGGTATTCAACAAAAAAGATGAAGTTCAAGGGATGAAAAAAGATTTTTCAAATTGATTTGAATCAGAATAAAAGAAAGTGTCCAAAGAAATATTCCCAAATCGAGATTGGTAGAAAAGAATGGCCGAGATTGAGGGGAATATCTCAGTATGAATGTCAATTTTTAAGAAACTAACTGGCCACTCCTTATTTCCTAATATTTTATTTTGTTTGGACTAATAATGAAAAGAATTAAAGGAGATTTATGATATTTTCATTGTTTAAAAACAATAAAATATTGTCCTTCATAGAGTCTACTGACTTCTATTGAATGGAAGGAAAGAGTACATCCCTTCTGGGGGAGAAATCCTGAGAAAAATATGTCAATTAAATAAAATTTCAGTAAAGCTAGAAATTATGAACTAATTTCAAACATGAAGTCAAAGGTATTCCAATCACAATTTCTACCCTCATTCATGATTGTTTTTATTAAATAAATTAATGGGGAGTGCTTGGTTGATGAAAAAATGAGATGGGGGTTTATCTTTGCACTAGAAATTTATGATATTTTTTTGAAGTATGGGCATGACTTATCATGTCACTGATAAATCTGATTATTTAAAACCACTTGGATGAGAGTTGAGTGATTTTAATCATGATTTAACATGAATGATTTTCTATAGATTGAAGTGAAAACCATGGTCATATCTCTATTGTATTCTACACAGAGCTAGCCCATGTAGACATAGAGTTGATCAACTAAATGATTTTTTCTACGAGAACCATGTGATATAATCATTCTCTCAAAGGTATTCAATATATAATCATAGAATGACAGTTGACTTTTTTTGGAGAAAATTCCAACTTTTCATTTGAATTTAATTTCCAATAAGGGGGAGAAAAGCATGATCACACATATTGTGTCCTAAAAAGTGTACTAAATTGGTATTGACCACAAAATACAAAGGGATTGATTGTTTGGCCCAGTGTTCCATTTTTTGTCAATGATTTTTCATTCTGTGTTTGGTGAGTTTGGGTGAAGTGGAGATTCCTGAATAATTTTTTATGGATTAATCTAATGGAATTGGATGTCATGATTGGACAATTATACTTGGACAATAAATACCACAATTGATTATGCTGATCTTAAATGTACAAGACATGTTTTATGAAGGATTTTTTTTAAATTTTTTTGGAATAATTAATATGGCTATGCAATTTTAATTTTAGTTTCAGGAAGTATATATTTAAAGGAGGAGAAGAAAACTACATTTATATTTTTCATGAAGAAGACATTTGAGAAGATAAGGTGAATTGCGAAGGTTTTGTCTTAGAAATTTAATTAGGGAAGGATTTGTATTATTTTCTATACATATCATTTTGATATGTATTTTTTATGAGCCTCATATAAATAATGAGCCAACTAAGGGATCCAAAAATGCTATACCGCTACCACAAATAGTGGGACCCATTGAGGCTACCCCTATGGGAAGGCCTACCATAGGAAACCCTGCAAGAGGAATAGGTAGGTTGTGTATAAGCCTATGCATAGTCCTATGTATAGGGCTCAAAGAGAGCATGTCTACATGAATGAATTGGTAAGGTAAGATACCATAGGGAGGAACCCATGGACTGCGTGTGTTGCAACCCATGTGGGAATACTATGCAGTGAATCAGGGTGCTGACCCTGGCAGCTCGAAAGTGTAGAGAGATCATGATCTCTTATAAAGCAGAGTAAACTGCTTTGAGATTCGATGTGGGATGTTGTGTTTTTGGGTACTGTACACCCTAAATTAACAAAATATGTAAATAATACCAATCATCTCATGATATCATCTAATATGTATGATCTCCACCACATGATCATCTTCATCCTCCTATCCCTCCCTCAACAACGAGCTAGTTCACCCGAGTTCATATCGAAACACAAGATTTTCATCCTGTGATTGAACTGAGGTCTCCATGGCTATTCTCTGATCAAAATTAAGAGATGATGAGAATAATAATCTACATGAATTAAATGTACATCTTTCATGAATGTAGATAATTAGAGGAATAATCTTTGGTCGAACTACAAATGATAGTTGTGGGAGAATATACGAATAAAAGGAGTTTGAGATTAAATAAATAAATAGAATAAAATAATCATTACATGCATGTGAGTGTATCACCACAAATTATGATCATGAAGTTGAGATACCAATATTTTCTGCATCACATGAAGATTCAAATAAGCTATGATACTACATTTTTTTAAAGATTTGAATGATTTGTCAGTATGGCATGAAATTCGGATCTAGGGTGGTGCTCATTGCCTATAAGGGAAAATGAATCATTCAAGGGAGGTGATTATGATCATCATTTTGAGATAGGTATCCAAAAAATAGATCAACTATAAACCCATTTACATAGGTAAGTGAGTTCTGCGAAGCCTTGCCTTGCATGATGGAGAAGAGAATCCCACAAGCACTCAGCTTATGCATAGGACATCATAGTGATTTATGTAGAAGTTTTTCTTCAATTTACATTGAGATAACATGATATTATATATGTCTATATCTTCTAGTTTCCATGAAGCACAAATAACCCATGGGGTTTTCGACATGTGCACCACACACTCATTCTTTTTCATGAAGAACCGAGATCTATGAAGACGTCCTGGGGTGCAATTTTTTTTTTAAAATATGAACATACTATCTCATGAAGGAAGCTGGAGCTTGCAGTCCATGGAAAAGGAAGAACTTCTACAACCACTCGATTTCTCAAACAAAAAGTATTTCCACTCACATACATTGAGAAATATAAGTGAAACAGTGTGTTCATATTGTGTACGAAGGAGGAGAGTGCGCAAGAATATATGATGTTAGTGTGTGTTGAGTGTGCATGAGGTAAACAACACATTCATGCATTCATGAATGATCATGTACGCATGAAGAGTTTTTCAGTTACCCAAAACAAATAAATGAATGCACATAAAATATAATGTAAAATCTTCAATATTTATTCTATGGTTTATAATTTCTGGTACCTGATACAAGATGTTTGGATTCCATGAAATACAAGCATGAAGTATAGTTAACATGAGATTTCAATAAAAAATTGAATCAAATTGTAAAAGGTTATTCTTTTATAATGGCAGTGACTAATTTTTATGCATAATAGAGGAATTCATTCAGATGGAATCATATCCCATGAATTGTTGTACAAAGGAAACTAGTCATTATAGGTGTTCTGAATTAATTGAGCAAGGAAGAAAAACATTTTCAGTGGATATCAGAGATACTTAAAAAGTACACGAGTAAGTGAAATCCTACAAGCTCATAGAGAATGATTGAAGATAATACTATAGTGGATAGAGACTTAATCAGAGGTGAATTCTTCTGGTTGGTGTTGGGGGTAATTGAAGTCTTTTGGTTGGAGCCAGGAGCAGATGGAATCTATAGGTTGGATTCGGTGTAGATGTCTTTTAGATGGAGATGTAAGAAAATAGAGTCTCTCAGTTAGAGACAGATCATTGTAATCACATATTTGATGGTGAAAAATCTATATTTTTGGACAAATACGGCAAGGAGTAGGTCTTTGTACAGAACCCTTTAAATAATATGTGGTGTTCTCTCTATTACTATGACATCACATAATCACATTAAGTGAGATCAAGAAATAATATTCACTACTACAAAAGAAGCCTTTAGCAACGCTCATATCTATCAGTACTAGAAAAATGTGTTGATAAAGTCCATCTTTATCACTAAAATAAGCAGCGATAAAGGGTACCCTTTATGAGTGATTTATTTATTTTTGCTGATTAAGGTCCAGAATAAAATGAAATAATTGAACAAAGAAATATTATTAATTAAATAATTATTTTTAAAAATGAATAAATTAAATGTACATATATAAAAATTTTAGAAATTAATAAAGAGTATATAATAACTATATAGATATGTAAAATGAAAAAATTGAAACAAATAAACAAATGAAGATTAGAAATGAGTAAAATAAGAAAAATATCAAATATTTTATTAATTAAATAGTTTTTGATAAAGATGAATAAATTTAATATATACATATATAGATATATTATAAATATCAATAAATAGTATATATTAAATATGGATATATAAAATGAGTAACTTGTAATAATGAAACAAAAAGAATTAAAAAATTAAAAATTAAATTAAAAAATTATTAAGGAAACAATTATTAATAAAAATGAATATGTATAATATATATAAATATATATATTAATATTAAATAATAATAAATAATATATATTAAATATAAATATATAGAAAATGAATAAAATATAATAATTAAAAATATATTCATGTCTTATTGATTTTTGGTGTTGTTTGATTTTTCAATTTAACAAATATCAAACATTGTATGTCACCTTGATTTCACACACACACACACATATATGTAATTAACAAATTTTTATATAAAACTCAGAGAGAAATATATTTACGCAATTAATGAAATCTTATATCAAAACACATACACATAATATTTATGTAATTTATTCAAATTTTTTATTTTAGAATTTCATTATAACATGATATATTTAATATATTATTTTTTAAATCAGTCAAATTTTTAATACTATTATAGTTAGGGTAGTATTTTTTATTCAGTTTAAAAAATTTTTTTTTATTTTTTTTTTAAATTTGATCATTTTCTATTATTTATTTATATATATTTATTTACTCGGATTTAGATATTTTCAATATGTATCCAAATTTACTTCAATATATATATATATATTCATATTCTTTAATAATTTATATTTAATTAATAAAACTTATCCATTTCTTCAATTTTTTTAAATTGTACTCATATTGAATTATTCAATTTCAGTCATTTTTAAAATGAATGTATTCAAAATTATATATCCACTAATAATTTTAATAATAATATTATTAAAATAAATATTTATATTTAAATACATTTATAAATTTATATTTACTATATTTATAAATTTACATATTTATAATTATTATAAATAAATAAATATTATTTTTTGAAATAATTATTTATATAATTATAAATTAAAAATTATATATCTTTAAATAATTATAAAATTATAATAAATTTATTTAAATAATTATAATTATAAACCCTTTATCAGCACTAAAGTTTTAGTGCAAATAAATATTCCTTTTATCATCGATTATCAATTTAATGCTGCTAAAAGGGATCTTTGTCAATGATTTTTTAAAAACACTGTTAAAAGTTTCCCTGATCTATTTGAAAGAACCCTAACTGTGATTCAATCACTCATGATTCTAAAGATCTCACAAAACTCCCCTATTTTCTGTCGGAATCCTCTACATTTCCTCAGATGGATCAAGGCTAGAATCCAATTTATGTTATTTTCTACTTTTCCTCTATCATTTTTTGATTTTTTGGGTTTTGTTGTTTGTGTTTTTGAACTATTCATAATCTTGATGGACCCTAAATTTCATATCCCTCTCTCTCACACACACATACCTATACTTACTCAATGCCACCCCAACATTATAAACTCATTCCCTCTTCGTACAAGACCACTTCGAACTGTATTTCCATCTTCTGTTGCAACTGATGGTGATTTTTTTGATGTTTCCATTATATTATTTCTTTTTACCTTTTAAATAGTGTGTTTTGTCATTGTTTTAATATTTTTTGGAAAATCTGACATGCACATGAAGATGAATAAGTTCTTAACATTATATTGGACTCAATTTTTAAGTAATGTTTTTTGATATGAATTATATAAAGTGAGTTCATATAGAAATTGTTTTAATGTGAATAAGTTAATCTAATTTTGGGAACTAATGTTTTAATTTTCCAGTTTTTACTGGTTAAAATTATTAATATTTTATATAGAAAATATTTTATAAGCAGTAAACTATTTAAATTTTCATTGAAATAAAAATAAGCATAATTTTTCAATTTTTCATTTGATCCAAAATCATAATTTGTGATGTATTTTCAATAAGTTATGTGTTTATAATTGATTGATAGGTTCAAATTATTAATTAATTTACTAAAAAATATATTCACTAAAACATTAAACTTATGAGAAAAGAAGATATTGAATGGTTTAGGGGGATCATTAAAGGATATACCATTTATTTTTATGATCAAAGAATGGTTTCCAATAATTTTCTATGTCCTTTAAATTTACAATTACTTAGAATAAAGTTTGAATTTTTATAAACTAATAGTAAATAGATTTTATGAATTTAATTTATTTTAAATTTATAAATAAAAACTTGTCATAACACAACACAGCAAATCGAATTCTAGTAGAAGAGTTTCCAAATGCGGCATCATCTATAGAAGATGTTATATATGAGTTTACATTCTTATGAAATTATTTTATAAATAAATTCCACTCCATGAATGATTTTATTTTTGATGAAGTGACATGGTTTAAGAAAATTTATTTTCTTTATTTGTGTGTGTGTGATATCTCATCAATAAATTTATCTTTTAGAAAAATGTAACATCACAACATAGTCCACCTATTCATAACCTTTCATGAGATTAATCAAAATGTTACTCAACCCTCAGCACCATCAACCAACTTCCAAAGGATTGATATTCAATTTGTAGCATTAAATATGGTCCATGAGAAATGGTAATAAAAAATAACTCACATGGAATGTAAATCTATGTAAAATATTACACAATATAATCCCATGAATATAAATGCCTAAAAGCTTAAAAACAATAAAAATTTGATAAATCCTATGTAAAAAAGAAAACCCTATATGAAAAACCAACCTACCATTTATGACACAAACTCCAAAAGTTTCCACCATCTTTCATTTGATACTCCGTTACTTCCAATAAATAATCAATTATTGTAATTTTCAACCCAAGGAAACATCATCTACATGTGACCCAAGATTCACATAAAGTTGTTAAGCAATGTAAATAGGTAGGTTTTCCCTGATGATTTTACATGCCCATGATCGACATGAAAACCATGTATCACATTTTTATTTTTGTAAAATATTTTTAATGTATGATAAATGAAAGAAGCATAAAACACATAATATTCAAAAGAAAAATAAATAACTTTTTATGAAAAAGGGACACAGGTTACACTAATAATGTTTTGAAAATAAGGATTAATTTTGATAAGATAGATATACAATAAAATACACACCATGAAAAAAGATGAAAATTTCATGCATCTTATATAAAAATTGTTACTATCTTGAACATGGATATAATACTTCTATACTCCAGTCCAACTAACCTTCACTAGATTTATTTAATTTACCCTCAAATTCTTGATTTCCTTCCATCTCTTGATGATGGATTACACTCCCTCTTTCAAACTAAACTTCCTCCCATCATTGTGGTTCCAATGTTCCTTGATGAGATACCTCCCTCTTGTAATGTATTTATTAATATACATCAAATACACTACCATGGATTTGAATACTTAATATCCCAACTCATTATTCAACTCTTTCAGCCTTTCATCCTCTTCATTTACTACATCCTGAGAACAAAAAAAATGAAAAAAATTAATAAAAACATAATGAATGATTTTTTGGTTTCTTAATATTCATTTTCTTATATGACTCACTCGATTACTTTTAACAAATATTAATAAAATATTACTTTTATTTTGAGTGATGTAACATTAGATCCTATTAAAACTCCACAGTTAAGCATACTTGAACAAGAATACTACTATGATGCGTGATATACTGAAAAAACTCATTTTGCACATTGTTTTTGTGAAAAACACACACCAAATGAACCTTTTTATTCTATTACCCTTCAACATTGATAAATTTAAAAGGGATCTAATTTGAATCTTCAAGGTATTCCTACCACAAGGAGTAGATCTCTCTAGCTATATTTTTGGATTCATCTTCAAGATACTTTCTCTTTGCATCTTGGGGAAATTATAGATTGTCATGCTCTCCCATCCACGTATCTCCAATACCACCACAATGTTGTATCTGATCTAAGTCCTACAAAAAAAACATTTTTGGAGGAAGTAGAAAACAATAAATTTTTGTGAGTGGAAGTAAATGAATGTGAGTAGAATTCTTGTGGATTTGAATATTCATTTATTCAATTTTGAAATGTAATATGTCTGAATCCATAATGAAAATTTCATTTTGTCTTTTCTGACACCATAATGATGGGAGGAAGGATATTATGAAAGAGGGAGTCCAATCCATCATTATGATGTGGAATAAAATCCAGTGTTTGATGATGGATTAAATAAAGGTAGTGAAGTTTAGTTGTACTAGATTATCGACGTGTGATATTTCTATTCAAGATTGTAACAATATTCATGCAAGATGAATAAAAAATGTATAGTTTTATGCAGGAAGTGTATTTAATTGTTGTTATTAAAGAAAAATTAAATGTTTGACTACCCATGCACATAATTTTATCTACCCATGACGATGTTACCAATACCACGGAAGAACAGACCATTGATGATGAAACAGAATAACTATTAGGGGATCAAAAACTTGTTGAAGAAAAAAACAATGACGTAGCATCACAGTGGTGAATAAAATTATCAAGGTAAGAAGTAATGGTATAAAATCCACGTTTTCCAAGGGGGACAACCTATTTACCAAAACAAGTAAATGATCATTAGTTGTCTTGGGGTCACAATGAAAATGAATATGGCTGTTGACATTGATTTATGGCACCACGTTCAACCTTTAAATAAGCAAATCCTTTGGAATTATATAATGGTAATGTCACAATATACATTTTCTATTTTAATGAAAAAAAAAATATACTGAAATGTTGATTTAATTTCCATTATTCCTTGTAGAGTTTGTTGATTTTATAATATTTTAGAAAGAAAATTGTCTTAATGGTTGTTGGAAAATCCCGTAGAGGCTTCCACACATTTTTTACAAAGTTACATGGATACTGAGGGGAAAATAATGTCCCCCCCACCAGTTAGTTATGAAAATATTATAAAGTAATAAACATTAGATCATTTCATCAAATAATCACAATGAGAAATCACTTCAAGTACATTGAATTCAATAATATATTTTTTTAAATTATTTATTTCATATAACTTGATTAAAAATTATTAATTTATGAAACATTAAAGGAGTTATGAAAATAAATAATGTGAATAAAAACCAATTTACCCCTATCACATAGAAAGGATGGGGTACACAACATTAAAGAATAAATTGGTCTTCATTTTTAATAAAAAATAAATGTTTAATTAGGTGATTTGAAATAAAATATGTTCCATTGTTTTTATGAAGATTTATGAGTCAAAATATGAATCCACATCCATCCCATGTCATGTTCTATGGAAGGAGCCTTGTGTAAATAAAGAGGGTCAATTAGTTGATGAAAACAAAAAGAAGTATGGGAATCATGGATAAGTATGGAATATTTGTAATTATTTATGATTTATAAAAATATCACATGAAAATATCTATTTAAGTTAATATCATTTTGTAAGGTTTATACACATGAGTCAGTAACAACCGTACCAAATGAAAAGCTACTTTCAGTAGCTTTGAAGCGACCAGAAAAATATAGCCACATTAGAGGATTAGGTTTTGGAGTCTCTCCTCAAAAATGGTTTGAGAAGACAAAACCACATGAAGATACATAAAACATGGTGAGATAAATTAAGACACAAATAGACTCACTGTAAGATATTATTTTGTGGAATGGTTTGGTAGATTAATGTATGATAAAGGATCAAAGAGAACCGACAATGGAGAAAAGATCTGCACATGAACTAAATGATTCCACTATATATGAGGCCAGTCATTCCCCGCAGTCTCATACATTACCCAGGGTAATAAATTTTTTCATTACTTTTTCTTCTAAATTTCAATGAAACGACTTTTTATAACATTATATTACTAATTATTTACAGCGTACAATTTTATGTGATTTTTCTCTGTCAACACCCACACACCGCTGTATTGTGATGGGTATAATATTTAATATCCCAGAAGATATGATACACTATAAAGGCCTCCAAAAACATCACATGAGAGTGGGGATTGAGGTATCTCATGAAACAACTACTAGTTTTCATGTTTCACTTATTGGTTCAGATATTACCAAGGTCATTGATGCTATTGGAGATTTCATAGCATGGTTGTCTAATCTTATAAAGACACACGAGGTATTCCATCAACAAAACTTTTAATATGAAAAACCTAAAATAGTTGATTATAAAAGGTCTTAAGTGAGGTATTATATAATACGTGGATAAATTGTAGTATAAATGGAAAGTTGAATCAAGAAAATGTATTGAGTGAATGAAGAAAAAAAGACCCTATGAGAGTACCTTCTCCCCACCAGTCCCATAGAAACATTTAGTATCATTAAAACTTCAGGAATAGACCACATTTAAAGATAAAACTATATCTTAAATTGAATACGAAGAAGAAATATATTTAAGTTCCTTGATAGACGGAATTGGCCTTGAGACTCTAAATAAGACTCTTAATCATGAATGGATAAGTTTTTCTGTTTTGAATGCATACATAAGGTACATATTCATAATTCATTTTTCCAAATAGTGATCTAATATATTTTTTAAAAGTTACTAAATATTCATATTTTCAACAGGAATTTATATTGAAACTATATAAATGGAATATCATGTAAAGCATGATTAGGATTCATTAATCCCTGTATCATTTCTATGGAAGAACATACTTTGGATAAGAAAACAATAGAGAAGAAAAAATATGATTTACTCAATGAATTTAATAATAAAGTATTTGTTGATAGAATATTTTTTATTCCTATAATAAAAAGGTAATAATATATAATCTAATGAAATAAAATATATTTATAATTTTATCATCACTTAATTGTTTTTGGTTTGTTAGGATGCACTGAATGCTAATCACAGTCAATCAAGACACCCTGAATATTTATTTTTGGGATCCAATGCATGTATATAGAACCAACAAAAAATAAATGATGTGTATTGGGAATATATAATACACTTAAATAAAATTTTTTTATATAAAATCTTAAAATTACACGTTTAATCTATGTTTTAATAAGATTTTTGTTATGATATGGCAGTCTCTAAATATAGGTTAGATCATGACATGAAATCGGTGTCTGAAGGGATAAAGCCCATGAATTACTGAAAATGGAATGAAATTAATGTATATATATAAATATTTAACTATCAAAACATTTCAAATCCATTTAATTATTTTTTAAATGTTTCTATAGTGTTTTAAATAAGATAATGAAATCAATTATGGATACAAGGTTTTAAAATTTAGGAGATAAATCATAAATCATGAAAAGACCAACATCCCCAAATAGGTAATTTTCAATGTTAATTATAATTTCATTAAATATATTTTATAATCATTTTTTTTCAATATTTTATTAGTACTTTCATGATTTATGAAAACCTAAAGACTCAAAAGAAAAAATAAATATGTTTTGAGATGTGTGGATTGTGTAATATTTGTCAGAATGTATGTCAAAAAAACATTTAGGTGATTGCCTGCTATTTTTGTGATTTGTTATGAGTTATTACCTTTGAAATATATTTAGTGTGTGAATAATTAGTTTCATAATGTTTATATATTATTTTTGATATCATTCACAAGTAGAAGTATAATGGAGGAAATTTTTTGTTCAGAAGAGATGACCTACGAACAATAAATTGTTTTGGGAAATCATGGAGGTTGAGGTGGAGGTAGAGGTGGAGGTGGAGGAAGAGGAGGATGCAAAGGCAGAGGTGGATGAAAAGGAGAAGGTAGATTCGGAGTCTGATATCAACATCGAGGAAGAGGATGAGGCAGAGACCTAGGCAGATACTTAGGTGGAGGAGGAGATCAAGGGCTGGATTTCAAATAATAAAATTGGTGGGAAATGAGGTAGAATAAGGATCATACCAGGATTGTGTTTGAGAAAAATTGTTGAAAAGTGCAGACAACACTTGTCACTTAAGATATCCACCTATAATATCATTATGTGTTGGAAACAACAATTTACCCAATAGTGTTATTGAAGAAACATTTGTACGACTCCCAATCATCAATCATTTATATAATCGAACAAAAATGTTTTAAAACATATTTCTGTAATTTACCACCAAATTAAATGGGTGTATGAAAGAAATATTATAGTAAAACCATCCTTGATATATTGTGGTCATCGAGGAGGGATGGAGTCAAGGTGTCTATTATCAGTTTAAAATTGACATTTTAATAAAAAATAGTGTCACTCACTGAAAAGTGAAAAAATTTGGTTGGATTGTCTTTATAATTTAAGAAAATGATTTATAATTCATTTTTGAGGCGTATAAATTAGTCTCATGTCAAACCCACACATTTCATGGCCTGTATGACTCAAAGTGTGTTTTTATAGTTTAAAATTACATTTTAGTAAAGAACACAAGCGGCATACTCAAATCATAGGAAAAAAATTCTGATTATTTTGATACTTTTAGAAAATGATCCATAAGTGATTTGAGGCTTTTCGGAATAATACAAACCTCAATTCGATGTAGGGTGTGACTGGTGTGACTCAAAATGCATCTTCTTTATTCAAAATTCACATTAATTTTAGTTAAAAAACAACTAACATACTCAAAAAGGAAAAAATAAAATAAATTTTCTTTGTTACTTTAGTAAAATGATCCAGACATCATTTTTGATGTGTAAGAATCAACCTTACCATAATTCGGCTCACGAGGTGACTGGTTTGAATCAAATTCTCCGTTATCAGTTTAAAATTGAAATTTTAATACAAAAAAGTGTCACTATGTAAAAAAAGAAAACACACTTGTATTTTCATGAAAATATAGGACATTGATTTGTAATTCGATTGTTACATGTATGAATGAGTCTCATGTCAAACCCATACATGATGCTACCTGTATGACTCAATGTGTGTGTTTCCATTTTGAAATTACAGTTTAGTAAAAAAATTAGCATACTCAAAAAACTGTAAACACATTCATATTGTTTTTATAATTTTAAAAAACTATCCATAATTATTTTGGAACATGTATAAATCATTTCACCTCAATCTGATGCATGGTGTGACCGGTATGACTCCAAGTATGTCCTTTTATTCAAAATAGACGTAAATTTTAGTGAAAACTACTAACATACTCAAAACTAATAAAATGAATTTGGATTGTTTTGTTAATTTAAGAAAACTATCCATAAGTACTTTTTTACATGTAGGAAGAAACCTTATATTAATTTGACTCACAATGTGACCGGTATGACTCAAAGTGTCCGTTATCTATTTAAATTGACATTTTAATACAAAAAAAGTGTCAGTCACTGAAAATTGATCAAAATACCTTAGGTTGTCATGAAAATTTATTAAAATGATTCATAATTCATTTTTACAGGTCTGAATTAGTCTCATGTAAAAACCACTCATGATGCCACCTGTATGACTCAAAGTTCCTGTTTCTAGTTTAGAATGACATTTTAGTAAAAAACACAACTGGATTACTAAAAATATAGGAAAAAAATTCTGATTAATTTGATACTTTAGGAAAATGATCCATAATTCATTTTATACATGAAAGAATCATCCACACCTCAATATGATTCATGGTGTATCTGGTATAACTCCAAGTGTGTCTTTTTATTCAAAACTGACACAAGTTTAAGTGATAAAAATAGATGACATACTCAAATCCAAGAAAACTGATTTTTATTTTTTGGTACTTTTTTAAAATTATCCATAAGTCATTTGTGATTTTTATGAATCATCAACATGTCAATTATACTCACCATGTGACTAGTATGACTCAATGTGTCTGTTATGAGTTTAAAATCAACATTTTAATAAAAAATATTATCACTCATTGAAAACTGAGAAAACGCCCTCATATTGTCTTCATAATTTAGGAAAATGATTAATAATTCATTTCTTGTATGTATGAATCAGTATAACGTAAAACCCACACACGATACCACATATATGACTCAAAGTTCTTATTTTCATTTTAAAATGACATTTTTTGTAAAAAACACAAGTGGCATACTCAAAATCATGGATACACATTCATATTGTTTTTATAATTTTGGAAAATAATCCATAAGTAATTTAGGATGTGTAGGTATAATCCAAACCTCAATCCGATGCATGGTGTGAGCATTATGATTCAATGTGCATATTTTTATTCAAAATAGACATTAATTTTAGTAAAAAAACTAACATACTCAAAACTCAGAAAACAAATTCAAATTGTTTTATAACTTTATGAAAATGATCCATAATTCATTCTTGATAGGTATAAATCAGTTACACCTAAATATGACTCACGATATGATCATTATGACTCAAATTGATTATTATCATTTTAAAATTGGCATTTAATACCAAAAAATATTACTCACTAAAAACTAATAAAACATGCTCATATTGTCTTGTTAACTTAAGTGAACGTTTCAAAATTAATTTTTGACGTGTATGAATCAGTCTCATTTAAAACCCACACAAAATGCGACCTTTATGACTCAAAGTGAATGTTTCTAGTTTAAAATTACATTTTTGTAGAAAACATAAATGGTGTACCCGAAACCAAGGAAATTCATCCGGATTATTTTTATAGATTAAGAAAATGATCCATAAGTCATTTTGGAAAAATATAAATCAAACTAACCTCAATCCTATAAAAGGTGTGACTGGTATGAATCCAATTTCGTCTTTTTATTCAAAACTAACATTATTTTTAATAAAAAAACAACTAACATACTCAGACCCAAGAAAATGAATTCAGATTATTTTGGTACATTAGGAAAATGATCCATAAGTCGTTTTTGATGCATAACAATCTGTCACACCTTAATATGACTCATGATGTGACAGTTATGACGATGAGTGAACCTTTTCATTCAAAATTTACATTAATTTTTTTTAAAACAACTCACATATTATATAATAGTTTTTTTCTTGTATTTGCGTAAGAAATTTTATTTCATTTAAATTTATTATTTGTATCTGATTTTGGTAATTTCTACTGTTGTTTCTGGTGATGCAGTATATTGTTACAACACTGTATGCCCTATTTCTGGTGCTATAGTGTGTGGAAGCATAACACTCTAGTATTCCCCTTTATTAGCACTTGTAGAAGCACTCATAAAGGGGTTTTATCAGTTCTTTTTAATGTTCCAATAAATGGATATTTATCAGTAGTTATAAAAGGGATGATAAATGGTTTCTTTTATCATTTATTTTAAAACACATGATAAAAGTATGATTTATCCTCACTTTTTGTGTGTGTTGATAATATTACCCTTTATCATCTATTTTCTGTCACTGATAAAATTCTTGAACTTTTAACCATGTTGTGGTAGTCAGTGCTTTTCTAGTGCTGATAAAGGCCTATTCTAATGTTGTTAAAGGACTATTTTTTAGTAGTGATTGAGTGGAATGAAAACCATAACAAGTTTTATAGGTTGAATATGATAGAATATGAATTTTTAAAAATAAACCACTAATTCACCCATCCCCTCTCAATGGTCAATCCATCCTGGGGATCTACAAGTGGTAGCATAGTATCAGGTTCTCTCTAAAGATCAAATAAGAATTTCGACAGATGGAAATTATGAATTCTATGAATATTTTAGGTGTTCTAAAATTTTATAGGAAGTAAAAGAAAAATTGTATTATCTATAAGATAAATATTATGAAAAATTGTAAGAAAGATTCATCATCAATTTGTTCTTCAGTTAAGGAAGTTGGTTTCCTTTCCCAAGAAAAGAGAAAAACTAAATCATCAAGAAGTAGTGATTATGAATGAAAAATTAAAATTATTCATGAAACAGATCAAAGGTATCAAGAAATAAATGAAGAATCTTTAGAAATGAAACAAGAATTAAACTGTTGAAAATAATAAGGAAGAGGAAGTTCTTGTTGATGTAGAAAACAAGGGGAAGATCAAAAAAAGTAGTATCATTTTTAGTGAGATCAAGATGCACTAATTAAAAATTACTCAACAAGAAAAAATGATATGTGATCTTGAAGAAAAGATTACTTCTAGAGAAGAAAATATTTTTGATACATAATCCATATGTGTCACAGTTCAACATGAGTTGAATATGGTCAGGGAAAATTTTAGTAAATATTTTGAGATCAAGGGGGAAGATTCTCAAGATGAAGAGAAGAAATATAAAATTACACTTAATAATTTTAATGTATATTTTTCTTCTAATCACGTAGGTGTGATATAAAAAACCTAGAATATAGGGCCAAGGAGAATGGGAGGAAATATTTCACATTTAGGGAAGACAAAAATTTTCCAAGAAGAACACAACCTGCCATGAAAAGTCAACAACAACACAGATCCAGATTCATCTTGAAATAGTAAGGTAGAATAATGTTTCAAGGGTTTTGTTGGTGTTTTGGTAATAATGGTCAAAAATACTACTCTTACTAGTTCAACATGTCTTTACCAGGAATGAGGCAAGAATCATATGAGTTTCAATGAGAAATAGCGGAAAAATATCAAATAAAATAACATGTGAACATATCTTCACCACAACTATCTCAATAAAAAAATTAATATTTTCAATGAAGTTTTGTAGAATATTTAGTTTTGATGGTCACAAGGTTGTGGTATACATGAAAATATTCGAAGGAGAGTCACCTTATTCTATAAAAGGGTATATATTCCAAAAGAAAACTAATTACAAGTCATGTAAAGATTTTGAGAAGACTGGGAATGTCAAGAAAGATTTCCTAGTTTTTATTCCACATCAATTGAAACTAGATAAACAATTGGAGGAAGCTGAGAAACATGATAAATCTAAAGAAAATAAAGTAATATTCAAATAAGAGGTGCTAGTTGATGAGAATTTATCCACAATTTGAATCTTTAAGATCCAAAAAACCTACGTTGAAACAGTTATTTAACAAAAAGTTGAAGTTCAAGGGAATAAAGAACACTGTCAAACTGATGAGAATAAAAAAAGCATGAATAAATATTTTTATTCTTATATTGGTTGAAAATAATGACCCGGATTGAGAGGAAGCAGTCAGTATGAATATTATTTTTGACAAACAAAGAGGTCCCTCCTTCTTATTTATTTTTATGTGTTTTCAACTAATAATATATGGAATTGAAGGTGATTTTTGAGACTCTAATTGCTAAACATCATGAAAATATTGTCCTTCATAGAGTCTACTGAATTCTATGGAATAAATGAAAAGAGTGAATCTCTTTAGGGGGATATATCCTTGGAAGAAAAGCTCAATTCATTAAATTTCAGTAATGATGGAAATTATGAAAAGTTTTCAATCTTGAAGGCTAAGGTATTCCAATCACACTTCCATCATTCATTGTTAATTGTTTTATCAAATAAATTAAGGTGGAGTGTCTGGTTGATGAAAACATTATATAATGGGGGAGTTTTTTCATTTTAATGGATCATTTTGATGTGTTTGTTCAATAATGTGTTGTATTTTTCATGTCCTTAATAAATAAACTTATTTATAATCACAAGTATGAGAATTGAGATATTATAATCATGATTTTACATTCGTGGTTGTTTATGGAAAATATTAAAACCCTTACTCAAATCTCTCTTGTTTTGTGCACTAGGTTAGCCTAAGTAGACATAGATTAGATTAACTAAAGTATAATTTCTATAAGAACTATGTGATATCATACCTCTCTAAAAGGTATTCAATAAATAAACTTCAAAGGGATGAAGAATTGATTTTGAAAAATTCCCTACTTTTACTTTTCATTTGATTCCCAATATAAGGGAGAAAAGTTTGAGCACACATATTGACTCCTACAAATTGTGATAAATAGGTATTAAAAATAATGTAAAAAGTTATAGATTTTTGGGCCCAATGTTTCATTTTTTAATGTTGTGTCAATATGTGTCTGGGCAGTTGGGAAGAAGTGGTGATGCCTTGAGAATTTTTATGGATTCATCTATGTAATTAGATGTCATACTGAGAATATTCTCCTTGGATAGTAAATATGATAATTGATTGTGTTGATATTAAATGTCAAAGTAATGTAATAATAATAAACACATTGTTTAAAATAATTTTTGGGAAAATTAAAAATGTCATGAAATATGAATTACATTTTCTTTAATAAGATATTAAAAAGTGTACATGAAAACTACACTTAGATTTTGCATAAAGAATACATTTGAGAAGATAATGAAAATTGAGAAGGTTTTAGCTTGGAAATTTAATTGAGGAAGGATTTTTAATATTTTCTATACATAGAATTTTGGTAAGTATTTTTCATGAGCCACATATAAAAAATAATCCAACCAAGGGAACCACTAAGGCTAGCCCTCTACCACACATAGGGGGAACCAAGGAGTATACCACTGTGGAAAGGACTTCCATATGCATCCCTACAATTAGAGTAGGTTTTCCATGTATAATCCCATGAACAAGACCATGTAAAGGTAATAAAGAGTGAACAACGACAAGTGTGCATGGGTTGGGCTAGAATCCCAGAAGGAAGAGCCCTGGGACCACATGTGTCGTAGCCCGTGTGGGTATACTGTGTAGTGAATCTGGGTTTCGACTGTGGTGCTAACTCTAATGTGTAGTGGGATCACGATCACTTATAAAGTGGGACACAACCACTTTGATATTTGGTATGGGACACAATGTTTGAGGGTACTAGTAACCCAAATATAATGACATAAAAAATGCATACAAGTTGTTTGAAGAGATCATTTGAGTCATCCAATCACCACCACATGATCTTCTTAATCCTGCCACTAGTCGAAGGTGATCCAGTTCACCAGATTTCATTCCAAAACACAAGTTAATCATCCTATTATCTAACTCAGGTCTCCATTTTTATTCTCAAATAAAAATTAAGAGATGATGAGAGTTATAATCTAATTAAATTCAACATATATCTTGTATTCATATAGATAATTCAAGGAGTAAGTTTTAAAAGAACTGAAAAATATAGTTTCGGGAGGCCATTTGAATAATTGGAGTTTGAGATTCAATAAATTTGGAGTATATGATCCTCATCTCATACACGTGAGGGCCTCACCACATAAGAAGGTTCAAAAAACTGAGACACCATTATTTTTGACATCATATGAATATCCAAATATGATATGAAGTCACATTATTTGAAGATATTTGAATGAGTCATCAATGTTGTTTGAAATTACAATATAAGGCAGTTCTCATCACCAATAAAATAAGAATCCATAGTTCGAGGGTGGTGATGTTGATCGTCTTTTTGAGAGAGATTTAGAAAAGAGAGCAACTGAAAAACAGTTCATGATGGAAAACGAGTTCCATGAATCCATGTATTCTTCCATGGAGAAGAGAATACCACGATCACTTGACTTGTGAGTATAATGATATTAGTGATTTGTGATGAATTTTTTTCTCAAATAACCTTGAAATAATGTGATATCTTTTATGCATATATCTTATAGTTTATATGAAGCACCAAGAACCCATCGGGAGTTTGACATGTGCACTGCAAAATCATTCTAATTCGTGGAGAAATGAGTTCTTATAGTCCATCCTAGTTCACACAACTCGTTTTAGAAATCTGAGCATATTGTCTCACAAATGAGGTCAGCTCCTAAAATGCATGTATGTGGTAGAAATTATACAACCACTTGGTTTTTCACACAATAAATATTTTCACTAACATGCATTGATAAATAAAAGTGAAACAACATGTGTGTAATGTGCACAAAGGAGTATAGTGCACAAGAATAAAATAATACAGTGTGTGTTTGATCATGTATGATGCAAACAACACATGAATATATTCATGCATGATCATGAAAAAATGAAGAGTTTTTCATTTACCATAAAAAAATAAATGAAAGAACATAATATATAAAGAACAATATTCAATATTTTTTCTATGGTTTATAATTTGAGATACCTAAAAAAATATATTCTAATTCCATGAAATACTAGAATGAATTGTAATTAAATTTATATTTAATTAAGAAAATGAATTTATATCTCTAAGATTAAGCTTTCATAATATCAGTGAATAATTTGTGTGCACAATTGATACACATCTTAGTGAGGCTGGGAATTCATTTAGAAGGAAGCATATCCCAAAAATTGTTTCCCTAAGACAATTAGTCATTATAGGTGATCAAAATTAATTGAGCAAGGTTGAAAGACATTTTCAGTGGCTATCAAAGATACTTGAAAAGTAAATGGGTATCTAAGATCCTATAAGATAATGGAGGATGATTAAAGATTATCGTATAGTGGATCGGTCCTTCATCAGAGGTGAAGTCTTCCAGATGGCCCAGAGAGTTGTCAAAGTCTTCTGGTAGGAGTTAAGAGTAGATGGAATCTCTTGGTTTGAGCAAAAGAATAATAATTTTAGTTGGAGCTTAAAGAAAAATGAGTCTCTCAGTTAGAGCCTGATCATTATAATCACTTGTTTGATAGTGAAGAAACCGTATTGGGAGACCACCATGGAAATGAGTAAGTCTTTTTATAGAACCTTTAAAATACTATATGCTTCTCTCTCTATTACCACCACTACATATGAAGTGATATTGAGAGATATTATTTAGTGGATAGATAACCTTAACAAGTTCGAGAAGTTTAATTTAAAATAATATAAATTTTTAAGATTAAAACACTGATTCACCCCTCCCCTATGTCAGTACTGTAGTTGGCAGGTAATATAACAATACTATTCATAGAATGGGCTTAGGCCATAAAAACTGGGCCTACGAGCCATGTAATGGGTTATATGACCATTGGGCATTCGGGCTATGTAATGGGTCACCATCAACCCATTTTATAGAGGACTTCAATTTTCATTAATAATAAAATTAGGAATCTGCCCCAACCTTTAAAAAAATACATGTTTGATTTGTCTAATATCATGGTAATCATGTTAATAATGGGATTTTTTTGATCATTGGTGATTTATTTTAGTGAACATGAACATTAGTCAATGATATGTTTTATTCTGTCATTATGAATCCCATTATATTTTTACATCATTCATTATCGTACTTTTTATGGGATAATTGGTTCATTTAATATCTCTATACACTTTTCACATAATCATGACTTGTGATTTTATCTTACCTTATTGAAGGTATAACCATGTTAAGTAATATTTTCCAATATTTTAACAAGATCATTGCATACATTATTTCCTCTTTTTTTCAGTTCAATTATTGTACTATTTTGACTAATGCATTTTCACCTAATATCTGACTATTTGATACCATAAAAAAATTAAAAAGAATAAAAAAATAAAAAAAATATAGACAAAAACAAAATTAAAAATTCAAAAATAAATATGGAAGTGATGAAATGTACAAAATGTGGGGGGATATAGGTTGGGATCGTATGGTTTAACTTGTAGGAATGATTAATTGACTAGGATTTGGAATTTGATTGAAAAGGATATTGAAAAATTTTAGTGGACTAAAAATAGGTAAGAAGAAAAGTTTTACTTTACATGAATATTACTTATAAATTGTGAAGAGACAAGCTTGAAATGGTTAGCACACACATATATGGGGAATTTTTGGAATGATTCACTCATAATATGTTTCCACTAATTAGTTTCATATATATCACTAGATTTTGTTTTAATATAATTTATGTGATATTTAATTTTTTTTTTCTGAGATTGAATTATATTGATTATTTCTATGCTCATAATTCCATCATAGATTGAGAAATTTCAACATGCATAATTTTCTAGATTATATGACATGAGGTTTTTCCGAGGATTAAAAATGGTTAAGAATGGGGGAGTTAATAATGCATGTTTTTTAAATGTATTTTTGATAATAATTTATAAAATTTCTCTACATTTATCTTTATTTTAGGATATATTGGAAATTTTTTCTTTGAGGTTGAAATTGTAAATTCCATGAAAAGTATTTTTTCCCTATTTTATTTCTTATTGATAATTTCATTATAAAATTTAATTTGTGATGAATTTTGATTTGAAATTTTATGTTCATAATATACAATGATTTATCTATATTTTTTATTTAGACCATTAAATCTGGATCATAAATTTATAGGGAAAATGGATAATATTGAACAACATGGATGGATTTGAAATAATGGACCTTGCTTCACTATTTTCATCAAAAACAATTCATCCATTAATGAAATGAGATGAATTTTTTTTTATGATTTCATAGAAATAAATTTCATTCAATTAAAACAATTAGTGTAAAATCTAGTTTATATGGGAAATCAGTTGAAATAGCAGCTCAAGATGGAGTAAATTTTGGAGGCACAATTCATTATGTTCCCTTATTAGAATTAGATACCCTAACCCTCCCAAAGTCAATTTAAATGATATTATAAATCTTTGGTAGGTTTGGATGAAGCCTTGAGAAGTATATTCTGAAATAGGGGTTCCATTTCACTCTATATCCATTTTGAAGAAGGAATCCTTTATTCAAGAATCTCGTCCAAGAAGGTTCACCTCTCCCACTTATACTTTGTGTTTCTTTTAATTTTCCCTTGTATATTCTATTTTTATTCAATAAATATTATGTGTTACTCTATTTTACTCTTTTTAATTTGATTCTTGGTTCTGAAATCTAGTAATGGAGATGAAATTCAGTGCTATCCTTTCCGTTAATTATGAAAAACATCTCTATGATGAAAATTCCACCAAAGGGAGAGTATTTCATTTTGTGGTCGATCTTATTATAACATCCATAAATAGTTATATTTAATACATATACTCTCTTTAATTCATATAATTATGGTTAATAAAATGATTTTATAAAGTTAATATCACTTAAAAAATTGACAAATTTATAACGGGGTCAGGATCATTTGAATCACTAGAGCGGAACATTTATTATCATATATAATCAAATTGGAATCAATTCATATGGTTAAGATCCAATCTCAAAAATTAGGACATTATCATTTATAAATTGGTGTTTTTGTCTTAATTTTCCACTGACCATTAGTTAGCATTTGGACTACAATCAAAATAGGGTGCTACGATTGGAAGTCTTGAAGTCACCTTAGGGTTTGTGGTCGTGTTTTCTTTCTCAGGGTTCATGGTTAACAAAATGGGGACCATAATTAAATTAATTTCATTTTAAGTGATAATTATTAAATATTAATTAAGGGATATTGTATATTAACCACTATCATTAATATTGGTTTTTTTAAAGAATGTGTTTTTTATTTGTTCCATTTTTTTATAAATCACACAACGAACTGCCTCTCTTTTGTACTAAATTTTCAACTCTTTACATTGTTTATTTATAAAATTAAGTATTTTTTAATTCACTTCCTCCTCAGGATATATGGTCTAGGTCCGCCCATGTGTTTCACTTTGTAAAAAATCACAAATATTTTGAGAGTTCATGAGACAACACTCATCAACATTTCATGAGGAATTAACAACATCAATGGAATAATGGAAAACATTTTGAGAACATAATTATTTTTATTGCTTCCTATAATTATAATCAGATCTTGTTGACTTATCTAAATTTTTTGGTGTCCAATTGTTCTATTTTTAAACCACCTATATTTCACTGAAGTTCACACTGCTACAAAACTAGGTTTATCTAGGGCTAGAAAAAACACTGATAAAGGGAGGCCTTTATGAGGGATTATAAAAAAGATATGATAAAGGCCCACACCTTATCATAGCTACTAAAATAGCACTGATTAATGGGTCCCTTTATCAGCTCATGCAAAAAATTGATGATATTTTTATATCACTGTTAAAGGGTATATTTCAAAAAAAACTATCTCATTAAAAATAATATATGAATATGTAATTATATTTATGTTGATATAAATATAATTCATAGATTTTAAATACTTTTATGATAAGGATAAATAAGAATTTTCACATAATATATATGATATTTTGTAAAAATGGATTATAAAATAATTAAAATATATTATTAATTAATTATTTTCTAATTATTATCGAGTAATTGTCATTTAATAACTGTCAGATGGCATAAAAAATAAATTAATTAATGAATGATCTAAGATAAGTTGAAAACATGACTTGACCCTCAAATGGACATAAATTTTGATCATGGTATTCATTTTGGCTATACAACGTATCAAATTTAAGCCTGTGTTGAGATCTACGCCCTAGCGAGTGGATAAATCCCCCAGTCACGTTTTTCAAGGCCAAAAAAGATCTATAAGGCCTCCAAAACAATGTTTTTAGTTTAGGTAACCCAATTTTTTAACATTTGATGGAATTTAATCCTACTTTAAGGGGTATTATTATATTTTTCAGTGGGGAATAAATTTATTCTCTTGTATTACACTCATATTGATATTATGGTTTTGATATTTTATCATTTCTCGCTATATAGATTTATTTATAATTAAATAAATTCACATTTTCATATATATACATATAATAAATCACTTGTATAAATTCTTAAATCAACATATTCACATAGAAATTTATTTTCGAATATAAAACAATACATATTTTATCTTAATTTTATTTACTGTAAAAATTTATCCATTTTATTTACCTTATAAAAATTCACTAATATGAATATATATACCTATACAAGTAATGTTTATATGTAAACACGTCTTTGTCAATACAAAAATATTTATGTATAAGTATATTATAAAACATGTAAATAAATACATATTTTGAAAATGTATTTAAAACAATATCTAATCTTTTTTACATTATAAATATATATATATACTTATATATAAATATATAATGTTTATCTGAACATATATGCGTGTATTAATAAAGGAATATATATATATATAATATTTTATTATATGTAAATGAATATAATATATAATATATATTGGATATAATATATAATATATTTAAAAAAATATAAGTATATATATATACATAAATATCAAAAAATTGACAACAAAATATCTTGGTGTACTGGTAAAGGCGTTTGATTTCCAATGGATAGGTACAATGATAAAATCTAGGAATACAGAAGAGGATATAAATTCAAAAATCATTGATAAAAGGGGGTGGACATAAGCATTGTTAAAGGGTGGGGAGGCATTGATAAGGGGGAGGGGTGTGGACTCAGAGAGGTATAAAATAGAACTAAAAAAGTATTGATAAATTCCCCTTTTATTAGTGCTATAAAAAGAACTAATAAAGGAACCCTTTATAAGTGAAAAAAAATCCCTGATAGAAGACCCCTTCATCAGTGTTTTTAGATCTATTAAAAGGGGCCTTGATCAACACTTTTTCATGTACTGATTAAGCCTTCCATTTAATATCACTTTGGTAGTCATTGCTTTATATGCTCTAATAAAGGCCCTTTACTAGAACTGCTAAAATCCATTTGTGTAGTTGTACCAATTGTGACCAGTTTTGGAAAATGAAATCTCCATAGAAATTTGTTATTGAGGTGAGCGGGGGGGGGGGGGATGTTCATTTGGGTGTTAGAGTGAATGTGAAGGGGGGTCTTGGATAGAAACAAAGTGGAACATTTGGAGGGTTAATAACAAAATATAAAGGAGGAAATATTGTGACCGCATGATGTACTATTGAATCAAGAGTGGTATGATAGTTAAGGATGGATTTATAGAGAATATTATGGATGTTATAAAATTATCTAATTTTTTATTCACCCTCAATATGAAAGGGTAACCGAGAGTAATATATAAGGATCGATAGTTCTGAGTTAACAAAAAATTGGCAATGGCATGGTGGTCTCTTTGAATACATATGGGTAACCAAAACATTCACTATCATATATATATGAAACTATGGGAAGGGTAATAGAAAATTAGAAATGTATTGGTGGAACCCTTCCATACATAAGAGTAACTAAAGAAGGATGGGAAAAAGGAAAAATCCCTGGAGAAGTGGTTTTTATATGTAAAGGTTATCTAGGCCAATGTACAAGGGTAATCATGCTAGGAAACAAAGAAATTTGGTAAAGGTAGAAACCTCAAAGTGACACATAGGGCTCATCAGTTAAAAAATGATATTTGAAGAATTAATAAATCAATATTGGAGTGCATAATGGTTTCATAAGATTCAATGTGGTAGTATTGGAAAAATACCAAATAAATAATAGGGAATTTTCTAATCGTATATGGTTCACTCTAATTAGACTAAGATGTAATAAATAATTAGACATTATTATGATATATAAAGTCATTCCTACATATATGTATGATTAAAATAGGTGTTGGATAAAGTAAAATGGAAAACTATTTGGAAAAAATGTGACATGGAAGTGTCATCAAAGTGATACGTAAGGGAAATCTATGTGGCACCAGGATCATGTATAAGATTCATTTCAAAACCAAAGGAAAATGTATCAAGGTCCTTCCATTTTTAATTTTATGAAAACAATCAGCTCAATAAATTTGTATGAGTCATAATTTGGGTTAAATCAACTAATTACAAATAACAATATATATGTTTAGTCTATGACAGGGAAGAACCTACTATATACTAAGGGAGGGTCAAGACATATTATTCATGTGATTTAAATACAATATTTTTGTAGATTTGATTCTATATTTAGATCATGTCATGACTTATAGATTTTCATCTTAACATCTTCACACATTTAAGAATATTTAAACCGAGCATGTGACATCTTCATGCATAATATTTGGATGCATCATGATGTTAGTAAGCATCATGATATATACATGAGTTGTGATGTCTACATTCATTTTGATGTCTACATACATGAAATAAAATTTGACTCTTATGTGTTTTTGGATGGCTTCAAGGAGTTTTTAAGCTTTCTATAGGGTTAATAATTTGGGAAAACTATATGGGTTTACCTAAGAAACTATGTAAGGGGAAAGGGTGCTTTCTGGATAGGTGCATGGTTAGAACACGATTTGGGAAAATCATGTTGTAACCATGTGACATTGGAAATTTTTTGAATAGTAACATTTTTTATAGTTGGTTTATGGTTTTCCAATATATGAAACACTAATTTATGACCTTGGGTATTGTCCAATATCACCCACACAGTTTTCTAAATGTTACAACCTAACAATGTAGCATTATTAATTATTTAAAAAAATTAAGACCTAAAACATCCCACATATCCATCATTCATATTCCCCTGACCCAGTCTCTTGAACCTCAATATTCCTCACCATTCAGGGATTGACTTCAATGGATCTTAGATCATTATGACTTAGAAATAAAAATTCATGATTTATTATCCTCTTTCAAATCCTACTATGCTTTTTTGAAAGGAATCGTAAACCAGGTATTCCATCCCCAGATCTATGGGATCATAGTATTTTGATATAGTTTTCTTTGAATTTAAAAAGGGTCAGACCATAGAAGAATGGATATATAATATCTACAAGAAATTATTCATAATGATATTGTTTATGGAGGGTGGATCCTCTCTAATTCCACAGATATTTAGAACATCATGAATTTCTTAAAATTGTTTTCTCATATTCCTTGATGAAAAACTTTTATGAAAACACTTTAGAAAACCCCCTTGTTTATTGGTTTGAAATGAATGGGTTGTGGTTTTCTCCCGTAACATGTTTGATGAAATTAAATTATAATAATATTTGAAATAATGAATACATTATGTTGTAAAAACTTGGCATGAACATGGTTTCCATGAATTTACATGGATATGGGAATGACCTTGTGGGTTAGGCATGACTGTGATTCCAATTCACAAGCACACTACATTATACCACCAAGAGAAGACTTGGGTCTAGATTAATGTGATTCCTCTTGTTATTTATATTATTTATAGGGATTTTATTAATGTTAGATTCATTGGATAATGTGTTTCATTAGTCAATTTGTTCATTCCATGGGCGTACTTTTGGTGTTGGATATTTCACTTCTTTTTGTATATCTTTCTTGATCTATGATTTTCATAATATTATTGTTTTATATTAATTGTAATAAATTTTTATTATCCTAGTGGAATGTGTGTGATGTATTGGGGTTATCCTAATGGGTTGATATATTCACCCCTGCATATGCATCGAGGTGCATATACATGCACTATTAATCATTATACTGGTAAGGGGAATATTCCATACTTCACCAGTAGGTCATCTTGATGTTGTGGCCATGGTTTCTAGGAGATGGTTCATGTTGATGTTTATTTGGTGGAGTATGGGGTATCCCACATGGTTCCATGAGTATTTTTTTCTTGGGATGGAAGACTTACATTTTGTATTTTATTTAATTTTTACTTCAGTTATCATCTAATTATTCTATTGGAGTTTGGTTTGGTTTATATAATGCATTATATCATGTATCATTATTATCATCTATTGAAGGTTTTTTACTTCAACTAACATCATCCCATTATATTTAGTAAATACATTAAAATTTACTGTTATCCTTTGGTGTCCATGGGATGTAACCTAAGGATGGTAGAATTTTGGTTTTCCCTAAACCAATGGGTTGAGTCTAGGATGTTACAACTGGTTATAGTTTTGTTTCAGTCCATTAGTTGGGATGGTATCATGGAGATTGGATGTGTTGGGAATTGAAATGTATGGCATATAAAAGTATACATTTTATGTTAAACATCATGTTATTAGGGGGATTATGGAAAAAATAGTGTTGTTAAACACTTCTAGACATGTTGTTATCTCACCATCATGGGTTTAGTCAATGAGAATTTCATATCATGCATTGATATAGAGACTTTCTACTAGGATTCCATCATCCATATGATATTTAAAATTATTTATTTTGAATTTATGTTATTATGAACTCAATTTTTGTGTTTCAATATATTGAATAATTATAAATTAAGAAACATTAGGTAACTAACTGGATATTATTAATATGGTTCAATAAAGATGCCACCAATATGGAAATATTGAAACTAGTAAGAGGGTGCAGTTAATAAGATGGTTCCACCTGAACCATAGGTAAACCAATATCTTTTCTATAGTATTGTACAATAATTTTAGGTTATTGAATAAGGGAACTAAATTGAAGAACTGCGCCAATGTGGATTACTCACTGGAATTATAAAAATAGAACCCACTGATTTTTTTGGGGTGATTCAGGTCCTAATCAAGCTGAGGCATGGCTAGGTAGGATGAACAAGATCATTTATTTACTTGGAACATCATCTAAAATTAAGGTTAAGCTATCGATGTACATTTTTGATGACATGGAACAATAGTTTTGGGACTTATTAATTCAAGATAATATTTATTATGGCCTTACATGAGAATTATTTCAGGAATTGTTTTGTAAAAAAAATTATCCAGACACTTTACATGTATCAAAAATGAAAAACATATTTTATTAGAAAAAATTCAGTAATTAGTGAAAGAATATGAAACTCAATTTAATTATCTGTCTTGATTTTCTCCAGAAGTAGCTAATAGTACATCTCTCTAGGAACACATATTCGAGTAAGTTCTATGACTAGAAATTCACTCCAAGGTTGTTATGTTCTGCATTGTGAACTACAAAGATATAGTGAAAAAGGGAGTGATAGTGAAGAAAGATATTGTTGGGAACACGAGAGGAGGAAATATCTTTTTCCAACCTAAACCATGTGGGAATAACAATGGCTGAAATAAGTGTAAAAGAGATACCTACTCTCAAGCTATCAGGGCACCAGAGAATCAGTCCATCAGATTAATCTCCATTCACACCTATAGTCGTAACGAATTAGGTTGTTTTCAATATTTTTTATTATGTAACAAGATGAGGGATTGTATGAAACCATATTGAGAGTGTAACAACTTTGGAAATACGGGACCCCTCAAGTGTTATTTCATAATACCAGTGAATTCAAAAGAAGGTGATAACTCAAATCAGTCTCATTTTTCTCAAGCTCAAGTAGGGAAATCCCATTAAATAAGCTCTCAACCCAAGAGTCAAACAAATTAGGATAATTTTAGGACCACAACGATAATATATCCAACACCACAATAAATTTGAAGTAGGTATAATGTAATGGGATTTGACTAAAAACCATTTGTAGCTAAGTAATGTATCATAACTAAGAAACTGAGTCTCTCTGTAGTGTCAGTAACCATTCTTCTCAAATCCAGTTTAATGAATGTATTGTTTTCTACTAACACATCTAACTTTGTTTTTTTCTTCTTATGTGTTAAATAAATTAGGGTTTTACATGGAAATTAAGTCTCTTATCTTGAGAATAAAGACACCTCTTGGGAAATTAGAATGCAAATGATTTAAGTGTCTATCATGTTACATTATCATTAATGCATTTATTTTTGTGGGAATTTACTATCTATGAAATAATAATATTCAATTTAATATTTTTAATAGAGTTTTTTTTTTAATGTAAAGATTATATCGAATTTTATGCCTGATAAGAAACTTTCACACCCTTAGATGGTGAAGTTTATCTATTCAAAGGGGATTTAGATATGGATAATGGTAGAGAAAGACCTTGAGTGATTGTGGATAGAACCACATATTATCTTTTTATAGTGATGACCTTGGGTGATATCAATGAATCTTGGAATATGATAATTCCTATTATAGTAGACCAACACCCTAATTTCTTTCCTTGTAATTTCTCTGGGTTACCACATGAACATGAAATAGATTTTTCTATCGATCTACTTCTTATAATGAGTCCTATTTTGTTTTTTTAATATATAATGGAACCAATGGAACTATAAGAATTAATGGTATATCTAGAGTAATTGGAAATCAAGGGATTCATTAGACTAAGTTCATCATCTTAGGCCACTATGTAACTATTCATAAATAATGAATATGGTTCACTTCGATAATATGTTGAATATCAGAAACTGAATCATGTTATGATCAAGAATCTATGACCACTTCCTTGAATTTATTATTTGTTCATTCAATTAATGGGAGACAAATAGTTCTCCAAAATTGATCTATGATATGGGGTATCAACAAATTCAAATCAGAAAAGATTATATCCTAAAGAAAAATTTTTAAAATCATTTTATTCACTATGAATACTTGGTCATGTCCTTTGGCCTTATGAATGCACCGATAGTTTTTATGGCCTTAATGAACAATATATATCTCAAGTACATTAATTTGAATTTAATCCTTTTTTTAATGATATTTTAATATAATCTCCAATAAAATATGACCATGAAGGAAACATTAAGATTGTTTTGAACACACTATATGTATAAGAAATTTATTCTAAATTTTCTATATGTGACTTATGGATAAAAGAATATCATTTCTATGGTCATGTTATTTATGAAAAAGGAATATATATTAATCTTAGAAAGATTGAATTAGTTATTTTTGGTAATCAACTAAAAATGTATTTGGTATATAGTGATTTTTGGGATTATCAGACTATTTTCATTGCTTCATCCAGCACTTCTCAATACTCACATATCTTATTGGTGGATTTAAAAGGATGGGTATTATATTAAAATGGAGAGATGATTTCTAGAAATAACTCCCATAGATTATGGATTAGGTTATTATCACACATATCCTCAGATTTCTAAAACCCGGTTTATGATCCTATGATTTTTTAGTTGGAAATTTCAAAAGGTTTTTGAAATTTCAATTTACTGAATGGTTCAAATATTGGTCATATATTAAAAATAGTAATTCATAAGTTTTAGTGCCTCTAAATAATGATTATAGACATCGAATGATGCTTGGACTATATCTTGTAGGTTAAAAAAGAATCCTAAGGGTTTGGGGCCTAGAACTAATGCTTTATAAAGGTTCATCTCTTGGTTCATGGTTGGCACATGATTAGTAATAACCATGTGGCCTAACCATGGGGGAATTGTATTAGAAGTGTATGGTTTAAAAAACAATATGAAAGGCCAGATGAAACTATGTTGGGTGTCAATAATTTTTTTAAACATGAAGCATGATTGGTGAATGGTTTGAGTAACCATGTACTATAACCTTGAAAGTTAGAGTGTGCCTTGGATAGTAGAGGTTCATGTTTGGGGAACGGTTTGGCCAACTATGTGGCTAAAACACGGGACTCACTTAAAAGGGTAAAATTGCCAATTTTTCCAAAATCCCTTTTAGGGGTTTACCCCACATTCTTCTTCCTTTCTTCCATATACATGTAAACCACTTTCTCCCCTTCATCATGGGAGTTATCCTTTTTTCGTGGTCAAAATAATATTCCACTAGGTGAGTAAATATTAAGGTAAGACTTTGAATCCATTATCCAAAGTTGTGTTCTTTTCCTACATCCTTTAACCTAGTTTCCTCCAAGTCCCGATTCCCCCAGATCATGGTTGAATCTGATACTAATATTTGTGTTTTTACTCTACATAGGAAGAGGCCATCTGCACTTGGACACATTGCAATTAAATTAGGTATCCTTTGTTATACTTTTTGATATAGTTTTAACCTAAATTAATCAATTTTAGTTATTGAATTTTTTTCTTTTTTCTGGAATTTTCCCAAGAGTGGGGTTAGGGGAAACCTAGATACCTCTTTCTAATATATCCTTAGATTTTAATCAATTGATGGGTATCTAGTGAGTTATGTCTTGTTATGTGCCTTTTTTTATTTTATATTTAATTTTTTAATGTCAAAATTGATGTTCTAGTCTATATTGACATTTCATAAGTTATCTAGGGATAAGGAAGTATTTGAAACTTGGCTTAGATAGTGGAGAGCCTAGATGGAGCTTGTGAGAGCTGGTTATAAATGGTTAAATATTCCTAAAGGTTGATGGTATGTAATACGATCCCTAGATTATTTGTGAATGTTTTTTTAGTATGTGCATGCTTGTGATTTACCCTAATAGTGACACCACCTATTTGTAATTGTTCTAATGAACTGCTTAATTAACCAATTTTTTTAGCTTAAATGGGCGAACAATAGAAATCACTAGTAACCCCTCTTTGATAAGTTCATACCTCAACCTAAGACTATGAATAAGACCGAGGATCTCTTGTGGGATTCCTCTACTTATATAATGATTTATAAGATATCATGTAGGATTCAACTCTTGATTACTTATTTTTGGTACCCCAAGAGATATTCCCTCACTTATGTTTCAACTTATATGATCCTAAGAGGAATGAATCCATTTTCATTAGAACCTCAATGATATGGTGTAGTATTCCAATCTTAAGTGCTGCACTTAGGGCCCCGTAGGTTCCCCAATGTTAATGGAAACTAAGATAATAGTGCGTGGGTTTGGATAGATATTTCAGTGGGTATTACTATGAACCCACACCAAATGTGTAAGCCCAAGAGGCTTTTACAAAAGTGGTGGGTTTATTAATTTGGAAACCCTCACTCTTTGGTTTATTATTTACATAATTACTATTTATAGAGTTATTATTGCATGAGGTGAATCATGGTTTTTGGTCGATGGGCCTGATGTGATGCAATATATTTTAGGGATTTCCAGAGGTACTTCTTGGGAATCAAATTACAAGACATGATGATGGTTTTTATAATATGGTATGACACCTATGAAGAACATCACAATATGGTACCAACAATTCATAATGGTATGGAACCATTTACCATGTTTGTTATGGATGAACTCTATGGAATTGAAGAGGAAACCTTTGGTCAATGGACCTGGGTCCTTGAACTATTTGATCTATATTATACTAATTTTTCTATGAATGTGCTTCATGGACTCAAGGAAGACTCCTTGGTCAATCTATTTGGGTCATAGCCTTAGTAGGTATATATTATATTTATCATTATATGGATGTACTCCATGGATAAAAATAGGATGCCTTGGGGAATGATTATGGGTCCTAGTCCTAGTGGGTGTACATTATACTGAGTTTACTATGAATATTCTCTATAGAATGGAAAAATACTCCTTGATAAATGGCCCTAGGTCATAGACCTCATAAGTCCGATACATGATACATTTGATGTATGCCATAGTTTATGTAGTTCAACATTTATAGGATTGTATTTAGGTCCACAAAATCATTCATTATAGTGATTGGAGTAAAGTATAGGTTACCTAGGGCTAGGAAATGTCTCTCCCTTAGTGGCATAGCTTACTCAAAGTCTTTTCCAGTGCTAGCCGAAGTGGGTATTTGTCGACCTGGATTATGGACCTATGGATCGATTATGGTATGATTTTATTTATTTTATTTGTCTCCTTTCTCATATATATATATATATATATTAAAATCTACATATATACATATATATATATATACGTGATGACACCTTATTCCAGTCGTGTCTCGACTAGTTTGAGAAATTTCCTTGAGCATGTTTCATAGAACTTTGTCATTCATATTATTTCCAATAGATATTTTTAATATTATTATTGATATCCTATTGAGTATCTAACATTTACATGAAATTAATATTACTATCTATCTATTGGACTGAACTGGTGGTACCTTACTAGGTTATGTACTCACACCCTACTCAGGTTTCCATTGCACTAGGGTACCCGAGTAGATGTTCACTTGTTTGTAGGAATTGATAGGGATAAGGCCCAGGACTGATCGAGCGGGATGGATTAAATATTAACAAAGAATTTGGGTATGTGGTATGGATCAAATTTAGTAGAATATCCCTCTAATTTTATTTCAGTTTCCGTTATTTACTTCTGTATATGTGATCAACCCAGTGGGTGATCAATGTTGTATGCATGAAATGGCCATTCGATCCTTTACTTTATTTTATTTATTACTACAAAATGTCCAATTTTTGTTTATTTATTTATTCCTAACTTTCTTTAGTTACCACTTTGTATGATATCTAATTATTTCTAATATTGTTTACTCTAATATGAGTGTATAGTCTCCCCATATACATATCCTATAACCTCACTACTAGTTGGATGTCTTTGATAATATGGGGTGGAATGATTGAGGCCTTATGGTTAACCAAATGGAGGCACCAAATTAGTGGAATATGGGACAATACATTATATATTGGTATTAGAGGTGTTCCTTTATTGTTGTATTACTATTTTGGATATGGTCGATAGGATTATTAGAAATGTGTTGGAATATCTGATGGATATCAGACTGGTTCATCAGGAAAACTATTTACAATAAGAATAATTGGTTTCCATGGTTATGGGGTTGTGGTTCTAATATGTGATGTTTTAGTTGTATATGATTTTCACTTTGTGTGAAACACATTTTGTTTGGATGTTATGATTTATTATGGATTCTTGGTTCTAAGCCCATTCGAAAGGGGCCATTGTTGGATTTTTAATCTCATTCTAAAAAGGAAAAAGGTGTCTCATAAATCATATTCAAAACATAAGATTCATATTTTATAGGCCTACGATTGTGTGATTTTACATAATAATTAGTAAAATTGTTTAAGGTGTCTACGAAAACCCAAATTATGTTTTATCATATAGGTTCTCAAAGGTATTCTACTCAATTGAGCTAACTTATATATAATTCCCTCTAATGGTAGGTCATGTGGATCTACGATGAGATGTTTGATAGTGTGGCTGATGACTTAGTCTCATGTATGAGAGGTATAGTGACCCTAGTAGGTTGATATGTCACATCCTGACCAAATGTTGGACTATTGTGGATTTTTTTTTACTTTGGTTCATTAATTTAAAGTGTTAGTAATAACCTATATAGTGTTTTGCATCATAGTTTGGAAGGAAATTCTAATTTATTGAACTATGTTCATATGATATTAAACAGGTCATTAGGTTGATGTTGTGTGAGTATTTTTAGGCCTCATAGGTCAAACTTGGTAGTTTATTCCTTTGTTTTGGCGATCTCTTTAGTTCACTTCGTACAATGTTGTTAAATACCTAAATGTTTATAGTGAACTGGGCCTTGATGGGGTTTTACTATTTTCATATTCTTTGTGATTTTCATTTCTATATTTCACCTACATTCATATCATGATAATATAGGGAATTACCTTACAAGAATGATCGAATAGGATTAGGGCCAATGTAGGATAATAATAAATATTTTTTTACCCTTATATGTTGATGTTTTCATTACCTATTATACAGAGATTCAACAAGTTGATTAGATTCAATATAAAAAGACAGATGTGTGGATAACACCCTTTGAAATGTGTCCTTATTGAGAGGTTTGAACTCTAGGCTTGGTGGTTAGATATAATGACCCACATATGAGACTAGATCAGTAGTTCCAAGTGGGAGACCAAGAGGCCCTTTATTGTGGATCATACCCTTTTAGGTCGATGTATAGTTTGATCAAGGGAAACCTATGAGGGTTGTTTCCTTGGAGTAATAAATTCTTTATAATAAATGAGCATGGTTGTATTCTCTTATTGAGACTAATTCATAGTAGGTAAAAAAGTTTTATAATATAAGAATGATGATTCCTTCTTCTTCTAAGGGTGTACCTTGGGTGCTTGTGTTTCAAAAGTAAATTTTATGGGTAAGACATTTTGGGTGCCAAGCCTGGTTGACCAGTGATTTTTCTATTAGTAATGTGGTTTGAGAATGAGTAGATGCTCATGAATGGAATGACCCCATGTGATGGGCATTTATGGAATAAATTATTTCATCAGATTAAAGATTGATTTTCAATATGAGTTCCTAGGTAGCTTCTGGATTAATAATATTGATGTTCCTTGTAGCATAGTCAACTTGGCCTTGTTGATGAATGACTTGTGGTAGTGTGATTTGAGTAATAGTGATTGAGTGGTACAATATTTTACACCCACTTCATAGGATGTTTTTGTACATGTCAGATACATGTGGTACCATTTAAATCATAAAGCGAGGAGTCACCATTTACGAGATGAGGACCAATTGTTTAAATGAAATTTTATGATACTGGTTACAGGGAATTTTTGACTTAAATGAGGAATGTCTCTGCATGGTATAAGAGGCATAGAAGAATTAATTAGGTGTTGGGAGGATGTTGAATCATGGTTGGACATGGATGAACAATTTTTGGAGACATGGTGTTAAGATTTATATAAGGAAAGTTCATCTTGATTAGATGTTAGTGTGGCTTAGAGGAGAAACACACACATATCGATGAAATCTTAGTGTACTTTTAGTTACATGTGATAATGACCTATTTCTTGACACCATCTTGATCATTCTAAGTGATTTTTATTTATATGGTGAGCTAAATAAAATGATTTTCTAGTATGGTAGAAGGACTCCAAAAGAGTTTCAATTGAGGGGTGAAAAAATATAAGAATTATTGTGGAGATTACACCTTCTCCATTTGAGTGTGGCGACTCTCCTTATGTTTTCTATTTTTCTCATTACCATGGGTTCCATTTCTATAGATTAAGAATATGTGATAGACAAAATTTACGTTAACACTTGAGATTAGAGGGTTCTAATCCATTCCAGTTGTTATGTTCGGGAGGGATATGGCATAAGATGCAGCGATCATGTTCTCTTTTTGTTAGAGAGACAACAAGGATTCTAAAAAGGAGGGAGTTGGAAATTATTCAATGGTGAGTGACCCTCACGTGAGAAGGGTCATGGGATCTTGAGATTGATCATTGGATGGTCATTTGGATTTTAAATGTCATTGAATAAATGGACTTGTTTATTACTAGATTACTTAGTGAATTTTATGTATGTGTTCATGTCATGGAATGATTTCATAATGGGCGGGGTAAGGTTTGGCTATGAGACATCACTAGAAGTTGGGTATAAGCTCTGGTGAACATAACTAGTGATGATCTCGGTGTGCCTTAGGAGAAATGCCTCGAGATTTGAGTTTAGTTGATGAATTGGCTATGAGAGTCATGCATTTTAAATTATAATAATTTAGATGTGGTCTAACATAAATACAGCAAAATGGTAAGATGTGGTTAGTGAGGAACCAAATCAGGCATGCTGTTGGGATGAGACTGGTGTAAATTAGAGGTTGTACCAAAATTTTCGAGGAAAATTCGGTATGACTTGGTTGATCTTGATCGAATAGAATTCACCCCTCCAAACATATAAAAGAATGTGAGTAGGGAAATGGTTTGTGATTAAGTGTAGCATTTTGAGAAATGTGTTGAAATCCTTGTTAGGATGCTAGGTTTGTGTTTCTTTTGGAAATGATCATAGTGGTAGTACCATAGATCATATTTGGACTTTGAATAGAAAATCCCATTGTGGGGAGCACCATTGGACATTTGATTAGTCAGGTGACGACATGGTCATACATTTACTTTGATGGGATTGAGTATGTGTCATCCTCATGTTCTGATAAAGGGTGTGAGAATTGTCTTGGATTTTCCAGTTAAGTGTCACATGATTAATGTAGTGCTTAGAGGCATGTCGGGAATTCAAAAATGAAAAATGGCCCCTCAAACTTAATCCATGACCAAATTATATGATATTTCCCTTTTTTATCCATATTAAGGAATCATAGGGATGATAATTATTAATTTTGAGAGGTTATAAGATACCATGTTTTCCATGTAGGAAATTTCATATGGAATTTAAAATTTCAATTTACTATAAATGAAAAATATTTATTTGAGATTTAGAATGATAATTAAATGGATTAAGTTATTCTAAATAATGTTTTATATGTATATTGATGCTTGGTTTTTGTCTTAGATTTTTTCGGATTGTCTCGAGGGTTCGGGGCTAGAAATAGAATCATCAGAAATGTGAAACTCAGGGCACACTGTTGGATCACAGTTAGTTCTAACAGAGTGGAATAACCATGAAAGAAATTTTGTACAAGTGAAAGGATTTAGAAACCATGAGGCAAGGAAAATCAAACCATACAAGGGGTATATAATTTTCTATAGTCACAGCGCTTGGTTGGCACATGATTTGAATAACCGTGCGATACAACCGTGTGAGGTAGAGTGTGCCTCAAACAGTAGAGGTGCACAATTGGTGAATGGTTTTGGCCAAACTTGTGGCTAAAAAGTGCATCTCACTTAAAATGAGAGAATTATCATTTCCCCAACTGACCATTAAAGGGGTTTACCCATTTTTCATCCACATTTTATCCCCGTGCATTTAGTTCTCTTCCTCCCATCCTCCAATGGAGTTCTCCCTAATTCATTGTCATAATTATATGTCCTCAGGTTCATTGAAGGCCTTGAGGTAATTCTTCAACCCCATTAAAATCTATTGTGTTCTTTTTGCTATTTCCCTAACCAAGGTTTCTATGATTAAGGAATTTTGTCCTAATTCCCCCGAAGCAGTTGGAGTCAGATACCGATGATGGGTTTTTTACTCTGCTTAGGAAGAGGTTGTCTGAAGAGGTCTTATGTGCTTGGAATTATGTTGTTTCGATAAGGTATTATTTTGTTATAATTTTTATAGAGTTTTAACATAAATCAATTTAATTTAATAAATGTGTTGATGTTTTTGGTTAGGGATTTTGCTGGGAGTGGTGTCGAGGGAACCCTAGACACCTTTTACTCATAGTTGTTCAAATTTTATTTATAATCATTTAATGTTGTAATATATATTTTGGACCGTATTTACCCACCCTATGATATCCAGGAATGTGGAAGGTGATGCATCTTGGCTCAGATTGCAATGATCTTGGATGAAGCTTCTGAGAGCTATATATAAATTGTTAAAGCTTCCTAAAGGTAGGTAGTATTTTGTGTCTACCCTAGAGTATTTATGCATGTTTATGTAGTATGCATATGACTAGATTTTTTCTGAGGGATAATCCCCCTATTTTTATTTATTCAAATAAACTATTTGATTAACCAATTTGGTTTGCTTAAATAGATGAATTCTAGGGGTCACTAAGAACCCTTGTGTGCTATATTCATACATCAACCAGAGACTATGAATGAGGTTTTGGATCCCTCAAGGGATTCCTCCAATTATGGTATGATCTAGAGTATCCCATGTATGAATACCCACTTTCATATTCGTTTTTGGGGTCCCAAGAGGGATGACCTTGCTTATGTTTGGACTTAGATGATCCAAAGAGGGATGCCTCTATTTACATATGAACATTGAGTATCATGTGGAGGATGCCCCTATTGAACACTGAACTAGGGGGTCAGTGGGTTCCGCAATGTCAACCAAACCTAATACTCCATGATTTTAGGTAAATATGGTAGAGGGTGTCACCTAGAACCTACACAAAATGTGTAATCCTGAGAGACTGTGATAGTAGGTCTGGGTTTAGGCATTCATCCACACCCACTCTTTTATTTATTCTTTACGTTGTTACTATTAATGAAACTATGATTGAAAGAGGTTCTTCCTAGTTTATGGTTTATAGGACATACATGATGTGATATATTATAGGGATTCCTAGAGGAACTTCCTGGGAACTAGTTTGATCCTTATTGATGGTTTTAAATATTATGATAGGACACCGATGAGTGGAATCATAGTATGGAACTGATAATTCATGAAATTATGGAACCATTTAATATTTTTCTATGGATTCACTCTACAGAATCAAATAGAATTACTTTGGTCAATAGCCCCATGTCGTGGAAATATTATGTTTATATTATACTATGTTTTCTATGGATACAATCCATGGACTTGAAGAGGATCCTTGTTCAATAGACAAGCATCCTAGCCCTAATATGTCTATATTATATTGAGTTTTCTATGTATTCACTCCATGGAATCAAAGTGGATTCCTTGGTGAATGGACCTAGGTCCTAGACCAAGAAGGTCTATATTATACTATGTTTTCTATGGATTCAATCCATGGAAATGAAGAGTATTCCTTGGCCAATGGACCTATGTCCTAGAACTCATAGGTTTGATACTTGATACATCTGTCATAGGTCACAATTGATGTTGTATCATATTTATAGGTTTGTCTATTAATATATAAAATCCATCATAATAGTTATAGGAGGTTAGTATGGGTGATCCCAAGGATAGGAAAAGTATCCCCCGCAATTTCCAAGCTAGCTTAGAGACTTTTCTGGTGCTGGAAAAAGTAGTTATTTGTCGAATGGGATTATGGACCCAAGGATCGAATATGGTTTGATTTTATTTATGTTATTTTTTCCCGTTACTCAAACATATTTATATATATCTGCATATATATTTATAGGAATATATATATACATATATAAATATATATACATGATGGACCCTTATTTCAGTTGTGTCTCGACTAGGTTGTTCACATTCCTTGAGCATACATCGTACGAATTTATATTTCAACTTGTTTATAGAAGTTATTATTATTATTATTATGATTGATATCTTGATGAGTAGATCACATTTTCATACACTACAAATTACTATAAATGAACAAGGATGCATTGGTGGTGACATAATGAGTTACGTACTCACACCCTATGTTATATTCTTTTAGGATTTCATCACAGTCCCTTCATCATGATAACAATAGTTCCTTCATATTTATCTCTATTCAGAATGGGATTCCCACCCAGGAATTCAGTAAACACATTGGGACATGAATAACCATTTTTTGTGGTCAGGTATGAATGAAAAATTGGCATATTATGTTACGTGATGTATCACATATCAACATGTGATGGGTAAATTTCAACGACCAGCATGCATGTTGCATTCTATGCCCATTCCAGTATGGAAGTGGGAATATACTGACATGTAATTTTTCACTAACCAGTTGTGGACACTTCAAAATCATTATTCCATTTTGGTGATCGTGGATTGGCTCACCATGTGAGAATATTTCATTCTAATTCTAAAATCATATATTGTATAAGAATTAGTAAATATTTTTATCCATGAAGTGGTTAAGTTGCACGGAGAACCTATTACTATTATCTTTAATAGTGACCCTAGATTTGTCTCATGGTTTTGGAGACCTTTAGGACAATCCCGCAAAAATTATTTGACCATGAAGATAGCATTTAATCCATAAAAATATGTCCATTCAAAGCATACTATCCATAATATGGAAGAGATGCTCCAATTTTGTGTTATGGATTTAAAGTGTTCACAAGAAGACAATTTTTCATTAATAGATTTGTCATATAAAAACAGCTATTAGTATTGGATAAATATGTCTATGTTTGAGAATTATATAGTCATCCAAGTCGATATTCCCTTTATCGGGTAGATATTGGGTAAACTTCATAGATCGGACCAATTATTTTCTATGAAACTTCTTCAAAAATTCAAATGATTAAGAAACATATTACTACCAACCCAAAGCTATTAGAAATCCTATACAGATTATCATCAGCAACCATAATCATTTGATGTAGGTAACTATATATTCTTGAATGTTTCATCACTACATGGTCATCTTCATTTAGAAAATCAAGGGAAATGGGCTCATTGGTATATCCAACTATTTGATATTCTGGGACATATTGGTGAAGTTGTATATCGGTTAGCCTTACCACTAAGATTCAATGTTGTCCATAATGTTTTCCATATATCCCATTTAATGAAATACCAGCCTAATCTTAATCATGTGATTCGTTGGGACCATGCCACTGTTAAACTAATGTTACATTTATGCATACCTCGATTCATAATCTAGATGGGAAATAAAAGTGTTGGATGGGTAGTAAAATGTACATTCAATAGATTCATATACATATTCATATGATGCATAAGGTATATATATATATATATGATATTATATATATATATATATTAGGTTTTATAATTCAAATTATTCATGTATTTTCATGCATGTGATGCGTGAATATAACATATATAATTTTTTTTTCTGGATGGTTTATTCATTAGTTAAAATCCATTAAAAATATATTAATTTATTTTCACTTATTCATTGTTATGAACTCAAAAAATAAATAATCCAACAATAAAAAATGAATACGATGCGTTATAAATATGGGATGCCTTATGCGTCAGCTATATAAAAGGATACAATCTTGTCTTATTTGGTGTGATGTGTATGAGCCTCTTATATATCTCTCTTCTTCCTGAGTACTATTCATATCAACCAAGAAGGTGATATAATACCTTCATTTGCTCAAGAATCTTCATGATTTTATTGTGGATCCATTTTCCAGTGGATCACCTCATAGGTAAGGTGATTTTTTTACTTTACCTCATGATCTACCTCAAACACTCTTCATGTAAGGAAGGTGTAAATTTCTATTATTCATGAATTCCATGTACTCTATTTTTTCAATTATTTTCACATTGAGTTATTGAAGATATATTTAATATGTTATGGGTTGTATTCCACTTTAAATGGTCATTAGATGATCAAATGAAACCCATAAATGGTATCAGAGGTAGGTTCTTTAGGTTTTTAACCTGTTTTTGGTCACTGGTTTTTGAGAAAATACCAGAACTTGAAACAAGAATAATGTTTTTTAAATATTATATATGTGTAAAGTTAAATATAGTTTGACCTTATGAGACAACCATATGAAGAATGTCTGATAAGGCTAAACTCTATGTTTCCATTATATAGATGAGTTGTTTAAAGGTTGTACCCTTATGCAAAGAGGTTAACTAAAGGGTCATTGTCATGTTACCATTATATGTAAAGGTATTATAGGTTTTTTATAATGGTATATAGTATTTAGTGTATAAAATATTCAATGTACCGTTATGAAATGGAGTTTCATAAAGGTAATTCTTTTATAAAAGGGAGCTGTGTAAAGGTAATTTGAATATTTCCTTTACATTGTAGTTTTCAAATTGAGTTGTGTAAATGTAACTTTTATATTACCTTTATACAAGATTCTAAAAACATTAGTTACCCTTACGAAAAGTATCTATGTAAGGGTAAAAAGGATGATACACTTACATTGAATAGAGATTTTGTTAAAGTGTAATCATAAAACATGTTTATTTTTTGAATATTAAACGGTTTTTAATTTATAAAATGTATATAAACAATAATAAAATGTATTTTTGGATATTTTAATTTATAAAGACTTTATATATAAATATAGTGATAATATTTTTTTAATAATTATTTAAATAAATTTTTATAATTTTTTTTCAATAATATTATAAGTTAATATTTTAAAATACCTTTTTGAAAAATTAAATGGCATGCCTTATGATCTAAAAATAAATGGTTTATTTATAAATCAGAAGAGGTGATTTATAATGTGTTTATAAATTAGAAAATATATGATATTTATATTATATAAAACTATTATATAATTTATATTGAATTATAAAATGATTATAATTCATGAAATATCATATAGATTCCATTTAATAGAAAATATGATGGGGTAAAAATGGAAATGAATACAAAATGATTATATTATTTCTAATTTATAAAATGTTTACAATTAGAATTTATTTATGAATTGTTTATAACTGTCACATGTTTTGGAAAATAAAAAAATGTTTATTTATTTGTTAAATTTACTAATATTCAGGTTTAGTAAAACAATTTAAGTATGAATATTTTATACTCCCATTTATATGATAAATTTCATCTAGGATATAGCCTTCGATATTATTATAGGTTTAATATCATATAATTTAGTTTTCATATACCTTGAAATCAGTTTGTAATTATAGTTATGAGGTTTAGAATAGTTATTGGGAATAGTTTTTGTATATTTGGTGTATGCTTTTTCTTGGATTAAACTATATTATTAGTAAATTCTCCCTTGGTAGAGTGACTTGGGTTTTAACCACCTACTTTCTTGAAGACTTTCTTTGGCTAGTAAAGTGAATGAGGATGTTTATACCACTCATTGAGCTTACTCATGTGGAGTTTTTTAGGCTCATATAAATTTATGTATTTACATGAAGTGTTCATGTACCTTATGCATATGATTCATTTGTATAGGTATGAATTTACATGGAATTTGTTTTTGGGTGAACACATTAATTAGGTGGTTGGAATAATAATTCCAAAACTAAATCATTAGATGTGTTCATACACAAAATGGGAATAAAACATGAGAAGATAATTATTACATAGGATGTAATGGTTATGAATTTAATATTCATATGATTTACATTAAATGTGTGATAATTTAAAAGAAAACCCAATAAATACTATATGGGAGATTATTGTATTTTAATAATTAAAATATTCTTTTTTAAGAAAATTCTTTGAACAAATATAATACTATATGAGATATGGAAACAATATATTATTTGTTAAATAATCCCACTAAAAGGAAATAATTGTTTTTTACAAACAAACAGAAGTTGGTGTTCAGTATTAGAAAGATATTTTTGAGAACAATATAATGTCTAAAAGACAATGGGAATATGGTTGGACTTTGAGAATTTCAATGTTAACAAATAAATGTTAGGTGAGTTTTCATTTTATATCATAAAATAGATTAAGATATGTAGTGGTAATATTCTAAAAGGTTACATTGTGTTTCCACATGAAAATAAATATAATTATTTATTAAAGGATTATACAAATCAAAGATTATAGTGATTCTTCAATTAATATACTAGATCAGTTTATTATATGTGATGATATAGAAAAATGTAAAGAGTTACATTTAGTTAACATAACATGTAAATATCATTATTCCCTAAGGGGTTATACAAACCAATACACTAATTTTATCAGCTGGTATCCTAAAAGAGTTTAGGGTATGGTGGTAAAGAGAAATGTAAATGGTTATATTAGTTTAAATAATTATATAAATATCACTTTTCTTTAAAAGATTTTAATATATTTTTTCTAAAGTAAGAATGTAAATAGTTTCATTATTAAGAAATAAATTCGTGATAAATTTTGATGGAAGGGGTCTCAACGATGATGATGATGTACTTATAAAGAGTTATAAGTGAAAAAAATAAGTTAAAAACATAACATTTTATTCTTTTTTACATAAAGGAGTTTTAAAATTTGTACAAGAGTTAAACATCATGAATGTGATTCCAAAGTGTCGCTATTATTTAAACTATCCCGATTCAGAAATGTTACTCACTAAGAGGCTTTTGGGAGTATTTTATAATATGGAAACATAAAGATATTCTGAAAATTACATATATATGTAATTTTGAAAAACAATTTCTATTGAAAAAATGAGATTCATGTAGAATCATTAGATATTAAGTGATTTGTTGTAATTGTTGTAAACATATCATTTATTTTTAATAAAAGAAGTATTCATTTATAATTAATTCATTCACGCTGAAATTTACATTACATGAGTATTCAAATGATAAATATCCCATAAAAGTAAAAAAATTGAGCTTTACAAAATTAATGATCATCATAGAGTATTATGGTTTGTGATGATATCTTAATATTAGATTTAATAGATTCATGTAATCATTACAAAGGGCTGTATATGATATATAAAGAATAGATTCATAAGGTATTACGTGGATAATTATTACATGGATTTATCCATGAATTTATATTTCATGTAATGTCATACAGTCATAAATATACTTAGGGTTTTCTACATATTATCAATACTTCTTACTTGAGGTTGGAAGGATATCTAGCACAAGAACCCTCATACATTGATACTCTACATACACAAGTCAAAAAATTAACTTAGCTAATATGAGATAGATGTGTATGTTTCTAATCATGTTTTTAGTCTAAATATAACAAATATGGGATTTTTACACTTGTATGAAAATAAAATTCATTTCCCCGGGATTGAATTACACTGAGGAAATGCATGGTCATGTTTAGTTGTTTTACATATGACGTGTTCGACTACTTGGATAAGTAACATGTGATGTACTTATCAGATAGATGAATGACATGTGATATATTCATCAATTTGGACAAACTATCTTAGAGAACCAGGAAAGGTTGATTGAATATGTAACATCCTGCTATTTTAAAAGAAGAAAATCAGGTTCAATAGTAAATACGACACAAAACACCGAGCTTAAACGAACAACAAAACATTATTATTTAAATATGTAATTTATAAACTAGACAATGAAATTATTGTGTATGAATAGTATTAACTTTATTATGAAATATATATATAGTAAAAACTCATTAAAATCCATTGAATAATTCTTATGAAATAATTACAGAATTTTCAGTAAAGTTGTTTTATGCTTCAGAAATTTGTTTTATTCATAAATGATATTTATTCCTTTTAATGAGAAAATATTAAAATTAATATCGAAAACTTATATAAATTTTATTTTAAAAAACAATATCAATTTTTTAATGAGTATATGGAATCTATCTTGGGGTGAATTTTTTATATTTTTTAGAAAAGATTGATTTTTAATTAATAGTTAAAAATACTGATTTTTATTGAAAACTATATTTTTTTCACGAATTTACAAAGTTAAATTATATTTTAAAATGGTTTCATGGTAAAATTAGTACATTTTTATTATTAATGATTCAATTATGATTAATGAAATCAATTTTGTGATTCAATTTGGTATAAAAAACTTTTTTATACATAAAAGACATTTCTTCTGAAAAACTAATTTTCATTTCATTTTTTGATTTAATTTTATGTTAAATTCTACCACATATAGGTATTGAATTTAATAAAATTTATTCCACATCTGAAATTGGGAGGTTCAAATTTGGGAAATAGTTTCCTTTTATAATTTTCAATATTAATAGTAACTAAATTAATCTTTATCACCATAGTAAAGGGTAAATCGAGTTAATCTATGTTAAAACTAAATGATAAGGTAAGAATATTTAATATTAATTCTTTTTGAATGATAGAAACTTGACCGTGATTACCTTAGACATGAAATTTATATGTTTAATGGACTTTTTTCCCTAAAAATTGCCAATATAATATTTAAATTAATGAATGTTATAGAATGTCACTCTCAATGATCTAAATATCTATTACTTTTCCAAATAGGGAAAAATTTAAATTATGAATGAATATAAATTTCTATTTTGTTCATAATAAAATTATCTTTATGATCATATTTTTTTGCTATTTTTTAGTAATTTTATAATTACTTTAAATGTTTTCATAATGAAAAATCATTATTTATTCAATTCAAAGAATAATTAATTAAATGATATTAAAAATATTAAAAGTGAAATATTTTAAGTGATTTATAGTGATCGACAAATTTCTAGATGAATATAAAATATTATTGATTTTTAAATGAATTATATTTGAAATACAAAATTTTCTTGATGTATTTGATGACTAATTAAATGAAAAATTGTCAAAATTGACATTAAAGAAAATTTATCAAAAAACATATTATATTATAATATTTAAAAAACATTAAAATGTAGAAATAGGACAAGGTGAATAATATATGGTCTAAAATTTCATCTCTTTTCCATTTATTATTTAATAGTTACCTTATATGTAAAATCATGAACCCTTAAGAGTGAAAAATATGTTATCAGAGTTAATATTAAAGAAGGATAACTAATGGGTTCAACCAAAATATAATATTTAAAACACCACAAAACCCATCCAAATTTTATTGGTTGATGATATTTAGTCATATACAACCCTAGGTTTGAATCCCTATTCATTTGGATAAATTTATCTTGAGATAGAATTTATTATAATTTAATCTTTTAAGAAATTCCAAATGTGCCCCTTGAAGGAACCCGAGGTGCAATGGAAGCACGAAAACACACAATTATACATTTAAGGTTTAGGTTCCTATTAAAAAAATAAAACCCATAAAACACCATATTTTTAATTCTTAATGGATCACATGATATTAAATTTAGTTTTGAAAAATAAAATTGAATGAAAGTGTAAACGATACCATTATTGTTTGAAATCATCAGTTTGATTCGCTAACTGTCGGCATGTCAGGACTCAAATTTCACATGCATGGAATCCCCTAGATCTTCCAATAATTAACCACATATCCTATTTTTTATATATAAATTTTGGGGGTTCTAGAGCAAGAAATCAAAGAGCTTTCTGATGTCTCTTCAATCGTGTAAAGAACACAGATTTGATCAAGAAAGAGAGATCAATTCAAACTTACTTATTATATAGAATATAACTCTAATAACATGAGAGGAGAAGAAAGTAAATATTCCTTCTATAAATCCTTCCAAATACTATATCTACCTATTCAATAGGCTATAATGTGTTTTTATACTTATTTTATACCTTTTAAAATATAACATTGGTCCCTTGAAATTAGTAACCTAAATTTTAGAACTTTGTTCATAGTTTTGGATTAATAAACATGTCAAAAATTTCACAAATATTTTATAAATCACTTGTAATACATTACATGTCATGTGATAATATAAAAACCATTTACTTAGACCATAATCTCCCATTATAAGTTAACAGACCTTGAACATATTTTGTTTATTCAAAAAATTATATTTTCTCATAATCACATTTATGATCAAACATTATTTTAATACCTTTATAAATAATTTAACGACCTAGACCCTAGTATCCCAGGGCAAGTTTGTTATTTATTACATTGTAATAAGATACTAATAATAGAATCCTCATGTACTAAATAGATTAGTTGTCAAATTAAATTAGATACATACATGATTCTTATATTACTTTTGAAAACATAGATCAGAACATTTCTTTGATGATAAAATTATTCTGTTTAGGATGTCCTTTGATCTAAATCATAGAATACTCTATGGATTATGGAGAAAGGAAAAAATAAAGGTGAGAACAAATTCTCAGTAAGAGTTAAGTACAACAGAATCTATGATGAATGAATAATTATAATCAAAATGGAATGGTCAATAACAGAACATACATGTCATTTATGTAACATTATTATCATGATAAGATAAGGAATTATCAATATGGAAAGATAAATAACTGAAAAATGGGTCATTTAATAAATAAATCGAGAATGAAGTTCATCCATAGAAAATAATATTGTGGAAATCTCATGGATAATAAAAACAGAATACATAATGAATGAAATGATAAATTATTGGGCATCATGTCTATGGCACATAATACCTCTACCCTCAAGACCATTCACAAGAATATTTAAAACTATAGGTAAAAGTTTCTTCAATGATATATTACTTATTTATGTCATGATATATATCAATTCATTGAGGGGATATCCATAATAATGTCTCACCCATTTCTACATGTCTAAATAATTCCTCATATATCAAATAATCAATTTAATTTATGAACAATATGTGTTACCATTGAATATCCATATTAAAGAAAGAATAATGATTATCAATATGTCTCCAGTCAATCAAAGAACATTCAATGTAAAACACTATATGTAGAGATAATATATATTTTATGAATTAGGCATAATCATGGAAACTATTATACACATTTAAGTTAAATTTAATATCCAATCATCATAGGAAAGTAAATAATTCAAGGGAAAGTTAATTACTACATAAAATGAATCAAGGAAGTGAATCTCAATAATTTCCTTAATTAAAATGATTGTCATTCATCCATATAAATGATAATGATAGTATCAATAAAACAAATACCCATTAGAGTATGAAAAAATGGTTCTTTTAATTGATTAATAGAAATACTATAAAATGATATTTTAAAACATTCTTGAGGAAAATATCTTCTTTCAATATGAAAATCACCTTTTACATATAAAAGTTTAAAAAAAAATTGGAAAATTATTTTCCTCGAAGATTATTTTCTTTGAAAGTAACCTTTTTAACTTATAATGGAAACTTTAGAATAATGGAGTGTCTGTGAAGACTGTAAATTCTATTCATGATGTAAATGGTAAAACAAACATCCCATTAACATTATTGGTAAAATCCAAACAGGCATTTTCATTAAAACGACCCGAATATTCCTTTCAATTTTTTTATAGAAAAAGTTAAAATGTGTAATTTTTTAACAAATCATTTGAAAAATGTTGATAATATATTTGAAAATGTTTTTAAAATACATGATTTTGGGAAAAAAAATAATTGTGATCGAAGAGTGTAATGGTGTCATATTTTCTTAAAACCTTTTTTGTCAAACATTTTTCTCAAAAAACATAAGTACCAAATAGAGGTAAAATGGTATGATTACTTTAAATTATAAAGAATAAAAAGTGTTGGATAAAATAATTTTTTTTTATTTGGAAATGGTCAAATAATTTCCTTCTAATGAAACTCAAGAACTAATAATCCCAATTAGAATGAAATTGTGAAATAAACCATTATAATGATCAAAATTTTGAAGTGAGAATTAAACAATGAATCAATTATCTGTTTAAACTATAAATAAAAATAAAAAATTGAAAATAAATAAAAATATAATAAAAAATAATTTATCACATAATCTAGAAATATTAAATTTTACTAAGAAGTAATATAACCCAATGAAAATAAACTGGGTTATGAAATTCTTTACCACATGGTTACTTTTAAATCAAATCCCTTTTAATAAAATGATTCAAATAGAAACATAAAATACCATGAATTATTAGGTAATAATGATATTACATATAAAATGGGTAATATATACACCATATAAAATACAATGTTGCATAACATACAAATGTGCCTTGATAAAAGGACGTTGAGATAAAATCCCAAACCTCACGCTTCCTTTTGGTTGAAAATTATTTAACATAGTATATAGTGGGTTTAAAAATGTTATTAACTAATTAAAAAATATATTAATATTTATAATTTTATATATTATCCTTTAATAACATATTATCAATTTTTCATTAATAATCCTTTGTTATTCTTATCGTTTTGAGTGTTAATTGTTTTCTCTTCTCATTCATTCTTTGTAATGAAGGTTACGGTTCTTGTGAATATTATATAGTTCCATAATATCCTGAATAATAATAAGGAATAATTATCTTATTTATAAATCAATTACACTTTTAATACCAATAATAAATGATGGTTTTGATAAATGAATCATGTTGAGATCACGGAGATGGTATCCCAAACATACATATGAGTAATGTTTCCATTTTTCAATGATCATTATGGAAATTTGGTAAGTAATATTTTATCTTTATATAATGATATTAAAGTCATATATATCATATTATTTATTTAAATTTATACACACACACACACACACACACATATATATATATATATATCATCCATGTGGTGTGGTGATGAAAATAGTTTCATATCGCTTTGTGAAGGTGGTAGTCCACACATACACGAACGATGTTATTATTTTTCGGTGTAAGAAAGAATATGATATAATATATCTATATAATTATAAATATTTAATTAATATAATAAATATTTAATCTATATAACATATATTCATTATTTATATCTTTATTTATTTCCATATAAAGTGTTAGTGTAAAATGTATCACATCGCCTCGCGAGGCGTTAATCCACTGTACACATAGGCGATATTATCATATCCACTATGGAATGGAATAGAAAATTATATATGTGGTATAATGAAAAAATAGTTATAACTATGTTATAAATATCATATATATACTTTATATCAATCATCATGCAAAACATGAGTGGTGGTAATGGAAAAATGAATGGCATGAATTCGCGAGGCGGTAGTCCGCCGTACACCTGAAAATTGATTTTATAACCCATTTGTTGGAAGTGGGGATGGTTTTAGGTTATGAAATAAACATAAAAACATATAATTATTTGATATATGATTTTTAAATATATAATAAGGCTTTAATAATAATTTAATGAGGTGAAGTAATAAATAAAAAATCGTTCATTGAAGAACATTACATCTTTTTTGTGTAACCTCCATGGAATTTCACAAAAAGTCATCATAGGTTTAATTTATGAAAAAAATATAGCTTATAATATTATTTTAGGGAATTTTTTAAGTGGTTACATAAGGTATTTTCAGAAACCAGAATTTTAAGGAGTGACTAACTGAGGAGAGGGGTGGAATTTTATAAGTGAGGTGAGTAGAACACAAGTAATTTTTGAAAATAAAAAGATGAAACCAAATTTTTCAAAAGAAAAAATTGTAAAAAATTGATTATTATTAATAAGTAGAAATTATAGTGTTGAAATATGGTCATCCAATATATTTTAAAAAAAATTAGTTCATTTTAATCATTTTCTTTTCAGTTTAACCCTTGGTAAATCAATTTTTACCTTGATGTTGGTAAATAATTTTTACTGTTTCACTATTCATTATGGTAAAAAATTATGTTGACCTTATTAGATAATATAAATTATAATGATTCAAAATATTCAATCCAATTTTAAAATTTCTATTCAAAAAACTATAAATATTTAATTTAAAATCAATCCCATAGACGTGATGAGAAAGCGAGTTTCCAAAGAGAAATGTTAAAATTTTTACAAAGTTTCTATATCAAAATTCATAATGAATATAATTCAAATGAAATTAATTTGATTAATAGATATATAATTAAACACATTTTTCTTTAAAACCAATTCAAAATATAATTTAACATTATAAATATTTTAAATGAATAGACAAATTTCAAATAAAATTCAGTATTTTTAACTATTCATGAAAAATGAAACATTTCATAAATATCCCAAAAATTCACCCTAAGATAATTTTTAAATTCTTATTTAAAAATGAATTTTATTTTATAAAATAAATTTCCTAAAATTCGTAAAAATTAATTTAATTTTTTGTGCGAATTGAGTGACTAAATTTTCTTTTAGAAATAAATATGATTTTTCAGAAAATGTTTCTTTTTCCTATCAAATGATTATTATTTTATTCATGATAAATAGATAACCAATTAATTTGTATTTATAAGTATAAACCATATCCTTTTCATAATTTAGTTTTTACTATTCATACCTTCTAATTTGATAACTAGGTTATAATGGTATACTATATTACGGTTCATTTAGACTAAGGGTTTTGTTTCTCCCCTCCTTAAATAAATTTCTTCCTCGCAATTTAAAATTGATCTTGGAAATCAAGGGTGTGACATTTGAAAATACCATTATTAAAAACCCACATTATAGAAAGGATAAAAAAATAAAGACTTAATAGAAGATAAAAGTGTAGTAAAAAGTTCATTTGGAATAACACATAACTAGGTTTCTAAGTAGAAGAACATTGGTGGAATGTTATAGGGAATGATAGAGCACATTGATCACAAGAAAGTAAATGATCAATGTAATGTTAATTACCCAAAAAATAAATTTGTGATGATTTAAAATTACATTTGATCCATCATATATGAATGTATTATGATAATTTTTTTTCACAATCCTTTTCATAATGTTGAGGATGTATTTTACTATATAATAATATAAGGAAAAAATACTTAATCGGAATGTTTCTATTTTATAAGAACAATTTCATCCTTTGTATGTGCTTCGATCAATTTTTAGTTCATCGTTTTGTCCATGATATGAATATACAAAAATGATATTTCATATGTAAAGAACTAAAATTAACATTAAATGAATCATAAAATCCTTAAAATAATGACATGTCTTTCCATCCATCTCTAACAATTTTTCAAAATAGATATGGTTAGTAAAAGTTATCTAATATATTACATTAATCTACAAACCTCAAAAATAACACAATTGGTTCATTATTAATATTTATCCATCTGACCATTTAACTAAAAAAATGAAATTCTAACTAGAACATCACTTCGACTAGTGTGAGACATTAAACCCTTGTCGTCTAATAGTTGTGGGTTTAATCCCCGTAGCCTTATGGGATGCAATAAGTTTTCATAAATCATTTATGATATCCTTTTTCTAAAACTATATTAATACAATTACTATAACATTCCCAAATTGTGATGACCCAACAACAACAATAAGATATTTCTTAAAGGTTAATAATACCATTAAACTTGTTTCCACAAAATATAGATGAATTATTGGTTAAATAAATTTTAATATTCTAAACCAATGGGTTATATTACCATAAATACTTTCCAAAAATATCTTTAATCACGTTATATTCCTACAAAAAAAATTTAAAAGGTGTTTTCTATGATTTTTAAATTATGATCAACCTTAAATTCATAAAACTATGATATTATCCATAACTCTTATGTTAATGAAGACACACATGCTTATAAAAATTAAAATAATCCTTAGATGTTTCATGATTATTATAACCAAAATACCATTTCCAAAATACATCTACAATTTGAATCTTGATTCCTGATACATAAATATTTATACCATTTAATTTAATCACAAGTCTTTACTTGGTCTAGGGGTTAACATTTAGAGGAGGGAATTGATTAGATAATACCGAGGTTCTCCAGATTTATGTCAACAAACTAAAAATGGATCCCTAGGATGAGATTGATTTCATACCATCATACTCATCATTTTTACTCATCAATTATTTTTTTATTACCTTATTTCTCACACATAAATCATTTTACCATTCCATCGAGACACCATAATATCAATATATAAAAACCTATGTTTTACATAGGTCATACATTTTCATCATCCATTCAAATCCTTTATAATGTTTTGGAAAGAAAATGTTAATTTTCTTAAGCATATCACTCATGAGTCTCAAAATAGGTGCATATTAAGGCATGTTCTCGTGCACCAGGGGACGTTTGGGCAATGAAAAATACAAACTTTGGGTATTTATTACCCATAGGTACAAATTTTCTAGAACCACATCCACTTTTAGTATTTGTACATGGATATATTACTTGGAAAAACCACGTAACATATTCATTACCAAAACATTAAGATGTTATTCTATACATATCCTCAAAGTCTATTATAAGGTATTTTTCCTTAATCTCTATTTTATTAAATCAATTTCCTAATATATCTACTAAATTTAATCTAATATCAACTATAATAACCATTACCCTAGTATACTGGGGCTTGGGTTTGCTATATTTAATTGGCATAAGATACATGGAACCTTATCTCGAATGAAAAAATAGTTTAGTAGTCATGGAAAACTAGATGAATAAATTATTATCATATTACATTTGAAAATGAAAATTATAACATTTTTTTCAAGAATAATATTATTCTCTCAAGAATATGTTTTAATATCAAGCATAGTACATTTCATGGATTCCTGAGAAAGGAAATAAAATAAGGGTGAGATCAAATGCTCAGTAAGGGTTAAGTCATGAACAAGCTATCATAAATCAATAAGAATAATAAAAATGTAATGTTAAATAATTAAACACATATTTTATTTAATTAAGTTGATTATCATGATTAGATAATTTCTTATCAATATGTAAAGGTAAATAATTGAAAACACATTCCATTTAATCAATAAATCGAGAATAGAATGAATCCATAAATAATATCATTATGAAAATCTAATGGATACTAATAATTGAATTCTTAATGATGGAAATGATTAATTATTATATTTCATGTCCCAGACACATGGTACCTCTACCATCTATACCATTCACAGGACTACTTAAATCTACAAGTAAAAAATGATTTAATGCTAGATCACTAATTTGTCTTATGATACATACTGATGAATCGAGGGGGTGTCTATAAACTATCCCCACCCATGTCTTCATTTCCAAATCATTCATAATATATCTAATATTTAATTTTACTTATGAAAAATAAGACTTACCATTAAATATCTATTTTCAAGACAGAATACAGATTATCAATATTTTCTGAGATAATCAATTTTCTTTCAAAGCAAAACACTATATATTTACAGGAGATATAGTATAGGAAATATTAATATCCATGATAAATAATATATTAATTTAAGTTAAATTTAATGTCTATTGATCACATGGAAGTGAAGAATTCAAGGTAAAGTCAATGAATACAAAAAATGAGTCAAGGAAGGGAATGTCAATACATTCCTTTTTCAAAAAGACTATAAACGATCCATAAAAAGAGTAATTATATCCTCAATTCGACATATAGCCATTGGATTAAGAATAAATGGTTGTTTTTATTGATGAATATAAATTCCATAAAATATATATTTTAAGACATTCTTGAGGAAAATATCCTTTTTATTTGGAAAGTAACATTTTAAAAATAAAATTTCACAATTTTTATTGATGATAACTTTCATTGAAAATAACCTTTTAAACTTATAAAATAATCATTAAATCATTTTATTCATCATAACAACTGTAAATTTAGTGCATTATTTACACATTAAAACAAATATTCATTTTAATTGTTTTGGTAAAATACTATAGATATTTGTTGGAAAAAAAACTTGAGGATTCATTTAATTTTTCTAAAAAACAAAAAAATGGGTAAAAATTTCTTTAATAAATCATTTTAAAAAATTTAAAAACATTTTTGAAAATAGGTTTAGGATACATGGTCTGGTAAGAAAACATATTTCCGACCGAAGAGAGAAATGAAGTCGGATTTTCATAAAATGTAATCTCTAAAATTTTAAGTTCCAAAGTGTGGACAAATAGTACTATTTCATTAAAGTATCATGAATAACTAGAGTATTTTAAAATTAAATGGGATTATTATGAAATTTTAAAATAATTTTATTCAACTAAAATTCAAGAATAAATGATCTTGATTAGAATTAGATTGAGATATAAAAAATTATAATGATTATAACTTTGAAGTGATAATTAAAAAACGAATAGATTATGTGTATGAACTGTAAATACAAAAAAACTAAGTGGAAATAAAATAGATTATAATAAAAATTAATTTATCATATAATCATTGAATATCAAAGATAATAAAGATGTAATATAACCTAATCAAAAGAAATCGAGTTATAAAATTATTTACCACTTGGTAAATTTTAAATAAAATACCCTTATATGAAATAATTAAAATTGAAACTTAAAATACCATGAATTATTAAGTAATAATTATATTAAAAGTCAAATGGGAATTATATAAACTATATAAATGAAATTGGTTCATAACATACAAATGTTCTTCAAAGAAAAGAAATTTCTATAGAATCTCATACCACACACTTCCTTTTGGTTGAATGAAATTTAAACAAATTTATAGTGGTTATATACATGTTATTAACATATTAAAAAATAATATTAATATTTATAATAAAATATATGATCCTTTTGTAACATCTCATCACCTGATTGTTAATAACCATTCATTATTCTTATTGTTTTGTTTGTTAATTTCCTGGTTTTCTCATTTTTGTTCTATAAGTAAAGCTCAAGTTGTTGTGTATGTTATATAGTTCCGTCATATTCAGAATAATAATCATGAAATAGTTATTATTTTTATACATCAATTATAATTTTAAGACCAATCATGATTAATTGTTTTGAGAAATGAAATATGTTTCGATCAAGGTGCTGGTAGGTCGTCCGTACGCATGAGTAAAATTTCTATTTTTCAATGATCATTAAGGAAAGGAGGTAAATAATATTTTATCCTTAAATAATGATAATAATTTCATATATAACTTATTATTTCTTTGAATATACTATTACATATCTTCCATGTTATGTGGTGATGAAAAGAGTAAAATCACTTTGTGAATGCGGTAGTCCACACATACACAAACGATGTTATCATTTTTTAGTGCAAGAAATAAAATGATATATTATCTTCTAAAAATGATAAATATGTAATTAATATAATAATTATTTCATTTATATAAAATTTATTAATTAAAATTATATTTATTTACTTCCCTATAAATCATTAGTGAAAAACATATCACATCACTTCATGAGGCGGCAGTCTGTTGTACACATGACTGACGTTATTGTATTCCCTACAGAATGGAAAGTAAAAAATGAATATTTGATACAATGACTATAAAGGTATAATTAAGTTATAAATATCACATATATACTTCATATCTATCCTCATACCCAACCATGATAGGTAGTAATGGAAAAATGAATGTCATCGGATTGCAAGGTGGTAGTCCGCTATACAAATGAATATTGACATCATAACCCATTTTATAGAAGTAGGGATGGTTGTTGGTACTAAAATTAACATAAAAAATTTAAGTGTATTTAATATACCAATTTGATTATATGATCATGTTTTAATAATAATTATTCAGGTGGAAAAAGAAGTAAAATAAAAACAGTATTTGAAGAACAATACCTCTTCTTTGGGTGACCTCCATAGGATTGAACCAAAAACCTTCCTAGGATAGATTTCAGCCAAAAATAAATATTTTAGGATTATGGGAAGGAATTTTGGAATTTATTTGGGATTTTATTGGTCAAAAAATGTTTTTAGGGGTTAATAATAGAGCATATGAGGTATCCTTTTATAAATGATGTGAGTGGCACAATTGTTATTTTGTAACAGAAAAATGTGTACCCACATTTTTCACATTCAAAAAAGATCCAAAATGATGTATTATATATAATTATACATTATAGGGTCTAAATATTTAAATACAAAATATTTTAGAAATGTTTTCAGGTCCTTTTAACACTAATATTTTTAGTATAACCCCTGGTAAATCCATTTTTACCTTAAACGCGGTAAATATTTTTTATTGTTTTCACTATTAATTTTGTTCAAAATATTTGTTGACCATATTGGAAAATATAAACTATGAAGATTAAAAATATTTGATCTATTTTAAAAATTAAATACATAGAATTGAAATTTTTTAATTTTAAATAAGTCCCACTGGTGTGACGAAAAGAAAGGTTTTCAAATAGAAAATGTTCAAAAGTTTACAAAGATTTTATATCAAAATTAAATATGAAAATGATTCCAATGAAATAAATTATATTAATAGATATATAATTTAACTAATTTTAATTTTAAACCAATTCAAAATATACTTTAATATAATAAATAATTTTATTTAAAAGATCTTTTTTAATTAAAATTTAATATTTTCCCCTATTCATCAAAAAATAAAAAATTTCAGAAAAGTCCCAAAAATTCAACCTAATATAATTTTATATATTATTATTTAAATAATAAAATTAATTTTATCTAATAAATATTATAAAATTTTTTAAAAAATAATTTAAAAGTTGGTGTGGAATGTTTGACTAAAATCCTTTTATAAAAAATACTTATTTTAGAAAACATTTATTTTTTTATTTCAAATGATTATTATTTTATTCCTAATCAATAGATAACAAATTAATTTTTTTTAAATGGTTAAAACATATAATTTTAATTATTTTTTAGTAATATTGATACCCACAAATTTAATAGATAAGTTAAAACGGTATACTATATTATGTTTCATTTAGACTGAGGGGTGTGTGTTCCACAAGCTATCAAAGAGATTAAATTTAAGGAAATACATTTTGTGGGTTGTATACGATTAGAGTTGTGCGTCACAGACGCTCTCAAATAAAATGTTATTATTTTAGAATTTATGTGTGTTACGAATAAATTCAATCATCATTATTGTATACTGGAATAATATAATTTAATTATTTTTAATGTGCTAAATCACACTCAGAAGTTCAGCATCCACAACATATGGGGGACACTTCATCCTGAACTCCTATTAATCTAAATAGGTGTAACATGGGTATAAAATTATTATGTGACCCTCTAGGTCCTTATATAAATAATACTAAGTCCAATGTATAAACCAAGAGTTTAGTCTAGAAAACCATCAAAGTCCATAAGGAGATAAAGAATGTCATAACTATGAAAACCTCCTATGAAAACCATCTATGTAATATTATCTCGTTTTCTCGAGATATATCATCAATCTAGATACAAACATGTGTCATCATCCTTTTTATGCATTATATATTTCATGGACTTATTGGATTAACTTACCTTCTCAAACAATGACCATGAATTTAATTAAGGTACTCTAACCATAGTCACCCAATACCCATTAGATATATTTTACTCAACTCCGAAGGAAAAAATTATATCTTGATCATTCAACCAATGTCATACCACAAAAAACACACCCAAAAATATTCTACATCACCATGAATTCAATGTAATTGTTTTTTCCTTGCATTAAAGTATGTGATAAAATGGTACACATTGATAATGATCTCAAATCTCGAGACCAACACACATGTTCATAGATAGGAACAACCAATGAAACCCAAAACATGTATTGTTACTTTTGAGGGGCTATTTCTCATTATCTAATGTACTCAAGATCACGAAGTTTGAACTTCATCAGAACAACTCTCAATGCTTACGATCCCCACTACTTCTGATAGTCATACATCATCTTTGTTTTATTAGTATGATGTATTTAGACCATATGAAATATATTTAATATCACTGTTATTGTTTGTCGAAGTTCTCATTATAGTTCTAAACTACTATAACCTTTTGAGACAATATTTAATATAAGGACAATACCAAGTAAATAGTTAATTAAAAAGTATTAGCACTATTATCCTATGAACAAAAACAAGTATATATCAAATTTTATATGTAATGGTATTAAAATTACATGAATATTTGGGTCTAGGGAACCCACTCCCAACACTCCCACATGCACTAGATCTAACTGCTTACAATTCTCAACCCACATTCTCTTACATGAGTATCATGATTCCACTAAGATATGGATTGTTTCAGGGGGTCTACCATGTTTCCTATGTTTCTACTCTGGTAACTATGTCATCACCTCTCTAAGTAAAATCCTTCATGAGATGAAACTTCATAAGTATATGTTTTACCTATAGTGTGATATAATAACCTTGGAAAAAACCACTTTCCCGTTATTATAATATTTTACTAAAATAGGGTCTTCACGTCTAGGTATAACACCAAGCCCAAAAAAATTGAATCCAAATTGCTTCCTTAGTTGTATCGGAAGATTATATATACTTTTATTATACTATATAATTGGAAACCACTGACTACTTTGACCACCTAAAGCTCACTACACAACCATCCATGAAAAATAAATATCCTAATTGTGATTTTAGATCATCTTGATCTCTCTAGAATCTAGCATTAGTGATTCCCATTATGATTAGCTCCTCATCTCCTCCATACATGAGGAAGACATCCTTTGAACACATCAAGTAATTTAGGATTGTTTTTATAGATTCCCAATATTGATCTACTGGATTAGCTTGATATCTTCCCACAATTACTAAAGAAATGTATCGTAAAAACTATTACATATAATTACATACATGATAGATCAAACTAATGATGAATAAGGGATTCTACTCATTTTTTCAATGTCCTCTTATGTTTTTTGACACAACTTCCTAGAGTGATTAAATCAACGTGACACCAGTATCAGTCCTCTGTTGTATTATTCAATATTGTACTATTTGTGTTCTGTGTCAATATATGTACTTTGAATTATCCCAATAATCCTTTTAGATCTATATTGATAGATCTTAATCCCTATAATTTAGGATGATTCACCAATTCCATTAAAGTATAAGAATTCAGTTAACCAAGTGTTTATTGGTTGTAAGAGTTACACTTCATTTATCATTAACAATATGTCATCAACGTATAATACTTATAGAAATATGGCACTCCTACTAACTGTATTATAAAAAAAGGATTTCATTCATTCTCTAAATTCTCTTATAGCCCAATCAAAACTAACATTCTAAGATTGTGATGTATGCTTCAATCCAAAAATGGATCTATGAATCATTCATATTTATGGGAACTCTTCTACATAACTAACCCTTTGGGTTGTGTCATATAGATATATTCAACTAACATACCATTTAGAAATGTAATTTGACATCATTTTTATGAATTTCATAATAATGGAAGGCTGAAATTTCAAGTGATATTATGATGGATTATAGAAAAGAGATTGGTGAGAGGGTTTCATCATATTCAATGACTTGATATTTCCTGAAACCCTGTAGTTCCATGCCTTTTAGGTACTTACTTGACCATCAATGTATACATTTTTCTTAAATACCCATCACATCCAATAGTTTTTACATCAACTAATGGGTCTAACAAAACCAAAAAATGATTTTGGTACATGAACTCTATTTCAGAATGAATAGATTCTTTCCATTTAGAATAATCCATTAAATATACTACTTCCTTATAGTTCATAAGATCATTATTATCCAAGATTAATGTGTCACCAGACTCGGTGAAAGGAAAAACTTATCTCCCTAGTTCTCTAACCACTCTAGTAGACCAACACGGTACTTGTGTCACGAGAAAATCATTCTCTCCTATTGTCTCTTATGTTTCTATTATGGATATTGTTCCCATAATATCTCTTGTTCATTTAGAGAATTAACTTCATAAAATTAAGTATTTCTCCCACAATTTCTATTGGAAATGAATTCCATTTTTAGAAATGTATCATGTCTTTCTAAAATAACCTTTCTATATGAATGTTTATATAGGTAATATCCTATAGAATCCTTAGGATAACCAATGAAGATTCACTTCTTGATCTGAGATGCTATTTTTTCACTTGTTATATTCTTGAAAAAAATCCTTGCATCCTTATACACATATGTTTGATAGAGTAGATTTATTTCCATGCCACAAATCATAGAGAATATTATTTTATATTTTAGTTTATACTTTGTTTAGTGTATATGTCGTAGTTTGTAGTGTATATCCAGAAAAATGATGTTGGTAGAGTTTCATGACTCATCATTGATCTGACCATTTCAAGAAGGGTTAGATTCCTCCGTTCAGTAACACTATTCCATTATGTTGTATAAGGATAAGTGATTTGGGAAACTATCCCAATATCCATTAAATGATCAATGATATATTGGTTAATATATCCCCCACTACAATTTGAGGAGAGTTTCTTAATATTTTTATCCAGTTGATTTTCTACTCAATTATGATATTCCTTAAAAAATTTAATGTAATCATGCTTATAAATCATTAAGTAGATATATCTATATCTACTATAGTCATCGGTAAAAGTAATGAAGCAGTAAAACCCACCCCTTTCCTATACAAAAAATGGACCACACAAATCAATATGAACAAATTACAATGGTTCATTGGCCCTTTCTCCATTATTACTGAAAGGTGCTTTTTTCATTTTACCTTATAAAAAAGTGTGAATAACATCCTAAAGTTTTCACTTAGTGGAGTGTAAATAAAAAATTTCATGTAATTTTATTAAACACTTATCATTTATAGGAAGTAGCCTATAATGTCATTAGTGAATAGAATATGACTCATTCTCTCTGGATTTTCAATTTATTTCAAAAATTATAGTTTTTAGTTATGTATATATAACACATTATTAATATGTGTCATACCATAAAAAATGTTATCATTATACATAAGAAAAATTTTATTTTGAAAAATGAAATAAAATCTCACAGTGTCTAAAATTGTCACTAAGATTAGTTTACGTTAAGAGATGGTACATGATAGTAATTATTTTGTATAAGAATCATCCCACTAGGAAAAGTAAGATGATAATATCCCAATACTAATTTTTTGTGTCTCAAACTATTTTCTATATTAAATACATTTCACCCTTTAAATTATCATGAATTTGGTTGGCTCCGATATTTGAATAAAAATGCATGATCCACATGAAGTATCTAATACCAACCATATATAAATAGATAGATTTCAATCATTTATAAATATATCTAAAGTATAATAATCAACTTGATTCTTCTTAGCAGTTCTGAAATTATTCTTCTTTTAGATTTTATAGCCACATGAAAAGTAGACTGCCTCCTACTCATTTCTCTCCCTCTTTATCTTCAGCTTCTTAAATGATCGATGTATCAATTTATTTGGATGGGAGTTTTCCTTTGACATTTTTCTTTTCATTTATTATTATTTTTCACCATAAAAAACTAAAGATTTTCAATTATTCATATCATTATCTTCCTAAATAACTAAATAAAATTAATTTTGGTTTCACTTTATCATGTTATTCAAATTATAATTAACAATGAATGTCAAAAATCTATGTTGTAAATAGGAAATAATGTGATCAGTCACTATTTCTTGGTTTATTTTGAGCGCAAGTGTCACCAGTCTCTCAATATACTTGATCAACATAATTAAATGAGGTTATACTAGATTACCTTCTTCTAGCGTCCATCAATAAATAGAACTTGATATCTCAAATTATTATTTCCAAGATCTCTCTTGGGGTATCTCTTATAGATAAGACAACTTTTCAAAAGTTTATTTTTCATCAAGTATTTTCAACAGCTAATTGGAAAAAGATCACAACATAAAGCACTAAAAATATAAAAAAATCCCATATGATTCTTATATTTATATTTATCCACCTTTATTACTGTATGAGGGGGATTAGTAGAAAGTGAGGATTCCATCATAAAAATATTCTTCTCTTGGTGAAGTACAATGCATAAGAACTTGTACCACTCCTAGATTTTATAACCTTTTAGAATATTCTATTTATCTAATATTGTTCGTAGTGAAATTTAATTGGTGGTGGTCTCCATTCTATCTACAAAAAAAATAAACTTATCATGTTAGCCTTTATCTTTATTACAAGTATACACTTTCAAATTATTATTTTTAATATTTTATCAAATCATAGTAGCCCAAAACTACTAGATTAGAAATACTTAGTCTATTGAATATTATAATAGAAGGGGTCGTTAAACTTATATTCATAGACCAATCTATGGAATCACCACTAATATTATATTCTAAGGCATTATTTTGACTAAAAACCCATTTTAACTCATGAATCCTTGATCTTTTAAGTGGGGGTCCCATCTCCTGTAAAAAAATACATTACAATGCTAAACTCCATCCCTCAAAAGATGCATCAATATTTCTATGGCTACTTTGTTTCAACCAAATTTAGCCGATTTGACTTACAAATCTCATAAGAACTTCTTGTTAGTAAGAGGAAACTAGAACGAGGGTTGAAAAACACCTTGAACAATCGATTGTTCCCAAATTATAGTCATAGAATACATTTCATGTCTTAAAATTTTATTTGTGGTATTTATTAATTTATCTTGGTTAATGAAATAATTTTATATTTAACATTATTAATTATGTGACCACACTCAAAACTCAACCAGGATTTTAAATAGAAAACACATAAATTTTTACTATTGTACTTCATGATCGTGTGTAATAAATACACATTAACAAATAATAAATCATGCACATATTAAATTAAATTAATAATGACGTGATCATGATCTTTTTACTATTTTTTAATCAGTCGATCAAATAATTTATTAACCAATACCCTAGGGGAATTACATAAGTTAATATCTGACCAGAATTGAAATACATGAAAATCATGTGGAAGTAACTTTTTATGTTTAATCTGGAACTCAACTCAAAGTGTATGACCCCAAAATCCTCTAATATTTATAATTCATAGTCACACACAAGTGAGGGGAAATTGTGGTGAAAAAATTCATTCTATCACTTAAATGTGGAAACACAGTCCCATATAAAAATTAAATATGATGGTACAATGTAAATATAATTAAAATAAAATAATTATTACATTTCAAAACATTAATAAAATAATTATATTAATTATATGATTAACCAAACATGCACTAGCAAGTCCCAACTCATGATTAGTCCACATACAATTATATTGTATTAAAAAATTATACTTTCTAAAATTCAAATCAAAGGAATTTTTAATGCATTAACCTGCATTAAAATATTTTTTTATTAATTTTTGATACATCCCAAAGAAACCAAAATAATTTTATTAAATTACAGACCATGAAGATTAATTTATGAAAAATGTTCATAATTTTTTTTGACCATTTGGACCTAAAGAATATCCCTGGATAATAATTTTAGTATAGTGACAAGGTTTATGGGTCGGGCTGGTCAAACATAGAATATATCAGTCTAACCAAAGTCAAATTGTGCATCCATTTTAGGGCACACATGCACACACAATATATATATATATATAATTAAAACATGAAACTTTTCCATAAATGGGTAGGGAAACATTTCCATGTCCAAATATATGGGGCATGGAAAGGTTTTATTTTTTTTCTTTTATTAAGAATCCATTGGAAGCAGTGTGATACTTTTTTTGGCAATTGAATTAAGCTTTCACAACAAGATAAAATTTACAAAGGACTATCCAAACATATTCTGTTGTCTCAAAATAATATTCAAAGTTCTTTCAACGTGATCCATCTAAAAAAAAGTCAAATATATAGCCATAAAAATAATGAAAAAATTTATAATTTAATTTCCATCACAATTTTAAAGTAAAACTCAATGACCTTAGATCGAAAATATCATTGTAATATGAACTCAGATCAACATGGAATCCATTGTGTTGGGACCATATCATAACCTTATTTCAAAATCATAGAATATTTAATTGATATTTCAAACTTTTCGACATAAATAAGTCCATGTTTCCTATAATACCAATTGATGAAACTTAGGGCACAATGGAATATTGAAAATAAACAATTTAACATTTTTGTTTCAGATTCATTTTATAAACTCTAAATAAATAAAACCCCTTAACTTGATTTCAAAAATTACAATGTTTAATTCAATATAATCATGAAAAATAATATTGAATGAATGCATAAATGATACCTTGTTCCTTTTAGATTTCAGATTTAATTCGCTCACCGTCAGTGTGTCATTGCTCAAAGGTTCCAAGATAGGAATCATATAGATCCTAAAAACATGTAACATAGATATTTGATCATTGATATATGATTTATAGGTTATATAATCTAAAAACAAAAGCTTTCCAATATCGTTTTGATTGCGTGAGGAATGAACAATCTATCATGAAAGTAGGATAAATATGACCTTGTTCTTTATGTGAAATCTCTCTATAAGAACTTGAGATGAGAATTGAGGAGATAATATCTCATTAAACTTTTTAAAATGGTATATCTTACAATTTAAGAGGCTAAAATGTGTTTTTATACTTATGTTATACTTTACAAATTTCACTTTGGTCCCTGAAAAGTAATAAAATACATTTTAGACCTTTGGGAACACTTATGGATTAATAAAATTTTCATAAATGTGAAAAATATTTTATCACTCACTTTCAACACATTAATATGTTACATGATAAAATAAAAACCAATAAATAATCCTTTAATATCCCCAAAAAATTTAACAAATATTGAACATCCTATGTTCTTTCAAAAAATTATATTTTCTCGTATTCAATTTTATGATCAAACAACTTGTGAATGCATTGAAAAATAAACTCAATAATCATTATTATATACTTGAATAATATAATTTAATTATTTTTAATGTGATTGATCACACTCAAACATTCATCTTCCCCGGAACCTGGGGCCTACATCATCCTAAACTCATATTCAGTCAAATTTTTCCTTATATTGATAGTAGTGAGTCCAAATAGAGACCAAGAGAGAAGTATAGCAACCCAAAATGGCACCTAAAGAGATAAATAATGTCATATCTATGAATATACCCTAAAAAACATTCTTAGTAATATAATATCTTTATCTCACAATATCTTATAAAGCAGGATGAACCCTTTTATCATCATCCTTTTGATTCTTTATATAATTTGTGACCTTATAGGATAGTAATAACTTCATGTACCATGGTCATGGGTTTAATGAGGATACTACCATCCTGGTTATCTTTGACCCATGAGATATATCTTCCTCAAACCATAAGTGAAAAATTATATCTCTGTCATTCAACAATTTCACACCATGAAAGACACACACAACACATGCTACCTTGCCATGACTTCATGTCACGGTTTTTTCCATGCATCAAAGTATGTGATAAAATGGTACATACTATTAATTATGTCATGTTCGGATTCCAATACTCATGTTTATAGATAGTAAAAAATAATGACACCAAAAATATGTGGTGTTCTTATTGGAGGATCAGTCCTCATGATCTCATGTACTCATGATTACCATGTACAAACTTCTCAAGAATAAGTATCAATTTTTATGACCCCCACCACATGATATTCAGGAATCATCCATTTCCTATCATTATGATGAATCTATACAATATGATATATATTTATGATTACTATCATAGTATCTAGGTTCTCATTATAGATGGGAACTGCTATAACCTTTTATTATTATATGAAATCTAAGAACATATCCATGTAAATAGTGGATGCATAAGTATAAAAACCTTAATGGTATGAAAAAACACATGTATATATCCAACTATATACATGTACTAGAATCCAAATTACAAAAAGGATTCGGTTCTAGGGAACCCACTCCCAACAACCATCACCCCAATTATAAAAGGTCACCTCCTCCCTCACTTATTTACACCACATTGAGTCATATATATAGACAAAAAACTACCAAAATCACTTATCAACTTCTTTTTACACATTAAAAAGGTTATTTTTGTCCTAAATAAACAAAACCTATGTCTCTTAAGAAAATATTTAAAGGATTTCATTCAAAGGAGAGGTAATCACCTTAATCAATCACTTTATTTTTAATTATTATTTACCTCATATAAATATATACTATTTATCATTAAATAATATATTTTTTATATTAAATATATTAAAATTTTATTGTGATTATGAATTCACAATTATCCACTCTATTTCTCATAAAATGGGAAGTGAAGGTACTGTTCATACGTAGATATAACTTATCATATCCATGAAGTGATACAATTTATTTTCCGCCACTATATTTCATGGGTGGTTATTATAACATGTTTACTGTTTATATATAATAATTATTAGATAATTATGCCCATGGAATATTAATATCATATTTACCTTCTTACCTTCATTTATGTTGGAATACAACAATGTCGCTCGTGAATACGTGTGAACTACCACCTCCATGATGTGATGTGATTTTTTTATCATTTTTGTTTTAAATATATGGTAATAAGGATGGATTTGAGGAATATATATGATTTATATTATATAATAATAATTATTTAAATGATAATTATTATTTTACTTTCTTTCATTCTATATGTTGAGAAATGAAAACAACATTCATGCGTATTTACGACCTACCATCTCCATAAATGATGTAATTAATTTTTCAATATATAACATTTATGGATGGAACTAAATATGTATATAATTGATATGAGAGATAATTATATAATGATTAAAATTATGGAGGTTATATAACAATGATCAATGTTCAAGGACAAAAACAATTGGACAAAAACATACACGAAAAATGAAATATTTACCACCCATAACAGATATTTAAATAAATAATTATTAATAAATTGGTGATATAAGGGTATAATTAAATAATATATGTTATTATATATATTAATATGGTTTCATAATATGTGTATAATAAATATATATTTATTATATGGGAATAGTGAACACATGCAAAGGAAGTCGAACGTGAGTTAAGAGTTTATCGTCTGACTTTTACTTCCATGAGACTTTTGCCATATTCACCACTTATGTATTTTTTTGTGGAGTATATAGTTACCATTAATGTATTTTATGATTCTTTTCATGAAAAATAAGGGATTTAAATATCCATATAATTTTTTCATGGTTTTTATTATTTGAAAGTTACCAAAGTTGGAAGGGTGTAATTCATAGTCTCATCATTATTTAGAATTGTTTATGTTTAAGTATCCCTTAGGGAAATTGTTTCAGACTTCTATATTAAACCCAATAAATTTTATTATCGTCTATTTATTCATTAAATATCAATTAATATTATATTTTTTATCTTTTAGTTAGGTAAAATGATTCATAAAATATTTTTTAGAAAAGTTGACTTCGTTCATCTATTTGGTTGAATAACTTTTTATCATCTATATTGATGCTTTGTGAAAATATTTAAATGATTGTTTTAAAAATTAACTAAATTATTTATTAAATAAATTTTTACCTAGGTTTGGATTTTAAAAAATGTTTTTAAAAGGACTCTTCTTATCATTTTCCAAATGAGGAACTTTTATCATTTTAACAAAAAAGTGGATTTTTTTTAAAGTATGCGACATGAACAAAATTTCCCAAAGTCATGACCATAACTTTATTTAAAGATTAATCTAAAATTTTTCAGGATTGTTTTATAAAAAAATTTTTCCTAATATTCTGGAAATGTATAGTTTTTAAAAGTGATATTCAAAGAAAAAGGGTTTTTTCGACAAGAATAATTTAATGAGATTTTTATGGTATTCATAAATGACAAAAACTATTATTTTTTTATTATATAATAGGGGTATATTTTAATAATACAATAATTATTATTGTTTTATATGGTTTATGATTAGTTTTATTGGTTATGCATGAATTTGAAATCATTCAAAATATCACTCTATATGGTTTTTCATTATAAGAAAATATTAACAATTCATATGATGGTTTTTGAATACGAATGTTTAAGTTGATTATGTTTCACCCATTTCATGTGATTAAGGCATCAGACTTCGTAAGTAATAGGAAGGGCCCTCTATATACCCTCAATGCATCAGTAGGAATCATGAGACAAATAAGATTGTATTTTTTCTGAGCCCTTACCCATTTATATAAATGGAAAGGAATAAAGCTTTGATGGTATTTCCAGATTTCTTGGATGAGGCCTTGATGGTATGTTTCCAAGGTCAAGAATTATGAATTCCATAATTATGATATCAGTTATTTATTTCCATGTTATTATATGATTTGTGATGATAACCATGAATACGTTTCTAGTTCATGAGATTATATATGTGGAATTATTTGATCATCATTAATTCTTACTATTTTATTTATCCCTTGCTTAGCTTCCACGGTATGAATACCCTTGTTGAGAATCTGAGCAAACCCCTTTCTTATGTTTCCTTTCTCCATGATTCTAGGAAATATTTTTATGATTGATATGCATGGATATGATAAATGATACTATGGTATACTAAATGAATATACTATGTTTAATTTTATGTACTCAAATATAGTTTGAAACTAATGTATGTACCTTGTTTTCCACTACTAATAAACTATTTGTTAATTTGGTATACAATCACTTGTATCTAGTGAAAATGTTATAAATTAACCACTGGCTCTAGGCTACTAGAGTTAGGGTATTTGGAGTTAGTATCCAATAATGTTTAGTATTAACCTTATTAACTTGATTTAGGAAAACATTGATTAGAGAATAAAACCCTATTATCGACTTGGGGAATATTCACAAAGAAACCTAGTATATGATTTATAGAATATTTATAACTAAAATTACAATTTAAGTTTAGTTTTTAACTAGTTTTGGGATTATACATTATGTTTCATAATTTTATGATCTAATCTAGTGTATTAAAATTTTTATAAATGGATCCTAAAAGACGAAACCGAAACTGTATTGATTAACATAATCCATGTAGGGATTTACCTTATGGGAAAGATAATAGAGTTAGAGATGGAGCTACAACTATTGTTAAAAAAATTATAACTGTATTAGGGTAGTTTACTTAGGTTATGAGAATTATATTTTCATGTATGGAGTTTTCTACATATCCAAAATTCTGTGTAACAATGTTAGACCACTTCATGTGTTTGAAAACCTCCATTATTCAATGGGTCTACAAATCTATTTATAGTTGAGCAGTGGATAAGTTCTATAGAGAATATATTTCATTGTTTTGAAATTAATTAAAATAAGAATGTTTTAATGGTAGTTTATTGTCTATCAAGTGATATGGATCAATGGTGGTAATTGATTCAATACTCTATGGATGAGGAGAAAATAACAAGAATGGAATGAAAATATTTTATGGAAATTTTCTTGGAAAACATTTTCCGCAAGAACAATTAGAATATTTAGAGAGATAATTCTTTATTCTAAGTCAAAATTTAGTTGAATATATTACAAATTCAGAAGATAAATTCATATGGTTATTAAATAATGTTACAGATTATGTATGTAATCCAAATAGAAATATTGAATTTTTTTTAAAAGTATTATTTCAATCCATAAAATTACAATAGTTTCCCAAGCATTATTCTAATTCAAGGATATGGTTTCATGTGATATCAATATAGAAAAAAAATTCACAATGTTTTATGGTTTATAACGGAAAAATAGAAGTATAGTATGTAAAATGAAAAAATAGATCACAAGAAGAAGAGAAAGAACTATTTTCATAGATGTGATAATTATAGAAATAAACGCCATGATACTTTGTTGAAGGGAATGAGAATTTTCTTCAAGTGTGGAGAGAAATTCCTTCAGTCACATAAATGAAAGAGTAAGAAGAAAACCTCTAATATTCAATGTTTTAACTATAGGGAGATAGAGCACTAAGAAAACTAATTCACCAAGCATCAAGAAAATATAAATCAAATGAAACTAAGGGATCAGGGTCAATATTATGTTTTTAATACCACCAAAGTGGAACTCCTGTGTATTTGGATTCAATAATTATGTAATATAATTACTTTTATCGATGATATTCTGGTTATAAGAATCATGAAACCTATAACTATTGTACAAAACTAGTATTTATTTAATGATTTAAAAGTGTATAATGAATGGTACGGATAACAAAGAAAAGTTATTTAGTGCTAATGTGATAGTTTTATAGAATACATGAATAAGGGAAAAATAACCGTTAATATGTTTATGATGTTTACTTAATAATTTTAATTGGGATAATGAGATGATTGTCATTAAAGAAGAAAATGGAGTAGTATTATTGACCTTGAAAATGGATATTGAGTTGATGAAAAAGTAATTGATGAAGATGTTTGATGTATTTTTGGATTTGGATTTGATACGATGAGATTATATTTAAGGAATTAGGATATAGTTAATCATTGTAATTATTCGTGTTTTCATTAAGGTTTTATAGAAATTAAAGTTATTAAGGCATTTACATGCGCCGTTAAGGTTCAATTTATGGGGATTAACGAGAAGTTGATTTTGGAAATTTAGTGACTTTATTTATAAAATTTATATTTTTGAATTAGTTCAATCAAATTTTAGAGGATTGTTAAGTTTAATTAATTATATAATGTATTGAGTTTGTATTAGATATTATCTTTTTATGTAGAAGTATGATATATAATATTTTATAATTTATGATAACCAATTTCGTTTTGGTAAATGTTTAGAGGCCAAAGGAATGAATTTTGGATCTAATGATTTGATAAAATATTATTTTAGTGCTCTATGTATAAAAAAATTCACCTCAAATATCAACTTCATAGTGAAAGATATGAAGTGGAAATAGATTGAAGCATAACTATATGATGAGGTTGTGCTTATTACATAAAAGGAAATCAAGTAAGTTTATTTTCTTATGTGATTTATCAAGATAGTAAAATAAAACCTCAAATTTAAGAAAAGATCCTTGAAATAAAAACTTTAATTATAAACTCTTATTACTGAGAAATTATTGGTCTTTTTACCAATCACATATTTATGGTGTTTTAATGGTTAAAATTTCTCCTCAATATGATATATATCACTCTCTATTAGTCCATGGACATTAGATTTCACTTCTATGTCCATATGTTCACTTAACACTAATTTTCTTCTATTTGTAAACTTATTTATGAGTCCTTTTAGATGACCTTTGAATTTATCTTTCCCTATTTCCAATAGGATGATTTATTAACCCTTTTTACATTGTGGGATTTTACCAAAAGGATTTTCAAATGTAAAACAGATCATAAGTATAAATTGTGAGGAATAAATTATTGAAGGGGGGAGAAAGTAACAACATAATATTTTAAAAGAATTAAATTAGGTTTGATAGAATATACGATATGCAACACTGAGTTTAATTGAAGCACACAATATTATTATTTAAATATGATTGTTATAACCTTTCCCTTGAAATGGGTGAGTATGAATTTAATTAACTACATTATGAAATATATATAAAGTACATACTCAATAATAATTCATTTATTAATTCTTATGAAAAAAGTACTCTATTTTTAGTAAATTTATTTCTATGCTTTAGAAATACATTTTCTTTAAAAATGTTTTTATTACTTTTTTGTTAGAAAATATTATATTTAATTTCTAGAACATATATAAATTTTATTTTATAAAATTAAAATCATTTTTGAAATATTCATATCAAAATTTTCTCAGGGAGACTTTTTGGTATTTTAATGAAAATTTTTATTTTTCCATTTATTGTAAAAAATGGTACTTTTTATTACAAACTGTATTTTTTCGTGAATATATAGAATTATATTTTATATTAAATTGGTTCCATGGAAATATTAGTTTTATTATATTACTAATAATTCAATTAATTTCATTGGAATAAATTCTAGGATTGAATTTGGTCTAAAGACATTTTTATATATAAATGACATTTTTATGAAAAATTGATTTCTATTTCATTTTACATTTAGAACTTAATTTAAATTATTCCACTTATAGTTATTGAATTTAATAAAATGGATTTTTTATTTTGAATAATTAGTTTCAATTTTTTTAGGTAATATTTTTTTTGTTTTTATTCAACTTGAAAGGTAACTGTTATAAAATTTATTAACTCAAAAAAGGGTAAATCGGGTTAATCTAAGTTAAAACTAAGTGATAAGGTCATAATATTTCATATTAATTATTATTGGATGAATTAAATTAGACCCATATAATATTGGGATCTAAATTAATATTTTTAATTTACGCATTTCATGAAAATGACAGATATAATATTAAAATCAATGAGAGTTACAAAATATCACCCTCTTAGTTTTAAATAACTATTATGTATCCACATAAAGAAAAAAGAAATTTAGGAATGAATATAAATTTAAATTTTGGGAATAATTACATTATATTCATGATGATAATTCATTTATATTTTTCTGTGATTATATAATTACCTTAAATTATTTCTCAACACTAATACAAAATTTAAACAATTAATCGAAAAATAAAATAAATGATATGATAAATATTAAAATGTATATAATTTGAGTTATTTATAGTTTTTCACAAATATTTTAGATTAATATGACATCTTAGTGACGTTTAAATGAATTATATTATAAAAAACAATATCATGATGTAATTGATGTCAAATTAAATGAATAGTGTCAGAATTGATATTAATGACAATTTTTCAAAAATAATATTTTATTAAATTATGTAAAAATCTATAAAATAATAAAATACGAGAAGTTGAATAAGTTATAGTAAATTTTTAATCTCATTTTCCATTTAGCAGTTACTAGTTACCTTTTATGTTAAATTATAACCCATTAAGGGTGAGAAATATGATACAACAGTTAATGTGAAAATAGGTTAACTAAGGGGATAAATAAAAATATAGGATTTAAAACACCACACACACCAGTACCAATTTTATTGTATGATGATATTGATACCATATAGTGTCCTATTTCTTAATTCCTATCCATTTTGATACAATTTTCATGAGAATTACTTTATTTTAATTTAATCTTTTATTAAATTTCAAAATTACCCAGCACCTCAATTATAAAAAGGACCTCCTACCTCACATATTCACACCACATTGAGCCTTTATATCGACCAATGTCACGACCCGTCCTCGGGGCCAATGCCGTGACTACCCCAAGCCCGCCTTTCATAGGCCAGGGGCTGGTGACTAGCACCAAGGCGTAAATCCCAACAAAAGGGAAGGCATTGCCTTTGAAAGGTAAACAAGCACCACATAGTAAGCAAGCGGAAAAGTAAACACAAAGTAAAACTGTAACAAGCTGTGCTGGAAGTAAAAGGGGCCGGAAATACAAGCCCAACTGTAAAGTACAACTGAAAGGAAAAACAACAACTGAAAGGAAAAGCCGCAGCGTCGAGCCGTCCTCTGGAAGTCCCACCTGAAGGGTGGTTACAGATAGCCTCCACTGCTCCTCGGGTCCGCCTGACCGCTCCGAGTACGTCCCACCCAGTGGTCCACCTCCAGGTACCGTCCTGCTCCGCACGACTCCACTACAATCAGTGTTGTCCGTTGTCTGCAACCAACACCACGATGTGTGGGCATAGCCCATGCAGGGGTGAGTATAAGCTACTGAGTAGGGACCCCGAGACCCCCGAAGGTCTCCCAAAATACACAAAGGATAATCCAAAAAGGGAGGATACAATCACGAAGTAACATCTGACATGGTTTAGGTATATTCCCATACATATACCTAAGTCATCAATTACCGTTCGGCTCCAACGTCCGAGCCCAAGCACATCCCAGTCCACATATGAAAGCAACGTATACCCACATAGGATAGCACAACACAATCCACAAAGGAGAGTAAACAGTAATCCACATAGGATAGCTCAACACAATCCACAAAGGAGAGTAAATAGTAAATCCACACAGGATAGCTCAACACAATCCACAAAGGAGAGTAAACAGTAAATCCACACAGGATAGCTCAATACAATCCACAAAGGAGAGTAAACAGTAAATCTACACAGGATAGCTCAACACAATCCACAAAGGAGAGTAATCAGTAAATCCACATAGGTTAGATCAACACAATCCACAAAGGAGAGTAAATAGTAAATCCACACAGGATAGCTCAACACAATCCACAAAGGAGAGTAACACAAGATTCAGCTCACACAGGTATACTTTTTCGAAAAAGTGAAAGAGATGATCAAACATAGAAACTGAATCATCTATGCTGGGACCCACATAGGTTAGAAGACCAGCCGTCCTCATTGTTTCGTTTATGCTGGGACCCACATAGGATACAAGACCAGCACGACTGGGACCCACATAGGATACAAGACCAGCACTGAGTCATCTAAGCTGGGACCCACATAAGATACAAGACCAACACTCTTCATTGATTCATCTATACTGGGACCCACATAGGATACAAGACCAGTATTGAATCATCTAAGCTGGGACCCACATCGGATACAAGTCCAGCACAGCTAGGACCCACATAGGATACAAGACCAGCTGTCTTCATTGATTCAACTATACTGGGACCCACATAGGATACAAGACCAGTATTGAATCATCTATGTTGGGACCCACATAGGATACAAGACCAGCATAGCTAGGACCCACATAGGATACAAGACCAGCTGTCTTCATTGATTCAACTATACTAGGACCCACATAGGATACAAGACCAGTATTGAATCATCTAAGCTGGGACCCACATAGGATACAAGACTAGCACAGCTAGGACCCACATAGGATACAAGACCAGCTGTCTTCATTGATTCAACTATACTGAGACCCACATAGGATACAAGACCAGTATTGAATATTCTAAGATGGGACCCACATAAGATACAAGACCAGCACTCTTTATCGTCGCAGTCCACTGAGGATCTCTGCACAATCATCGGTGCAGTCCACTGAGGATCTCTGCACGGTCATCGCCGCAGTCGACTGAGGATCTCTACACGGTTGTCGCTGTCGAAGTAGCAGTCGCAGCCAGCACTAGGGTTCCCGCATACAGCAAGCTCGTTCGGGAGGGTCCGCTCCATGAGCCGAGAGGCCGATACATCAACTGAAACAAAGTCCGAAGTTGATGTATCCAAAAGTTTCGTATCTTTAACAGGAACTCAACGTCGCAGACGGCGCGTCGATCGGGCGCCCGGTCTGAGAGTTATTGGCTTGTTCGTCCTAGGGGGCCGGTTGGTTTTTAAGGCAAAACCAACCCGACCGTACTCCACCTATGTCCAAACCTCGGGCGGAGTGTGCCAAAAGATCCTTCTCACTTAGAGGAAAACAACAAAGCTGACGGCACGTCAATCGGACGTCCGTAGCTCAAGATATGAGCGTTTCCGCTCCGAGGGCCCGGTTGGTTTCGTGTACGAACCAACCCTGCCGAACTCAAAGTACTCCGAAACCTTTAGTGCGATATACCGAAAAGACAGTCTTGATCCAAGGATCGCGTTGCTGCTGACGGCGAGTCGTTTGGAGGCCCGTAGCTCAAGATACTGCCATTTGAACGATAACCGTCCGAAGACGGGGGGTCCGGGCCCGGGCCGACCCGGCCCGACCCCCCCTGGGTCGGCCGAACCCAGTCTGACCCGGTCCGATCCGGTCGGACCGGCCTGACTCGGCCGGCCTGGCCCGGCTCGGCCGTGCGACCGACGCGGGGGGAGCCGCCGCCCCGCGCGGCACTCCCGCGGCACCCGCGGGGTGTCGGCCCGACAGCCAGACGCGGCTGAAGCCGCGTCCCGAGTGACGCGGGGGGGAGCCGCCACCCCCGCATGACACCCCCGCGACACTCGCAGGGCATCTCCCTGGTGGCCGGACGCGACTTCAGCCGCGTCCCGCGAGTGCCGCCGCCGCGGCCGGTGCCGCGTCGGTCTCGTCCGGCGGCGCGCTGGGCGCCGCCGCCGGCTTCTGCGGGCCGCCGGAGTCTCTCCGGTGGCCCGTTTTTCTTCCCGTCTGCGCCGCTACTCCTCCCGGGACCCATTCTTCACTGCGAAATCATCAAACCTCCGTTGCGGCACGTTCCGTCATCGCCCGTCAAATCCGCACAAGAACGAAGAACGACGGAGGGTCGTCGGGACGTGTTCTTTTGGCCCGCACCCTCCGCGTTAGAGATAATCAACGAGAGGAATAATGTTCAACACATGAACGCATATCCAAAAACAATTATTAATGAAATAAAACTGTTTTATAAAACAGGTTCCTCAATTTGAATGGAAACGACAAGGGAAAAAAGGGCATTTCCAAGAAATAAAACCCCTACCTCGTAGTCGTCGTGCGTGAGCGTTCTTCGCGGAATTGCTCGTCGCGGAAGGTGGAGATCACCGCATCGTCGCGGAAGGGCGTCGTGTCGTCGCAGAATCCGGCGTAGCGTCGACGAACTCGACGGACCAAGAAACAATAGATTTTAATTATAAATAATTAAATCCGTGTTCCGTATTAAACCACAAAGAACTTTTAGAAGAAACCCAAAATCACTCACCTCAAATGGTTGGTGATCGGAGATCGGGGCGGGGAAGAATGTCTCGGATTAGAGCGTCGTCGATTTCCACGGATGACGGCGTTCTTCACGTTCTTCGCGTTCTTCACGAAGGAGAAAGAAGATACAAGGATTCTGTCAAATACTCTCAATGCGCAAACTTTCAAAAGACTGATTGGTCTTATTTTATTATTATGTCAACACACAAAAAAGGGTAAGTAATGACCCACCAATTTGTTGAATTAATTCAACGAAAGAAACAGCTCATTCAATTTACGAAATAAACCGCCCAATTAAATGGTATGTTAAGAAATTAAGAAAATGTGTCAGTTGACTTTCATAATAACGGGTTTTCGTGGGTGCGTTACTTAGCGGAAAGAAATGGCGGGGCTCGTGCGGGCCCCACCTCACAAATATCCTACCGAGGGGGTAGGATATTTTCTAGATAGCATCCTATCTGGATCAACTCAGTTTAAGCCGCTTTTAAGTGGCTTAAGTGAAATAAAATAAAGTTGTCGTAAAATTATTTTATTTCTTAACATTAAACCCGAAAATTAAAAACCACACCCGAGCAAACGCAACTCCGGAAGAGGTGTTTCTAATCGAATACCGGCGCTGTGATTTCATCGGTGCCCTCAGAATTCGATTCCGGGCAACCGTTCAAAAGTTAGAAAAAACCCGATCGCCCGTTCGCTGAACGTACCTGAGCCAAACTTCGGAAAATGATTCCGGGCACACCGGGCCTCAGAATCAGGTGCCGTCAGAAACTGATTTCTTGAAAAATTCAAAAGAAAATTAAGAAAAAAAATTCCTTGAAATTTACGGGTCTTTACATTACTCCCACCACAGGGCTATACGTCCCCATAAAGCTTCAACACAAACTAGGGAAACAAAGGCGGTACTGAGCACGCAACTGAGCCTCCCGCTCCAAAGTGCTCTCTGGAGGTTCCCATGCTACCATCTGATGCACACTAGAGGAATCGATTGTCCACATAGGACCCGCTCCTGTCGATCCTCGATCTCCACTAGGACCTCCGCAAAAGTTGCCCCATCATCCACGTCTAGCTCCCCATAGTCAAAGGTTTGCATCGGGTCGTGCACGTATCTCCTTAGTTGGGACACGAGGAAGACGCCGTGCACCTGGTGCAACTGAGGTGGCAGAGCCAAGCGATAAGCCACCTCGTCAATCCTGTTGAGGACCTGGAAAGGCCCGATGAAGCGTGGAGACAACTTGCCGCCTCAGCCAAAACTCCTGAAACCACGTCGAGGTGAGACCCGCAAGAAGATGTGGTCGCCATCCTCGAACTCTAGTGGCCTCCGACTCCTGTCAACATATGACTTCTGCCAGCTCTGAGCTGTACTCATACGCCACTGGATGACCTGGACCATCTCAGCCGTGGCCTGGACCATCTCCGGCCCCACAAGAGCTGCTAAGATTTCTTCTTTTCCGATAAGAGAATCTGGTCCCATCCCCTGGATGAACCACATTATTTTCCTAATACAGTCAATCCCGACATGGATGATACTAATCCATACCAAGGATGACGTCGTAAGGCCTCGACGCTACTACCATGAGATCCAACCGTTACTCTCACCTCCAATGGTTGAGTCACACTGTCGGTATCAGTGTGTGGTAACTGGGTATCCTCCAGTAGATGTCTCACAAGTGAGGGTCAAGTAAACAGTCAAAACTGGAACCTCTTAGTAACAAAACAAAAGAGGACTGGAATGAAAACATCACAAAGGTATGCATCTTTCATTATTGCAGCTCATAATACAAAGACACTACACAATAGAAATAAGGAACTAGAAGTACAAAGGACGTATCCACTAGTTCCGCTCCTGTCCATTTGCTCCCAGAGCTCCATGATCGAAGGCCTCTGTTGCCTGAAGATGAGCTCTCGCATGTCCACCTACTCCCTGCGGTCGGGGTGGACCTCCTGGTGGTGGTGGTGGAAACACCTCGAAGTGTCTCCCACTATCGGATACTTGGCCAGCTCCTCTGCCTCGTCTGCCTACACCCTACGGAGCACCGTGGCCGAACCTCTGTCTGGGAGGTCCCTCTACCACCTGCTGCTCATCTGCAAGACGAGTCGGGTAGTCTTGATCCATGTGACCTCGCCCACTGCATGCGTAGCAATGTTTTCCCCTCGCGTAGCTGGCTCTCCTTCATGTGCCCCACACAACCGAATCTTCATCCTGAGACTGCCCATCTGATGGTCTAGCCCGTTTGAACCTTTGTGTCACCTGTCTACTGCCAGCTGCAGAAGACCCTGCTACGGGCCGTCCTGCGGAGGGTCCTGTCACTGGAGCTTGCTCGGCGAGAAAACTCTCCACTAGAATTGCTCTCTCCAACACCTCTGCCTGTGTCGGAAAGTTGAGGGAGATCATCGAAGCCCTGATCTCGTGCCTCAGTCCCTTCTCGAAGGTCCGGGCCCGAAAGAACGGGTCCCGTACCATATCTGTGGAGTAGCGTGATAGATCAGTAAATCTCGCCGAGTACTGGGCCACTATCATACTGCCCTCCCGTAGCTGTAACAACTCTTGGATGTGCACCGCACGGAGGGTGGCTGGGACGAAATCGGAGCGGAAGATGATCTCAAAGTCCATCCAGAGAGGAGATGTATCGTCGTGAACCTGGAGCATCAAGCTCCACCATCTGCCTACTGCCGCGTGCAGGAGGCTCGCTGCGAGGATCACCATGAGGTCTGATGGTGTCCTCACTAGCCTCAAAACTTGCACGACCACCTCCAGCCAGTCCTCAGCTGCCTGGGGTTCCATTTCCCCACGAAACTTGGGTGGTCGCTGGTGCAGGAACTCATACAGAGCTCCAAGGTGACGTGCATCATCAGCGGTCGTGGCGGGAAGCATCGGTGGCTCGGCGGGTAAAGGTACCGCCGGTGCCTCTGCTGACAAGGAGCCCTGCACCGAGGCCTCGTCACTCAGTGGGCTGTCATCACGCTCCACTCTCGGAACCCTAGCTGGCTGCCGTCGTAGGGCCATCCTGAAAAGGAAACAAGTGCGCCACAGTCTGAACAGTATACCTGGTGAGCTGACACAAGTAATCACAAAGAAAACTTGAAACACACATGCAATCAATGTTTTCGTGCATTATGTCGGAAATCAGAAGTCAGGGTCCTGGTGTACGGATTCGTCGGTCGCTGCACCAACAATGGACTCCCTGGACTGATAATCACACCCAATACGCTAAACACTATTGCTTCACATAGAAGAAAGATCAGAGTCTGCGGTAGAACTGACCACCTCTGATACCAATTTGTCACGACCCGTCCTTAGGGCCCGTGCCGTGACTACCCCAAGCCCGACATCCATAGGCCAGGGGCTGGAGACTAGCACCAAGGCATAAATCCCTACAAAAAGGGAAGGCATTGCCTTTGAAAGGTAAACAAGCACCACAGAGTAAGAAAGCAGAAAAGTAAACACTATGTAAAACTGTAACAAGCTGTGCTGGAAGTAAAAGGGGCCGGAAATACAAGCCCAACTGTAAAGTACAACTGAAAGGAAAAACAGCGACTAAAAGGAAAAGCCGCAGCGTCGAGCCGTCCTCTGGAAGTCCCACCTGAAGGGTGGGTACAGATAGCCCCCACTGCTCCTCGGGTCTGCCTGACTGCTCCGAGTACGTCCCGCCCAGTGGTCCACCTCCAGGTACTGTCCTGCTCCACACGCCTCCACTACGATAAGCGCTGTCCGTCGTCTGCAACCAACACCACGAAGTGCGGGCATAGCCCGTGCAGGGGTGAGTATAAGCTACTCAGTAGGGACCCCGAGACCCCCGAAGGTCTCCCGAAATCCACAAAGGATAATCTACAAAGGGAGGATACAATCACGAAGTAACATCTGACACGGCTTAGGTATATGCCCATACATATACCTAAGTCATCAATTCTCGTTTGGCTCCAACGTCCGAGCCCAAGCACAACCCAGTCCACACTGGAAAGCAACGTATACCCACATAGGATAACACAACACAATCCACAAAGGAGAGTAAACAGTAATCCACATAGGATAGCTCAACACAATCCACAAAGGAGAGTAAACAGTAAATCCACACAGGATAGCTCAACACCATCCACAAAGGAGAGTAAACAGTAAATCCACACAGGATAGCTCAACACAATACACAAAGGAAAGTAAATAGTAAATCCACACAGGATAGCTCAACACAATCCACAAAGGAGAGTAATCAGTAAATCCACACAGGTTAGCTCAACACAATCCACAAAGTAGAGTAAGCAGTAAATCCACACAGGATAGCTCAACATAATCCACAAAGGAGAGTAACACAAGATTCAGCTCACACAGGTATACTTTTTCGAAAAGGTGAAAGAGATGATCAGACATAGATACTGAATCATCTAAGCTGGGACCCACATAGGTTACCAGACCAGCCGTCCTCATTGTTTCGTTTATGCTTGGACCCACATAGGATACAAGACCAGCACGGCTGGGACCCACATAGTATACAAGACCAGCACTGAGTCATCTAAGTTGGGACCCACATAGGATACAAGACCAGCACTCTTCATTGATTCATCTATACTGGGACCCACATAGGATACAAGACCAGCACAGCTTGGACCCACATAGGATACAAGACCAGCTGTCTTCAGTGATTCAACTATTCTGGGACCCACATAGGATACAAGACCAGTATTGAATCATCTAAGCTGGGACCCACATAGGATACAAGACCAGCACAGCTAGGACCCACATAGGATATAAGACTAGTTGTCTTCATTGATTCAACTATACTGGGACCCACATAGGATAAAAGACCAGTATTGAATCATCTAAGCTGGGACCCACATAGGATACAAGACCAGTATTGAATCATCTAAGTTGGGACCCACATAGGATACAAGACCAGCACAGCTAGGACCCACATAGGATACAAGACCAGATGTCTTCATTGATTCAACTGTACTTGGACCCACATACGATACAAGACCAGTATTGAATCATCTAAGCTCGGACCCACATAAGATACAAGACCCGCACTCTTTATCGTCGCAGTCCACTAAGGATCTCTGCACAATCGTCGGCACAGTCCACTGAAGATCTCTGCACGGTCGTCGCCGTAGTCCACTGAGGATCTCTGCACGGTCGTCACTGTCGAAGTAGCAGTCGCAGCTAGCACTAGGGTTCCCGCACAAAACAAGCTCGTTCGGGAGGGTCTGCTCCACGAGCCGAGAGGCTGATACATCAACTGACACAAAGTCCAAAGTTGATGTATCCAAAAGTTCTGTATCGTCAACAGGAACTCAACGTCGCAGACGGCGCGTCGATCGGACGCCCGGTCTGAGAGTTATTGGCTTTTTCGTCCCAGGGGCCCGGTTGGTTTTTAAGGAAAAACCAACCCGACCATACTCCACCTGTGTCCAAACCTCATGCGGAGTGTGCCAAAAGACCCGTCTCACTTAGAGGAAAACAACAAAGCTAACGACACGTCAATCGGACGTTCGTGGCTCAAGATATGAGCGTTTCTGCTCCGAGGGCCCAGTTGGTTTCGTGTACGAACCAACCCGGCCGAACTCAAAGTACTCCAAAACCTTGAGTGAGATTTACCGAAACGACCGTCTCGATCCAAGGATCGTGTTTCCGCTGACGGCGAGTCGTTTGGAGGCCCGTAGCTCAAGATACAACGATTTGAATGAAAACCGTCCGAAGACGGGGGGGTCCGGGCCCGGGCCGACCCGGCCCGACCCCCCTGGGTCGGCCGAACCCGATCCCACCCTGTCTGACCCGGGCGGTCGGACCGGTATGGCTCGGGCAGCCCAGCCCGACTCGGCTGAGCGGCCGACGCGGGGAGAGCCGCCGCCCCGCGTGACACCCCCGCGGCACCCGCGGGGTGTCAGCCGGACAGCCGGACGCGGCTGAAGCCGCGTCCCGAGTGACGCGCGGGGGGGGGGGGGGGGGGAGCCGCCGCCCCCGCGTGACACCCCCGCGACACCCGCGGTGTGTCTCCCTGGTGGCCAGATGTGGTTTCAGCCGCGTCCCGCGAGCGCCGCCGCCGCCGCCGGTGCCGCGGCGGTCTCGTCCAGCGGCGCACCCGGCGCTGCCGCTGGCTTCCGCGGGCCGCCGGAGTCGCTCCAGTGGCCCGTATTTTTTCCCGTCTGCGTCGCTGCTCCTCCCAGGACACGTTCTTCATTGCGGAATCATCAAACCTCCATTGCGGCACATTCCTTCGTCGCCCGTCAAATCCGCACAAGAACGAAGAACGACGGAGGGTCGTCGGGCCGTGTTCGTTTGGCCCGCACCCTCCGCGTTAGAGATAATCAACGGGAGGAATAAAGTTCAACACATGAACGCATATCCAAAATTTTTTTTTAATGAAATAAAATTGTTTTATAAAACAAGTTCCTCAATTTGAACGGAAACGACAAGGGAAAAAGGGCATTTCCAAGAAATAAAACCCCTACCTCGTAGTCGTCGCGTGTGAGCGTTCTTCGCGGAATTGCTCATCGCGGAAGGTGGAGATCGTCGCGTCGTCGCAGAAGGGCATCGCGTCGTCGCAGAATCCGGCGTAGCATCGACGAACTCGACGGACCATGAAACAACAGATTTTAATTATAAATAATTAAATCCGTGTTTCGTTTTAAACCACAAAGAACTTTTAGAAGAAACCTGAAATCACTCACCTCAAATGGTTGGTGATCGGAGATCGGGGCGGGGAAGAACGTCTCGGATTAGAGCGTCGTCGATTTCCATGGATGACAGCGTTCTTTGCGTTCTTTGCGTTCTTCACGAAGGAGAAAGGAGATACCAGGATTCTGTCAAATCCTCACAACGCGCAAACTTTCAAAAGACTGGTTAGTCTTATTTTATTATTATTCCAACACATGGAAAAGGGTAAGTAACGACCCATCAATTCGTTGAATTAATTAAACGAAAGAAACAGATCATCTAATTTATGAAATAAACCGCCCAATTAAATGGTCTGTTACGAAATTAAGAAAACGCGTCAGTTGACTTTCATAATGATGGGTTTTCGCAGGTGCGTTACTTAGCGGAAAGAAATGGTGGGGCTCGTGCGGGCCCCACCTCACAAATATCCTACCAAGGGGGTAGGATATTTTCTGGATAGCATCCTATCCAGATCAACTCAGTTTAAAATGCTTTTAAGTGGCTTCAAGTGGCTTCCAAGTGGCTTAAGTGAAATAAAATAAAGTTGTCGTAAAATTATTTTATTTCTTAACTTTAAGCCCGAAAATTAAAAGCCACACCCGAGCAAACGCAACTCCGGAAGAGGCGTTTCTAAGAGAATACCGGCGCTGCGATTTCATCGGTGCCCTCAGAATTTGATTCCGGGCACCGGTTCAAAAGTTAGAAAAAACCCGCTCGTCCGTTCACTGAACGTACCCGAGCCAAATTTCAGAAAATGATTCTTGGCACACCGGGCCTCGGAATCAGGTGCCGTAAGAAACTGCGCTCTTGTAAAATTCCAAAAAAAATTAAGAAAAAAAATTTCCTTGAAATTTACGGGTCTTTACAACCAAAATCTACAATAATACATTATAAATTTAATTAGTCACATTATAGTGGTGTTTTTTCATTCAAAAATACCAACCCAATACCCTCAATTGTATATTTAAAAGAGTTATTTCAAAGGAGAGGTAATCGCCTTAAAGGATCGCATTATGTTTTTTACTTTACCTTTAACACATATAAATATATGATATTTATCATAAAATTATAAATTCAGTATTATAAATATAATAACGTTTTTATTATTATTAAATCGCCATTATACACCATCTTTTGCCATCAAATGGGAGGTAAAGGTATTGCTCGTGCTTAAGTACACTTTACTCGGGAAGCGATACTATTCATTTTCCACCACCATATCTCATGGATGGTAATTAAAATATTATTAATGTAAATATTTTATACATATCATATAATTATACACCTGTAATTATAATACCACATCTACCCTCTTACCTTCCAATATTTTGGAATACAATAATGTTGCTCATGCGTACGTGTGGACTACCACCTCCATGAAGCGATGTTATTTTTTTATCGTTTTCCTTTTATGTGGATTGTAAAAAGTTTGGATTTTATGAATATATATAATGTATATGATATAAAATTCTTATTTAAATGAAAATTATTATTTACCTTTATTTTATTACATCTATCAAAAAATCAAAATAATGTTCATTATTATGTACAACCTACCATCTCCATGAATGGTGTAATTCATTTTCTTATATATAACATTTACAGATGAATCTAATATATAAGTAATTAATATAAAATATAATTATATCAGGATTAAAATTATAAATATTATAGAACCATGATGAATGTACAATGACCAAAACCACTGAAGAAAAATATACATGAGAAACAAAGGAGTTATCACCCGGAACAGAGATTTTAATAAATAATTATTAACAAATGTTTTATAAATGGTGACAATTAAATAATATATTTTATTGTATATGTGAATATTGATAGGAAATATATGTATAAAAATATATTTTTATTATAAAGTAGTTTCAAACACGTATGATGTAATTCTAGCCTAGGGTAATGGTTTTTCATCTCAATTTTACTTCCATGAGACATATGTCATATCTGCCACTAATTAATTTTATGTGGTGTTTATACTAATCATGAATGTATTTAATGGTCATTATCATGAAAAATATGGGATATAAATGTCCATATAATTCTTTTCACTTCATGTGGTTTACGATTTAAATGTTACCAAAGTGGTTAGGGTTTAATTCATAATCTTATCATTTTTCAGGACTGTTTATGTTTAAGTCTTCCTTAGGGTAATTTTTTTGGATATTTCTCTCTAAAAATAAGAAAATTTTCTTTTACTCTATTAATTCATGATTTTTTCTTGTAATAATACCATTTTCGTCTCCTTTATACATATAATGATTGAGAATATTTTTAGAAAAACAAATATCATTTATATCTTTAGTTGAATATTATTTTTCTTCCATATCCATGTTTTCTAAAAATACATTCAAGAATGTTTTCAAAACAAAAAAAATTAATTATTAAGAAACATTTCCTATGTTTTAATTTTTAAAAATGTTTTTAAAATAAATATTTTTATCATTTTTCTAAAGATGTCCTTTTGTTATTTTACTAAAAATGAAAAAAGAATATTTTTTTAGCATATATGACTTGTACGGAATTTCCCACAGTTATGAACATTACTTTATTTATGTATTCCTATACAAGTTTTCATGATTCTATTTAAAGAAACTTTTCCTAATATTCTATAAATTTATAGTTTTTAAAATTTATTTTGACAGTGAAAATGGTATTTTCCTCATGAATAATTTAATGGTTTTAATAAAAAATAACAAAACTTATTTTATTTATGATCCATTTGGGGTATATTGTAATGATACCATTCTTATTACATTTCAAGACTATTTATATTCAGTTTTAATGGTTATATACTACTTTAATAGCATTCTCCATATTACTCTGGATGGTTTATAATTATGGGGAAATAATAACATTTTGTATGCTTGTTTTTAAAACGAATGTTTACATTGATTATGTTATACCCATTTAATATAAGGACTTAATTAGACTTATTTTGTGATTAGTGGGGAATGCTATAGCCCCTTGATGTATTGAATGGTATCATGAGACAAACTAGATTGGGGTTTCACTGAGCCTTTACCCATTTATGTATATGTCATGAGACAATTCCTTGATGATATTTTCAGATGAATTGGCTGAGTCCTCAACGGTATGTTTTGATTTATAAAATTATGCATTCCATCATTATAAAATCATTTATTGATTTACATGTGATTATTTGATTTTTTATGATATCCATGGATAAGTTTCTAGTCCATGATATTATTTGTAAGACATTATTTGATCATCATTTATTTTTCCATATTATTTATGTCTTCATGAGCTTCTGTAGTATTCATTCACTTATTGAGTATCTATTCTCACCCCTTTATTTTTTTTCCTTTTCCCTGGATACCAAGAAGTGTTTAATTATTGATATGCAGGGATACACTAAAGGTGGATATGGTGTTCTGAAATAAAATACTATATTTTATTTTATATTTTCCAATGTAAATTGAAACTTCGGTATGTATATTCTTTTCTAAGAATAATAAATTATTCTTTTATTTGGGATTTGATCACTTGTATCTATTTATAATGTAATAATGTTACCATGGATCTAGGATACTAGAAATATGGTCTTTACAAACTATACTAGATTGGTATATTCCATGTCTATTGGTTACTTACTATCATAAAAAAAGGATTATATAGGTATACATATGAATTATATGATATATATTATGGTGGGAATGTTCATATAGAGATACAAATATGTTTTATGAAGATCACACCAGAACCCTTAATAGCTGGAATAATAGTGACGTTTTTCAAGAGGTCACTCTTTGTTTACATTTATGAAATATGGATTTCATAGTTGTTATCAATGATAATAATTCCCAAAGGGTCCCAAAGTAAGTCCCTTGGATGATAATAAAATCGTAAACAATTTGTTTTTTCAAAATGAAGAGAGTTTGATAAAAAAACCACATCCCAAAGAGTATCGATGAATTCACAAAGTATTTTGATGTTTTTTATAAAGACCTTTTGGGATTTTTGTGAAATTGGGATATTGTTGGAGTAAAATAAAGTGTAAATTCATGAGATGCATGTAAATATTAATATCATGTATAGATTATGTATATGATATATGATAATATATATATATTGTACATTTTATAACACATATGATGCTTGTATTTTTCATGCATGTTGTAATGGAGAAGACCTTTTAGTTTATTAATTAATGGTAAATATAGTGGTAGAAGTTCCCATAGGACATTCTAAGGATTGTGAGGGTGTTTAGGAGGGAAAATGGGATGTTTTAGAGGATAACTGGAGAATTTACCAGTAGAATATGATAGTAGATCCTGATAGTAGAACCTGATGGTAGAAACTAATGATAGAACATTACAATAACACATGATTTTATAACCTAACAGTAAAACCTGAAGATATCCCCTAATGGTATATTCTGGTGATTGAAGACATAGTTTGGTGGTAGCTTCAGGTGGTGGATCCTAAAGGTAACTTCTGGTGGTTTCTCCTGATGTTAGCTTTTGGTGGAAGCTCTTGATAGTAGATTTTTATGATTTCTACTGACGGTAGCACCTGGTGGTAGCTCTTGACATTAGCAACTGGCGGTATCATATTTTATTTTTTCCAGAATTTATAGTTAATCCATTTTTACTATATTTATGACATAAAATGGTTTTACGATCATAATTAAGAGAATTTAGATCTATTTTAAAAGAGGATATTTATATAATTTTTTTTAACGGTCCATAGAATTAAAATAGGCCTTATTAATGATATTTAATGTGACATGAATTAATGGTCAATTGAAAATCTTATCTTTGATCTGAATTCTAGATGATTTCATATATGTTGATTCTAAAACAAAGGACTTTCCTTCAATATTTTTTTTAAACCTCTCAATAATGGAAATTCCAAATCCATTCCCTTAGAGTAATGTAACTGTATCATTATAGTTGGTTCGAGATCATCCTGTAGTAGTTTCATTCTATGTGTGGAATATCTGTTTTTCGGTGCAGTGAATCGTCTGAAGATTCTTCTTCCAAGTGGTGGATTATATCATTTCACATCATTTTTAATATGTTGGAGGGGTTCATTCTTCTAATATATATTGGTAAGATAGTATATATCCTATTAATGAAGACAATGAATTGGTTAAAATGAATCTATGGTGAAGGGTAATGGTTTACATGCTTTCACAACTTTTTGATTCGGTGATATTGACTTTAACCATGTTTTTTGTTCCACTAAAATCATGGTAGGTGGTATCCCCTGGTTTTACTATATTGATATGTAATATCATTCCTTGATGTGTTAGTTTTGTGAAGTCACTTTGAATAAATGATTAAAAACTTATACTCAGTTAATAAATTGATTTCACCTGGATTTATAGATTGTGTGAGAATTTCCCTAAAATAAAGATATAGAAGTAATGGACTACCCTTGAAAAATATAAAAAAATATGTTTTAATGTGAATAAGTGTTGTGGAATATGTGAATGTGTGATGTGTGGTTGTGTTACATGGGGATAATGGGTTGTGTAACCATTCTATGGGGTAGTTGTGATAAAAATTTGTGGAGTTATAGTAGTTGTGATGAGTAGGTGGTTGTGGTTGTGATGGTTTCTATATGGTATTGTTGGAATTATGATGATCAACTATCCAATTTGGGGATGTATTCTGTTATGATATTTTTATGAGTAGTAATGGAATTACATAAATGATAATGATTTGAAATGGGCATGTTCAACGAATGTATTAAATGTAGTTTGTGTGGCTCAAAGGGTTAAGGATTGAATTAATGGTCTAGAAATATGAAATTAGTGGGTCATTTAAATGGTTTTTTGTTGTTAAATGGGAAATCTGGAGAATGGATTAATTTTTAATGATATCTTATGTCTTTAAGTTATTGTGTGGTATGGTTCATTTAGTGGCAATAGTGAAAGTGGGTAACATTGTGGATTGGTTGGTACCCTTTTTTTTGTTCATGAACCCATAGGTTGGGATTGTGTGTGTGGTTATTATATATATTTTTATAGTCTTTATGATTTATATATGAACCCCATCCAAGTCAATCACTATGTGCCAAGAACTATATATATATATATGTGGAGGATGTTTTTACCAACATCCCAGTAGTGATGATGGGTAGTCGGCTACACCCTATTCCATGCACTCTCTTCCAAGAGAGATTGATAGGCACATCATGTGATGGAAAAAATTCAAAAGATCAATACTAGTGATGTGATGTGACAAACTAGGTGTCTTAGGTAGTAAATTAGATGACGAGATGACTTATAGTGGGGTAATTCATGGTAGGAGGAGGGAATGAGGTTGATGTTATTCATGTTCATGATACCTTACTATCCTGGTTATTGTTATGGATGAGATGTGATGTGATTTATTAGGTTTCTTTAGGAAATTTGGGATTTGGTGGACCATTTGTCTATAGGTGAGACTTGAGGTGATGTTTTCATGATGTGGGGAAATGGAATAGTGTTGTGATATGCAGAAGAGATAAGAGTGACAAGATGTACGACATTGGAGTGTGAGAGTTTCAAATTAGTGGTAAGGTGTTGCGGGGTACCCTTTATCGATGTGATTCTTATTATGTCACTATAATTGGATGAATCATTTATTGAGTATGTCATGGTGAGGATGGAATTGGTTAGTAAACCGGTTTAGGTTTTATTTTGATATGCTATTTTCTAACTAGTGTATTAGTAATCTTCTTTATAATTTACATGAGATACTTTGGTATGTCCATACTAAGTATAATTTTATTTTCATCATACATATATAAACTGATTTTTAGGTTTCCAAGGGGAATACAATGACCATTTTAGGCATTACTAGCTTACACCCCTGAACTATTGCTACATCACGTCTTTATCAGTACTTATTTGTATTTACTTTGGATGATTTTACCTATACCATTTTTAATTATACATTCATTATGGGATGGTTTTTATCCTTTTATATATATCATGGTGTTTCTTGTGGATTATTTATCCTATCTCCCAATCATATGTTTATTACTTAGGGTAATGCCACCCATTTTATGAGTTTTTATACCCCTGGTAATAGTTGCTAACCTGAGGCCTACTCGAGGTGGGACTCCAAGGGTCATTATCTCTATCCATTCATTGCAACATATTTAAAGGGATGGGGTCTTGAAAGAGTTTTATTAGATGTTATTATTGGGATATAGGATTGATGTTAATGTTAAACACAATGAGGATTTCATGGTTTGGTATGATAATAGTTTTGATTGAACATGATTCATGACATAATCCTAGGAGACTAGCTAGGGAATGGGATTTTAGGGCCCATGTGATCCAGTGTACAAACTTTGAGCTCATCGAACGACAAAGATATGTGGCACCACTTGCAGGGAAGAGACCATAGAGAAGTACATATATCATGACGAATTGTGTTTATATTTGAATTTGGATGGTTTCAAGGATGTTAAAAGGAATTAATGGATAAAATGACCCTTAATAAAATTTCATACTACTTAGCTTAAGAAAACTTAATTGCCTTTCATTTATGGCTCTAGGTCATTATAAGCATGTGGATCGTGAATTGGAGGATTAGTATACTGATCAGATTGACCTCTATAGGGTTATACTGGTTGAGGAGAATGATAAGTGGTAGATTAAATTTCTCACTTTTCTATGGGAGGGCTTAGGGAATTAGTAGGGCATTGTTTCTGATGTAGAGATCGAGAGCTAGTTAGAGGATCCTGAAATCAGCTTCATTTTGATCCAGGCCCCAGAATAGTGTTGGGACCTATTGGATTCTAGTTATATATAGGGATCTATATGTTAGTAGTAAACACTATATCTTAGTGATAGGAATATGGAAGATATTTCATGGGTTGGCTTCTGGAATTAGTTCTGGGAAGAGTTCCTTTCATCAACTTTGAAGGTAATGAAAAGGTGTCTCTCATCAGTATGGGATCATTTCAGTATGAGAGTTTGAGATTAGGTTCAAGTACTGGTTTCATTTAACCTTAAATATTGTTCCTAATTAGGATTCTCAAGTGATTCATATTGAGGAGGAACATTGTCCTTATATCTAGTATATAGTTATTCCCTTTATGTTGTCTATGTATCTAGGGGTTTAGAAGAAAGTAGAGGTTACTGGGTATATTCACTCGTGAGGAGGTTTACCATGGGAGGGTAGCCAATAGGGTTCCCTCAAGAGTAGAACTGTTAGTGGAAGGTCTGAAGCACAAAGACCGTTTAAGTTTAAACCAATATAGATTCGACCATAGCATATTCCTTTACAACCATTAGGGGCTAGTGGTTTTTGTTATCGTCATAGGAGATTTGGGATAGTGTAATTAATCTATGGTGTTCAGGTCCATCATCATAATTATGGCTCAATGATCCTTTGATCATAGTTTGGTGGTGGTGGTCAGGTTCTGTCACACTCGAGTTTTTGTTCTCACCCTTGTTCCAGTTCATTGTTGGATCTCGTTTTTTCTCTTGAGTTTTGGGTTTTAAGGGGTTTCAAATTTGAGGTTTTTCATTAACTATTTTTGGTCATGGGGTTAGTCCTATGGTTTTTCAGGATTTCTTGGTAAAAATATTAGTTTTGGGGATTTGTATTAGCCTATGCATGGTTAGTGCACAATTTGGTAAATCGTGTGGCTCAGCCCAGGTAACCATGTGACTATGTGAAATTTTGGGACAATGGTGTTTGGCAGGGTTGGTGCATAGTTTTTAAACCATGCATCCAAAAATGTCGTTTTCTGAGGTGTTTTCAGTAAGGGGAACATGGTTAGTTCACAGTTTGGAAAATTTTTCAACCAAATCATGTGTAGTTCCATATCATTAAATTTTTTGAATTTACCCATATACCCTCTCCATAATTTAAACCCAAATAACCTTATTCCTCCCCCATTGTGTTCATTTAATCCTTGGAGCCATGTCCCTTCTTCCTCATACCTCCCACCTCATTATAGGATGATTCCAAGTAAATTTCTTCAAATTTTGAGGGTGATTATTCAATTTAATATATTTATTTATTATTCCTTTTATATTTTCTCTTGAGTTCTTCTTCTCTCGTGGTCATTTAATCCAATGATTTCTATTACCCCTGATTTATGTGGGGGTTCTTTTGTAACACCTGGATGTTTTTATGAAATATTTTCATTAAATATTTATTATTCTTTAGTATATTTCTTTGCATGAAATCATGAGTTTAAACAGACTGAGATACACCCTTATAATAAAATTACCATTATATCATATTCCTTAGGTTAGTAGAAATAATTATAACTAAATTACGAAAATTCATTTTCGATTAATTGGATATTAATTATTTATTAAAAATATAAATCAATTAGATATTTTTAATTATGAGTGAATTAGTTTTGGTAATGAAATTAATGTGATGTATTTGTTTTATATACATAATAAAATATTTAATCCAATGGATATTTTGGTCATAGGGTATGAATAAAAGCCTATTTGATGTATAAAAACCTATTTTTTAAAAAAGCTTAATTTTACACCATTGAATTGTGAACCCCTTTTAAATTAAAATTTTTCAATTTAATAATTTTTATATGAAAAAATAATCTTGTAACTTTTATGTGGGATAAAAAAATTTACATTGGGTGAATTTATGATATTTTTCTGATAACTTTCATGTTTTTAAGAATAGTAAAAATACGCTAAATTTTAATTACAAAAAACTTTTTTCATCGAGAACATTTATAAGGTTAAATTATAATATTTAATGGTTTTGAAGTATAAATAGAATATATTTTTATCATTCAATATAATTTATTTCATTATCATTAATTTTACATTTAATTAATAGGTAAAATAATTTCAATCTTTTTCAATGTTTTAACTTTTAAAACTCATTTCCTCATTTCAACAACGAGATTAATTTTAAATTAATTACTGATATTTAGGTGTTTTGAATTTTAAAAAATTAATTCCATATTTAGAATAATGAGGTCAAAATTATGTTAATAGGGTACTTTTATTTTTGTGCATTATGAATAATAACTTTGATAATAACTTTTATTACCATGGTTATTGGTAAATCAGGTAAATAAGGGTAAAAATAATATTATAAAATCACCCTAATAACTGTAAAAATCCTATTTTATGACTAAATTATACATTTATAATCTATTTTTTGAAATTTAATCACTTAATGTCCACTTACCTATGAATACGACATGAATGTAATAAAAACTATTGAATGTGATAAAATATCATAATCGCATTTTATATAAGTATATTAATTTTAATACATGGATTAATTGGAGATAATTTCTACTATATATAGTCTATAGAATTAAAAAATCATCAAATACATCATATAAATTTATTTATAATTTAAAGAGATTAAATAATTTACATTAATGATGACATAATAATGAGGTAAAAATTATTTTATTAATTGAAATATCAAATAAATGGTTTTAAAAATATTAAAATAAATATCACATGAACTAATTAATAAGATCCACGAATTTTATAGGTTAATATTACATGTTAGGTGTGTATTAAATATTTTTTTATAATTTATATTTGTGTGTATTTTATTTAAAGTCAAATAAATTAATAGTGTCAAAATTGACACTATTGATATTTTATAAAAATAACATTTAATTTAATTATTTAAAATAATAATAATTAAAATTACTTAGTGATAATTATAAGGTCTAAAATTTAATAAAATATTCATTTATAGTCAATTAACACCATATAAGTAAAAATTTATAACAATTAAATATTTAGAATGTTATTACCACAATTATAATTAAATAGAATAACTATGTGTCAATTTAAAAGATATGGTTTAAATTGACAAAATATGAAGTCCAAAATTTGTCGGTTGATAGGATTACAACACTATATTATTTCATATTCTAAATTGTGACACTTTGGAGGTTTTTTATAGGGTTTTATTTTATTATAAATTATTATTTATGGATCTTCCAAAAGTGACCCTCACCTTAATTATAAAAGGGAACCCCCTCCACCACATCTTCACTTAAATTTTGTCTTCAATCTCGGAAAACCACTTCTATATTTTCCTTATAAACTTTCCTATTTCCATTCTAGAGGTTCTAGTCATCTTCAGAGACCAAATCTATTGCTCTAAGAAGAGATTTGGAGGAAGCATGTTGAGGAAGAGCTAATCTCTTCTACCAATTCGTTCAAACTTCATTCTTCTTCTACTTCCTATTAATTCGTTGTTACATTATAATGTAATAAAATCAGTATAAATAATATTATTAAATGTTATTAAAAATATGAAACAACCATGTTTCACCTTCTATCTATGCCATGAAAAAAAATCACCACACGTGCGTACGTATATCTTACCATCTCCATGTTGTGGTGTAATATGTTTTCCACCACCACCGTACATGTATGGGTATAATGATTGAAATAATAACTATATATGATTATTATAACATTATACTGATTCTAATGTATTATAGACCACCCACTTCAATAACATTCAACAATTTTGGAATGATATCATCGCTCATGCGTACTTACAACCGACGATCTCCACAATGTGATGTGATTCATTCTAAATGATCTTCATTAAAACATGGTATTATAAATGAATTGATTGAAGAAATATGATATATATTATACTAATATATTTCTATAAATTCTATAACTATAACCTAAAAATAGGAATAAGAAATTATCCGACAAAACAAGCATAAGAAAAATAAAGCAGATAATAGCCAAATAACAATTTACACTGAAAGTTTACTAACGAAAAGAAGAAAATATGATCATAAATGTTATCATAAATATGATTATGAATTGGTAGTTAATAAATAACATTATATAAATCCTTACATATGAGTTTCAGATACATACAAATCATATTGGGGTATATTTATCATCCACATCCATGTTTAATAATTTTATTATTTTATTTATATTCTTCTACAATTTTTTAAAGTTAATTGTACCATTTTTTAATTTTTATTAAATGGTATGAAAGGAATATTTTTTTGTTATTTGATTTGGGGGAATTTTTGTCTTTTCCGAAAAAAGTACGAGGATAATTTTTTTAACTTATAAAGAATGAATGGAATTTTACTATTTCATGAAACCTTATTTCCATGAATATTCCTCTAAAATATTTCAATATTTTTTTCAAGAAAATTCATTTCTTTTAACATTGTGTGGAATTTATAGAAAATAAAAAAAATTCTAAAATGAAAGGATATTTTCCTCAGGAATTAAGATCAAGTGCTTTATCAAAATTATTTTCCATCTAAGATGACATAAGGTTCTATTTATATCCATATTATTAATTTTATTTTATGGGTTAATGATGGAATTATTATTATGAAATCCAGTTATTTTTTATGGATTATGATGGAATTATATTTAAGAAACCCATTTTATTTCATGGATTATGCTATGATAAATGATTTATATATTTTTGGAACATGTAGTAATGGTATCATTATGAGATGGGTGGGACCTATTTCTCTCTCTAATGCATTGGTTAAATATTTATATCTCATGAGACAGATATGCCTGGAATGGAAAGTAAATATAGTTTAGTAATACTGGGCTGGAATGAGGAGTGAACTCGACTTAGTAATGGACTTTTCCCACTATGATGGTATTGGCGACAAGCCCTGACTAATATGAAATTATTTTATATTCTTAGATTTGTATTATATGAAATTTTTAGTCTTATGTTAAGATTATTGGGATTACATATCACTTTTATGATTTATCCCATGACATGATATTCTCACCTTTTATATGAAAGATACGATTTTCAAATGTTATGTTCTTATGATTATTATATGATTTTTATTTCCCTTATTGACCCTTACTAAGAATTTGATCTCACCATTTCCTATGTTTCTTTTCCCTAGGTTATTAATAAGTGTATTAAGTAAGGTATGTAAAAAATGGGTCTTCTTTTGAGGAAATGTGCGGGAGATAATTTAGATGTTTTATGAACCTGTTTGTTATGTTTCCTAGTTTCTAAAGACACTAAGACTATATAGTCCTAGCATGGTCTGTTCTATTTTATGTTCTGTATTAAATATTATTCAATGATAAAGTAATATCTTCACGAAAAGTATGGGCTATTATATCTAGTATCAGAGTGAAGGTATAGTTAACCATTGGAAACTAGGATGACAGAACCTTAGAAAAAACCCGAAGGATATATCTAGGTATAAGATACAATCCTATCCTAGTGTTTTATATATTTTCATGAATAACCTAGGATAAAACCTAATGTGTCTTAAATTAAAAATTTATTCTTGATTATGTGGTTTTTCATACTATGATTAGTGTTTCTCACACTATAATTTTTGGTTTTAATCATTGGCTCGAACATGAAAGAATTACATTAATGCTGAATGCGATGGGGAATGCAATGATTGTCCACCTGAGTAACCAAATGTTATGGGAGATGGAATGAATAATCTTATAGCCATGTTCACAAAACATTCTCAAGCTATGAATCATGTATGACTTCCAAACAAGAAAATGAGGGAGCAAAATTCTATTGAGTCCATCATGAGACACCATCCATCTTCATTCAGTGGGTGTTTTGATCCATTTGTGGCTAAACAATGGATTAGCACCACCAAAAGGATATTTTATGTTCTAAAATGTTTATAACATGTTAAATTCATCTTACTACTCTATCATTTGGAAGGCGAAGCTGATCATTGGTGGAATATTATCTAGAATACGAGGCAAAGTGATAAAATTGAGTCCATATAATGGGACGAGTTTAGGAACATATTTTTCAATAATAACATTCCTTGTATTATTTGAAAAAATATAGATAAGTTGTTCCTTGAACATAAGAAAAAGGATGATGAATCTGTTGGTACCTACGAAGATAAATTCACAAGACTTGCAAGGTATGATTCTGGATTTATTATCCATCCTGAGAGTAAAATTGATCGATTCTGTAGTGGATTAAAACGAAGTCTCTGAATGTAATTAGCCATAAGGGACTTCAATTGCTAGGAGGAAATTTTTCTATGTGCCCTAAAGGCTGAGATAGAGATTCAAGTAACCCATTAGTCATATGGGTTTGATAAGAAGGGAAAAATGGAAATCAAAGGAAAATATAACGACCACACTAAAAATAATATGAGTTTTACCTTATGCTCAATGTGTGGAATGAAACATATATGGAATAGTCTTAATGGGACTAGTAAATTTTTTATGTGTATAAAAAATGTCATTGAGTAGTTGAATTCCAAAGTAATGGGAAAAATATGACTAATGATGTGGAAAAATAAAAGGATACACAGAATGCACCTCTTACACTTCAATGTTACATGTGAAAGGAAATGGGGAAATATCCCGATCAATTCCCTAATATAAGGGTTATTAATGATGATCAACTTCAACAGACTCTTAAGTCCAAATATAATGATAAGTCACTTGCAATCACTATCCGTGATTTGGAGTACGATAATGAAGTGGTTAAGGTACACTTACCATCCACACTAAAGTAAGAAATGTTTTATTTGATTATAGATCTACCCAATAATTTATTTATGAAGAAGTTTCTAAGGTTATTGCCATATTACATCAAAAATTAGATGTTGAGTTAGCTATGATAACTTCTAATGGCACAACAGTTGCATCAAAAGTTTATAATGTTGGAAAGTGCTTCCTACAAATCTAGTGATCCTTTCTATAGTGGAATTTGATGTGATTCTTGGCATGTAATAGCTTTCTCTATATGGAACACATATCAATTTCCAAGGAAATTAATTCACCTTTCATATTCCAGATCAATCTAGGATCATCTATCATTGAAAAGATGAATATAACCTTACAATATAAATTTCTTCCATATTATAGGTCTTAATCCTTACAAATGAAGGTTATTTATATCAAATGGTTGGGGAGAAACTCACGATTAAGAATACATCCATTATACGAGAGTTTCATGATGTATTTCTTGAGGAATTTCTAGGTCTTCCAACAAATCGTGAAGTTGAGTTTTCAATAGAACTCATACCGGGTGTTTCTCATATTTCAAAGACACATTATAGAATAGACCCAATTGAGTTGAAGGAATTAAAGAATCCACTACAAGAGAATCTTGATAAGGGATTCATATGCCCTAGTGTGTCACCTTGGGGAGACCTATTCTATTTGTTAAGAAGAAATATAGATCAATGAGACTCTGCATTGATTTTCGAGAACATAACAAGATCACTATCCAAAAAAAATATCCTCTTCCATACATTGATGACTTATTTGACCAACTACGAGGAGCTCAATACTTTTTGAAGATTGATCTTCTTTCAGAATATCATCAATTAAGGGTAATAAAGGAAGATATAGAAAATACAACATTTCATACAAGGTATGGAAACTATGAATTGGTAGTGATGCATTTTGGTCTTACTAATTCCCCCACTATTTTCATGGATCTAATGAATAGTGTCTTCAGAGACTATCTTGATCAGATTTTGGTAATCTTTATATATGATATTATTCTCTATTCAAAGAGAAATGAATAACATGAATATCACTTGAGAATTTTACTAAAGACCCTATGAAAGGATATGATTTATGCCAAATTTACCAAGCGTGAATTTTGGCTTTAGAAAGTTTCATTTTTGGGTCACATAATATCAAGAGAGGGGATATCTATAGATCCAGCAAAAATAGAGGTTATTGAAACATAACCGAGACCAACAACGGTAACTGAGATCCGAAGTTTTCTTGGATTGGGTGTATATTATCAAAATTTTGTGAATGATATTTCATGATTATCTAATCCACTCACCAAGTTGAATCGAAAAGGAGTTAAGTTCGTTTGGACAGAGGAATGTGAAAAGAATTTCAAAGAACTAAAAAAAGGTTAGCCAGTGCACTTGTGCTCACAGTACCTTTTAGTAGATAAAGGTTTGTGATATATTGGGATGAATCCAAGAAGGGGATGGTATGTTCTCTCCTGAAAAATGATATGGTGATAGATTATGCCTCACGAAAGTTGTAAATTCATTATAAAAATTACCCAAATCATGATTTGGAGTTAGTTTTGGTAATCTATGCATTAAAGATATAGAGGAATTATCGTTATGGTGAAAGGAGTGATATTTTTACTGACCATAAAATTTCAAAGAATATTTTCACACAAAAGGAGCTGAATATGTTCCAAATACAATGGTTTGAGTTGATTAAAGATTACAACTTCTCAATACATTACCACTCTAGTAATGAAAATAAGGTGGTAGATTCAATAAGCCGACAAGACCATGCCATCCTATCCATGATAATGATCACAAAAAATCAAATATTTATGGATTTCCAAAGGATGGATCTTGAAATTTCCTTAGAAGGGGGTAAATATTATCTTTCTCAAATGAATGTTCAACCATCAATACAATATAATAATAAGGAGGTGTAGAAGAAATATGTAGAGATACAAAAAAATATAAGAAATGTTCCACAATTAATCGTTGATTGTGATGAAATAATATGGTTCAGGAATAGGGTTTGTATTCCTCACACACCGGAATTAATGAAGGAGCTATTGGATGAGGCTCATAGTTCTTCAATATTTATTCACCCTAGAAGCACAAACGTGTATAGGGACCTAAAAGAGTACTTCTGGTTGGATGGAATGAAAAGAGATGTAACCGAATATGTCTCCTTATGCATGTTTTGTCAACAAGTTAAGGTTGAGAGAAAAAAGTATAAAGGGATGGTACAACCATTACCCATAATAGAATGGAATTGGGAAAACATCACTATAGATTTTATTATCAAACATCCAAAAACATTCAATGGAAATAATGCTATCCAGGTTATAGTTGATCATATTACGAAGTCAGCACACTTCATTTATAATAGAGAGGATTTTTCTCTTGATCAACTTTCTAGGATATATGTAAAAAAAATTGGTAAGATTACATGGAGTACAACTTTCTGTTATATCCGATTGGGATATTATGTTTCCCTCTATGTTATAGAAAAGTATTCAGCATGCTCTGGATACAGAGTTATGTTTCATCACTACTTATCATCCTTAGACAAATGTTCTATCTGAGAGGCCAATTCATACTCTATAAGACATGTTTAGATATTTCTCTATAGATTTCAAAGTTGGTTGGGATAAAAACATACCATTAGTGTAATTTTATAACAATAATAGCTTCCACACCAGTATTCAGATGGCTCATTATGAATCCCTATATGAAAAAAGATCAAAAATCCAAATTTCTAGGATAAAGTTGGGGAAATAAATAAATTAGGACATAATCTTGTTGATTAAATGGAAGAAAATGCCAGATATATTCAATAACACATAAGATAACCTTAAAATCGATGAAAATTATATGATGAAAACTGAATAAAAGGAATAGAGTTTGAAGGGGGTGATAAGTTGTTCTTAAGAGTATCTCCCTAGAAGAGAGTAATGAGATTTAGAATGAAGGGAAAGGTGACCCCTATATATATCTGTCCTTTTGAAATTTTGGGAATTTTTTGGGAAGGTATCTTACTGATTGGTGCTTCCACTAGAATCTGTGTCATGTTCATGATTGTTCTATGTATCTCTATTGAGAAAGTACATACTAGATCCTTCACATGTACTAAGCTCAAAATTTGTACCGCTAGAGAAAGATCTTTCTTATGAAGAATAACCAATAGAGATTCTGGATCGTAGCAAAAAGGTTCTACAAAACAAGACCACCCCTTGGTTAATATTTTATAAAGGAATCACCAATTTTGATGAAACTAAGTAGGATCTTGAGCATATGTTGAGGTTGAGGTATCCTCATATGTTTGTTTCCAAGTGACAAATTTCGAGGCCCAAACTCAGTTTATGGGGGGTAGAATGTAACACCTAGATGTTTTTATGAAATATTTTATTTAAATGATTTTTATTTTTCAGTAGCTTTCTTTTCACGCAGTCATGAGATTAAACAAACTGAGAGATTCTCTTATATTAAAATTACCATTATATCCCATTCGTTAGGTTATTGGGAATAATTATAACTAAATTATCAAAATGCATTGTGAATTCATTGGCTATCAGTTATTTATAGAAAATATAAATCAATTAGATATTTTTATTATTGAGTGAATTACATTTGTTAAGGAAATTAATGTGATATATATGTGTTATATACTTAATAAAATATTTTTTATATTCATCCAATGGATATTTTAGTCATAGGGTATGAATAAAACCCTATTTGATGTATAAAAACCTATTTTTTAAAAAAGTTTATTTTTAAACATTTGGATGGAGAAGCCCTTTTAAATTAAGAATTTGACTCATTAATAATATTTATATGACAATATAAACATGGTATTTTAAATCAGTAAATAAAAATTTACTTTGGTTGAATTTCTGATACTTTTCTGATAACTTTTATGTTTTGGTTAATAGAAAAAATACGCTAAATATTAATTAAAAAAAAATTTATCGAGATAATTTATATGGTTAAATTATAATATTTAATGGTTTTAAAGTAAAAATAGAATATATTTTTATCATTCAATATAATTTATGTCATTATCATTTCTTTTACATTGAATTCATAGGTAAAAACATTTCAATCTTTTGCAATGTTTTAAATTTTAAAATAACATGTTTCCTAAATTGTTGAAAGGAAATTTGGATGGCTCGAGAGAACTCTTCGGCGGTGCCTGCTCAAATACTAGGGTTTTCTTGCGATGATGAATATGTGCCTGCTAAATCTCCTTCGTGATTGCTTAACATGGCAGCCTTCGATCCTGAATGGGAAAAGGCCTTCGATGGTGGCTGATTAAAACCTCAGGTATATCAACCGCTTACGCTCGATAAATCGAAAGGAATATCCTTCTTAGAAGTGCTTAAGGGGTATGATCGATGAAAACATAGAGAATCGAAGCACTCATTCTGCCAAAATATGGATGATGGAAGATATGCGATTGAGGTAGATCCTGATGATTTACAGCAATGTTCACAACTATGTAAGTTCTCTGTTATTGGTTGAATTTCATATTTAAAAGGGGATAAACCCTGAATGTCGCTCGAACTCAAGAATATAATTGAACATGTATGGGGTTTCTATGACTAGAATATGGTCCCAATCAGAAGGAGATACTACCATATTTTATTAAGCTCGCAGGAGGAACTGGATCAAGTATGGAAAATGGGGAACGTCCAACTCATGCCTGGGGCAGTTCGTCTCTTTGAATGGGAATATGAATTAAATCTGCTTATGCATCGGAACACGTCAGCTCATGTTTGGGTGAGGATTCATTGACTAAATATCTATTTATGGCATCCCAAGATCCTTAACGACATGAATTATTGTATTGGTAATCCACTCAAGATTGATCAGAGAAAAATTAGTGTAGAACCTGGGGCTCTATGAAAGAGTCATGGTTGAATTCAACCTTGATTCTAAGCTTACAGAAACAATTATCATCAATGAAAATGGCTTCAAAACAAAGATTCGAATTGAATATGAACTTATACCGCCTTTCTATGAACTGTGCAAGATTTTTGGTCACTCTTTGATCAATTGTCGAGTGATGAAGAACCAGGTGAAGATCCATGAGAACCAACCAAAGGCTGATGTGTGGACTCGGGTCCGAAACAGGAAAATGGATAAATATAACATGGCTACGCCCAATGTTTCCTTGAAAAATTCTGAAAATGGGTTAAAAATCTATCCATCACGATGATACATCAGGCACCTTATGGTCTGAGATGTTTGAAGAAGAGGAGCAGCAATCTGCTGATGAGGGTATCCTTAAGGACCTGGAAAAAATGATTTTCTGCCATTGCGAGAAGATGTAGGTAGAGCCTCCTGTAGATGATCCTACTATAGAATAATGGAGCACCTTCATCTCTGTTAAAGCTTGTCTGTCTTCTCCAGTGGTTATCTATGGCAAGGGATGTGGGGAAACAGTGCCTAGTTCATCTGAGGTGGATGTTCCCCTCTCGGCTTTACCAGACAACAACATGCTCCCCACTGTTATGAAATAGGTGGACGCCACTTTTGAATCTGGCCTGGAATGTGTTGGGATACAATATAAAGACTCTTCAGGGGAGGGTTCTCATGACACAATGGTGAATAAACAGGGGATGACTCCATCTCTAGATGCGCCCAAAAACCCTAGTTTTTATTGTATGGGGACTAATCTAGGGAAGAATACTTTGGACAAAGGCATTTAACCAAGGGATCTTCCAGTGGAAGTGGGTATTAATGCTACTACTATTTCTATTCTTCTTGCATTCCTCTTAAAAATGATAACATCAATGATAATTCAGGTGCTTCAAACATTTCCACTATTTCCTCTATGAGTCAGTAGGGAAAGAAAGCTAGCATACCCTCCTCACATGTTGTCAAAAGATCGGGGAGAAGGAAGGGTTAAGGTGGTAAAAAAATAGAGTTCTAACTCCAAACACAGATTTCAATGAATTTCTTATTTTGGGATTGTAAGGTTCTTGCTAACACGGATAGTTGTGTTATTCTAAAAAGATTTATTTTGACTGATAAGCCTAAAATTATTGCTATTGCTGAGCCTAAAATTAATTTTTCTAGAAAATTATTTCATCTTACATCCCTTGGTTATATTTTTTTGGGTGCTTTCAAGGGTGGTATTTCGACTAAATCCCTCTGGGTTTTTTATCACTCAATAGTTCAGTCAGTAAATTCCTTTAATTTTTATGAATAGATGATTACCTGTGATTTTTCATGGGATGCTCTACATTCCTTTTGCATGATAATACATGCTAAGAATAGATACAAAGTCCACAGATCCCTTTGGCATTATCTCAATGCTCTAGCTAATGTTATTCAGGTCCCCTGATTTGTGATCGAAGATTTTTCTCTAATTTTTTTCATCTTGTGAAAAAATTGGACCATCCCACTCTTCTATTTCCTTAAGGGAATTCATATCCTCTATTGAGTATTGTAATATTTTAGAAATTAACCATACTAGTGCTAAGTGCACTTGGTATAGAAGACATCTTAATAGGGTTGTTTCTAGTAAGCTTGATAGGGCCTTTACTAATACCTCTACCCCTGATAAATGGGACTTCATTTCTTGTATTACATTATCTAGGATCAACTCTGATCATCATACCATCCTATTTAGTCTTTTCACTAGAAGTAATAAACTCTCTATTCCTTTCAAATTTAATAATGCCTGCACTGCGGATCTAGATTGTTCTAAATTTGTTAAAATCTTCTGGGAAGGTATGCGACATCACAATTATTCATTTTCTGATATCACAAAATTAAAACTTCTTAAACCATGCCTCAGGGGTTGGTGTAATTCAAAAATAAATAGATTGGTAAGGACATCTCTGTTCTAGAGAGTGAACTTATACAGAATCAAAACTCCGATACCTGTTCTGATTTTTCCTTGGATCCTCATTTAGAAATCAACATCACTCTAGAACTCAACTCTCTTCTTAAGCATAAATATGATCAGAGAAAATAGGTTTTCAAAGCAAGATGGATTTCAAATGGTGACAGGAATAGAAATTTCTATAATGCTCTTCATCGGATTAGAAAAGCCCATAGGCCTCAAGCCTTACTTAGAGTTGATGACACCCTACTAGACACGGAAGAAGAAATTGCTAATCACACTATCTCTTATTTTCATAACTTATTAAATGGTCCGTTTGTTAGTAAAGATATTTTTCCTGATATCATACCAGATATGGTGACTGTTGATGACAATGATGCTCTTATAAGCATACCTCTAGATCATGAAATAAAAGACACTATTTTCAGTATTAATCCAGATAGTTCTCCGGGACCTAATGGTTTCAACAATGGTTTCTTCCAACATTACTGGGATATTATTCAAATGGATGTTTTCAAAATGGTTAAATCTTTATTTTCAATAGGTTTTCTCCATCATGGCACTAATGCCCAGTTTCTTACCCATATTCCCAAAAGTAGATAATACTAATGAGATTCTACCTTTTCAACCCATTTCTCTTATTAATACTATCTATCAAATTATTTCCACGCTTCTTGAAAATAGCCTTTCTCCCATTTGTAATAGAATTGTCTCCTGGAATGAATATGGGTTTATTAAAGGTAGGTCTATTCAAGATTGCATATGTCTTTCTCTAGAATGCACTATCATTTTAAACAAAGTTACTAGAGGTGGTAGCATTTACATTAAACTTGACGTAAGGAAATATTTTGATACCATGGACTGGTGATTTATAATCAAAGTGATCAAAAGTTTTGGGTTTAATTATTCCTTCACTAGTATGATAGACACCCTATTCAATTCGGCATCCATCTCTATTCTGTTAAAAGGTTCTCCAAAGGGTTACATTAAATGAAACAAGGGATTTAGGAAAGGAGACCCTCTCTCGTCCATTATTTTTGTCATTGCAGAGGATTTTTTAAGCCGATTACTCACCCGTCTTGTGAATCAATGAAATATTAAACCCTTTCATGCTTCTATAAACATATGTGTTCCCACCCATCTCTTATACACTGATGACATTATTATGTTCCTACAAGGTGATACAAGAATCTTCCAAAATATTAAAAATTCCTTGTATCATTATAAAGAGGTTTCCAGTCAATCTATAAGCTGGAGAAAATCGTTTATGTTCTTTGGAAAAAAATTCCCCCTAAAAGAAAATATACTATTATTAATTACTCAGGAATCAATGAGGGTTCCTTCTCATTCAATTATCTTGGTGCTCCTATCTTCTGGGGAAGACCAAAATCTAGTTACTTGTCTAGAATTTTTTATCAAATCATGAATCAACTCTCTTCCTAGAAGGGTAAAACTATATCTATAGCTGGTAGAATCTGTCTGGTGAAATCTACTATTGTTTCTAAAATGGTTTATTTGATGATGGTTTACCACTGGTTTACTGGGCTTTAAAAAAAGCGAATGTCTAAAAGAAATATTTTGTCTGGACTGGTAGTATGATTGAGAGAAATCTTGTGACCATAACATGGACCACTTGTTGTAAACATTTAGATAAGGGTGGTATTTGAATCAAAAATCAAAAGTTATTTAATGAGGCTCTTCATGATTGAATGACTTGGTATCTGATTCATAATAACATGGATTCCAATTTATTTTCTCCAAAACAGATTTCTTACCAAGATTAAGAATGTAATCATAAACTATATCAGTTCTTCAATTTGGCCATCCATTCGCCATTCCTTTTCCAACATTATGAACAATTCTAGATGGATGGTTAGTTCTAAATCCACCATTAAATTTTGACTTGATAACTGAGTTGGTGTTCCTTTAATCTCAATACTGATTCCAAATTCTCTTCCTTTTAATGTCAATTACTCTATTGGGGATATTTTTAATTCTTCTGACATCAATCTTCCTAATGATATCACTCATGTTATTGACAATTATCACTTGCCCAACTCTGGGGACTTCCTCAGCTAGGATCCTTCTTCTAATGATGTTCTGGAATCCAAAAGATTATAAAAATATAATTTCATAAACATTATTTCAATCTTATGTTGGCTGAAAGCTCTCAGCAAACCTTGGATTCGGCCCTTGTGATTTACTGTTGTTTGGCGTATTGCTTATCACAGAATCCCCACTGAAGTTTGTCTGCAATCATTTGGGATTCATCTTTGTTCTCGATGTCAGTTAATCATCTATTTCTCTCTTGTGCTATATATGAATCTCTCTGGGATTATATTCTTGATATTTTTTTTGTTTAATATGGTTCATATTTTTTTGTATCAGCTCTCAGTTGTAGCATTTCCTTGACTTTTATTTATCTCAATAAATCAAGAATCTCTTTTTGGCTGTCGTTGCTGAGCTTCTTCATGTGATCTAGTATGATAGGAATAATTTGATTTTTAATAAATATTCATTTAAGCTTAATGCAGTTAAGGCTTTGATTCTCATTACTATTAGGGACGCTTCCTCAATCCAAAAAGTATATTGTGACAAATCTATTGGGGACATTGAGATCCTGCATCGTCTTTTGATCACTAGAATTTACAGACAACCTCGAGGACCCTTTATGGTCTTCTAGCAGGATCTGTTTCCATGATGGATCAAAGTGAATGTCGATGAGGCTTCTAAATAAATCCTGGGTCTAGTAGGTTGTGGTGCTATCATTATGGATTACCTAGGCAGATGTTAGGGATGATTAATTGGTTTTTGTGGTGTGGCCTCAGCTATGGAAGCTGAAATGATGGGAGTTATCCATGCGGTTGATTTTGTCAAGCATAAGGGATGGAACAATATATGGATTGAAATTGACTCAACCACTATCGTTCAAGATATTTGGAAGAGGGTGGTGCATCTTTGATGGCCGCTCACCTCCATTTGGATAAATTGCCTTGCTTTGGTCGAGGATATTAACTACATTGCCACTCATACATTTAGTGAAGCGAACATGGTTACGGATGGTCTTGCCAACAAGGGAGTCAATCAGAACATTACCTGGTAGGATGAATTTCCTGGTGATTTGATCCCACTTTTTGATAATGATTGTAGTAAGATTTTTTCCTTTAGACTCATGTAATATGTTTCTCTTTTCTTCAATAAAATTTTCCTTAATATTTGACTAGGGCACCAGCCTGTTAAAAAAACATTTAAAACTCATTTCTTCATTTCTAAAATGGGATTAATTTTAAATTTATTACCGAAACATATGTTTTTAATTATTAAAAAAGGATTATATATTTTGAATCAGTAGATTAAAATTATGTTAATAGGCTACTTTTATTTTTGGGCATTATAAATAGTAACTTTGGTAAATTTTGTTTATTACCATGGTTAATGGTAAATCGTGTAATTAATGGTAAAAATAATTTTATAAGATTACCTTAACTTCTGTAAAAATACTATTTTTAGAAATGGAATCACTTAATGTCCACTTACCTACGAATATGACATGAATGTAATAAAAACTAATGAATGTTACAAAATGTCACAATCTCATTTTATATAAGTATATTAAATTTAAAATACAGATAACTAGGAGATAATATTGAATTAATATAGTCTTTGGAAAGATAAAATAATTACCTACATCATGGAAATTTATTTATAATATTTATAGATTCAATAATCATCATTAATGATGACACAATAGTTATGTAAAAATTATTTTATTAATATAAATATCCAATAAATTTTTATAAAAATGTTAAAATAAATATCATATGAACTAATTAATGTACTCTAAGAATTTTATAAGTTACTATGATATGTTATGAGTGTATTAAATATTTTAGTTTGAATTTATCTTCTTTGTGGGTTTTATTTAAAGTAAAATAAATGAATAGTTTCAAAATTGACACTATTGATATTTTATAAAAATAACATTTTAGAAAAATATTTAAAAATAAAAAAAAATTAAATTACAAATTGATAATTATAAGTTATAAAATTTCATAAAATATCCATTTATGGTCAATTAACAACATATAAGTAAATATTTATAACCATTAAACATTTACAATTTTATTACCACAATTATAATTAAATAGAATAACTAAGTGTCAATTAAAATTGATATGGTTTAAATTGGAAAATTAAGTTATCAAAAATTTATTTGATGATGATATTAAAACCCTATATCATCTAATATTCCAAATTGGGTCACTTTTTAGGTTTTGGGTAGGGTTTTATTTTATTATAAATTATTTTTTATTGAGTTTCCAAAAGTGCCCCTTACCTCAATTATAAAAGGGCGTGTCCTCCCTCACCTACTCACTTTATTTTGAGCCTCCAACCACAGACACCCCATGATGTTTTTCCTTATCAACTTCTATATTTTTATTCTATAGGTTCTGTTAATCTTCAAAGACATAATATAGTGATCTATGAAGATATTTAGAGGAATCACGTCAAGGAAGAGGTAATATCTTCTTCCAATTCTTTCAAACTTCATTCATCTTCTACTTCATCATAATTAATTTTTTCATTATAAAGTAAATACTTAAATATCCGTAACATAATTATATGCTATTATAAATATTAAACAACCAAATTTAACCATCTATACAACCTATTAAAAATGAAATCACCACGCATGTGTACATACGACTTACAGTCTTCACGTTGTGGTGTAATCTATTTTTCACCACCACATTAATTGGATGGGTATAATAATGGAAGTAATAACAATATATTTTTATTATAACATGATAATAATTCTTAAATATTATACACCATCCACTTCAATACCACTCAACAATTTTTGGAATTATATCATCGCTCGTGTGTACGTACGGTCTACCATCCCCATGGTGCGATCCGGTTTACTATACATGATCTTCATTAAAACATGATTATATACATTAATATAATGAAGAAATATGATATTTATTATACTAATATAATTCTGTTAATTATATAACAATATCCTAAAAATATAAATAAGAACTTATTTGACAAAACTTGCATAAGAACATAAACGAGTTAATACTTGAATAACGAGTAACAGTGAAATATTATTAACAAAAAGATTAAAATATGATCATAAAGGTTATCATAAAAATATTTATGACTCTATAATAAATCAGTAACATTATTTAAATCATTATATATGAGTACCAAATACATACGAAGCATGTCGTAGCTAAGGTAAGGGATAACTTTTCATATATCATTTTTTATCTGATATTGTTTATTCGTAAGTATTTACAGGGGTATATTTATCATCCACATAAATGTTTCTTAATTATTTAATGTTATATGCATTATTATAAAAAATTTTAAAGTTAATTTTACCATTTTATGAATTTTTATTGAACGATATGAAAGGAATATTTTGTCATTATTCGATTTGAGGTACTTTTTAAATTTTCAGGAAAAAGTACAAGGAGAATGTTTTTTTACATATACGACATGAATAGAATATTATGGTTCATGACACCTTATTTTAATTAATCTTACTCTAAAATATTTTTATATTATATTCAATTAAAATTATTTCTTTAACAATGTGTTGCATTTTGAGGAAAAAATATTTTTTTGAAAATGAAAGGATATTTTCTTAAGGAATTATGTTTAAGTGTTTTATCAAATTTATTTTACATATATGATGAAATAGGGTTATATTTCTATCCATATTATTACATTGAATTTATCTTGTTTATGATGGAATTATTTTTATGAAATCCATTTATTTTATAAGTATTATGATAGAATGAAGTTTAAGAAACCCAATTTATTTCATGGATTATGCTATGATAATTGATTTATGACTTTGAGGAACTTGTAATAATCGTTTCATTATGATATGGGTGGGACTTATATATCACTAAATTTCATTGAGTAAATATTTATATCTCGTGATAGAGAAATGAATGGAACAAAAAGTAAATTCGGTTTAGTAATACATTGCTGGAATAAGGAGGGAACTCGGTTCTGTAATTGAATCTGTCTGCTATGATGGTTTTGGACACACGCCTTTACTAATATAAAATTATTTTCTATGATTATGTGTGTATGCCAAGAAATTTCATGTATTATGTTATGACTATTTGTATTACATAAAAATTTAATGATTTATTCCATGACATGATACTCTGATATTTTATATGCAGGATAAGATTTTCAAATTTTATGTTCTTATGATTATGTTATGTTTGATATTTCCCTTGTTTAACCTTATTGAGAATTTGATCTCACCCTTTCATAATTTTCATTTCCACATGTTATTAAGAAGGGTATTATGTAATATATGTCAAAAATGATTCTAGTTTTTTGGAAATAAGCATGAGACAATGTAGATGTTTTATGAACCAATTGTTTATGTTTCAAAGTTTCTAAAGTCACTAAACCTTTATAGTCCTAGAATTTTCATTGTTATGTTATGTAATAAATATTCTTAAATGTTGAGATAATATCTACATGTAAATTATGGGCCGTTATATTTTATTTATGGTTCCTCTTCATAGATCTTATCTCTTGGAACCCTTAGGGCATGTTTACGGGTGTTTGTTGTTAAGGAACCTTGTGTTTGAGGTTGGTTTCCCTTACACTTGCATTTTTAATTTAAGAATCATTTATTTAATTAATTTTTTACCTTCCTTAAATATTAAATATTGGAATTTTATCCTTATAATAATTATTGGATGTGAAAAATGGTTATTTCTTCCTTATTTTGTGATAAAATTTAACGTTTTGGTTATATTGTGGACACCAAGTGATTGAGAAAAAGCATGATTGGATTTTTTGAGTGATATGTGAAATTAAAAAACATGTTTTGACATTATAAAATTAATTCATGGAATTTAAAATGATTATTAGGGTTCCTCAAATGGGTTCCCAAGGAGTTTTGGATTTAAATAGAATGTGTATTTGGCCTTCAAATGTTGGTTATCTTGTGTTGACAATTAGTGGACCTTTTGGAATTTTGATAAGAATGATTTTGGTTTTAAAATAAAATGTGAGTATTTTGATGGAATTATCTTCCATGTTTTTGTGAAACATAAAATTGGTTTTTCCCTCTTTGAGGAAATTTATTTGGTTCGTTAAATGATGCTAGTTATGTGAAATGTGATTCAGTCCCATTAGGAACTTTTTTGAAATTAGTGAAAATGTTTATTATGAAAAATCTCCTTAGATGATTATCTTGTATTTTTATGTGAATGGGTGGGATTTAATTGCTTTTTAATCATCAGTACCCATTTACTTATATGTAATTCTAGATCCTCGGTATGGGTTCCTTTGAGATCTATGAGTTTTAAGGAAGAGATGGATCCTTGGGGTGATACATGAGATTCCTATTATGTTAACTATTATATATGTGTATGTGATTTTATGATCAGTTGGAATCATTTGGATCTCCCTCTTTATATTAGTTTACACGGAGAACCTGGAATAACTATTGAATTTTATGAGATAGAATATATCACTAGTTATATTACACACTATCTAGTGGCCTATAATAGGGAGATATTTGTTATTATTTCTATGGGATTGTGTCCCATGGTCTGTACCAGTTAGGGTGTGGTCGAGCGTGTGAGCGAATTTTGATGTTATCAAGTGAGGCATGCTATCTTAGATGATTCAACATGTATTATTATATTCTAGATTACTCATGATCTCTTAGGTTTTAACCATATCTATTGGAACTTTGTTTCTTGTAGTGGTGATTGTTATACCTGTAGGTTGGTTTCTTGGGTTCTCATTTCTATTTTCATTCTTGTTTAATTATCGTGATGTTCATTTGTGTGGAGTATTCCTTTGGAAAGTGATGTGTTGGTTTTCAATGGTTTATGATAAATGTTTTGAAGTGGAACATATTTTATACTAACTTGTTTCTATTTTAAATGAGAGAATCACTTTCCATTGAAAATGTTAACATTGTTTTGATATAAAGGAATCAGGATTAGAAATGAAAAAGGGAAATGGAACATGATTTGTTTTAATGTGGAAAATGTGTGGAAAATAATTTCTTTGTATATTTTATTTCAAAATTGTGTTTGAAGTTTCTTTTATTCTGGAGGAACTTCATTGGTAATAGATTGTTCATGTATGCCTACTATGTTTTAATACTCACACATATTGTTTTTTAAGGTTGTGGTGAAGTTATTAGTTTGGTCATGATCGACATGGGCGATAGTTGTTCTTAGTGTCAGAGTGTGACCCTCAGGGTCACATGGATATGTTGGGTTGTTAGGTTTCAATTTGGGGTTTATTCTATAGTTTTTTTATATTATTATATTCTTGTATAAAGGATGTTCAGGTTAGATGTTGTTATTCCTATTGATATGATTTGTTTATATCAATTGTTTAGTTTTTTTATTCTTAGTCAAAGTCATTCCCTTTTATTACTTTACAGATTTCTGACACTAGTTTCCAACCCATGGGGATCGAGAACGCAGTTTGTGCCTTCAAACGGATCGGTTTGGGTGACCAGTTTGGAGTTGACCTGTGGTGGTCCATGATACAATGGTATCAAATTTGGTCAAATATTTTGATTAACTTTCTTTTTAGAGATCCATTTGTTACTTGGGGATGTCAAGGTAGATTATGTAGGACTGTTGTGACATGAGAGGTAAGAACATGAAGGACATCATGAACCCTTACTCGTTATGATCCTTGGGATTCCATGTGATGTTCAGTTTTATTGGTTACCTTTGGTTATTGTAGATTGTTTCATGTTTGGGATATGAAAAGGGCTTTGGTATTGTGGTATCTATAACCTTATAGAGCCTATAAATCCATGCGAAGCTTCAGATATGGTCCTAGAAGACTCTCTGTGATTGTGTTGTACTTGGAATATAGCTTCCAACCATATGGCCATGTAACCCATCAACACTAGTTTTCCCCTTGTGAGTTGTTAGTATCATCATTTATTTTGAAAAATAATTAAAAAAACTTTGTGTTCAAATTTTGAAATTAAGGTTTTAGTGGTAATGGATATATTTTTGGAAAGTAGGGAAATTGATATTTAGAACTAACCTTGTATAATACTTTAGAAAAACAATTTTCTATAAAATGAATCCTTGGAATAAAGTGGAAATGGTTTAATGATATTGGATATATACAATCAAAACATGAAGTTTATGGAAAATGGTTTTTTGGAATTGGTTGGTTGTTTTAGATATTTGTTTCAAATGAAATAGAGCGGGTTTTAAATTAAAGGGGTTTTTATGTAATTAGATTTTATGACATTTTGGATATTTTTTGAATTAAATGAATCGAATTTTTGGATTGAAATTCTTGAGATCTTATTTTTAAACATAATGAAGTGGATTGAAACACAGAGTTTCAAAATGGTTTTTGACTAGGTGGTTGCTGAGACTTTCAATGGTTTCATAAAGTTTGAATTGGGGTGAATGATTTGTTTTGGAAAATGATAATGTTTCTTTTTTAACCTTTGGTTCATTCGATGAGTTCTCACATGCTTAGATATGTGTGGATGTGGTTGGGTGATGATGTGGGGGACGAGTGCCTGGGGCTAACATGGTTGATGAGTGATTGGTATTTCCTGAGTCGATATTTCCCTGGATTGGCATGGAAATTTTAATTTGAGTGAGACTCAATGGAATACCTTTGTGGAATGTGAAAATCCACCAAGTTTGTTTTGTTTTTCAAAAGTGTTTTTAAGATGGAAATTCTGGTGTTTTTTATACAATTGTTGTGTGGATAATATTTTATGTTTTGGAAGTGTTTTTTATTTGGTGCGCTTTCTCGGGATTTGGATGTGATGTTCATAATGCGTCTGGAGTTAAAATATTGTTGGGGGCTCAGTTTTGAAGTACTCTTTAGTGGATTTCTAGAATGGTTTTGGGAATCATTGAGCCGGTTTACCCTATAATGGTGTCTATTCTATGTGAGTTTTATATCATGAGCTATTTTTTATATAGCTCTTGGTTTTCTTATTTCCATATGTTCACCCACATAGAGATTCAATATATATTAGTGGTGCATTTATAGGTGATTCCCTATTAGTAAGGTTTCTATTTGGCCAATTTAAGGATTTTGTTCTTGAGTTTCAATAGGTAAATAAAACTCTTCAAAGGATACCCTCGCCCATTTTATGGAGTGTAGTGCTATTTGGGCTTCATTTAATGTTCCTTACAATTATAATGACTTTTTTTCTATTTTTGAGGTTGTGCTTGGTGGTGTTTGGTGTGTTTCGTCATGTGTATTGTTTATTCTACTCACTGTTCGAAGTGAGAGAGAATAGTGTTGTGTATCTTTTATGTCCCTGGTTGGGTGAGGGTGTCTGTTAAATAATGTTAGTTTAATAGTGTTATAATATTCTATTTTTTCATTTGGTGTTATGTGGTTTCTTGTGTCACTAAAGGAATGAGTCCCAATGAAGGATTAATATCTCGTGACTACAAGGTGGTGGATGCTTCAATCATCAGTTCTCCAGCCAAAGGCCTTAGAGTGAAGCTGGAATGTAGCCAAGAATTCTGAGGGTGTGGAGTGTTTGGATAAGATCAGGTCTCCCCCATTGCAGTGAGGTAGTTTCTGTGTTCTTATTGAGGTCTCTCAATCTCTTTGAATTCCCCCTTATTTCAAAGAGAATGGTGGACTTATCTCTCATGAAATTCCTGTGATTGTTTGTTCTTGGATGAAAGTTTATGATTAGTTTTCCATGTGTGGTCCAACAGTATGAATCATGTGTGATTTTTTTTGGCCATCTGGAGTTGATGAGTCGTGGGTTAGTTTTTTGTTTTGGTTTTAGTGTTTTATTCAATGGACCCCTCCCCCTCCCATTTGTGGTGGGTATTTTTAGTTTGTGTGGGGATGTTTCCAGGTTTATTTAAGCATGTTGGTTCTTAATGGTGGGGATACTTACCATGGGTATCATTGAGATTCCTCCTATGATATATCAGTTGTTGTTGTTTTCTAATGGTGGGGAACCCATTACAACCTCCCGTGTTGACAATTTAATTTGGTTCTAGTGTTGTTCTGGCCTAGTACTTGATTTTAGCTTGGAAATGGGTTGTTTCATTCAGAGATATCTAATTTATTGTTCTCTTTTAGTGTGGGTGAATATTTGGTTTTTTGGAGTATGTTCAATGGTTATATTGGAAGCATGAGTGTGAAAGTTTTAGTTCGGGTTTTCCCATCGCTTTTTGGGAAGTGGTTCTGGTTTTTTGTTCTCTTTCAGGAAAGAGGCATAATTTCCATTTGGAAAGGGATAAGATGCTTGTCGTTTAAGAGGTTGGATTAACCAGTTTTGAAAATTTTTATCCATTTATTGATAAACAGGAATATGTTGTGGATTTTATAGGTGGAAAGCATTATAGTGGGGAGAATTTTCACACTTTGGTTTTTTAAACCTGTGTTCCGGTTCAATGTTTGATCTCTATTTTTATCTTGAGTTCTGGTTAAGATAGGGTTTCAAATTTGAGGTGTTTCATTGTATATTTTTTATTTGAGGGGTATTCCTTAGGATTTTCATGAGTTCTTGGTGAAAATTTTAGTTTTTCATCTTGGAAGTAGCCTACACACGATTGGCGCACTGTTTGGTAAATTGTTTGGCTCAACCCATGTAACCATGTGGATAGGTGAAATTTTGTGATAGTGTCATTTGGCATGCTTGGAGCATGGTTTATAAACCATGAATCCAAATCATGCATGTAAATAGGTGTATCTAGTATGGGGCACACATTTGGTGCATGGTTTGGAAAACTGTGGGGCCAAACCAAGTGTAGTGCCAGGTTATTAAAAATGTTCAATTTACCCATCTACACTATTTGGTATTTTTTCCCAAATCACTATATTCTTACACCATTCATTTCGTTAAACCCTAGGATGCCTCTCCCTTCTTTCTAATGCCTCAGTATTCCTTCTAAGGTGATCCAAGTGGATTTATTCTTGTGTTGAGGGAGATTCTTTAAGGTAATCTTCTTCATTCTTCTGTCTATTTCATTTTATCTTGAGTTCTTATTATGCCATGGTCATTTCGACCTTGGGTTTGTGATCCCCTTGATTTATGTTGGGGTTTTTGGGTGTTTAGGGGTCCTCTTAATAGATCGTGGCTCTTGGAATCTTCATGGCGTGTTTTTAGGTGTGTGTTATTGAAGAATCATGTGTTTGATGTATGTGTCTCTTACACTTGAATTTTTAATTTAAGAATAATTTTTATTTAATTTTTCACCTTACATAGATACTAAAAATTGGGTTGTGATCATTGTAGTGATTTTTGGGTCTGTAAAATGGTTATTGCTTCTTTATTTTCTGATAAAATATATTTTTATGTTATATTTTGCACACCAAGTGTTTGAGAAAATTCATGATTAGATTTTATGAGTGATTTATGATATAAAAAGCATGGTTTGACATCACAAATGAATTCATTGTTTTTTAAATGATTATTTGGGTTCCTCAAATGGGTTAAAAATTAGTTTTATATTTAAATGTAATGTGTATTTGGATTTCAAATTGGGTTTGGAATGTGTTAACGGTTACTAGCCCATTTGTCATTTTGATAAGAATTGTTTTGGCATAAAAATAAAATGTGAGTATTTTGATGGAATTTGTTCCAACTGGATGTGAAATGAAAATGGGTTTTTTTCTCTATTTGAGGAAATGTATTTGGTTTTTGAGAGGTTAAAGGTTATGTGAAATGTTATTGAGGCCCATTTGGAACTTTTGTGAAAATGGTGAAAATGATTATTATGAAAACTCTCCCCAGACAATTATCCTTGTTTATATGAATGGGTGGGATGTACTCATTATGAAATCCTCGTGACCCATTTACTTTTATTGAATTGGATATCCTAGGTGTGGAATCCTCTAGGATCAATGAGTTTTAAGGTAAGAGATGGACCCTTAGGGGGATTCTGGTGATTCCTGTTATGTTAACTATTATATATGTGTATGTGTTTTAATGATCGGTTAGCATTAGTTGGATATCCATATTTATATGAGTTGACATGGAGAACCTAGAATAACTATTGAATTTTCTGATAAATATTATTGCGCTAGTTATATTATGCACTATCTAGTGGCCCATAGTAGGGGATATTTATTATTATTGTTATGAGATTGTGACCCTCGGTCTGTACTATGTAGGGTTTGACCAAGTGTGTGATGGAGTTTTTATGTCATTGAGCAAGGCATGCTTTCTAGGATGAGTCAACATGTATTGTTATATTATGTTCTATTCACGGGATCTTAGGTTTCACCCATGTCTGTTTCCACTTAGATGCTTGCAGTGATGATTTTTATACTTGTTGGTTGGTTACATGGGTGATTATTTATATTGCGCTTTTTGTGTGATTATAGTGATTCTCATTTGTGTGGGGTATTCCTTTGGAAAGGGATGTGTTGGTTTTCAAAGGTTTATAATTTTTTTAATATAGAACATGTTTTATACTCACCTATACCTATTTTAAATTAGATCATCACTTTCCCATTGAAAATGTTAATGTTGTTTTAATTAAAATGAATATAGATTAGAAATTAAAATGGGAAATGGAACATGATTTATTTTAATGTGTAAAACATGTCGTAAAAGCTTACTTTTTATATTTTATTTGAAACATGAGGTTAATATTTATTTTATTCTAAATTAATTTCTTTTAGAATAGATTATTTGGGAGAATCTACTGAGTTTTAATAGTCACGCCTATAGTTTCCTCTTATTTTTAACTTATGGTATAGCTCTCATCCTAGTCCTGATCACCGTGGGTAATAGTTTTCCTTGGTGTAGGAGAGTGAAACTCGGGGTCACATAGAGAAGTTTTGTTATCATGTTTTCCTTTGGGATTTATTGTACACTTTGGTTGTATTATCATATTCTTTTATAAAGGATGTTCAGTTTGGATATTGTTATATCTATTTGGTTTTTTTGTGTATTTCTGCTATTTATTTTATTTATTCTTGGGTGAAATAATTTTCTTTTTATAACTCTCCTGATCCCCGACACTAGTTTCCAGCCTACAGGGATCAGGAATTATCTTTAGGCCTTTCCTTGGATCAGTTTTGGTGATCGGTTCAAAGTCAACTCAAACTGGTAGATGAGACGTTCAGTGACAACCTTAATAGTAGTTTCTAGTGAGGGCGTTTCATCAGCATGGTCAATAGGCTTATGCTCTACCAAGGGGATATGGAGGAGGTAGAGTCATATCTCAGGATAATCAAATAGTTTAGTGGCGTCATCCTAAGCATGAGCATGGAGGTGTTCATCAGTAGTGAGATAAAGGAGATGGGTGTGGTCAATTGCATACAGTAACGGTGGCAGTGCCAGAGGGGCCAGAGATCATTGAAGGTATGATCACCTTTTGGTCCACCCTTTCTTATTCCTTGTTTTAATTTTGAGATTCACACTCCTTTTTTTTCCTACACAAGTCCATAATTTGGGACTATATGTAGAGAGGATCCTTGTGCCCATAGTATTGACCTCATCAGTAGGAGGCTAGACCTACTTGTTTGTTGTCTTCCATGGGTATAGAATGATTATTGGGCCACATTAGTCTCATGGGGTTCTATTCTTTCTTTATATTTGTACATATAATGTCATTATCGGAATTGAATGGTTTTATTATGTTCATAATGTTATTGACTACTTTTGGAGGAGAGTTGTGTTCATAAATGTGGATGGTGAGTATGAGGTTTTCTTTGGTGAATGTATTTGTTTGGTGGGAAGCCGAAATTTAGAGCCCCTTTATTCTTTTATTGATCATTTTTATGTCGAATTAGTGGGTGTTAGGACGGTGTAGGCCCTTGAGGTTTTCAAGGAGTTTCTAGAAGTTTTTACTAAATTGGTTTTTGATTATACCCCCTAAAGGTGATATCTGGTTTGGGATAAACTTATAGTATAATGATTCTCTAATTTCACTGGATCCTTATAGGATGGAACCCTCTAAGTTGGGAGAGTTAAGGATTCTGATAGATTATCTGATGAAAAAAGGTTTCATCCCACCTAGTGTGTCACCATGGGGTGCTCCAATGTTACTCACTCAGAATGCAGATGGTATTCCAAGATTGGGAATAGTCTACCATAAATTTAAACATGTGACTATCAAGAATTGTTATCCTTTTATATGGATCGATGATCTTTTTGGTTAGTTGATGAGAGGTAGTTGGCTCTCTAAAATAAATCAATGGTTTTGATATCACCAGTTGAGGGTGAAGGAGGACGATGTCTCTAGGACTACCTTTAGATGTTGGTATGAGAACTTTGAGCATGTGGTCATGTACTTCAATGTCCCAAACGCACTAACTATGTTCATGGGATTCATGACCTCCCTACTCTATGAATTACAATACCATTTTCTAGTTGTTTTAATCAATGAAATTTTTATCTACTCAACGTTCTAGGAGGATCATTACAATCATATAAGATTCATCTTATAGGTTCTTAGACAGCAGTAGTTTTATTGAAAGTGGTCTGTGTGTATGTTCTGGACACAGGTGGTTCATTTTATTGGGCATGTGGTTTCTCTGCAGGGACTATCCATGTAATCATTAATGGTTGAAGTAGTTATTTATTGATAATACTATAAGAGTGTAGCAAATATCTATAGATTCCTTGGTATTGAATGTTGTTATCCGAAGATCATATCTTAGTTCACACAGATTGAAACCCTATTCAAAACATTGACCAGGGAGGACCTGGGTTTTATCTAAACTGATTTGTTTTAAGAAATGTTCGGCTACCTGATGGGGAAATTGATAATTTCTCAATTGATCTGGTTTTGAGAGGAATGGGTGATGTTTAATGTGTTTTATGATTCTTCCCTTCTAGTCTTGGGATTCATCTTGGCTTAGTAGTAGTTAGTGATCTCTTATCAGTTTAGGAAGTTACTCCCCCATGAACAAAACTATGCCACCCATGATCTTGATTTATAAGAATTTTTGTTTTCTATAAGGTTGTGGGAAAATAACCACATTAGGGGGGGTGCTTTTTAGTCCTCATAGATTAAAAGAGTTTGAGGTATGTCTTTTCTCAGCATGATATGAATCTATGATAGTAAATGTGGATGAGTTTTCTTTTGGATTATGATTTTGAGAACTCCTACACCGTAGGAAAGGGGAATTTCATTGTTGATGTTTTGAGTAGGAAGTAATAGAAGGATGTTGTTAGGGATTCCTGAGATTCTTATAGAGAGGTGGAGGAGTGGGTATCCCTACACTTGGATGCAAGGGTGGTTGATGGGGGAGGTTTCTGGTTTTTGATAATAGTACAATATTCTCCGATGTAGTAGTTGTAGGACTCTCAATGTGGAGACACGAAGTTAGAGGTGATGTCTGATTGATTTGGCCATGATAATTCTCTAGAGGTATGATCAACAGAATTTCTAAACCATATGTTTTTTTAGGGGAGACAATTTTACCTGGTAATGTTGCATGAGGGAATCCTTCATGAATTTAAAATCTCACCTTTTGCAGTACACCAAGATATATCAATTATGTATCATGGATTCATGATGAAATTTTAGTTTCCTGGGATGAAATGCACGGTGGATGATTTTATAGCATAGAGTTTGGTTTTCTAGTAGGTTACGACATAACATCATGTTCCTAGTGCAGCAGAATAATTGAGAGTCACATCATTAGAAAAGGTTTTCAGATGAAGAAATGATGGAAACAACAGAAGATGAAGAAGAACATGGACATAGATATTTATGTGGTTTCGGAATAAAACCAACATTCATAGGGAGGAAAAAATAACAGTATAATTGGGAGAATAATTTATAATGAGTATCTTAGATTTTAAGGAACAAAGAAACCCTTTTCCAAAATTGGATAATAAGGAAGGTAAATTGCTATTCCACCAACCACATAGAATGTTCACTTTTCTACAGTGAAAGGTTCCTCGAAGTCCACATCAATACAGTTCCATAACCATTTCAGTTCAAGATTCTATAGTGTTTGGAGGCTGGAAGTCTGTGATTCTATAATACAACTATCTCCAAATTCTGTATTATTATAGTGTCCTAACAGTGTCTTTTGGCCTGTTCCACTATAGTAGGCTAGAGTTTCTACAATGCCCTAAAATTTGGGTTGGTTAATTCATCCCCTAGAACCCCAAAGTAGAGGCATGTTTCCCACTAAACCATAATAAGCTCACTATAGAGTTTGACCCATGGTGTTGCAGCCTGATGTATAGTATGGGCTACAATTGTTCATCCCAACATCATCTATAACAGATCAGGCTATACCAATCCAAAAATCTCTCACTTGGACCTTGATCCTCTATGATAATCTGATTTAATGCCACTAAGTTAGAAAAATTACTTAATATGATCTCCTCCTATTCTTCACTCACCAGTGTCATTCATTCCATTCATATTATTATTTTAAAACTGATGATTCCTGAAATACCAGCTCTTTTCATTTTGTTCTCCCATGGTGTCCTCTCATATTCTACCTCTCATCCTCCATTCATTAGTGGAGACCAACAGAGGAACAATAGTGCCTCAACATCTATATTACCATTGAATTTTTCAACATATCTTCTTGATTTTTTATTCCAAAAATCATCTGAAATGTGAGAAACCCATCTTGTATCAAGCCTGTGAAAAAATGGGACTTTAGTCGAATCTTCTTCATTTGGTCATGAAATGTTGGATTCTATACATGGTTTATAGAAATCTAAATAGAAAAGTGAAATAGATTTTCTTCTTTCCTTATAACCATCTCATCTAATAAGTTATCCACCCAAAACGTCTCCTGTCTAGATTCTAGTACAATAATGTATTCTTACTCTATGGTGGAAAAATCCACAACTTTCTACAAATGTGATATCCAAATTACTATTGTTCCTCCACATGTAAATATATAAACTGTTGAACTCCTCCTATGGTCGACGTCACCATTAAATATGTATCCACATACCCCTGTAATGAATTTATGTTCCCAAATAACAAAGATACTTCATAGATTCCCATTAAATAACTCAATATTTACTTTATAGTTTCCCTATCATTCTTTCTAGGGTTAAACATGTACCTTCTCAAAATTCCCACTAACTGAGAAATTTTAGGTCAAGTGCAGACCATTGGATAAACCAATATTTCAAAATTTGATTCATATGAAACCTTTTCCATGTACTTAGCCTCTTTTTTCATCTTTGGTGATTGATTCACAGATAGATTGAAATGGACCACTTAGTGAATAAAGACTATATTTTCTTCCAGCATACTAAATATTCATAGAACCTTCACAATGTAGTCAGCCTATGATAATTTTAAGGTTCTAGCTACATGGTATGTCTTTATCTTCGTCCCCAAAATCATTCTAGATTCTCTTAGATCCTTCATTTCAAACTCCTTAGTATACTTAACTTTCATCATATCAGTCCTCTATATACATGTTCCTACAATGATCATGTCATCCAAATATAGAATAAACTTGATATATAAATCACAAAATGATTTTATTTAGTACCATTGATCCATTTGAAACTATTTTTATGAATTTTTAGTCATGAATGCATCAAACATTTTTTTCCACTACATGGGTGCCTGATTTAACCCGTATAAGCTTTTAGTGTTTTCCCACCAGACATTACTTCCCTAAATCAATTTATCCATATGGATTATACATATATATTTCCTCCCCTAGATATCCATGAGGGAAATCAGTCTTGATAGAAAGATGCTCAAGGTACAAATATCTATATTCAACAATACTAATAGCCACCTGGATAGTGGTAAGATTCACTACATGTAATAAGATTTCAATGAATTACACACATTCCTTCTATTGAAATCCTGTCACCACTAGACTTTAATTGTACGTTCTCTTTCCATCATGCTAATACTTGACCCAGTATAGGTATTTTTTGTTCAATTCTCTATTTCTATGTGGATGTGATGCGAACTCTTAAGTATTGTTTTCAGGTAGAAAATAAATCTCCTTCTTCAATTGAATTTCCTCTTCAAAACATTATGGTTCTCAACCACCATTCAATAAAAAATAGTGTAATGATGGTGAATACCTATACGTTTTCATTCTAATGCGTTTTTATCACCTTAACCATACTTAAGGAGTAGGCTCCACTAGTTCTGATGTCTAATGATCAAGTAAACCTTCAAGATCCACTTAATCTTTTCCACATGCTTCTTTGTTCCCATTTTCATCTTCATCTTCATGGTGATCCTTGTACGTCACAACATCATTAAATAACACATTATGGATCTTGATGATCATCTTATTGCGATCATCCCAAAAATGATAACCAAACTCATCAGAAAAATTTCCAATAAAGAATCTTGGTTTGGTCTTAGCATCATGCTTGTCTATTGCATCAATATCTACATGTAAATATTCCTAAATACAAAAGACGCATAGATATGAGAGTCTTACCTCTTTTCTAGACTAGATATACTTAGGTTGACATTATCCCATCAGTATAGATGGACTCTTGTTGATGAAATATGCTTCCATGTTCTCTACCTGTACCCAGAAGGTTTTGGGTAACCACATGTGATGTCCCACACTCCTAGAATGTTCCCTCATTGTTTCATTCATCCTCTCAGCCACATTATTCTATTGTTGTGTACCTAGAATAGTCATCTCCCTCCTAATTCTGTTACTAACACAAGATTCCTTGAACATCTAACTGCCATACATCCCTCCATTATCAAACATTAATCATTTCAGCCTTGATCCTGACTCATTCTCCACTATTGGTTTCCACTTATAGAACATGTAAAACACATAATTTTTTTTCCAAAAATTAAACCCATAAATTCCATGTAAATTTATCTATTAATTTCAGAAAATACTATTACCCCCATAAGAATTTATTGTTTCCTACCCCCAAACATTTTTGTTCGACCGATACAACTTCCTAGCATTCAATGTTCTTCCTCATTTTGAAAATTATACCTTCTTTTTCTTTACATGGATGCAATATTATCACAAAACAACTTCTATTGACTTCATCTCTGGTTTCAATCTATTTTTCTCCAGAACCATCATCCCCTTCTCACTCATGTGTCTGAACTTGCATTTCCATAGTTGTGAATTCCTAAAAGAGTTTATTGATGTAATCTTGTCCATGGTAGTCTTTATAATTTAATTCAAGTTACCATTGTTTTATCTCCAAGATATGAATATAGCTCCCATGTTAATATTCTATGAACCATTAGTAAACACATTAGTGAAGCATGCATCATCAAGATACGTGAAAAAATTTAAATTTCTTCTTTATCCAAGGATATAACTCAGGTTTTTATAAGTATAAAACCCCCATTGTTAATCTTGATCCATTCATCTCTTTTCCCTACAATCTGCAAGGGTTTATCCTCAGTAAGATGTACCTTTCCAGAATTTCTAGAAAAAATGTTTTCAAAAAACCTATTGAAACCCTCAAATTTCATAAATTAACATTAAATAACTTTTGTGGATTAATTAAAACATTATACAAACAAACACCCATATATTATACTAGTAGAGTTCCTTTGGAAACATAAAAACATAAACAATGGTACATAAGTAATATATAATATCTCTTTCTATGTTATACATGACTACCACCCTTCTTATACACATAAAACATAATACATATCTTTATAACCTGGGGAAGGAAACATAAAAAGGGGCGGGCTCAAATGCTCAGTATGGGTCAATAAGGGATACATATGTATGCATAAAAATGAGTATGGGGGTATTAGAATGTTATCATAACATTAGAAGATCATACCTTGTATATCAAAGATGAGAAACATGAATCATGGAATGGCCATTTTAATTTCATAAGCCATGAATCATAAGGAAACAAAGAACATAAAACATAAAATTATATTGTGGGATTAATACATGGAATTTTGGAATACATAAACATATGATATCATTCCCTATACATGAAGAATCATTGCTAGAAATTATCAATGAACTTCATGGGAGCTTCACCTATAGGGTGGTACAAACCACCATCCCAAGACATAGTCCTTTCTATAGAATGGATCAGGTTTCTCTATCTTCCCATAGTGTATTGGGTTCTCCCTTCCTCAATCTTCATGGTAAATACACCTATTAGGCGGGAAACACCACCATCCCCAGTCAAAATCCTTTCCCTATAAGGGATTGGGTTTCCCCATCTTTCCATAGCAGATCATGGCCCTCGAATTGATTCAAATAAGTATCCAATGAGATATAAATCATTACCCAATTCATTGGAGGGAGATATATGACCCACCATCTCATAATAAAATCATTCATACATGTTCCACAAGCTAATAAAACATTCATCATATCATGACACATAAAAAGAGATGGGATTCATAAACATAATAGCATAACCCCATGAAATGAAATGGGTATCAATAAAATTTCATTATATAATAACCTATAGAAAATATATAGGTTTCATAATCATTTCATCAAAGCATTACCTGTGAAAAGAAGCAGGTTTCAAAAGTCTATAACCCATAGATGAGAAACAGGTTTCATAATCCTCATTTCATCAAAACATAAAATATTAAAGAAATAATATCAATGGAATATTATTATAATTTCCTATAAGGGAATGAGTAACATCAATGAATGCCATCTTAGATGGAAAATAACTTGAAATTTTATTTTTAAAACATTACTTCATAAAAATATACTTTCTTCTTTGAAATGTTTCTTTAAAACATAAAACCTTTTGAAAACCCATTTATTGAAAATAAAATTTAAAACATATAAAGAAATATTTGAAAAAAAATTTAACATTTTTCTTTGAAATGAAATAATTATATCTCTAAAAGTTTTTGAAAACCATTTTCCATGAAAACTTATAAAAGAATCATAAAAATATTTTGAAAACCATTTCTTTGAAAACACATAGAAACCTTTTAAATGAATCTTGAAAACCAAAAAAAATTTATAAAATCATTTTTCCTTTAAAAATATCTTTAAATATCATATTTTATTTTATTTTTCAAAAACATGGTTCTTGAAGTTAATGGGATGCGCCTCAAAAAGTAAAATTGATTCAAAAATACTTTTCTTATTCGGTAACTCTAGAAACATAAAACCAGTGAAAGAGAGATTATCAAATGGATATGTAAATACCCATAAAATTAAGGATAAAAATAATATAATATATTAATTGGTATTATAATCACTACACACAAAATATGAGTGGTGAATAAGGTGAAAATATCAAAAAAAATAAATGTTAGACTAGAAATCCCCTTACTTTGTGTCTTGAACCTTGTGGATCTCATTCAAACATCCTTTATAATAAATATAAGTTTATTATAAATATATAATAGAAAAATATTATTATATTTAATACCATATATGGTTTTATTATGATGTTTTATTACCCACATTTTAATAATTCTAAAGAAAGGTTTCACTTCGGGTAATATCTGTTTTGTTCTCTGCATGTGTCTTAAATTTTTTATATATTTGGTCTTTATACTTATATCATTATTTAAAGAATTTAAAACATGATATAAGTATCATTAATATTCAGTATATGTGTTCTATAATAATCCATATAATATATAAGTATGAAATCTAATACAATGATCATGGAGAGGTATGCCATACGTACGCATGAATGTTGTTTCCGTTTAATTATCGTATTGAAAGAAAGAAAGTAAATGACATATATATATATATATATGTAAATGTATCATTATTATAGAAGCATTATTATATCATATATATCATAAAAATTCACTAAACACACCCTTAATACATTCCATTTAGTGTGTTAATGAATCATAATGCTTTAAGGGGGTGATAGTCCACACTTCCTCAAACAAATTTATCATATTTACAAAAGATGGAAAGAATAAAGGTATTTTATGAATAAAAAATAATTAATCATAAAGAAATTATAAAATACCACATATATTATATATAAATATATTGGCCATCGTAATGTCTTCCATGATAGGTGGTAATGGAAAAATTATCAATCATCATTTCGTGAGGCGGCAGTTCACCATACACGTAAACAGTGTGTTCGTTATGCATTAGATGGATGTGCGTGTAAGTGTATGTATAAACATTAGAATAAAAAAATATAAGTATATTTAGGATACTGTTGTTTTTTTCTAAGCATGGAATAATTATAATTGAGTTGGTGTAAAAAAAAATAAATGAATGGAGCTTGAGGGAGTGTGTTTCCCTTTAATAAGGTAACTCATTTTGGTTTGCACCAAAGTGATTCCTTTGATTGATTTCATAGAAAATGGAGGATTCAAGGAGAACGGTATGGATTTTGGAAAGTGTATTTGGAATATAATTTCCGAAATTAAGTTGATTGAGAGGTGTGATGAATGGGTAGAGGGGGTGGCCTTTTATAGGGCAGGGAGGGGACACACATGGCATTTTTGAAAAAAACTTATGTGTACCTACGTTTTTACATAAAGAAATTTTATGACAAACTAAAAAAACTCACTTATTTAAGGATTATGGAATAAATATGGCCAAAAAATTGGTTTTGGATATGTTTCTACGTCATTTGGGCCCTTATGCTGAAGTTATACTCCCTTGTTATGCTTAATTTTACCTTAATCACTGTAATTTATTTTAACTACATTCCTTAATATTTTTGGTCAGAAACTAAGTTGAAATTATTAGACATTATAAATTACAATGAATTAAAATATAGAAATAATTTTTTGAAATTACAATCACATATGTGGACAAAATAAATTTAAAATTAATCTCATTGTCGGGATGGCAGTATGAGTTTTTAAAGTAAAAACATCCAAAAAATTTCTAAGTTTTTATACACAATTTCAAAATAAAATTGACTAAAATGACCTAAATTTTATTAATTTATAAAAATATTCACCAATTATATTTTTATAAAAAATTGAATATAATTTTACCCTCTAAATAAGTCTTATGAAAAAGCTGGTTTGAATTAAAATTCAGTATTTTTCACTATTCATCCAAAAATGATGTTTCTCAGAAAAATCCAAAAAATTCCCCCTAAGATAATATTGATATTATAATTTTAAAAATTAAGTTTCTTTATAAATTTAAATTTCTTAAATTAACTAAAATTCATTATATTTTTTTTCACAGAAGGACATAAAATGTAGTTTTATTTGAGAAAATAGTATTTTTAATCATATAAAGACTTTACAAAATATTATATGTTTTTATTATCAGTATGTTTTATTTATATAAAAACATTACAAATAATATTTGAAAAGTATTTATTAATATTCGTACTAATAATTTTAATGGCTATATTATAATTATCTCCTTTAAATAATTATATTAATTAAATAATGTTTCATAGAAACTCAGTGATTCATGTTACATACATATAGTCAGTGTTGCAAGTAGAACATACCATGATAGTTACATGTGAAACGAATGTCTAAATTAGTTTAATGAAATCCATTAATTAAAATTAATTAATTTGGAAAAAAGTTCCATCAAAACTCAGGGTGTTACATTCTACCCCCCATTAAAATGAATTTCTCCTTCAAAATTTGTCATTCTGGTAAAAACAAATAAGGATACCTATACTTAATCATATCCTCTAGTTACCAAGTATCTTCCTATAACTTTTGATTTCTACAAATATATTTAACCAGGTGAGTGGACCTATTTTGTAGAACCATCTTTGTACAATCATGAATTTCAACTGGCAGTTCCTCATAATAAATATCTTGTTCTTACGGTATGACCTCTGTGTTCAATACATGTGAAGGATCAGGTATGTAATTTATTAGGAGAGATACATGGAGCACATCATGGACTTGAGATATATTTGGAGTATGTTCCATGTGATTAGATACCTTCCCAATACGATCAATAATTTTAAAGGGGCTTATATACATAGGGATATGTTTCCCTTTCTTCTTGAATCTCATAACCTTCCTCCAGGGTGATATTCATAGAAAAAAAATTTCTCCATCTTCAAATTATGGATATTGTAATCAATTAATAGAAAAAATTTCCACCAAATTTGATCTTCCTTTATATTCCATTGAATGTATCTGACCTTATATTCCATTTCTTTAGCAATCTCAGGTCCAAATATCTTTCTTTCTCCAACTTTATCCCTGCACATTGGAGATATACATTTCATTCCATAGAGAGCATGATAAGGTTTGATATAAATTCTTTTGTGAAAGATATTTTTTTATGAAAACTCTACTAGAGGAAGGTATTATTCCCAACCACCTTTGATATTCAAGGAACAAGATCTCAACATATCCTCTTTTATTTGAATTGTTCTTTCAAACTATCCATTTCTTTGAGGATGATAAATAGTGTTGAAATTCAATTTTGTATGAAGTGCTTGCTGAAGACTCTTCCTGAACATAGCAGTAAACATCAAATCCCAATTCGATACAATGGAATGTGGTACTCCATGGAAGCTTAACACTTATTTAATGTATATCTTGGAAAGATAATCTATAGAGAAGTCTTATCAGATAGCGATGATGTGTGCTGAATTTATAAGGAGACCAAATACAACCCATATAACATTAAAACCATTATAGGTTTTGGGGAGTCCAATGACAAAAATCCCTAGTGATGTTCTCCAATTTCCATTCTTTTTTTGGTAATGGATGAAACACCCCTTTATAATTTTTTCTTTCATCTTTAACATGCTAAAATACCATGCATCGAGATACAAACTCTCGTTATCTCTCTTTATTACATCCCACCAGAAGTATTTATTCAAATACCTATACATTATCATACTTCTAGAATGATTCTATAATTAAGAAATATGAGATTACTGTTATAGATCCTTCTTCAAATCAGGTACGGAAGAAACACATACATGGTTCATGGACCATATCATTCCCTACCAATCAAGGTTAAACTTACGAAATTTTCAATTTTTTTTGCCGAACTATGCCTTCCATATGTGCCTTCTTAATCTTTATATGGCTAGATGGTTGAGAATTCATTTGAGAAAGATATGATTTCCCCTTCTTTTAGGATTTCTAGCTATATCCTTTGAAAATATTGAAATATTGGTTTTTTGTGATCCTCCACATGGATAATCTAGCATGATCCTTTTGCCTCAAAGCATCAACCACCTTGTTTACTTTCCCAGGGTGGTAATGTATAGAGAGGTCATAATCATTTATCAAATATAACCATATCCTCTTGTGCATGTTCAACTACTTCTGTGTGAATATATATATTTTTAATTTTATGATCAGTATATATATAACACTTTTCTCCATAAATATAATGCATCCACATATTTAATGAAAAAATTACTATGGCTATCTCTAAATCACGATTTGGGTAAATTTTTTTAGTGAATCTTCAACTGTCACAAGGCATATGTGATAATCATGTTATTCTTCCAAATAAAACATCCAAATACCTTATTGTATGCATCACTAAATATTACAAACCCTTATCCACTATAGGGTAATGTAAGAACATGTGTTTAAACCAACATACTCTTTAGTTCCTTGAAATTTTCCTCATATTCATCTATGAAGGGGAACTTCACACCCTTCCACGTTCACTTGGTCAAAGGACAAGATAGTTGTGTAAAATTATCTAAAATCTATCGATAATATCTAGATAAATGAATAAATATATGGATCTCAGTCATTGTGGTTGGTATAGGACAACATTCAATAACATATTCCTCTAACACATCTACTATTATACCATTTCTTGTGATTTTGTAGCCCAAAAATGAAAACTTTTGGAGCCAAAATTCACACTTTGTAAATTATTCATATAGTTTTTCTTTATTTAGGGTATTTAGTAAAATTATCAAGTGGTATTCATGATATTACTTTCTCTTTGAATAGATAATAATATAATCTATAAATACTACCACAAACTAATCGAGGTAATCGATTAAGACTATATTCATTAAATCCATGATGATAACAGGGGAAATAGTAAGACCTGAATGAATTAATATATATTCATAGTGTCCATACCTTGTACAAAATGTCTTCTTGGGTATATCCTCTTTCTTGATCCTCAATTGATGATATCTATAATGATGGTTAATCGTGTAAAAATATTGATCTCTTCATAGTTGATCAAAAAAGTCATCAATACGGGGAAGAGGATACTTGTTCTTGATTATGATCTTACTCAACTCACAATAATAAATGTAGTGTCACATTGACCCATCTTTATTTTTCACAAAAATAAATGGTACACCCCATGTTGACACACATCACCGAATGAATCCCTTTTCAAGGTTTTCTTGGAGTTTCTTCTTTTATTCATATAACTTAATTTGGTTAATTCTATAGGGATTGTTTAAAATTATTGTGGAACCAGGTATGAGTTTTATTGAGAACTAAACTTCATGATTTGGTTGAAGGATAATGATATACTTTGTAATGAAATCCACAAATTCTCAAATAATAGGAGTATAACTGATGTCAATTTTATCCCCAACCATTTGAGATAAATAGTCCTTCTAAATGGGAATTAAGACCCATAGAGTAGATGTAATCTCCACAAGAAGTTCATACTTATCATCACATTTATAAGAGTTCAAAGGAGGGTTTGAAATTTCAAACATAACTTCCCTTAAATAGAAATTGAGGTGGTATTTATGCAAGGAAAGACAATTAATGCCTAATATTAAATCAAATTAAACTGAAGGAAAAATGACATGATTTGTTAGAATCATATTACTACAAACGTTAACCGGAGAGGAATCATATACATGGGATGAAATAATTTTACCATTAGATATTTTTACTTGAAATTCCAAATATAATAATTTTGGTGTAATATTAACACCCATATAAAATTATTTAGATATGAAAGAGTGCGTAAATATAGTATTAAATATGAAATTAGAAATTATTGAGGAGATGGTAAGTGTACCTTTAAACACATCATTGTTATACCCATCATTAGAAATAGTGATTTCATGGGATTTTCCATTTTCCATTGGTTTAAGAGGTCACTAATGTTGATCATCATAATTAGCCCTTGGGTTTTGTAACTGGATAGCATAATGCCCATTATCCTTACACTTGATGCACTATAGTGTGGCATTTTTATTCTCTATAGATTTTAGTTTATTTGCATCATTAGATAAATTATTCCCATCAGTGTAGTAATAAATTGCCCAATGGTCATATCTTTCACACATAAAAATCTAATTAGAACCCATAATACAATTACCTCTATGAATCGTTCCACACTTAAATAACAAAATAGGGCTCATCTTATTCTTTTCATGGTTTTTATATTTTCCTTTAAACTCCATCTTCCTTTTCTTGTTAAAACCATGAGATTGAAATGCGACTCCAACTTTTATTTCAACATTGATATCACCATGCACAATATATTTGTATCTATTAAATAATATTATGGAAAACTCCCTTCAGAGACTTGGATTTAATCCACTGAAGAACCTTTCAACTTAACTTTCAGGTTGGATGATAATTCTGAAACTGTGCCTCACAAGTCCTGTGAAATTAGCCTCTTAGGTAAGAACAAAATAATCATCCTCTTTATTCAAATCAAGGAACTCCTTTTGTATCTTCATTTGAAGAACATGAGTAAATTACTTATAGAAGAATATGTTCATGATCTTTTCCCAATCCATGGATTCAATCTCATCATGACTCCTCATATTCTTGATTAGTGTACACCACTAGTTTGCTTCACCTTCTAATAGATAAACATCTAAAATGACTTTATTATGAGCTGAACACTAGATAATTAAGAATATCATCTCATTAGAATTGATATAGTGTTCAGAAACAAGTGAATTTGAAGTCCCACTAAAATAAGGAGAACGTTTACTCATTAAGGACTCAATATAATGTTGTTCCCTCCTTTTCTAGTTTGGAAGTTGAACATGATTCATATCTTGAGAAATCCGTGTGAGCATAGAAACTTGGTTTTTTATTCTAGATCCCATATAATTAGGATTATATTGATAAAATTCATTAAATTTTACATTACAATCACCATTATCTGGGTTCCTTTGTGTTCTTTCCATTGGTTAATACAAAAATTCATAGAGTAAGAAAATGTTATCAGAGTGGGTAAACACATTATCAGGGAAAAAACTTATAATATATAGAAATTATGAAACCTTAATTTAATCATTGATACCTTAGGTTTATACTAGGTTATTCATCTCCAACATATATTTAAAATCATTACGATGGTTCATGAAGAGTCTTGTGAATTCCCAATGTGTATCCCCGAGGAGTGTCAAACCAGCTGTGCAACATGACTTTTTATTGTGTACCAGGTTACATGGAGTCATGTCCAAAGAACATTGTCAGAGGTTTTAATATGAGGTTCATATATTACAAAACCACATCCAATTGTAGTATCCAGACAAGGATGTATTTATAGGAAACCACTAATTCAATCCCTTACCAAAATTAGAAGATAGTTTCCAATAATTTCCCTTATCATTAGACTTATCCTTAGACAAGTGCTTAGGGTTACCACTAAGGATTTCTCATGTTAGCTTCAAATGGTTAACTAGAACTTCTATCTAATAATAAATATAGAAAACCTCACTTTTCATACATTAACAATACCTAACTCATATGGAATACTTAAAATGTTATACCAAAAAAACTCCCAAATACTGTACTAGTATAGTGCATTTGGAAACATAGAAACATAAACACTGGTATATAAGTGAGCTACATCATCTCCCACTAGATTCATCATGACTAGAACCCTTCTTAGGAACATAATACATAATACATATCTTCAAAACTTAATGAAGGTAACTAAAAAAGGGGTGATATCAGATGATTAGTAAGGTTAAACAAGGGAGACATGTAAGCTAAACATGAGCATAGGTTTATGAGAATGTGATAATAACATTATAATATCATACCCTGAATATAAAATATCAGAAACATGAATCATGGAATAATTATTGGATGTTAATAAGACATAAAATAATTATTAAATAAAGAACATAAGACATGAAATCATATCATAGGAATAATACATTTACTTTTGGAATACATAAACATGTTATATCATTTCTTATAAGTCAATAAAAATTTCTATAACTTAACATGGCCCATCATGGGAACTGTACCTACTGGGTGGAACAACCCACCATTATTAGTCAAAACGATTTCCTTATAATAGATTGTGTTTCCACATCTTCCCATAATCGATTGGGTTTCCCCATCTTCCCATAGTGGATCTGGTTTCCCCATCTTCCATCTTTACACAGACTACACCTACTAGGCCGGACATAAAACCCTCCCCGGTAGTAGTCCTTTCCTTGTAAGGGATAAGGTTTACCAATCTACCAATATTATATCATTCATGTTGACTTGATTCACATCATTATCTCATGAGATATAAATATTTTCTCAATTCATTTAATGGAGATATAAGTCCCACCCATCTCATCATAAAATCATTCATAAATGTGCCATAAGATAATAAAACAATCATCATATCATGACTCATAAAAAGGGATATGATTCATAAACCTCATAAAATAATCCCAAGAAATGAAATGTGTATAAATAACATTTCATCACATCATAAACTATATAAAATTGATAGGTCTCATAATCATCTCATTAAATCACAACTCATGAAAAGAAACGGGTTTCAAAACCATATAACCCTTGGAAGAGAAACAAGTGTCATAAGAATCATTTCATTAAAACATAAACCATTCAAGAATTAATTTTAATGTAACCTTTAGATAAATTCATATAAATTCTTGAGTAACATCAACATATTCCATATTTGATGGAAAATAACTTGGAAAATTATTTTGAAACCATTTCTTGAGGAAAATATCCTTTCTTCTTTGAAAAAGGATCTTTAAAACACAAAACCTTTTCAAAAATCATTTCTAGAAAAAAAATTAAAACTTAGAAAAAAATTGAAACAATTTTGGAAACCATTTTATTTGAAAACAAGTAATGATATCATGAAAACATTTTGAAACCCATATTCCCTAAAAATTTATAAAAGAAGCTAGAAAAAGTTTTAAAACCCATTTCTATGAAAATAATTTGATATATTTTAAATAAATCTTGAAAACCAATAAAATAAATAAAATATTTTCATTTAAAATGATCTAAAAATATCATCTGTTATTTTTTTGAAAACATGGTTCTTAAAGTATATGTAATGTGTCACAATGAAGGTAAATTGAGAGAAAATAACTTTTCAGAATTGGTAACTCTATAAACATAAAACTCATGAAAGAGAGATAAAAAATTTATATGTAAATACTTATAAAGTTAATGAGAAAAATCATATAATATATTCATGGGAATTATAATCACCACACAAAAGAAATGAGTGGTTAATAAGACGTAAATCTCATAAAAATAATAGTGGGATGAGAAATCCCCTTACCTTTTGTCTTGACTCTCGTCATACTCATTCAAAACTCATGTATAATACATTAAAGTTTATTATAAATTTATCACAGAACCATATTATTATATCTAATTACATATATTGTTTTATTATGACTTTATATTACCCTCTTGTTATCAATTTTATATTAAGGTTTTACTTTGTAAAATATCTTCTTTGTTCTCTTAATGTGTCATGATTTGATTTATCTTTCGTACTTTAGATTATATCATGATTTACCGAATATAAACCATTATATAAATATCATCTGTATTCCTTATATGTTTATTGTAATTATATATAAAATATATAACTATGAAATTGAATACACTGTTTATTTAGACGGTAGGCTGTATGTACGCATGAAAGTTGTTTTTGTTTAATTGTCATATTGAAATAAATAACATAAATTAAATATATGAATATATATATATATAATTATTATATTATCCTTATTATATCACATATATCATATCATTTCACAAAAAACATCACTAATACATTCTATGTAGTGTTTGAACGAATCACATCGCTTTGAGGGGGTAGTAGTCCAAACTTCCTCAAAAGAAATAATTGTGTTTATACAAGATGAAAAATACAAAGGTATTTTATAAATAAATAAATATTAATAATAAATAAATTATAAATATAATATTTATCATATATAAATATATTGTTCATCATATTTACCATCTTGAGCCTCCGTAGAGGAAAAAACAAATAATAATAATTTTTTGAGGTTGTAGTTCATTGTATATTTAAATAGTATGTTCATTACCCATTAAATGGAGGTGTGTGTAAGTGTAGGTAAAACACATAGAATAAAAAAAATATAATTATATTTAGGATACTGGTTTTGTTTTATAATCATTGAATAAGGAGAGTTGAGGTGGTGGGAAATAAAATAATAGAATGGAGCTTGAGGGAGGGTGTTATGTCTTAATTGGGTAACTTCTTATAGCTTTCACCAAATGGTTTCCCTGTAAGGAAATATTCTTAAAGGAAAACTTCGAGGAGTAATTTAGGGATGTGGGGAAGCGTACTAGGAAGATCTTGTCCAAAATTAATAGATTTGAGAGGTGTGAAGAATTTGTAGAGTTGGTGGCCATTTATAGGGAGGGGAGGGGATGCAATTGGTATTTTTGAAAACATGTTAGGAGTTCCCAAGTTTTTACCTAACAAAATTCATACCAAGAAAAAAATAAACTCAATAATGTAAGGTTTATAGACTAAATAGGCCCATAAAATGGGTGTTTTTGAAGTATATAGGTCATTTGGGCCTTTAATTTTATGTATTTTCCCTTATTATTCTTAATTTTGCCTTAGTCACTGTAGTTAATTTTGAATACATTCACCGATATTTTTGGTCAAAAACAAAGTTGAGCTTATTAGAAAAATAAATTATGACAATCCTAAATATTTAATCTGTTTTTAAAAATTCCAATAATTTTTTTTTCTAAAAACAATTTAAAATTAATCTTGCTGTTGGGACCACACAAAGAGTTTTAAATGTAAAAACATCAAAAAGTTTCTTATGTTTTAATACCCAATTTCAAATAGAAATTTATTCCAAAAACATAAATTGGATTAATTGATAAAAATATATTATAATTAAAATTTTAAACAAATTTAAAATATAATTTAACCTTATAATTAAATTATATGAATAATCTGTTTTGAATTAAAATTCTATATTTTTCACTATTCATCCAAAAATGGAGTTTCTCAAAAAAGAACTCACCCTAAAATATTTTTGACATTATAAATTAAAAAATTAAGGTTATTTGATCAAATTATATTTCTAAAATTTTCTAAAATTCATTTTATTATTTTTTATAGAAGAACCAGAAAATTAGTGATTTGAGAAAATAAAATTTTTAAACATTTAACGTCTTTACAAGAAATTACATTTTTTCAATATGAATATGTTATATTTTTAAACAAAAATTATGAAAAATATTTTAAAAGTACTCATTAATATTCATACTACTATGTTTATTGACTATATTATAATTATGTTTTCTAAATAATTATAACAATAAAATGATTTTTCGTACAAACTTATTTTCATGTTTAGCACAAGCCTTGTCGGTGCAGTGTGAATAGAATGTTTGACTTAATGAAATTAAAGACATCAATTAAAATTATTTTATTCAATAAAAAAGGTCAATAACAACTTGGGGTGTTACAAAACCCTTCTATTATAAAGAAAGGGAAGATGACAATGAGTATAAAATCCATGACTCTATAGGTTTATCCACACTCAAAAACAACACATCATAATTTACTTCAATGTCTATGTTTACTGATTTGGTGTGAGGAACCTTTAATTTATCTCTTTAAATATTTTTGACATGGCCTTTCTTCCCTCAAATCCAGTAGGTTGGACCAACCCCCTTTTCTTCATCTTGACTCTTTCCTATTGAATTTGATATTACTCTATGGTTATCTCATTGTGCATATCTTCCTCTTCATTTAATATTCTGTGTAGAAATAGAGAATATTCTTGACTATCTTATTCAAATATCCTTACTAGGGATCAGGCCCCCCACATATTTCAGAACCATTGTAGTATTCCACAAAGAACTTCTCATTGTTGTTATAGTCACTTCCTAACTTTTAGGAAATGAATATAGTAAAACTAGTGCACATACCTCATCAACAAGAAAATTTTTCACCAATTTCAACTAACATATAATGGTTTTGAATTTGATGATGTCATTTATAACAATTATCCCTTAAAACATTTTCATATTGATAAATCATCACATAATGTGAACTTTTTTTTTATCCATAAGGGTTCTCATATATATTTGTGAGATATTTCATCATCCCAATCATCATCTTATACATGATAATGTTGAAAGCCACATTTTTTCCAATGTTAGGAACAAAACTCCCAGAACATGTTGATCCTAGAGATCCCACTCTATCTACTCCATGTTTGTTGTCTTTAAACATAGAAGCAAGAAATGCATCTTTTTATAGAAAAGATAATCCTTGATCTGCATCCTCCAGTAACCGAAGTGAGTTCCAATGAATCGATTGAAATTCACCTTGTCCTATTTCATATCCATCATTCAATTTGATAAATCTAAACTCTAATTTTGATACCATTTTTAACAAAAATTTCCAGATTCACAAGGACAATACCTTTTTTCATATGAATAAAAGATGAAAAAAAGAAGAATAATATGAGCATGAACTTAGATATTTACGTGGGTTGGGAATAATCCATATGTACATGGGAAAGGATAAATTTCACTTAGATTAGGATAAAAAATTATAGGGAGTATCTCAGAGTTTCAATCACGTAGAAAACCTAGCGTGAAATAGGATAATAAAGGAGATGAAGCGATATTCCCCCATCCTCTTAGAAATTCCACTATGCTATAGTAAAAGTTGGATTGAAGTTTACATCTCTATTGTGATGTGACCACACAAGTCCAAGATATAATAGTGGCTAGTGGTTTGAAGTCTGTGAAGAAACAGTACCGCGATCTCTAAAGTCTACACTACTACAATGCCCTGTAGATATCGTCCGGTTATCTCTACTATATCTTGTCAGAGTTACTATAGTGCCCCAAAATTTTGATTTGAGGACTTCATCCCCTAAAACCCTAGATTATTGGCACATTTCCTCAGAAATCCCCCAAAAAATATCACCACGGACCTGAACCCACAGAGTTGGACACGGTGTTCAGTACATTCTGCAATCATTCGGCCCAACATCATCCATAACAAATCAGGATACAGCAATCCAAAAATATCCTAATTTTAGGCTAATCCGCTATGGAAAAATACATCAATACCACTGACTTAGAAAACACACTCAATCTAATATCCTCCTCTTATACACTCACTAGGGGCATTCTTTCCATTCACAACATCAATTCCAAGCTGACAATTCATGAAGTACAATCTATTTTACTTTTTTTCTCCCATGGGTTCCTCTCATATTCTTCCTACATTCCTCTATTAATTAGTGGAGACCAATAAATGAGAAACATTACGTAAAATTATATATTACTATTGACTTATCAGCATATATATTGGCTTGTTTATTACACAATTCTTCTACTATGCAAGCAACCCATCATGTATCAGGCCTCTAATAAAATGGTACTTCTACAGAACGTTCTTCATAATGGAATGAAAAACTAGATTATTTTCAAGATTTATTCAACTCTAACTATCATAGGGTAATAAATTTTCCTCTTTATTTCTATCTAGATCATCTAGGACGCTCTTCAACCAAACCATCTCATTTCCGGTTTCAATTATAGAACTGTATTCTTCCTCTATAGTGGATAAATCCACAACCTTTTCAATTGTGATATTTTTATTACTACAGTTCCTCCAAAAGTAAATATATAACTTTTGGTACTCCTCCTATGGTTTATTTCAACTCCAAGGTCCACATCCACATACCCCTTCAAAAAGTTTCCTTTCACAAAGTGCATAGATACTTTCTTGCATCCCGTCAAATACCTCAGTATCTACTTCATAGCTTCCCAATGATTCTTTCCAGGGTTATCCATGTACATGATCACAACCCCCACTACATGATAAATTTTAGGTAGAGTGCAGAACATGTAATACATTAGTATTTAAGTGGATGATTCATATGGATCCTTTTTCATATACTCAACCTCTTATTCCTTCTTTAGTGATTTCTCCTTTGATAGCGTGAAATGTACCACCCGGGGGAAAGATACTAGATTTTATTCCTTCATAAAAAACCATCTCAGAACCTTTCTAATGAAGCTATATTTTTTATATATATAAGGGATATCATTATTTTTATCCCTAAAATCTGACTAGCTTCTCCAAGATGCATCATTTTGAACTCCTCATCCAACTTTCTTTTCAGCTAATCAATCCATTGCATACATGATCCTACAGTGAGCATGCCATCCACATATAGGAGAAATATATTATATTTATTACCAAATGATTATATATAGTATAAATGATCCATTCCACATTGTTTTTATGCATTGTTAGTCATGAATTAATCAAAATTTTCTTTCCACTACCAGGGTTTCTGCTTTAACCCATATAAGCTATTCTGGAGTTTTCACACGAGGCCTTCCTTCCCTCAATCAATGTATCCCTAGGGATATTGTATATATATTTCCACCTCCATATCTAGATGAAGGAAATCAATCTAGGATTCAAGATTATCATGGTATATATGTTCTGATGAAATAATACTGGGAACTACCAGGTTGGTGGTAAACTTCGCTACAGGCAAGTATATTTATATGAATTCCACACCTTCTATCTTTTTAAATCCATTAAACACCATCCATTCCATATACCTACTATTTCCATAAAGATATTCCTTGACTTGGTTTACCCATTTTTCTTCAGTTTTATCATTCCTTATGGTAGAGGTGTCGAGTCCCATGTATTATTGTAATGTAGTGAATAAATATCTTACTTTATAGCCTACTCCCACTTACTCGACTCATTCAAATTCATCGCCTCTTCAAAAAATTATGGTCCTCCACTTTCATAAAATAAAAAATAGTGTAATGATGGTGAATACCTCTATAAAGGACTTCTCACCCTTCTTAATCTCCTCAAATCCACTTGAGGAGTAGGCTCCACTGGTTCTTATGTCTCATGATAGGGTACAACTTCAAGCTATAGTTTCTCTTTTAACTAATTTTTTTTCCCATTTTCATCTTCACATGCATGCTGATCCTTGAACGTGAAACCTTCATTAAATACAATGTTACATCTTCTTATGATCAACTTGTTTCGATCATCCAAAAATCGGTAACCGGACTCTTCAACACCATAGCCAATAAATAAACATGGACTAAAATTAGCATCAATATTATAACTTTCATCAGGATATACATGTACATATTTTAAACAAACAATTATTTGACAATATGATAGTCTTACCTAATGTCCATATAATATATCCTCAGGTATACATTCTCTCATTGGTACATATTGACTCTTATTAATGATATATGCTTCCATTTTCACTACCTCTGCCCAGAAGGTTTTGGGTAACCCTGAGTGTTGTCTTAGAATATTAGCACCTTCATTAAATTTTCTATTCATCCTCTTAGCCACAATATTCTATTATGGAGTTCCAATAATAGTGTTCTCCCAATGAATTCCATTACTAGAATAGAAACCCTTGAACTCATAACTAACATAATCTCCTCCATTTTCAGACCAAAATAATTTCATCATTGATCCTAAATCATTCTCCACCATTTTTTTCCACTTCTAGAACATGTTAAAAATGTAATATTTAGTTTCCAAAAAGTAAACCATACCTTACTTGTTGAGTTATCAATAAATGTCACATAATATTGTGACCCACCATGGGAATGTAATAGTGCAGGCCCCCAAGTATCTGAGTGCACCAAGTATATCTTTCCAACATACAGTTTTCTACCTTTTTTCTCAAATGATATCTTCTTCTTCTTTCCAAGGATGCAATATTCACATAAACCAACTTCCACCAACTTTATCTCCAGAAGAATTCCTCTTATCACCAATACCATCATTCTCTTCTTACTTATGTCATCGAACCTGTAGTTCCATAGTTGTGAAACCCCAAAAGAGTTTATTGATGCAAGATTGTCCATGCTAGTCTCTATCATGTTATATAGGGTATCAGTATTTGCTTCTAGAGCTGGGAATATAGATCCCATGTTAATATTCTAGGCACCACCAATAAACATGGTACTAAATACTACAACATTAATACACCAAATGGAAATAATATTTATTATCAATCCATGGATATACCATACATTTTATATAACTATAAAACTCCCACTATTGGTCTTGATTAATGCATCTCTTTTCCCAAAAATCTACAATGGTTAATCATCAGAAAGATGTACCATACCAAAATTTCTAGAAAGATTTTTTTAGAAACCCTTCTTTTAGATGGAATGGAAAACTTCCCTAGAGTCTAAAATCCAAGACACCATAGTGATATCCATTCTCAGAAGCATCACATCATTGGTTTCTTTAGACACCATGTTTTCTACATTGGTTTTAGGCACCTTTAGTTTATCTTTTCACACCATTTTGACATGTCATTTCTTCCTGCAAATCCAGAAGGTAGGACCACCCCCTTTCCCTTCTCTTAACTCTTCACTCTTAAATTTTCTCATTATCTTCGATGCTCTCACTACATATATCTTACTCTTCCTTCATAATTCATAAAATGAACAGAGAATCTATCTAATTATCATATTCGAATATCCTTACCAAGGATTAGGTCTTACACATATTTCAGAACCTATTTGGAATCCCCCAAAGAACTGCTCAAAGATGTTACAACCACATCCCAATACATTGGTAATGAGGATTGTAAAACTAGTTCAAATACCTCATCACCAAGAACAACATCCACCAATGTTAACTGACTTATGATGGTGTTGAATTTTTTTATGTGATCTGCAATAATTTTCCCTTCAACTATTTTCATATTGAACAGTCATTGCATCAAGTGCAGATAGTTGGATGTAGAAGGCTTCTTGTATATATTCACTATATCTTTCATCATCCCAATCATCATATTCTCCTCTCTAATGTTGAACACCACGTTTTTTCCAATGTAAGGAAAACAACTCTATGAACATGTTTATCTAGTAGCTCTAACTATATATGCTCCATGTCTATTGGATTTATACCCAGAAGCGGAAAATGAAACTTTTTCTGGTAATGATAATCCTTGATCTACATCCTCCAGTAACTGAAGTCAGCTCCATCGAAGAGATTAATTTTCTTCACTTTGCCTTTATATATATATATCCATTTTTCAATTTGATAAATTTAAACTCAACCTTTGATACCATTTATTGAAGAAACATCAAGAGTCGCAGTTACATAAAATGTCTATAGATGAAGAAAATATGGAAACAAAAAAATAATAATAAGAAAAAATCACACATATTTACATGGTTCCATAATTTCATCTATAATCATAGATAGGCATAAATATCACTTAAATCAAGATTAAAAATTTTAGAGAGTATCTTATAGTTTCATCAAATAGAAAACCTAGCCTGAAATGGGATGATAAATAAGATGAAGTGTTATTCCACCAAATGCACAAAAAGTCCGCTATGTTATAGTGAAATGTGTCTAGAAGTCTTCATTGCTAGAGTGTCATGGTCAGCCATGTCTAAACTGGTATAGTGGATAGTTTCTAGATGTTCCCAAATCTACAATACCACTGTATCCAAAATACACATTGCTAGAGTTCCCTACCAGTGTCATCCAGTTATCTATACTATAGTCGATTAGAAAATTTATTGTGCCCCAATATTTTGGTCAAGTACTTTGTCTCTCAGACCCCCTGAGTAGGGGAACATTTCCCCTAGAACCCCCAACAAGATCACTACAGAGCTCAAACCATGGTATTATGGAATTCCATCAAGTATAGGCCACAATCATTCATCACAACATCATCTATAACATATCGAGACACACCAATCCAACAATATCCAACATGGAACCTAATCCACTACGCTTGACTGCATTGATTCCACTAACATAGGCAACTTACTTAATATGAGATCCTCCTCTTATTCACTCATCAATGTCATGCTTTCCATTCACAACATCAACTTAATGAAATAGATTCATGAAATATGGGATCTTTTCCTTTTGTGATCCCATGGTCTCCACACAAATTCATCCACTCATACTCCATTCATCATTGGTGATCAATAAAGGTACAATTATTCCTAAAAATCTATTTTACCATAATATTTTTTTAACGTATATACTAGATCAATTGTTTGATAAATATTTTATAATATCAGTAACCCATCATGTATCGATCCTTTGATAAAATGCTACTTCATCTAAATGTGCATCATTCTTACATGAAACACTGTGTTCTTTGAAATATGTATATAACACTTACTATCAAAGTGAAATAAATTTTCTTCTTTCTTTCTATGCAAATCATCCATGAATATCTTCACCCACTCCATCGTCTTTCCAACTTTTATTAAACTAATGTATTATTCCTCTATGGTAGATAAAGCCTCCTCCATAGACAACTGTGATGTCCAAATTACTTTAGTTCCTTCACATGTAAATTCATAACTTATGTTACTCCTACTGCTCTCGGTGTTAACTCTAAGGGCTACTTCCAAATACCTCTATAATTAATTAACTTTCAAAAATAATAGAGATACATCCTTTTCACCCTTCAAATACCTTATTATCCACTTCACAGCTTCCTAATGTTTCTTTCTAGGGTTCTCCCTATATCTTCGCACAACTCCGACTACTTGAGGAATGTTAGGATGAGTTTAGAGCATGGAATACATCAGGATTCCAATAGATAATGCATATAATACCTTTTCCATGTACTCATCCTCTTCTACCATCTTTGGTAATTGCTCCCTTGATAGTTTAAAATGTCCCTCCTAGGAAATAGATACTGGATTTTCTTCCAGAATAATGAATATTACTAAAACCTTTCAAATTTATTCAGACTGTGAAAAGATTATGGTTCTGTCTACACAATCTCTCTTGATTATTATCCCTAAATCTTGTTAGCCTCTACAAGATCCTTTATTTCGAACTTCTCAACCAACCGCCCATTCAGCTCATCAATCCTCTGAATACTTGTTCCTATAATGAAAATTTCATCCACATAAATAAATTAATAAAAAATATTAATAATAAAAGGATTTTATATAATAACATTTATCCATACCACACTATTTGTATGCATTTGTATTCATTCGTGCATCAAAATTTTTGTTCCACTTTCTAGGTGACTACTTTAACCCATATGATATTTTTTGGAGTTTAAACACCATGCCTTCCTTATCAGACTCAATGTATCCCTCTGAATATAGTATATATATATATATCCTTCTACAGATCTCCATGAAGGAAACATGTCTTAACATCAAGCATCTCATGGTATAAATATTCTTGTGGAACAATACTGGGAACCACTTGGATTATGGTAAGATTCAATATATGAGAGAAGATTTCAATGATGTTTACACCTTATTTATGTTGAAATCCTTTCACCACCACTCTTTCTGTGTACATACTCTTGTAACCATGCTCTTCCTTAACCTAGTATACCCATTTTTTCTATTAATTATCTCAGTCCTTATGGAAGAGTTGTCGACTCCCAAGTATTGTTGTCATTAATTGAAGAAATCACCTCCTTTATGGTCAAATCCCACTTTCTCTACTCCCTAAACTACATTTCATCATAAAAATATTATGGTTCTCTACCATTAATAAATTAAAAATATTTTCATAATGGTGAATACTTCTACATTGTCCTTATCACCCTTGTTTATCACCTCAAATCTATTTGATAAGTAGGAAATATTGGTACTGATGCCTTATTCTCAAGCACACCTTCAACTCTACTTTTTCTTTTCCCTCATATTATGTGTTCCATTTTCATCTTCAACTATATAGAGATCCTTGTATGTGACACCTTAATTAAATACTATGTTCTGTATTTTTATGATCATCTTGTTGTGATCATCCCAAAAGCGGTAACTGAACTCCTCAGTACCATAGTATGTAAAGTGACATGGATTGGACTTAGAATCAAGATTATACCTTGCATCAAGATCTACATGTAAATATTCCAAAGAACCAAAGACTTGTCAATATATGATTATTACCTCCTTTCTAGACTAGGGATCCTTAGGTATAAATTCTACCACTGGTACAAATGGACTTAATTTAATGATATATTATACCATGATCACTACCTCTGTCCAAAAGGTTTTGGGTAACAATGAGTACAGTTTCATACTCTTGTAACACTCGTTAAATATCTTATTCATCCTCTCAAGCACACCATTACATTATGGTGTACCTAGAATATTCTTCTCCTATGAAATTATATTACTATCACAAAATTCCTTGTACTCCAGAAGACCATAATCTCCTCCATTTTTAGACCTCAATCATTTCATCCTTGATCCAGATTCATTCCCCACTATCATTTCCCAATTATGGAACGTTTTAAACATGTCATGTTTCTTTTTCAGAAATTAAACACATACCTTCCTTTTTGAGTCATTGATAAATTTCACATAATATTATGACCTTCATGAGAATATACTAGTGTAGTCCCCCAAACATATGTGTGCACTAGGACCTTCTTCCTAGCCTTTGGTTTCTAACCTCCGTTTTCCAATTATACCTTCTTATACTTTCCACGGTTTCAATATTCACATAAACAATCTTCCACCAACTTTATCTCTTCTAGGATTTTTATTTTATTCTAGAACATTCATCCCTTTATCAATCATGTTTCTTAACCTTATGTTCCACAGTTGTGAATCCCCAATAGAATTTATTGATGTAATAATGTCCATGCTATTCTCTGTCAGATTGTAGATGGTATCGATATTTGTTCCCTGATCTATTACCATATCTCCCTTGGTAATCTTCAAGGAACCACCATTAAACATGGTACGGAAGACTAAATCACCATTCTTCTCAAATTAAATATGATTTATTCGTAATAAAAATATATTTCTCACATTTTCAGAACAAAAAAACTCCCCCTATTGGTCTTGATATCTACATCTCTTTTCCTCATAATCTATAAGGGTTAATCATCAACAAGATGTACCTTGAAAAATTTCCAAAAACAAAAATGTTTAAGAAAACCCCTCCAACATGGAATAGAAAGACACCCCTAGGTATAAAATACAAGACTATAAAGTGATATCAATTCTTAGTAATAGAACATCATCAGTATATTCAACCATTGTGTTTGATTCATTGGTGTCCGACACCTTCTGTTTATCTATGCACTCCTTTTTTCACATTTCATTTCTTCCTACAAATATAGTACTTTAGACCATCCCCCATTTTATTATCTTAGATATTTCATATTGAATTTGATTATGCTCTATAATTTTCTTGTTGTGAATATCTTCTACTTCCTTCAACATTCAGAGTAGAACCAGAGAGTCTTCTAAATTTTCTTCTTCAAATATCCTCACTGAGGTCCAGGTTCTATACATCTTTTCGAACTAGCTTGGTATTCCCCAAAGAACTACTCACAGCTGTTATAGTTGCTTCACAACAGTTAGGTAATGAAGAAAATAAAACCATTTCACATACCTCATCACCAAGAACAATTTAAACCAATATCAACTGACTTATGATGGTTTTTAATTCATTGAAGTGATCGACCAAAATTATCCATTCAACCATTTTCATATTGAAAAATTACCGTATATACTGTATTTTTTTATGAATAAGTTTTTTCATACATATTCGTGAGATATTTCATCAGACCATTAATAATCTTAACATCTATGATGTTAAACAAAAAAAAATTACAACATAAGTTTCACAACTCCTAAAACCTATTGATCTAGCATCTCCCACTCCGTATGATCCATCTTCATTGGATTTAAAACCAGAATCAGAAAATAAATCATTTTTTAATAAAGATAATCCTAGATCAACATCCTCTAGATAACAATGTAAATTACATAAAATTGATCTATATTTACCTTTCATTATTCCATACCCATCCTTCAATTTGAGGATCCATATGTCAACCTTTGATATGATTTGTTGCAGATCAAGAGTCACATCAACAGAACAAGTTTTTTGATGATGAAAATATGGAAACAAAAGATGAAGAAGAAGAACATGAACATAGATATTTATGTGGTTTTGGAATAATCCATACATCCATGGAGATGAAAAAATATCACTATAATTGAGAGTAGAAATTATAGGGATTATCTCATAGTTTCAAGCACATAAAATCCCTAGACCGAAATAGGATAATAAAGAAGATGAAACACTATTCCTCGAACCACACTAAACAAATGATTTGATAAATTTAAATATGTAGGGAATTCCACATCACTACAGTGTCATGGACACCCAAGTAGAAGATACTAAAGAGGCCAATGGATTAATGTTCGTGGAACTATAATACCATTATCTCCAATATCTGCAATGATACTGTTCCATGTTTGTGTCTTCTAGTCATCTGTAATACAATTTTCCATAGTTTCTACACTGCCCCAAAATTTTGGCCTACAACCTTTGGCCCTTACACTCCAAAAGAAATGGTGTATTTCCCCCTACAACACCCAGCTATATCACCAAACAGTGTGACCCGCGGAGCAATCACTTGGTGTTTAGTATAAGCATAAGCATTCAACTGAACATCAACCATAACGAATCCGGATACACTAATAAAACACCTAGTTGTTTGTTACAAACCGTAGAAATTATTAAGTGTAAATGTGATGAAATATATATTTATTTCATATAAATATTTCCTTGGGTTCAAGGTGGTTACAATGCTATCTGAGTAATCATATATCGGTTGATGAAATCAGATCACTTCCTAGCGATCAAGGAGTCGAGCACTTGGGCTGTTTTGGTGAGGAGGTATATGGATGTGGTAATTTGGATTAATTGTTTCATAAGGTCCACTGTATTAGATAAGAGTTCACATTTTACTTCATGATACTTGAGTGGATTACATCATTCATTTCACACTTATTTAGGCCTTATCAATGCATTCCACCCTCATATGAATGGACAGATGGAGAAGACTATCCAAGAAATAGAGGATATGTTGTGGCTGTTCATAACAGACTATAGAATATCTTGGACACAACACATTACCTTGGTTGATATTTCTCATAATAATATCAATCACTCATCCATCGGCATTTCCCGATTTAAGTATTTTTATGGGAGGATGTTTCATTCTCCATTGAGTAGGGTTGAGGTTAAAGGTTCATCAATTCTTGGTATGAATGTCGTGTAGTTTTTGAATGAAAAGGTTTATCTTGTTAGTGAGAGAATGAAAGAAGTATTAGATCAGTAGATTTATTATGGTATTTTTATGAGGAATCCCATAGAGTTTGAGGTTGGAGATCACATGTTCTTGATAGTTTACCCTATACATGGGAAACAAAGGTTGGGAAGGTGGAGTAAGTTCTCTCCCTAGTTATTCGGATCTTTCATGGTGTTTGGGTGTGTTGTCTAGGGGGATTAGCAGTTGGAACTTCCTCCAAGATTGGACTAGATCCATATGACTTTAATGTCTCTAAACATCATTATTATCTTCATGGCGACTCTCATATCAATGACTCGAGAGAGTTGGATATCAAGTGAGACACAATATTTATAGAGTGTCTACTGAAGATCCAAGATAATCAAGATAACGTGTTGCAAGTACATAAATTTTATTTGGATAGAGTTTTCTGAAGGAATGGTTTCTTGGAGGGGAGTACAAGGGAGCATGAGATGTTGATTCATACCCAGTACCCTAAGTTTTTTTTGAAACTATCTTGTTATTCCATGTTTTATTTGATGATGTGATGATTGGACCTTACTATTTTATATTATACGCGCTTCTTCCTTGTGGATATTATTTTTGATAAACTCATAAATTTATATGAATAAAAAAACATAATTCCTAATTTAGATTAATTATACCTTTATGCAATTGTAACCATGCAGGCGATTCATCACTTCCCAAATAAGATTTTATCTATACATGAGAGATGATGTTCCTTGATTTTTGTAATTGGGGCCCTAATGTGTGTTGGTTATGGATTTGTTTCATGGGGGTAGTGTAGGGTTGAAAGGGTAGTGAAAATGGTAATGTGAAGGATAAGTGGATCTTGGTTGTGAGGGTTATTGTGAATCTTTTTTTTGATGGTGAGCTAAATTAGTGGATGTGCTTTGAATGTAATGATATTCATGATATGTATATCAAGGGATGATTATTTAAACCATTTTCCTCCTTCCTTCTATGTTACTTTTGATTCTTCTGGGTGAGATTAGTTTCAGAGGTATCTTATATAATGTCTTGGACCTTAAACTAAAACATTCATAGGAACATATTCTCCAAAATTACAGTGTAAACATACCTTATGTACAAATTCATTTTGTTCTTTCCCACTAGAATGTCCAATATATCTTCCACTGGAAGATCCATTAGAGCTTCCACTATAATTTCCAGTGGATCATTCAGTCATATTCTACCTTTTAAACCAGTACATTAATTTATAGAATCCCTAAAAAAATTAGTGAAAATTTTAAAGGATTTAGAAGTGAATTTCGTATTGTTCTTTTACACTAGAACTCCCACAGGATGTTCTAGTGGAGGTTACATTGTAACTTACAATATAAATCCTCGTCCTTTTTAGTAGGGTGTCTTGTTTTTTTACATAAGGAATCCATTAGATATTCCACTCGAAGTTCCTATCTAATTACATCTTTCAATCATATAATGTAATTTGCGTATTCCCCAAAAACCATGTTTTCCATATTTTAGTGAAATTTTTACTGGATTTCATATAGAATTGTTATATTATTTCCAGTCTTATTGTATGTTTTGTAATTAGAAAATAATGTTCTTACTTTAAATTTTTAGGTTTCCATTTTAGGTCCAATCTGACATCTTTTTAAGATTTATACATTAAATAAAATGAAAATTTAAAGAAGGAAATTAAATTGATTTGTGGAATAGTTCTTTTTGGAATATTTTTTAGGTGTTTATATCCAATACTATATCAGCATTGGATTTTAAGAAATACAAAGATTCTATTTTTATGTACTTGTTAACTATGTTCCCTCAATTTTTTTGAATTTATGGAGTGGAAATAGATTTTTTGTGGAGTTTATGTACAAAGGATATTTGGGATAACTAATGGTGAAATAGAAAGGAATGACTCCTACTCTTTTAATCTAACCAATGAAGTGTTTCATATACAGAGATTTCAAACAGTTGTAAAATTATTGACACAAAAGGCAATCAAACAAGCTATTTGGGAAGTTGTAATGGGAAATGAAGAAGTGGATCATGTTGACACACCATCTCTTCAATGTTTGTACACACGTGCTGGTATGTTTTTACCTACTATATGTTCTCAATTGATATTTGGTTTCATCAATTTTGTGGATTGTTTTTGAGGAATTGATAACACTAAAGTGGTCTCGTGTAATCCACCAATAATTGATGAAATCAATTTAATAATTTCACAATAATCACGTAATGATTGAGAGGGATATTTTATCATTAATGGTGTCAATTAATATTTATTTTCAAATATATTTATAATTTAGTCCTCATAGATTTGTTATTATGGTAGTAATGGTATTGTGAATAAATCAGATTAGTGAAAGGAAATGAACAAGCTAGAAATCCACCTTCCACAAAACAGAGATTGTCGAATTTTGATGATTATATCAAAAAATAACAATTCCACAACTTACAACAAGTGAGGTATGTCTACCTATTATTGTCTAAAATTAATTATTTTCTCAACCCATTGGTATGTAAAAATAAAAATATTATAGATAAAAACATTAAAAAATTATTGAAGAGATAACAACCATTATGGAATGAGGTGCTTCCCCATAAAAAAAGGGTGGACGACAATGATGAAAAAATAAAAGGTCTTGAAGAAGAAAATTCATTATTTAAAAGAAAACTGGAGAAAATTGTAGAAATAGTTCATAAAAAGCTGAAAAATTAAAAAAAATAAAGCTTTTGATAACAAAAAAACCCAAAAAATATCCAAGAAGAAGAGAAACTGTCATTTCTGGAGAGGATATGTAACGCCCCAGAATTCTAAAGTAAGAACATTGTATTAAATAGCATGTATGACACGCAACACAAAGCACAAAAAGGAATATAATATCTAGATAATTTATAATATTCTCACCCTTTTAGATAAAATTTAATCTATGATATAGCTAGAAATGAACACAATATGTATTTATCTTGTGTCTCATGCAATAATGAAATTCATTTATCACTTGCATTACATGCAAGACCGAGATTTACCAAAATACTATATATTAATAAAACATTATTATTTAATATAATATGATATAACAGAGTTTCTAAATTATATGTTATGAATAAAAAAATAAAACGTAATAAAATATATTGTTTATAAAAGTATAAAATAAGTTCAATGGTTACAAATTAATTAGAAATGAAAATATAAACCAATTGAATATAAAGGATATATTTTTATTTTTATCCCCCAAAGGAATTTTGTCTAATTAAATTAAATTAATAATAAATATTGAATGAAATTAATGAAATATATATGATATATATTCAAAAATATATATTTTATATTAATCCAATAGATTTGATAAGAATATGATAAAAATAAATCCATTTTTACGCTTAAAATTTACATATTTTGTAAAAAGGAAATTTTGCCACTTTTTTATAGAGAACCTATTTTATATTTAAATTTTGGCACTTTTATAAATTTTATTTGAAATTGGAATGTTAAAATTATCTTTGGGTGAGTTTTTTTTTTGTATTTTTCCTAGAAGTATCATTTCTTTATGAATTGTAAAAAAATACTGGATTTTAATTGAAAACAGACTTTTTCTCAATAATTTATAAGTTTAAATTATATTTTAAATTGGTTATAAAGTAAAATTATAAAAATTATAAAATATTTAATCCAAATTATGTCACTATAGTCAATTTCACTAACAAATCAGATATAAAAACATAGCACACTTTTGAACATTTTTACTTCAAAAAATCGCTTTGTCATCCTGTTCGTGAGATTAATTTTAAATATATTACTGCCACTTACACGGTTGGAATATGGAAAAAAATGATTCCATTATTGGAATAAAAATAATTTATAATGTCTAAAAATTTATACTTATTTTCTAACCATAAATATTAGTGACTGTAAATAAAATTAATTACAATGTTTAAGAAGAAAATTAGCTTAACAAGGGACTAAACGTTAAACTTAAGATCCAAAATAACCTATAAACATATTAAAAATAAATTTTATATTCATTTTTTGGCCTTATAATCCCTTGGATATAATTTTTACTATTATTGGATCTACTTCATATGGTAAAATATGGGTGGAATCCCCTTTTCAGAAATTTACTTGAATTTTACTCCTCCTCCACTATAACAAAGAACTCAGGCCTCCAACTCATTCACATCTCTCATGACCTTTTTATCACCCAAAATCTTCACAAATAATCTCTTGACCTACCTACTCCCATACTATAATCCTATACTTGGGTAGATAGGCAACCAAGGATGTTGTTTTGTATAAACCAAATGGAGTTACCTAGAAACAAGGTAACATTCTTCAACGACCACATTCATTTTATTTCTTTATCCACCCTCAACTATTATTAGTAAATGATTATATAATAACCTCAATATTCTAAAAATAATTATATTTTGTTATTATATGGGTTCAACTAAAATTTCAAACACTCCCATGAAATGAGTAATGAAATTACTGATTCATGTGTGACGAACTACTGGCTCACGAAACGATGTCATTCGTGTTTACTGTACCCCCTCTCATGGTTGATTATTTTTAGGGAAAAAATATTTATATATTATATATATGATATTTATAATAACTATATAATTATTAACATTTTATATAACACATACTTGTATAATTCTCATTTTGTGGGAATACGGTAACATCCTTTGTGGAGCTGTGGACTACCACCTCCTCAAGGCGACAAGATTCATTCACACTATACATGGGATGTATAAAGGATGGTTTTAAAAAAACTATGATACATATATGAAATATATATGAAAATGGAATTATAATAAACATATACATATATATCAATTTATTCTTATTCTTTTAAATACAATAGGGAAGTGGGATTATTGTTCTTGTGTGTATTCGACATACCATCTCCCTGAATAATGAATTTAATTTCCTATCTCCAAATATTGTGCATTGTTATAAATAATTATATATTGAGTATATATTATATTTAAATCATGTTTTACATTCTGGATATGATGAAATGATGATCTAATTAACAGTAATAACATGTAAAAAGTCAAAACATACTTGAAAATCTAGACAATTAACACATGAACTAGTGAAAATAATGAAAGATTATTAACAAACGGGTAATTATATATTTTAAAAAGATTATATATTATAGTATAAATATGATTATGGTTATTTTATAAGTTATTGATGTGTCTACAACCATTATACAGGAAGATAAAAGATGTTCACCCAAAAAATAAACATAAGGTAAGTGGTTTTCATTTCATTTTTTACATCTTTGAGATAAATGTCATATTCACCACTTACATCGTTTGTATGGTGTATATACTGCCCATTTTGATATATTATATCATGAATTATTTTATCTTCATGGTATTTTGAGTTTCAATTTTAATTATTTCTTCTAAGGGGATTTTAATTAAAAGTTACCAAGTGGTAAATAATTTTATAACCGTATTCCTTTTCATTAGGTTATAATACTCTCTCATCATTAATATTATAAGATTGTGTGCTTAATCACTTTTTGTTATATATTTTTGAATTTACAGTTTTTATAATTATTTACATTTGTCTCACATAATATATTCATTGATTTATTCTCACATCAATATTATGGTCCTTTCAAGGGTTTACTTTACAATCTCTATTTTTCTAATGATTATTTACAATTGAATTTCTGTTAAAGTAAGTTACTGGATCATTATTTAATAAATAATTTAATTTTATCCTCCTTTGGTTATTCATGAAAATTTTAAAATCAATATTACCATTTTCCACACTTCGATACTCAAAATTGTTTAGAAATTATTTTTAAGAAAACTCGACATAATTCCTCTCATTAGTCAGCGAACCTGATTTCTTCTAAAAATCTTGTTTTCTAAAAACGTCTTCAAAAACGTTTTTAACAATTAAAAATGATTTATTGAAGACATTTTTACACTTTTTAATTTATAAATGTATTTAAGGTAATCTTCTTGTCTCTTTCCAAATAAGACACCCTTTTAACCACTTACCTTACAAAAGGAATGTTATTTTTACCTTGTACAACATGTATGGAATTACCCATCATAATTAACATTAAGATTAATTTATAAGTTTAAAAAGTTAATTTTTAAATAAACTATTTTTCAAAAAGTGATTTTCAATTAAAATGTTTTTCAGAATGTTTTTCAAAATGAAAAAAAAATATTTTCCGTAATAATTTTCTAAAAGACCATTTTATGGAATTTTTATTCATCAATGACTAGAACCCTTTATTTTACTCATCCTGGGATATTATATATTTATAACATAATTATTCTTCCTCTAGATAGTTTATGATTCTCTGACCAAGGATATTATTGACATTCACTACCTTGATTCCTTGTTATTACCCTTAAAATATTCAATATCATATGATAATTGAACATTAAATTTTCCTATAATCAACTCTTTAATTTATCATGGATATATTTATTACCAAAAATGTCTATCATTTTTTCAAAAAGTTTTTAGTTTGAATGTAATTTTATTTACTAGGGAAATATTAATAAATCTATATCCTTTCCTCAATATGGATATTTGATAAGGCATATTGTTTTGGAATTAAATCGATTATTAGATATATGAGGAATGGTTTTGACATTAAATACATAGGTTGGGTCTATTTCAATTAATCACCTTGATGCGTAGGTAGTTTTATGAGATGAAATTAGTTGTTGAAAAACCCTTCATGTTTGTTTCCAAGAAGAAAATATGGGTTTCTACCCATATATTTAATGTATATTATGAAGGGTCTTAACAGTAGTGTATTGAAACATCTTGTAAAAGGGATTAATGGTAAAGGTATCATGTGCCTTTGAAATATGATATTCAATAATTAATCATTTCCATCATTACTATTTAGTTTTTATTATCTATGAGATTTCACTATGACAAAGTCTATGGATGAATTTCATTCTCAATTTATTGATCAATGGAATGTATTTTTAGTATCTTACCTTTTCATATTGATTTATCATTATCCAATTATTTAAATGGAATATTTTTTCAGTTAATTTCCATGTCATATTATTTATGAAATTCCTTATATGTATATTGATTGCATGTAATGTGTGTTCATTTATTGACCTTTCAATAATTTTTATTCTCATTTATTCATTATTTCTTGCACTATACTTATCTGTTATTGAAGATTTGAGATCACCCATATTACGTTTCATTTTCCCGTGATTCTCTAAAGTGTACTAGGGAATATATGAAAGGATGTACTAAATGAAATAAAGTATCTACCATTGAGAAAGATTATATTATAATTTTTGTATTTATTTTTAATACAAGTCCTGTGTATGTATCTAGTTTACTAAGAATAATAAATTTTTTGGTCCATTGGGACAAGATTTACTTGTATCTTATGCCAATGTAATGGAAGTAGACACCAGATTCATGCTTTCTAGGGTCGGATCACTATACATGGTATCCGAGAATGTTTGTAGCATCCTTTGAAACTATATTTAGAAAACACATATCAGAGAACATAAGAATGAGGTATACATTGAGGATAAGTATAGAATGACGTCCTTGAATTTTGGTAGGGTTCATATTATTTGGTCCTTTCTAGAAATACATCCCTATCTTGATACTATATGTGTATGTGGTTCTAGAATATAAGTGCCTATAGTAAACACTCTGAAGAGTTGTGTTGGGCCTGACTCGAGCGTAACCTGGTACAAAACTGCAGGCCTTACTACACACCTAGTTTGACACTCCCATGGAATATTCTTATGTTAATTCACATTTTCATTACAAACAATTATGAAGGATTTGAGTAGATAATGATTATAAATGACCTAGGTCAAACCTTAGACCAAGGAATGACCTATATTGAAGTAAAATTGATGAATTATTTATGTATTGTGTTCATATTGAAAACCATAGTAAGAAGACTATTTAATTATTAGATTTCAAGGAATTCAATCATATTTATTTTTAATGTTGTATTAATATGGTTTTAGAAATGGAAAACCAATATTTGGGGTGTCAACCCATCAAGCCCAGCATGGTCATAGGATATGAACCCATATATGAAGGACAATAAGTATATCGTGCCTACCACTAACCAACACGATGTCCTAGTTAATGTGTAATTATTTATAGATAAAAAATTTGATGAATAAATATTAATGATGAACCAGTAGTATTACTCTTTAGGTTTAGAGATTAATGTATAAACAATATTGGATTTTTAGAATAGTTAGAGACAAACAAAGAGACTTGTTTTATGGATATAATGATCTATAAAAAGTAAATATTGGTGCTTTAGGAATAAAAGGGGATCATTTTAAGATATCCATTTTTTAAAGTAAAGTGTGAATTTGAATCTAATCGAAGAACAACCTAATAATGATATTTTGTTTATATAAATATATAAAGTCATTATATTTCCCTATATACTTAGGTAATATAATAATTCTTCAACATTATGAAAAATATCTTAAAAGAAAAATGGTATCCTAATACCTTCATTTTTGTTGAACCGACCAAATTTTTAAATGGTCATATAATTATGGCTTTGAGGCCCTCAAATTTCCATTGATCATTCACTCTTTTGTGATCGATGAACTCAATTACCCCCTAAAAATATATATTCTTTTCCTCCATGTACTTATCTCCACCTACCGCTAATATTCTCATACATAGAAACCTAGTTATATGTTATTCCATGTAACCTTTGTACTTATCATTCTCTCTTATTAAGAGGAAATTTTATAAAATATTTTACATTACGAGATTTCAACATAGGAAATATCAAAAAATATATTACTAAGATGAAGTTTAAATTATGGGGATAAAATTTAATTATGATGGGAAAATTGTAATGCCCTGAAATTGTAAAGGACATTATATTCAATAGATTGTATGACACACAACACCACACATTTAAGAGAGTATAATATCCCATGAAATTAAAATATATTCACTATTTTAGATAAATTCAATCTATAATATAGATTTCAATGGACACAATACTATGTTATCTTGTGTTTCACATGAGAACAACTTTCTCTGACAACTGTCATTGCATACAAGACCATGTTTTACCAAACAATAATATATTAATAAAAAAATAATATTTAATGTAAAAAGATATAACATATCCATTAATTTAGATATTTTGAATTTTATTAAATATCATAATAAAATATATGGTTTATTAAAATCTAATATAAGTTCACCGATTACTAAATAATTAGAAATTAAAATATAATCAAATTGGATATAAATGATATATTTTGATTTTTATGCTCCCAATGATGTTTGTTATTAATAAATTAAATTAATTACAATTAGTGAATGATATAAATGAAATATATCTATTATTTATTCAATAAAACAATTTTTATATTCATAAAATATATTTTATAAGCATAGGATAAGAATAAATTGAGTTTTAGGCTTAAAATGTATTTTTCTAAAAAATGAAATTTTACCACCTTTCGAGGGAGAACATATTTTAAATGTAAATTTTAAACCATTTATAAAATTTATAATTAAAAATAAATTTCATTTTCTAAATATTAATGTTAAAATTATCTTAGGGATAGTTTTTGGTAATTTTCTGGGAAGATTCATTTTTTGATGAATAGTGAAAAAATACAAGATTTTAATTGAAAACTAAATTTTTATATAAATAATTTATATGGATAAATTTTATTTTAATTTTTTTAAATAAAAATTAAATAAATTATAAAAATATCAATCCAATTCAAGTCATTGGAATCCATTTCACTAAGAAATCGGATATAAAACTTAGTAAACATCTAAAAAAATTTACTTTAAAAACCCGCATTGTCGTCCCTTCTGCAGGATTAATCTTATATTATTTTCTACCACTTGTGTGATTATAATTTTAAAAAATAAGAGAAATATTTTAATTTATAATAATTTATAATTTTTTATAATTTCAACTTAGTTTTTGATCAGAAATATTAGTGAAAGTAATTAAAATTAATTACAATGATTAGGAGGAAAGTTTGCTTAACAAGGGATTAAACCATAATCTTAAGAGCCACATTGAACTATAAAATTTTCCAAAAGACATTTTATGGTCATATTTAGAACCTATACTCCCGTTTATATAATTTTTTCCATTATTGGATTAACTTTACATTATAAAAACGTGAGTGGAATTCCCTTTTCAGAACATTGCAAGAATAACACTCCTCCTCCTCTATAAAATAGATTTCCCACCTCCCACATATTCATAAAAAATAAGAATTTTTATCACCCAATATCTTCCTAAATAATATCCCAACATCATTCTCATAATACTAGAGTCCTCACCTTGGGAATAAATCCAACCAATGAATTCTTATGCTTTAAAAAAAGGATTTACCTGAAAATGAGGAAATATTATTCAACGATCACTTTCATTTTATTTCCTTCTCCAACCACTCAACTCTCATTATTACATGATCAATTAACAACCTAAGTATCCTAAATATACATAGATTTTATAAATATAAGGGTTAGACCTATACTTACACACACTCTAATAAAATCGGTAACAAACTTACTGATTCGTGTACAGAGAACTATCGCCTCGCAAAACAATGTCATTCATTTTTTCCTTTTCCACCGCTCATGGTTGGGAATTATGTTGTAAATTTTATTTATTTATGATATTTATGATATTTATAATTTTCATACTAATTATTTTAAATACCCCGAGAGGGGGTTTGAATCAGGTTATGAAATATTAAAACAACTACCCATTAACATGTTGTTTCAATGTTTAAACAAAACACTCTTCTATCTCATTCCCATAGCAATATATAAATAGAAATGAAATCTTGCATGAGACACAAAAAAATTTACTTGGTTCACCCTCACTAGGATACATAAAAGGGTCATATAATAGAAATGTTCTAATATACCAAATCCACGAAAGATTGCTTCAAAATACAAGGTTCATGCTATATCACTTTTAAGCCTAGCATCACTAACTTGATAAAGATTAGGGTTAGTTTACTAATTTCCCTAGCGTTAATCGTTGTTTATCATTCACTAGATCACTAAAAACAGAAAGGATCACCATATTTCTCTTACTTTTCTCACTGCTCTAAAAGGGATCCAAACATAGTTTATAGACATGTAGGTCCCTTGATTTTCATCAATAAACGCATCCTCAATTGTAGGTAGATAACCTATTAAAGTCACCCTTTATGTATACTATTATTTTGTTGAAATTTTTTTAAAAACTATTTTATCCCCTAAATGATCTATAGTCCATCCCATGTGAACTAACTTGAATCCTTCGCATACTATGTTGCACTACATGGTGCGAGTGCTTCACGGGCGCCTTTTTCTTCTGCAAACAACCCATGCTCTATGGATGGATGATGCCTCACAGACCGCCTATGCTACACAGTCCTATTTAATTTATGAGATATAGATCCCTAGAAACCTACATTCATGAATAGTTCTATCAAACTAATTCCTCATTCATGGAATCCTCCATCAAGAACTCTTCGCTTTCAAGGAATTATCCCTCGCGAACTACTTTAGAATTAACAAAATTCTTCCTGGAGCAATGATTTTTTATACTGAATTTCTCATTTCATATTGATCTAATTATGGGTCTTTATATAGTAAAATATATCCACATGACCTTCTAATCCAATTTACCTAAAAAATTTATGCATTATAGCCATCACCGTAAACTATACTATGCGGTCTGTATAGTGCCTTAATCCTTTACAACAACCAATGTATTTTGCAAACAAAAAACACTTTTAAGATCCTCAAATCACTACCTCTTAAGGGAAAATGATGACCCTCACATGGATTATGAGCCTCCTGCAAAATAAAATCCTCCCAAAAACTCCATGCCTTTCATAAACTATTCTTCCCTACATAGTCAGCGTAGTGCACTTTGCAGTCCGCATTACTCCTTTTCAAGTTTTCCTTCATTGTTCTATGCACCTTATTTTTCGGTCCATGATCTATTATTCATTGAACATGAATAGTGAAATAATTTGAAATAATACTTCCCATATCCAAAAATAGATTCCTATTTTTGAGTCCAAAAAATTTGGCAAACATTGGGAAACTAGCTACCTTAAACTCTTACTGTAGCAACACCAACTATACTCATTCGTGGTTATCTAGTTTTTTCAACAAGAAAAATCACCCCAAAAATACTAAGAGGAAACCAAGATGTATTTCTTCAAAACAATGATGTATTTATGATTCTATAACTTGTATATAACACATAACTTTATGCTTTTAATTTTGTAGAAATATGATAAAAATGCTTGTGGAAGTGTGGACTACCGCCTCCTCAATCCGATGCGATTCGTTCAGACTATACATGGGAAATATAAATGATTATTTTAATATCCCTATGTGACATATATGAATTAAATATGATAATAAAATTATAATATATAGATACATTTACATAATTTTATTTTCATTATTTTAAATACAATAAGGAAATGGAATTATCATTCATGCATACGTACAACTTACCATCTCTATAAATGATGCATTTTATTTAATATCTACAAATATTTTGAATTTATTATAAATAAATATATAAAGAATATATATTATATTTAAATCATGGTTTACATTATGTAGATTTTGAATCGATGATCTAATTAGTAGGAACAATAAGTAACAAGTCAAAATATTGTCGAAAATCTTGACAATTAACACCTGAGATAGTGAAAATAACGATTGATCATTAAAAAATGGGTAATAAGATATTATAAGAAGATAATATATGATATTATAAATATTAGTATGGTTTTTTTATAAGTTAGTGACATGTTTAATGCTATTATGCAGGAAGATAAAGTATGTTAACCAAAAAAGGAAATGCAATGTAAGGGATTTTCATCTCACTTTCTACATCTATGAGATAAATTTCATATTAAGATTATACATATTTCTTTTGTGGTGTATCTACTGACCATTTTGAAATATTATATCATGAATTATTTTCTCATCATATTATTTTATGTTTCAATTTGAATTATTTCTTTTATGGGTATTTAAATTAAAAATTTATGAAAGAATAAAGAATTTCATAACCTGATTCCTTTTTATTCAGTTATATTGCATCCTCATTGCCATTAATATCATAAGATTATTTGTGAAATAACTTTTTACTATATATTTTTGTATTTAAACTTGTTTTATGAGGATTTACATTTTACCCACATAATCTATTCACTGATTGATTCTCACATCAGTGTCATGGCCCTTTCAAGGGTTTACTTCACAATCCAATTTTGTTCGGGATTGTTTACACTAGAGTTTCCATTGGAGGATATTATAGGATAAATTTTTAAAAAATAGATAAATTTTTTATTCTCTGGTTATTCATGACATTTTTCAAATAATATTACCTTTTTTACTCTTTTATGCTAAAAATTTATTCGAAAATGTTTTTTTTAAAATAACTGCATTCTTCTCTTTAGGTGGAGAACCTGTTTTCTTATAAAAACCCAATTTTATAAAAAAAATTCAATTTTTTTTAACCTTTACAAAAATGTTTAATAAATAAATTTTTTCCTTTATTTTATTTTAAAAATTATTTTAAAGGAATCTTGTTATCTATTTGAAAAAAGGCACTTTTCTATATTCTAACTAGTAAAAGGAATGTTCTTTTTACCTTGTATGACATGTATAGAATTACCTGACAATGTTTCTTTAAAGATTTCATTGTGAGTTTTAAATGATAATATTTAAATAAAATGTTTTAAAAAAGTGATTTTCAAAGAATAATATTTTTAATTTTTTTAAAATTAAATGTATATTTTCCTCAAGAATGTTTGTAAAAGAATAATTTATTGTATTTAAATTCATCAAAAACAAAAAACCATTTATTTTACTCTAATTTGGATATGTTTTATTAATACTAACATTGTTTTTCATCTAGATGGTTTTGATTCCTTTGAAAAAGGATAACATCAACATTCACTACATTTATTCCTTTTTTAGTCCCAGTGAAATATTCAATTTCCTATGATCATTGAATATTGAATTTAACTTAATTATCCAAATCACTTATCATAGTTATTTTCTTTACCAAAATCATATATCATTTATACATATGGTGTTTAATTTGAATGTTTTTTGATTTAATAGGTAAATATTGATAAATATTTATCCTTTACTCAATACTGATATTTGATAAGGCACATTGTTTTTGAATTAAATTTATTATTCGATATATAAGGGTTGCTTTGGAAATGTATTAAATAGGTTGGATATGTTTAATGTAAGCCATATGATGTATCAGTAGTCTCAAGAGATGAAATTAGTTAGGGAAACACACTTTGAGTTTGTTTCCAAATAGAATAAATGGGTTTCAACAAGTATATTTAAACTATATTGTGAAAGGTCTTAATAGTTGTATGTTAAAAATTTTCTTCATGGTAAAGGTGTCATGTCCTCGAGAAACATGAAACCTAATAATTAGGCACCTCCAACATTAATATTCATTATTTAATATCCATGATATATTCAATATGAAAAAGTCTATGAATGAATTTCATTATGAGTTTATTGATTAAATGACATATGTTTTTTAGATTATTACCTTTCCATATTTATTTTCCCTTATTAAGTAATTTAAATGGCATGTTTTTCTTAGTTATTTACCTTACCATTCTATTTATGAACTTCTTAATTAGTTTGTTTATAACATAGAATTTTTGTTAAGTTAATTAACATTCTATAATAATTATTCTTATTGATTTATTATTGATTCCATTATACATAACATTTAATGAGAATTTGTTCTCACCCTTATAATGTTTTCTTTCCCCAGGATTCACTAAAGAGTATTAAGACATATATGAATGAATATTCTAGAGGAATTAAAGTTTTTGTCCTAAAAAAATTATATTGTAATTTTTGTATTCGTTTGTTAAACATGAATCATTTATATATCTATATTTCCAAGACTATTATGTTTTTTTGTCCATTGGTACATGATTTACTGGTATATTATGCCAATATAATGGTAGTAAACATCAACTCTAGGATTTATGGGGTCGATTCCCTTTAATAAATGACCCCTTCTGTAATATAGGAAAATCCAGATAGCATGTACCAATTATTTTGGGATCTAGGAGGAGGTAGAACACATCCAAGAACCTCCTAAAAAATCTCACCTCTTCCTGACAGTAGCCCAACAAAATAGTCAAAAACAGAAGCTCATCGAAGCTGATAATTGATTTGAAATGGGAAATATAGAGAAATAATAGAAAATAAATTGGATTTTACATATCTTTATGAAACCAAAACTATAAGTAGAAGAGCATCAGTAGTACTAAAATAATAATTAGAAGATCCAACTAAGATGGAAAAAACCATCAACATAGCCAATGTTTCAAATAAACCACAACAAAAATGGTTGTTATAAGGATTTTTTTAATACAAAAATGGGTCAGGAAGAGTTAGTGACTCCAAAAATATGGTAATGATCACCTTGATATGATTCTACAATTGGACCTCGCATGGAATGTTATTAAGACTAAAGGGAATGACCAACATGAGTTTAATGTTTTCTCAGAAATTATTGTTGTTATTATATAGTGAATATGTTTGGGAATTTGAGAAAAATTTATATTCTGTAGACATGGATGATATTTTCTCTCTTTTCAACAAAACAATGACATGTAGTAGGGTGAGTAATTAAGATAAACAAGCTTACTGTAAACTAGTATTCAATTAGTGTGACATCCTTCAATCTATTTTAATGATATCTGGTTATAGATTCTCATGGTTAGATAATAAAAAATAAGTGTTAATTAGGGAAGAAAAATTATATATTCAAAGATAAATCAAATGATTACGAAAGCTCCTTCCATGGCGACCGTATTATTCACTATATTATTTATGTTCTAAATATATTAACTAATAATTTTTATAACATTATTCTTATTTATAAGGAATAATTTCTTGGAAAACCCATTATTTGATAGAGATGTTTTTAGAGAAACTATTTAAGGATGTAGTTCTTGTAAATGTAAAACTTTTCATCCCTATCAACACAAAAAAATTAATTGGACATTTCTTGTAATTGATATGAATATAAAATATATCCACCACTACAACTCCAGGAAGCATTATATGGGTAGTTCTAGACATGATTTTTATGAGAAATTTTATTTGGAAATGGTAAATGTTATCCTCTTCGTTATGAAATTTATTTTAATATTAACCAAATTATTTGATAATTTTTTTACAACTTGTAGAAATAATTTATTATAAGAATCATCAATAAATGGATCCCCGATAACTTGAACAAGCCTACTCCCATGCTTCCGTTCTTAGTGGAAGATACTCCTCAATAGGGGGATACATCCTTGGACTGTGGAATAATCATTTTCTATCTTTAAGAGAACTTATAAATTGATCAATTATGTAAGAAGAATCTAGAATAAGAAGAAATTTATGATCTAATACTTTTTATGGAATAATTGTTCCTTATCGATCCAACTAAATTCTAGAAAAAATATCATTTAGAAGTAGGAGTTTCCTCTTGTAAAAAGTACTGCCAACACTAACATAAAAATTTATACAACCCATTTTTATGGATGTGACCTCACACTAGAATTGAAAATGTTCTCAGGTTCTTAAAAATTTATATAACCCAGTTTTATGTCTATTACAAGAAATAAAAATTGAATGTTTCTAGGTTGTTAAACATTTATGCAGCCCAGTTTTATGGTTGTGATAGAAAATTAAAATTGAATTTGGATATTGTGTCCTTCATTTGATGGGATATTTTATCTTATATCTTCTTATTTTGTTTCTTAATATTTATATTTATATTCTATGAGGGTTGTATTGGATCCTTGAGTCAAATAGAATCTTCTCTAGAGGGGAATATGAGAGTAGTTATTTTGTTTCTATCAGGGTTACTACTGAATAACTGGATATATTTTTTAAGGGGAGAGTGAAACATCATTATGGTTTTGTTAATTATTTATTTAATTTTTAAAAGGGTTTGACTATAAATTGTGATAATTTTAATTCAAAGTATTATGTTTGGTATTCTCCATTATTTATAGTTATAAAATTAATTATTAATTACTATTTTTTTTGGGTGTTGAGGGAAATGACTTTGGAATTATTTCATGTGATGATATAGGATTATTATTGTCTGTTTTTATGAATATAGTTTTCTCTAATGATTCACATGCTTTTTTGAGGTTAGAATATAACAACCCCAAACCTAAAACTTGATTTCATCTCATATAAATGGTGTGTATTTCTTTAAATGAAACTAAATAAAAACACACACCATTTATTACATACTAGGAAATTTTACCAGTTGATGTTTTAGAGGAGTAAAAAAACCATACATTTGTATCAAAGCTGTAAAAAAATGAAGAATAAAATAACTAATAAACTACATAAGAACTAACACTATTTAGATTCCACAAGACATAGAACTACTAGATAACCTGTAAAGATATTTTTAAAACATGGGATTAGTGATAAAAGCTCAGTAAGGGGTTTTTTAAAAAGGTATCCAAATATAGTTTTGAAATTAAATATAAAAGTGGAACATGTCATGAAGTCTAAAAATGATGGATTAGGAAACCATGAGTACTTATCAAAATATACATCTTAAAAAAGGATTTCAAAATATATATATAATTTGAAATATCAACTTCATTTATTCATAAAATTGTAGAAATTTCACTTGAAAACTTATAAGCATTCCATAATTTAATTCTCAAAGGCACATTTGACCATAACACAGATTCTCGGTTCACTCTCGAGTCATGGTGGACATAGTCCAATGATGGAATATGGTCACTCACTAATCCCATAATATTATTAGGACGAACCTTCCTCACACCATAATATTCATAGGATAAACCTCCTTTGCACCATAATTTTCTTAGGATAATCCACTTATGCATCACACATGACATCTCTTGAGATTAACACATTACCCAATGTATTGGAGTGGAATTTGGCCTCACCCATAACTTAAGTGGAAAATGTTCCATAAGGCATTTCGGGTAACTCATCATTCCAAGAAATAATATTATCTAGGTGGGATGGATTGGAATTAAAAACATTATAAATCTCATATTTCATCATAAGGACTATGAATCTTCTTTGAATCATTGAGCTTCAATGTCCATATTGTAAAAATCATGTACATGGTGATACATTTCTCATGAAACAAATAGTTTTTCATGAAATCATAGCTATATATTTACATAAAAATTTTACATAAAGGATATATATATATATACATACATTTATTTACATAAATATTCATGTATATCGACATCAAAAATAGTAATGCTTTTGAATGAAATGACATATACACATGCATACATATATAAACATCAAGAGTAATATATATATATATATATATATGCATGTCTTAAATAAAACTGATTCATATATATATATATATATATATATTTCTTTGTAAATAAAACATAAATTCATGGATTTGAAGTAATTTCAAACCCGTTGATAAATATAATTAAACAATACTCTTACATAAAATAATAAGTTTAGAAGTAATTCTAAATCATTAATAAAATGAAAGTATATTCAAATATATATATTTTATATAAATAATTTTATGGTTTTGGAATCAAAATCAACCTTTGAAAATCCATGAAAATAATTTTATAAACCAAAATAACAATTCATATTACATCATAAATTCTTAAAACATGTAGTTATATATATATATATATATCATTATAAATCGAGCATAGATTAATATATAGAAATTAAAAACAAACACCTAAAATTAAATAGTAAATCCATTAAATTTTAAATTTCTGAAAATAAAAATAGGTAGATGGATTTGATTATATTTATATCATTGAAAATTAAATATAAATTGACAAAATTAAACCCTTATGACCATAGGCATAAAAACAAAATAAAATTCATATCTCTTATCTTATAAATTCTGAAAATAGTTGGATATAAATTTATAATCACATCTACATATGACCTTATAAATTAACCACAAAATGAAATTAATCCTTACATGATTTCGTTATTTAATTTATAAGTATAACATTTATTTATATATCCATATAACTTTTTCTATAAAACAAACATAATTTTATAGGATAAAATTGAACCCTTATAAATTTGAAAAACATAAATTTATAAGTAAAACAACCCCATTAAAATAATTTAAAATTAAATAATATGGAATTGAATAAATAATAATTCCCTTCATATAAACATGAATTATATACTTAAATAAATAAATTTCCCATTTACAGCAAAATCATGAATTAGAACATAATCATGGTAAGTATATATATTTATATATACCCCTTTCCGCAGAAAAATTCCAATTTAAATATTCTTTTTATAAAACAAATATAATTCCTTACAAATTAAATTTGAATAATAAATCACTTATGTAAACATTAATGACATTTTTATTCATAATAAAAATGTTTAAAGATGATTACAATACCTTTACATGGATATATAAACACATACAAGAAGTACAAAATTTAAAAAATATTTCATGTATAATAATTAAATAAATTATCCTAACCATTGATGAGAAGTAAAATCATAATTGAAGTATATCCTTACTTGGTTTGTAGACAAACATAAGACATTGTTCTGCTTCTTCGAACACAAACGCAGTCTCGTCGGATTCAGAATCGGCTTTACACTACAAAACAATGGCCACTATAGAGGGGGTTATTTTTTTCATTAGAAGGGGTTATCACCTCTTCTAAATAAATTAGCGGTGTTAGTGTGGAACTGTCACTAATGTGGCCCCCTATTATCACTAGAGGTGGGTTTGAGTAAGCACTAGTAAAGTCATGGTGACATTAGTGGAAGTTATATTTGAGAGGGTTTAAACCCCCTCTAATGTTGATTTAGATTCACTAAAAATTATTTTTTAAGAAGATTATAGCTAAAACTGCCACTAATTGAAAGGATTTAGGGGCAGTTTGAACCACCTCTAATAAGGGGTTACTTTAAGGGTGGTTTTTACAACCTCCCCTAAAGCTTTTCATTTCTATTAAATTTGTACTTACGTACCCCTTTGACTCACTCCTTTCACCCCCACCATGCCCTACCTTATGTTTCCACCTCACCCCTTACTCCCATTCCCAGTACCACTCTAAGCCTCCCTCATGTCCCCACCCACATCCCCCTCTCATTCCCGCTTTCTCCCTCCCCCATCCGTAATCTCTTCCCGCCCCACCCCATCATCTCAAGTCCCTCCAATGCAGCACTACCATGCCTGGTGATATATAGAAAAATAACGGTCAATAGGATTCGAACCCACCTCATATGATAGTAGGGAGACACATTAGCGATAGGATAAATTTCTGTTTATTTTTTTTTCAGTTCATCTTTTTTTATATATATTTGAAATGGAATTTTTTACAATAATATCATAGTTTTATAAAAAATATTATAATTTTATAAAAGTAATTTAATCATAATTAATTCACAAATATTATTTCATATACATATATATATATATATATATATATATATATATATCAGATTTTGAAAATAGAAAAATATTATAAAAACAGACTAATTATAACTATATATAATTATTCTATTAAAATATTATAATAAATGTGATTTAAATGATAAATTCTATTTTAAAAGATATTTAAATTAATATAGTATTAAAGGAAGAATAATATTTTTTTAGAATATTAATTTAAAAACTATAAATAATCGTTATAATTGATTATAAGAATTATAATTAAATAAATTAAAAAACATAATTTCAAATATTATTTTCAAATAAAATCATCTCAAAAATAATATTAGTTGCTTTAAATTATAATTAAATTTATTTCATAAAATATTTTGATAATTAAATTATGGTTGAAATTATAGGATGTTACATTATTCTCTCTTCAAAAGAATTAAGCCCTTGGAATTTGTTAATATAAAACTATAAAATTATGAATTTCCATATTCAGAATTAAGAAAACAATGACTGTTAATCTTCTAGACTCTATTTCTTAGACAATAACGTCTGATCTACAAAGATTTATAGATCGTGGATTTGGTATAACTATATCAGCCACAAACCCAAAACTCTGGTTCATCTCATAAAAACACTGTTTATTTTTTAATAAATGGAACTTAATTAAAACACACAAAATTTATTACATACTAGGAACTTTTATTGGTCTAAGTTTTAGAGGATTAGACAAAACATAAAAATTTATCAGATCTGAAAAAAAAACAAAGAAAACTAAAATATATAGTCTACTTTATATGCTCTAACTCTTTATCAAATCCAGCAGACATAGAACTGCTAGTGAACTTGTGAACATAATTTCAAAATTTTGGATGAGAGACAAAATACTGATAAGGGGGTTTTAAAAAGGTAACTGAATATAGTTATTAAATTAAATATAAAAGTGAAACATGTCATGAAGTCCAATATTTCAGTATTATGAAACCAAGAGTACCTCTCAAAATAAAAAAATTAATAAAATATTTTCATTATATATTTATATATCATTTAAAATATCAAACTCATTCATTCATAAAATTTTAGCAATTTCACTTGAAAACATATAATCATTTAATAATTTAATTCTCAAAGGCGCATTGGATCATAGCATGGATTCTTAGTTCACTCCCAATTCATGGTGGACATAGTACCAAGATGGATTAAGTTCACTCCCTAATCCCATACTGTGCTTAGGATAAACCTCCCTTGTGCTATAATGTGCTTAGGATAAACCACTCATGCACTATAATTTGATTTGGATAATCCTCTTGTGCCCCATACATGAAATCTCATGATATTAACACATTACTCAATGCATTGGGGTGCTATCAGGGCACACCCATAACATAGTTGGACAAATTCCCATAAGGGATTTGGGTTCACTCCCCATACCCTACCTTAATAATATCCAGGTGTGATGCTTTGGAATTAAAACCATTATAACATTCATTTTTATCATAAGGATTATGAAGCATCTTCAAATATTTCCGTTTCATTGTCCATTATTTAAAAAGAAATTACTTGGTGATACATATTTCATGAAACAAATAGTTTTTCATGAAATCATACATATATATGTACATAACAATTTTACATAAAAAGGTTTTTTATATATATATACAGTTGTTTACATAAATATTCATGTATATCAACATTAAAAGTAAAAATGCTTGTACATGAAATGAAATATACACACACATACATATATAAACATCAATAGTAATATATATATATATACATTCCTTAAATAAAACTATTTGATATAGAAATATATAGAAATATATATATATATATATATATATATATTTCATTGTAAATAAAAAATAAATGAGTAGATTGAATGGAATTTCAAACCCTTTGATGATAAAAAATAAACAATCCTCTTACATAAAATAATAACTTTAGAAATTATTTTAAGCCCTTAGAACAGATGAGAATATGTACATAGATATATATTATATACATAAACTGATGGGATGAAATTAAAAATCTACCCTTTCAAAGCCGTGAACATAATTTGTAAAAAAAATTAACAATTCCTCTTATATCATAAATTCTTAAAACTAGTAGATATATATATATATATATATATATTTCAAATTGAACATATATGGATAAAATGAAATTACAATAAAACACATAAAATTAAATAATAAATCCATTATGTTTTAAATATTTGAAAATAAAAATAGATATATGGATTTTATTACAGACACACACACATATATATATACTCAAATTAAACTTAAATTGAAAAAAATTAAACCCTTATAAACGTAGGATTAGAAATAATATTTAATTAAAATCACTTCTCTTATAAAATCTTAAAGTAGTTAGATAGAAATATATAATCGAATATATATAAAACTTTATAAATCAAAAATAAAATGAAATTAACCCTTACACGCCTTCATCAAGAACTTTATAAGTATAACATTTATTTATATACCCATATAATTTTTTTTTCTATAAAACCAACACAATTTGATAGGATAAAATTTAGCCCTTATAAATTTAAAAACCATAAATTGATAATTATAATAAACCCTTATAAATAATTTGAACTTGAGTCATATGTAACTAAATAGATAATAATTCCTCGCATATAAACAGAAATTATATACTTAAATAAATAAATTTCTTATTTATAGAAAAATCATGAATTAGAACAAAATCATGGTAATTATATATATATATATCCCTTTTAGAAGAACAATTTATAATTAAATATACTTTATTGATAACAAATATAATTCTTTACGAAATAAATTTTAATAATAAATCCCTTGATTAAACATTAAAACATTTTTATTCATAATAAGAATCGTTAATACTGAATGAAATAACTAGACATAGATTTATAAACATTAAATCATATCCTTAATTTTTTGTAGTTAAACAGAATTAATTGTTTTGCTACTTCAGCTACAAACACAGTCCCACTCGACCAAGAACATGCTTTAATGTTCTAATGTTCACACTGAAATAAGGAATTTATATCCATTATATCTATTGTGAATCGATAAATATAATGTCAAAAGTCTAAAATCCAGGAGATCATCAAAGATATCAAAACAATGACCCATATATGCTTGCTGGGAAAGATATAAATAGATTCAAACAAGAAAAATTAAATATATAAATTTCATATTACATCATTTGCTAAAAAAGATTCATTCGATCATTAAAACATTGACAGATTAATTATAAAATTATAATATGAAAAAAATAACCATCTATGGTTAAAAAATAAAAAAAATATTATTCATAATCCAAAATTAAAATAGTAATAGATCCACAAGTATATAAATTACCAAAGAATAGAGTGATTCTATAATGATTGGGGAAGAAGAAAACACATATAATGACAAGGTCAACTGAAAATAGACATTGAAGAAGGAAAAGTAAGAAACATAACAAAATACCACCATGAATAAATCAAATAAAGGTTCGATGCCTAGATAGGAAAAAAGGAATCTACCTTAGTAGGTTGAAGAAGATCTAAACCCCTCAGATCTGGATCTCAGGTCAAACTCTAAGATGCATAGAACTCCATCAACGACACTCAGAATTGGACGAACTCCCTCCCCGGTCATGGTCAAACATTGGTTGGAGTACCTTTATAGCGCTCGGTCCTTGACCAGTGACCGATCCACCACCCGGATGATGCTAAAATTCAGATTTCATGTTCATGGTAAGATCTACCTCTCCCTTATCCAAACATGACCATCCCTACTTCTTAACTTGAATAGACCCCCAAAATCTTAAATCGTGACCCTAAACCCCTATTCTCAATTTCCCCTTTTATTATTATTCACTATTTAATATTTATTTTTTCATTAGATCCACATTATATATATATATTCAATCAATTTTTTTAATAATAATATCACTGTTTTATAAAACGAAACATTATAATTTTTTAATGTAATTTAATTATAATTAATTCGCAACCAGTATTTCTTATACATATTTATATATATACCTATATCATATTTTAGAAATAAAAAATTTATTAATTTTTATTAATTATATATAATTATTGTTTTAAAATATTTTATCGAATAAAGTTTTGAAGATAAATTACATTTTAAAAGAATAATAAAATAAGTATAGTATTTTAAAGAGGACAATATTTTTTGGAATTTTAATTTGGAAACTATAAAGAGTAGTTATAATTGATTATAAAAATTATAATTAAATAGATAAAGAAACATAATTTAAAATATTATATTCAAATAAAATCATCTAAAACATATTATTATTTGGTTTTATTAATAAATAAATCCATTTAATAAAATATTTTTATAATAAAAATATGGATGGAAATTATGGCATGTTGTGTTGAAATTTTTTAATTAATATAAAATTTGTTACATGATAAGGTATTTCAAAAATAATTTTCAAAAATAATTATTCTAGGATTATATCATTAGTATTTGAAATAATTATTGGTCTGGTATATTTTTTTTATCTGGGTTTTTTGGTTAAATGGATGTTCAGGTATGTTTATTTTTATTTCTATAGTATATTTTAATTTTTCTATGTGGAATAGAATTTTTTCATTGGGGTGATTTTATTCGAGGACAAGTTTTCAATTATATATATATTTCTGATCATAGAGTTTATATTTTAGGTTATAAGAAGTTACTAGTGGTGGTTTCTTTTTATTGGTATCGATATATCATTATTAGGGATTTTCTGTTCGTGACTGTTTAGGTTGCTAGTTGACGGATATTTCATCACTATTATACTATTGGATACTATATTTATATTTTATTTCTTCATTGTCATTGTATTTATTATTTACCCAATTTAATATTAATAATTAAATATTGATATTGATGTTATATATTTTATAAAGGTATTATTTCGATTTTATATAATATTAAGTGGAATATTATGAGTTTATTATTTTGAGGGGATTATTTTTTCAATGTTAAGGATACTAATATTTCATTTTTACATTTATTATTTAATGATTGAATCTATACTATTTCTGATATTTATTTTTATAGAGTGTATTTTATGTTTGTTTAAATTATTACAGTGTTTTCAGGGGTAAGTGTTTTCATAGTTATATTTGTTTGGGGAGTTGTCTTTAAGGTGGGTGGATTATTTGGTTTTGGTTATTATTATAGGTTCTTTGGAAGTAGTTTGGGGGATTCCAATAATGTATCAGGTTTTTAGTTTCCCTTATTTGATCCCATTATATTTGTAAAAAACCTCTTAAAAATTACTCCTAAGCTCAATTTCCATGATTTTATATCAATTATTTTCTTTTTAATGTTCTAACATTAATACAAACACGGAATGAAAAGTACCCATGAATCTTCCATGTTTTGATGTTTAGTATTATATGTAGAAATTTTCATTTTCGCATTTTCATGATAGAAAATTTGATCTTAATTGGTGTCACATCACATTTACAAACAATACATTTTATACAACACATTTATAATTTCATGAAATAGTGCCCCAATCCATAAAGTAATTATAGAAGTTATGGTATTATTATACAAAAGATTTTCATACATATTAAAATTTAATGAATTGGTATCCAAATCAATTAAAACTTAAACTAGACTATGTATTCTTGTAGACTATAAATGCTTCAATGTAGTCATTAGAATTTAAAAAATCTTGTACATGGTTCAAAGTCATCATAATGAATCCCAAAAAACTATCATCTAAGTCTACACTACAAAACCTCTTCCAATTATATGATTGTATAACTCTAAATTTAATGTTACAAATTGGTGGAAAAGTCTTAATTCAATAGATTAACAAAATAGTTAAAACATGTTTAAAAATAATGCTTCTAAAAAAATTCCACTTAACGCTTTTTTCATAGCTGCAACAAAAAATATAATATTTTTTATCTTCAATTCCCTATTTGAAAAGAACATTGATATTAGATACCACATTACACTTATAATATTCTCTTATAAATTAAATGCATCAAAAATTAAAATCATACCATCTTTATAGAAGTAGAAATTTTTTATATTTATTCAATTGTTACCAATTTCAGTAGCCATTTTATAAAAATATTTTGGTTCTATATCCTATTTCTTATTTTGTTTTATTTCAAAAGAATCATTTATTGAAATTGTGTCTAAACATTCATTGCTATCACTCTATCTGATGATTTATTTATGATACTCAAATCTTTTACAATATTCCTAAAATTAGAGAAGGAAATGTTATAACCCACATCTATCTCACATGCGATGGTAATTAAATTCATTCCCATTCATGCTATATCTTTGAAAAGTTTTTCTATAACTAATTTTACATAATCATTTACCTTAGTAGAATCTCCTTAAAACATTACACTATTTCTAGATAACTAGGCCCCCCTCCCCAAAATATATTTTTTAGGTATTGATGTCACATCAATCTGATAATAAATTTTTAAAACATGAAAAAAAAGATACCAACCCAACTCAAACATTCGACAAGAACATTCAAAAAATTCATTTGAAGCCTCATATGATACACAGAATTGACCTTAACGATCAACCATTCCAATAACCTAAATAAATTGAACTCATATTTCAATACATGATATCTAAAAACAAGAACTAATAATTTTATATTCATGTTTAAATAAATAAAATAACTTAGGTGTATATCAATTAGAAACCTGAAGCATAAATGTATGATAAGCATAATGATTATGAGGCAACTTATCTGGCATCTCAAATTCAGAATTTGTTTCATTATATTTATTTTTTCCCAAAAAACAATCATACTGCTTAAATAAATCAGCGACACATAATTTGTGTTGAATTTAAGGTTTAAGAAAAAAAATTAAACTTTTACTTAATTGAGTGTTGTGAATACCCAATGTTAAATCATATTTTGAAATTAATTGGAATCACTTATCTCACATCATGAATACATCACCTAACCATTGTGACATAATATCCCCATATTCTGATCTAAATAAATCCCAATACTGATCAAATTTATGTGCATCATGGTATTGGAACATATACCTCCTAAATCTAGTTAGAAAACTAGATCCATATTCCATCCAATTACCTTAATGTTTAATTCCATTTTTCATCAAATTACATGTAAAAAGGGAATGTAAATATCCCACAAAATCATTAGAAATGAATTTTACCATTTCCATATCTTTATTAGTAAGTATAGTTTGAGGTCTCTTCATGTGATACACCTGTAATTTTTTTGAAATAACCATGAAAAATGTCTTAGTTTCATCATATAACAAAGCCTCCCAAAAAAATCTCCAGATGATGATTGAACCCCCAAAATACACTGAAGGGCCTATAATATTTATTAGTATTGAGAGTAGTTTAAAAAAAACAATATCTCCTAACAACTCATAATATGTCTTCATTTTTTGATCATCCCATAAAATATTACTAATTTTTCCATTCACGTCAAACTGTATACTATACAAAAATGATGGATTGTCTTGACTTTGTCTTTCCAGATACTATAACATGAAACGTGCATCCCCATGAAAAAATTACTTTTTCGTTTAAACCTTAAAATTTTCAACAGATCAAAACTTGTGTGCCCAATAACATCTCAACCCCTATAATTTATTTCACCATGGATAATGAATCCTTAGTTTAATACCTATTGATGTAGTCACATCTAACACAACTTCTTGTGCATCTATTATTTTTATTTGGGACTGCATCATATTAATTAATTTAGGTCTGTGAAATGGATTTTTATTCCCCTAATCAAAAACATTACATGCATATTAGATAGAATACAACAAACTAATCCCCATTCTAGTAAGTCATCTTGTACGTGTCTCAACCCAAGGAAATTTCACCATGTTATATCATTTTCAACCTTCATGTGGACTTCTTTGAAATATTTATAATTTCTTGATGTGATGATTGATTTATCCTTTCTCCTTTTGTTTGTGTATCATCGGCGTACAATGAACACATTTACAACCCCATACATGACATAAAAATAGTGTGCATTATCATATGATTTGAACATCTTCCCAACTACTTATATAATAGAAGATGCTAAAACATCCACATCTTCTGCATTGAAACTACCTACATCAAAAAAACTGAAGTCCAAGAAAAGTAAGTTAATTTTAAAATAATATTTAATTCATTTTAAATTTTATAAAAAATATGAAAAAAAACTAACTAAAAATTATATAATTATGAAAATAATTATTTAAAAATATATAAAATATAATTATATTAATGAAATTACAAATAGAAAATTTATAAGATATATAAAATATATATTCCATAAGAAGGTCCAATGGAAGTTCCACACTTCAAAAAAAATTATATTTATAAAACTATGGAATATATTATTAAAAATTAAATTTTATTAAATATATTTTTATATAAATAATTATTTTTTATAAATATGATTTAATTTAATATATCAAAAATGTATAAACTATTTGGAAAAAACTAAAAATAACAATTACGTAATTGGGAAAATAATACCTGTGGAACTTTTTTTAAATATATTTTTAATTAAATACAATTATAAAAAATATGAATGGAAGTTGTTCTATAATTTTTATAAAAATGATTTCATATAGCATTTTAAATTTAATAAACTATTTGAAGAAAATTTAAATAAAATTACAAAATTTTCAAAAAATATACATAAATAGATTAATATGAATATATTTATGAAATTATATAAAAATACAAGATATATTGAATTCCTTTTCCACTATAGGTTCAAATAGATGTTCCAGTTGAACTTCCAGTGAATTTTCTATTAGAAGATCCAGTTAACCTTCAATAGGACCTTCTAGTTGAAATTACAGTGGATGTTATAGTGGAAACTCAAGTGGAACTTCCAATGAAACTTCAACTTGTAGTTGAATTTCCAATGGATCCTCAAGTGGAAATTCCATTGCAACTTCCATTGAAACTTCTAGTGAATGTTACAGTGGAACGTCTACTGGAATTTCTACTAAAAAGTACCATGAGACTCCAATGGAATAACCAACAGAACTTCCAAAATGCAAAAATGCTACATATTTATTTTAATAAAACAATCACTAAAAAAATTCAGAAAATAGTATTGGACACAAAATAATTCAAGATTTACCCTAAATGTAATAGTAAACTCACTTGAATCATAATCACAAATACCTTCATAGCCACTAAGAAATTCAGGATATTGTCTTAAATAGAAACTAATTATAGTTTTACAAAAAAACTAACTGCAAAAATACTTCAAATATAATATGACATACCTTCAACCATATCCATTATTAGAATAAAAAAATGAGTATTCAAAAATATAGAAGACTAAAGCATACTACAACCCAGAATGGTAAAACTTGGAAAAAACATACATTTGAATCTAAACTCCAATGACTCGAAATATTTACACTATGATGAAACCAATTGAAAATTCCAAACCATTTTGTGAAAAAACCCACTATTAAAAACCCATAGAAAATTCAAAACATTACTGAGATGAAACCCTAACTCAAAATAACCAAATGAAAATGCACAATCCTTCTGCAAAATCCAACAAACCCTCAAACATTTCCAAGAGAAACGCATTAATAATGCCAAATTGTTCCACATAATTTAGTATAGATCCATGTTTTATCATCTCCTTCTATGAAATCCCATAATCCCTTAGACCATGACCCGTGAAACCCATTGAAAATAAAAAATCTTTCCGCACAATCCTACGATTCATCAATTTTTTCATGGTGAAACCCAGTGAAATTTCCAAATCCCTATCATGTGTTCCCTCATTTCATGCACCTCATTTCCCACAAGACAAAAATTCCCTCTAGAACCCTCTAGAAAATCACCATAACTTGATACTACCACACGTAAAAAAACAACATGTGTTAAGATCACATCACATCACTAGAGAATCCTGTAATACACGGATCAGGAGATGATAAAAATATCCTAGCCTCCCCCGACTCACAACATCCAATCCCACCATTCCATCCTCACATAACTCTCAACATCAAATAAATCCTAGTTCAAGGCTCCCTAATCACAATCACTGAGCCCTACTAACACCTATTCCTCCACCCTAACCATTATTCCACATCGACATATATGAAAAAATATATATTGTGTGCACCCCATAATACCTCCCCTTAAACATTCTAGTATCTAGAAATTTCCTTCTCCATACTACGTGCACCCATGCTCAGTTATAGTGGCCACTTTTGTTTACGTTATCCCATACGATCTAGGTTAGTGTGATTCTCTAGGCTATCCCCCACAACTACTCTTAAATGGAATATCTCTTACTTATCCCAAAAGTAAATTTAGACCTGGTTGGATAACTCTTCCATGAAATTGCTTTTGATGGAACAACCTCTCCAACATGGCACTCCTCATTACTGTTAAATTATCCATAACACCCTCTCTTATCAGCACCATATTTAGATCATAAAGTATGTCACTCTCCATGAATTATATGATGGTATTGATTCACGATCCTTATTAAAGCATTCTTCATTTCTACATTCCAAGAAATTCCTTCCATATTCCCTTGAATAACTATTCTTGCGGACGTGGTGATCCCTTTATACCCATTCCCAAAAATATTCCTAGTATGGTAGATTCAAAAAGTAGTTCCTTGGTCCCTCTGTAATTGATCACTACAACTTTTTTCCTTGTAGATGAGAATCTTCAGGCCAACAACTTCTTGATTTTGTGCAAAACAATTCATATGTCATTGGCTGGTAAAGATGTCAATTATCACTTTGTTGACCCTCCACCTTTGATGTTTGATATGATGTAAAAGGCTTGGAATATAGTTGATAGAAACTATATTTCACTTATTTTCAAATATCTGTAAAGATAATTCAAATATGTTACTAGAAATTCCATCACTCATAAAGAACTTTATGACTCCTTCAACCTGACGACTTTAGAAACAAACAATTTAAATCGAGTGGTCGATGTTCTTCAACACCTATACCCCATGGGTTAGTAACATCATCCTTTTCCATCATATTTCATCAAATAGAAATCCTTTTGAGATGAGTTAATTGAGATTTATGCCCTACCTTAAACAACATAGTCTAATGTGGCTCATTGAGATCAACTATGGCTCTTTATTCTTCTTCAAGGACATGATCCAATATATGTGATAATCTCAACAGAGATGTTGGACAACCCATCCTCTCTTGATATTCCACCATTTTACCATCTCCTTGGAAATTTTCATTAAATCCTCCCCTCTGTTGATACTATAGACCACACTTCTCTTTTAGGCTATGGTGGTTGTCTTTTTTCTTGTACTCATGGTTGTTCCTAGAGTGGGTGCCACAATCATCCCTTTTTTAGAATTGTGATAAAATCAGACATATATTTGATAATTTTTGGGTTCTCCATGGTAATCCATCTCAACATACCCGAAAAATCAGGAATTTCTTGTCAATTCATTACATTATCCATGGAACACCCATCCGAAATTGGTGCTCTTTGAAAAATATATGGAGCTTCTACACTCTCATCAAGGTATATCAATGTCTATTTACACTTTATTCATTGTTTCTCAGAAAGTTGTCCTTACAAATTAAGCCTCTCTTCATCCGATTATATGGATTATTTATTCTGCATCCTCAAATCTTCTCACTAGTGATGTTGGTATGCTTTTTACCTATCGTCTATACACCGAGGACACAATAATTACTGTTGATGAAAGATCCACCATTCTTATTTCTATATTTGTAACTTTAACCTTGAATCCTTGTATTCTACATCCCTAAATGTCTTATGTTCCTCAAATTTCATTTAATCACATATCCATTAGAATCATTTTATAGGACTTGAATTTTATTTTTGTTTTCTCATCCTTTAATGTTGTCTTTTGGGTGTGGTCAATAAATCAGGATCGTGGGATAGGTCCTTTTCATGATGGCATTTACATGTTCAATGCTATGTCATCCCTTTCTTGCTCATCCACATCCACCCAAACTCAAGAACATCATTTCCTTCAATGGTCGTGCACTTACTTTCATGATACATAAGCTTTCCCCCATCTTAATCTAAACCTTTCTTTCCACTGTGAATCCTTCTAGTTTTATAAAAAACATCAAACTTCTTGTATCCCTCCCATTTCTTAGTGTGAATATAAACCCTTTAATTTAATCTGTTATGATGTGTAGGGTCCTTGAACTATCCTATGTGAGTTAGGATATCATTATTATATATCATTTATTTTTGATATTTCTTAAATGATATGGATTTACCTCTTTCCAGATCATTCAAAAAAGTTCAATATCATTATGTCATATTAACGTGAAATTCAAAGTGAATTATCCATTCCTATTAAATTTATACAATTAGATAATGGTCTAGAATATTTCAGCTATTCCATTCATCAATTTATCATGGAACACGATGTCTCTCATCAAACATCCTATCCTGACACACCTTAGAAGAATGGTATGGTAGAGCATAAACAACTTCATATTCTAGAAACTTCTAATTCCATATTATTTCACAAGTAGGTTCCTATTCAATTTTTGGGTGATGTTATTCTTACTAACACTTCTCTTATACACTATCATAAATCCTCTACCATTCAAGGGGAGAGTCAATTTAAGGCTTTATTTAACTCTTTCCCTCCTCACTCTCTTCCCCTTCGTGTGTTTCGATGTCTCTTCTATGTTCATGACACTCAAATCAATCTCTCCAAATTTTCCCAATGGGACATTCAATGCATTTTTCTAGGATACTCTTGAAACTAATGTGGATAATATTGTTTCTCTCTTGACTAAATTTGATATTCATCTCTATTGATATCTCGTTTATTGAGGACTATTCATTCACATCCTATCCACCCTCTCCCCACTCTGATACATTTATCAATGATTATCTTCCTCTCTACCTCAACCCACCACTTCCCTCTATGTAAAACAATTATCACTATTTTGGGTAGGTTTATTCTCATCATCCATCAAACATACTCCCTACGCAAACCGTGGATTCTTTTTCCCCACATTTGTCTTTCACTCTTTTCACAACCCTGGATGGATTTTCTATTTTCTTACAGAAAGGTATTCATTATTTCAAGTCTCATACTATATATAAACATTCCAAAAAAATATTATCGACACAAACGAGTCATCACATATTGAATATAGAGTCAATATTGGTTCCTTGAACACTTTATGAGGCCAAATGTACCCCTTTTGGCATTATGAAATTAATGATGAATTATAAGCATTGGATGATAATAAAAACATTGATATTTTCCCCTTCCATATTTTAAATGGGTTGTCGACCAAAAATGGATTTATTCAATATGTCTAAATGTTAATGATACTCTTCCTCATCATAAATCCCAACTTTTTTCCAATGTCTATGCTTATACATAAGGTTTTTATTATTTCAAAAAATTCCCCCTGGTTGTGAAAATGGATTCTATAAGATTACTAATCTCTCTTAATGTTTCAAATGATTGGCTTCTTCATCAACTTGATGTTAATGATAATTTAAATCATAGTTTTCTTGATAATGAAGTTTATCTATAATACCCTACAGGATTTATTGCTTTAGGGGATTAATGTCACGTTTGGTAGCTTTTTCAATATCTTTATGGACTTAAGAAATCCCCCATTGCATGGTTTAGAAGAATTTGCATTTTGGTCACCACTTTTGGACTTTATCATTGTATTAAATATCTCACTACTTTTTATCAAAAATCATTTTATGGATGCATCCTTTTAGTGTTTTATGTTGATGCTCTCATTATCACTAGTAGAAAATCATATGACATCACCCATCTTATGTATTATAACCTTAACAATTGTTCCATACCATATAATTGGATCCCTTGAAATATTTTTTAGAATTAAGGTATCTCGATGTTCCAAAATAATATTTCATTCACAAAGTAAATATGTATTAGATATCATAAATGATACTACAATATATGAAAAACCTATTTTCAACACTCCTCTTGATTTGGGGGAAAGGTCCCTCCATAATTATTATGGTCCGTATTCACTTCTAGATTTATATCACCATCTTATCAAAAAATTCAATTATCTCATGATGAATCATCCCAATATTTTATACATCCCCCGAGAGGTAAATTAGTTCATGTATCATCCAAATAAATCTTTGTGGGGTGTTGTTAATCGCATCATCAAATATATTAAGAAAAACCCCATATGTGGTCAACAATATTTTCATCACAATCATCTAAACACTGCGACATTCTATGATACAAACTATACTAAATGATTATTTACCTCGAATCCTACTTTTATCTTTTTATTTTTCTGTGTAATTAATTTAATCTCCTAGTGTAATAAGAAAAAAACTATTATCTCCTAGTATAGTGTTGAATCTAAATATCATGCTACATTAGTTGTTACTATTAAAAATCATGAAATTGGTTTCTCTTCGTAGACTCAATATCATATTTGCTGTAATAATAATTAAACTAATAATAATGCCTCTAATATGGTATTTTTTTATCACACAAATCATATTGAAGTTGATTTCCATTTCCTTAAACATCACTTTGAGAAAAGTAAAATTACCTTTGACTACATTTCCACTACTCATTAGCTTTTTGACATCTTCAGCAAAGACCTGTCTTGTGCCTGACTTAATTTTATTTACACTAAGATGGGCTTTCACATTATATATGACCCATCATGAGGGGGAGTTTTGTTTATTTTTTGTTTTTTCATGGATATCCTATTTCATGTTACACATGTTATTTCTTGAGGGGGTGTCAGACCAAAATAATTTTTTTGGTCCCAAATTAAATAGGTTAGACCCAATTAAATGTATTTTATAGTCCCACATTAAATGTATTTATTTTTATTCATCTATAAATAATGATCTCCACCTATTATTTTTGTAATGAGTAGGCTTTAATCCTTTAATCAATATATTATGGTCTCTATCGACATTAAACATCATAGAGAAACACCGATAAGTTGGTGTCTCTAAAATGGACTCAACTTATTTTATATCATTCAGCTTTCCCTCATGATTGAATGGCAGCCACAAATGTCTCAAGCTAGAGATTTGACTAAATGAACTCCAATAACATTTCACCAAATCAACTATCCTAATGGTTGAGTAAATATGGAAAAAGGTTTGGATAGCTCAGTGAGTATCTTCTAAATTTACCCTCTCAATATTTCTTTATAATATATTCAACAAGGTCTTTAAACCATTTCAAGATGTAGTATTCATCTATGTTAGAGAGTGTCATCTCTTTAGGTTTAGACCCCACATTCATCAAATTCACCACCCACGAGTGCATCTCAAACATATTATCAAAATCACCTTTTTAAAATTATTATCATTTTATACATGAATAGTGAATGCTTGAAATTCTCCTTCTCTAGAAAATGAACATTATATATTTTTCACTTTTTATCTCTAATATGGAGGAGTGACAACTGATCACTAGAAAATGATGATATTGGAAAGTCCAGATACATCATTTTGTTACATTTCTTTAACATTATTCATATAGTTTAAAGAAACAAATCTCTTTAAGTGAGAGTGGAATGTAACATCTCCTCCGAAGGTAATTAAGTTATTTTCAATGTAGACCTCTTCTATATGAGCCCGGTGCACCTTAGAAATCAAATGAAAAAATGTCACATAATCCTAATCACAAAAACCAGGCTTCCCACGTTGATGAAACCACTCAATAATCTATAAACTCAGTTAGGTTAAATTCAGGCATTAGTAATAGGGAAAAACAAGCATTTTAAGAAAATTCCAAATAAGAAATTACTGATTTAAAATGTAAATCAAGATGATCAATACTAGACCGAACACAATAACCCAGTCTCAATAGGATGAAAATCCAACAATGATAAGTAATATAAACTAATTAATAATGATCATATTAACAATGAATACAACGATCCCTCAATGAAAAAAATTACTCAAAAAACAATAGAAAATCCACACCGATCCTCTTCACTACACAAATTAATTACACAACCATATACTACATTGATGGAAAATCATTAGAATACATAAGATTTCAAAAATTGATAAATTTTCATATCATGATTGGAAATTTGGTTTCATAGGGTTCATAAATATTAAATATGAGATTGAATCATGGATTGTCTTCGTAAGATAAGGATTGTTTTTTTCAGGCTTTAATTCTATCTTGTAGAATATTCAAAACAATATGAATTTCAATACACTATTTAGAATCATGTAGATATGATCATATTTATCAATTTTTCATACACAACACATGAATACAACTTTGAAAAAAGTATTAACAAAATAAAATAACAAAAAAAGAGAAATCCAACGCACCTATAATTCCCTGTCATATAGCTTATCAAGAAAAAGGATTCCCCTGATCACAAAAAAAAATCACCCCCAGTCAAATAAATTTCCTCATCAACCCATTTATCATGAATAGTGCGGATAAAATGGATAGGGACACATGCGATGGACTTGAATAAATCTAGGGGGATGTAGTGTTTTTGAGCACGTCTTTATCAAATCTACCATGATACATGATAATCCCATCATGTTTTGGAAACAGTCATGTGTTCCCAATATCTTGTTGATCACCCTCATGAAATACTAGATGAGAAAAAAAAATCAGAATTCAAGTCATTGACATCATAATCATCATGCCTCTTGTGGCTGCTTCTACTACATTAACCACCATGCGAAGAAAATTTTGTCCTGGATCTAGAATGGTAGAAAGGCATGTTGGCAGAATTGTAGTATCTCTTTAAAAAATCTATGAGATTTTGGAAGGGAAGGATCAAAAAAATATACCCTTTTATATAAATATTACTTACTAATTCTAATCTAGTAAAACATGGTGTAAGAATAATAATTGTATAATCCCATGTACTGTAATCATGGTGAATGAATATATCAACTGATGATATCAAATGAAAAGTTCATAAATCCAGGCTTCCCAAAAAAATAAAATGAAAAGTGGATCATAATATCTCATTGGAACATCTGACCACTACTAGTGGCCACTAAATCATTAAGTAAGAACCCTAACAAGTTTAGCTTAATAGTTCATAAACATTGGTATAGTGATTAAAGATTCATGTTCCTCCAAGTGAGAATAGTGAATGTTAAAACCGAAATATGAATAGTAAAAATTGTTCTAGAAATACCAAAGTAATGTACCCACATAATGTGTTAGAAAAACATCACCATTCATAAAAAAAGGTCAGTTAAATTAAACCGATCTGTATTTTAAGAGCCACTATGATTGAAGATAATTCTTTTATAATTATTAAAACAATGATAAAATAAAAATAATGTGGTTTTTAATCTAAAAGTTGTAACGAGATTGGGAACAAATAATAAATACAAGGTAGGAGATAAATGATTCGACTAGATGCTCAATGAACTACCTATATGGTGATCATGAATCAAGATAAGGAGCCAAAGTTTAAATAAAATTATGGGTATCCAATCTCAAACTATTGGTGTCAAAATTTAAACAGTTCCATTTTAGTCTAGTTTAAAACAAGAAAATAGTAACCATGTGATATAGGAATTGAATGTGCATAGATTTGAACAATGACCAGAAGGAAAAATGAGACTTAATTAATTGAATCATAATCATGAATAATAAAAAATATTGGGAAACAAATCTGATGCTATGGGTGATAGTGTTGAGCTAGAAAATCAATATGTACTAAAAACATAAAACCATGTGTACTTTTTTAGATACTATTATAAAACAGGTGTGAGGATCACCAACCAAGAATTTTTATTAAAAATAAACATCATAAAAAAATAAAATATATAATTTATGCACTAAATTATTAAAGATAAATTGTAATTATAAATACACCTTGTATTAAACAAGTATTCACCTATGTATTTACATAGGAGGGAATATAAATTTTTTTTATAAACAAATATATGTAGATGAAGCATATAAATAGAAATTAATTCAATGACGAATATAATAATGTAACAAATATCAATGAGTTTTTTGAATTGTAATTTTTTTCATCTACGTTGGAAAATACAGATTAGGTAAAAACATAAACATATCAAATAAAAAAAATATATCTGTTTTTTAAGAAACATGAATTTATATAAAATGATGAATAAAAATGTATGCATACTGGTGTTTTTAGACAATGCTCATGTATGGAACTATAATTTCAAACAAAGTGAATGTATACAAACAATTTCAACCAATGTATTATATGTGGGATTTTCTGAAAATAAATTTGTATTGGATGTCATTCTGGATAAGAAAATTGTTAAATCATGATCAGTTTCGTAACTCCCATAGAGTATCATGGATATTTCATGAAGTTTGTTTTGTAATAGTTGGTGTACTAGACCCATCTATGCAGCACTTTTCAATTATCATTTCATGTATACAGTGATATGTGCATGATGTACACTTAAAATTATAGTGTAGGCATTTCAACATCGACTATTTAATTGTAATTTTTGTAGATTGGTTTTTGTATCAAAAGGTTATAGAAGATCCTAGGGTATAATGATATCCTCATGATATTGTGAGATTAATCTTAAAAAAAATCTTATGGTCTAGATTCATCATTCAAACTAGACACAATTGATGTCTGACTATCAGGTGATTAGGGTTCATTAGCATTGAGACTTCTTCTCTCGAATCTCTCACTTTGTGATCTCTGGTAGGTGAGATCATGAGGAACAACCCACCAATAAGAACACCACATGTTTCTTGTTTCATTGTTAGTTCCTATATATGGAGATGTGTATTTATCTCCTGAATTGAGATCATTATCAATGTGTTTCATTTGATTTATTACTTTGATGCTAGAAAAAACCATGAAAATAAATTTGTGGTGAGATAGCTCGTATTTGGTGCATCATTGATGGTATGAAATAGGATGAATGATCAATATAGAATTTACTCATCCGAGTTGAGGAAGTGATATCTCAACCTTGGTCGATCATGATGGTAGTACATTCATAAATCCATGACCATGGTAGTCAATGTTCAGTCCGTCAATTAGATCGACAAACAATAAAGTAATAAAGGATTATGATAGAAGTGTGTATCCTACTTTATGTTATATTGCATAACAAGGATATAATCTTACTTAGTACATGTTCATAGGTTGGTTGTCGTTGCTATAACTATTATTTACCTCTTTAAGGGCCTTTATGGGTTGCTGGACTCCACTTATTCTCTACAAATACTACTCACTAATATCAATATAAGGGCCTAGAGGGTCACATGGAATAACGTGTTCAAGAATCTTCCCTATTCTGGTGAATAGATATATGGGATGTGGTCGGCCCCACGATGGGGTCTGATAGTTGTCCGAGTATTATTTATCACTAAAAAATAAATAAACAAATTATTATTTGAGGGTAAAATAATTTATTTTAATTTATTTATTAAAAGTATTTAGATGTTTATAGTGAATACAAAGAATAATATATTTGTGCCTCGGTTCCTATAAGGCCTGTGGTCCAATTAGGATTTCTGGCTACCTCAAGGCCTTCAGGCCACCTCAAGGATTTCAGTCCACTTGAAATTGTGCTTAAATGATCAGACAGAATCTGAAAGTAGCTGACTTCAAATGGGGATTTAGAGCATGCACATTCACCAGAGTGGAAGCTAAGAGGATTTTTCAGACAGAGAGGGTATGTCATTATCATCAGGACCAGCCTGTGTTTGCACGGGAAGCCTATCCTAATAGCGATGCGAAGGTGGAGAGATGATATCATGACGAAGAAGCTGGGTGGAGGATTTCCAAGTATCGTCTGTATATTTCCTAAGACCTACCAGTCAAGTAATCTCTAAGCCTATGTGCCTTGTATGGGTTCCCCCTCATCACTTGAAAGTAAGGTTATCAAAACCAATAAAAAAGGCCTTCGGGCCATTTAGGCGAGGAATATTATTATAATAATGAATATTACTTTAATATTCATGGTTAGTTTTATATTTGCGGGAACAACGAGTTAAGTCAATGACACTGTTTTATCACGTAATATATTTATTATATTAAATGAAAGTGATAAAATCATAAATTATATTTATGAATCAGTAAAATAGTCATAATATATCATTTATGGTTTATATATTGTGTAGTAAATATTTGGGGGCTGGGGATTAATTTGAAGGCAATTTCATAAATCACTATATAGAGAAGGATAGAGGCAGTCACAAGAGGAATATTCACTATTAGATCTTGAGAGCTTCTTCCACCTCTCTCACTTTCTAGAGGGAGAATTATTTGATACAAGTGATCGAATTGAGCCCTCTGTCATGCATCATAATAAGGTTGATGTGATGATCATCGAGATGTAGAATATTTCATTTAATATGCATGTTAAGAACAAGAATTTTACGATCGATGCTTCTACATATTTTTGAACAATGTGTGGATGATCTAGATGAATTCGACTTTGTATTCTTCAACCAAAGATTATTGATGTAAAATAGATGATGAACACTTGGATTTATATCAAACTAGGTATTTTTTAAGTTTAATTTTCATGCATAAACTTCTTCCCAAGTGATCCTTGATAGTTAATCGGTGTAGTGCTTCACCAATGATGACGTAGTTACGTCGATCAATGGTGAATAATTTTATATGCCCAATCCACTAGCTTCCAATAAATACTTTGATACCTCAAATTGGTATCATAGGGATGTGAGCAAATTTTAAACAAAGAAAAATTAAATTTTCATTAAATTTTGAAGAGAACATCGATTCAGTCCCTACGTCACTGACAATGTTTCACTCTGACCCCAAATGATGAGTCTGCAACCATCTGAATTTATGAATACAAATTGTAATTGTTTTGGGGGGTTTAATTTGATGAATATATATATCCTAAGGTAGTGACCAGTGATGGATTCTTATGGGCATGGGTATTCCAGTCTAGTTCCAATGGTCAAAATAGGGTTCTCCAGAATGGTCCAAAATCATGATGATTGTGGAAATAAAAGAAAACATGGTTTCTAAATGCCTAATGTACAGGTTATGGAATTATTACAAGCCATCAAAAATAGAACCTTAAGGAGGGGGTTAGTTCGTCAACATAAAATAAAATAACAGGGTCAGCTACCAATTTTTTTTCTAAATGTATACCTTCATCCTTTTATTCTAAACGACAGATTTTATTAAAAAAGAGACAATATTCCTATAGAATCTTGTCCAACAGGAACCAACTCCAATTTTTTATACTCTTTATAAAATTTTTTAGACGTCCTAGGTTAATTTTTTTTAAAAATGACACTTAAAGGTGGAATCGCAGATGCTTCATTTTCCCTATTACAATTTTTCATTCTAGTTTAATTCTATTTTTTATATATTTAAAACTCAAACATTTTATTATTATGTTCGTATGGTTATATATATATAAGGAAAACTTAATGTTTCAACCTAATTTATCTTTTATTCTAGTACATGACTTTTCTAACCTATACAATATAAACTATAAGTCCGATATAAAGGAAATTTTAAAAATTGATTAAACATATAACCAGTTATCCTAAATAATTATAAATTATTAAATAATGTCGGTGAAAAATTATTTACAAGATTTATAATCCACCTACTTGAAACATAATAATGTTTCGAGTACGTGAATTTTCTAGCTGATATAATATTAACTGTAAGACATATATGAATAAAATTTTAATCATTGAATAAAAATATAACTAGTAGTCCAAAATAAAAATAAATTCTTAAAAAAATTTGGTGACAAATTATTTATAAGATTTCTAATCCAGCTACTCGAAACTTAAAAACCATTCAAGTATGTGACTTATGTAGCCTATATAATATTAACTATATTACCGATATGAATGAAATTTTAAAAATTTCTTAAATATATAACTAGTAGTTCAAAATAAAAATAATTTTGTAAAAAATGTTGGTGAAAATTTATTTATAAGTTTTCTAAACCATCTAATTAAAATATAAATTTTTTTCAAGTACATGACTTTGCTAGCTTATATTATATTAACTGTAAGACCGATATGACTAAAATTTTAAACATTTCTTAAATATAAAACTATTAGTCCAAAATCAAAATAATTTGTTAAAAATGTGGGTGAAAATTTATTTATTAGATTTCTAATCCACCTACTTGAAACTTAAAAATGTTTCAAGTATGTGACTTTTCTAGCCTATATAATTTTAACCATAATAAGGATATGAATTAAAGTTTAAACATTGCTTAAATATATAAATAGTAGTAGAATTTTGAAGTTTAATTTGTATGGGTCTTCTAGTTTATATTTTATTGGCTTTCAATGTCAAGTAGGTGGCTTAGGATCCTCCTCGACATTCATTCATTTCACTATCACTTCTGAGTTACATTTCTTACATTGCTTTCATTATAATATATTTATTTTATTTATGAAACTCTTTATTTACAACAAATGTTTTTATTATGAGGATATATTTTAAATTTTATTTACATTGTTTTTGTACTATAGATTTTTTAATCATTTAAAGTTATTTACTTGAAATTTATTAATTATTTTTATGTTTCAATTAGTCGAATTTGAAATCTTTCAAATATAAATTGTGCCCAAAATATAAATGAAAACTATAATACTAGATAATCAAATAAGAAGAGATTATAGTAAAAATAATATTTTGATTTCAGTAGACATAATACATGTAAAAAAACATCTACAATAAATTTTTATGTCTGTGGTGAAGAGATTCTTCCCACATGGTGGTCTGAGAATAGGATGTTTGCATCTAGTGTGAAGTGAAGTCTGATGACCTAGAGAAGGCTGATCCTCAGGAGCTGTAATGTTGACTGGCGCATACTCCATCTTTGTGTCAGTTAGAGGAGATGTCAATTGCATCTCATGCTGCCTTTTGGATCCTTTTACCACTAGGGTGGTAGAAGGACCTGCCACCATCATAGTGGGGAACCAAGCCTGCAATGGAGATATACCCCAAGACGACGATGGATCTGGAACCCATGGATGTGATGGATCCCAAGGATGTGTTTTATCAAGAACCCAAGATGGAGAGAACTGTGGATATCCGGTTAGGAAAGACAAATCCCATGCCACCTGAGGCACATCCTATATTGGATGATCCAGGACTACTAGAGGGATGACCTCTGCTTGTGGAACAGGTGAGGTCTCATGTGTATCACGACGTTGTCAATATCACTGTGGTCATGGATCCTCAACACCAGCAGTAGCTACATGATGTTCCTCTGGGCATTAACCTCCTCTCTCGAGGCTGGATGCATGAAGATGCTCCTGGAAATAGAATGAAATGATTCCCTCCCCTCCAGTACTATAGCATGGACGACTGCACAGCTAAAGACCCCCACCTCCTCTTCATCACTCATGCAAACAAGCTACTATGTTTGACTACCCTATAGAGATATTAAAATTGAAATAGAAAATAGTTCAATAAAAAAAATAATGGAAATTTATTGATTTACCATCCTTTACATCTATAGGATGGGTTCAGTAAGATACAGTATAGACTTCAATCTATACCATGGCACAGAATGATCCTACTCTGAAAGAGATAATCGATTCGTATGAACACCCTAAATATGATACACTGCTTGTATGTGATAACAGTCGATAAAGCTGGCATGTACTTGGGACCAGTCATCATCCTGCCTCCCTCTCAGCTTCATCCCATGAAGCCAGTATGTTTGTCTCGATGGCAATGGAATTGGCTGAGTATGTAAAAAATGGAACATGACTCAGTCATGATTCTACCACTAAATAATATAGAATTAAATGAGGGGCTCTACAACCATAGCATCCTCAAGCCCATCAGTGCAGTATGCTACAACAGGGCCATAATATTCTTGTATAGAAGCCATGAAATCTAAAATGAAAAGTTATTTTTTTTAAAAGCACCAAAATAAAAACCAAAATTGATTCTATTATTAAATATGTTAGATAGTGATAGATTGTATATATATACCTAACCAGATAAGAGATAGTCCAACTGTAGCCAATATACGCTCAAATGATGTCTTGGAACCGTGTCAAAATTCTGTTATTGGCACCATGTATAAAATACCTCAGCGATAGTGACAAATAATGAGAAATTACAGTAAAAACTCATTTTACCACTAAAAATCAATATAAATGACAGTTCATACCAGTGTCTATGTGGAGCGTCATGCAGCACCACTATCTCGATCGGCAGACAAAAAGCACAGGGCGGAGTGATGGGATGCACTCCCATTCCCACATCTGAATAAGGATGACACATCCCTTGAGACCTGTGCAGTCTCTGTGGGATAGCCTGTATAATGCTCTGTATGTGTATGCCAAGCAGGTTGATCCCCACCTGTACATCTCATCCTGATCTAAGTCCTCTAGTTGGTGTAGATACATCATTGCACGTGCATCCCCGAGTGATCAGTACATATGGTCCTGCCAATGAGCCGTAATATATATGCACGAATGTAAAAAATGAAAGTTTTCATGTAATCATCATCTAGTAAATTTGGAATCTGTGACTCCAACCAAGGCATAGATATGGATGCTACATCTATATCCTACAGTCAGTCAAAATATCAATTCCTATCAAGTGCTGAGCAAGGTTTGGAAAATCAGCACGAGTGAGTCCAATAAAGTGTCTCCCATGGATAGGAAGACCGAGAAGCACTAACACGTCATTGAGGGTGATGGTCATCTCTCCCTTAGCTAGGTGGAATGTGCATGTATTTAGTCTCCACCTCTCTACAAAGGTAGCAAGTAGGTAATGGTCTAAAAATGTGCAATCTGATATGGAAAGGCCATAGAGGCCAGCACGGTGCACGTATGGTCTAATGGCATGTGGAGGATCCCTGTGATGAAAATGGTTCTCTTGACAAACCTTGATCAATTGATCTGCATGACCCTCTAACACGACATACGAAATATGAGTAGGCTGTTGAGTGAGTAGTATGGTATCATCCACCTGCATATAAAAAAATGAAATGAGTCATAAGTGTAAAATGTAAATATAATGTTATGGTTATCATAATGTTATGACTTTTAGATAGAAAAAAATATATTGTGAAAGAATTTTATTAATTGATACATGCTTTAAGGTAATATATCTAGGTTTTTAATTTTTTTTAAGGTTTTAGATTTTAGGTTTATGAAATTTTGCTTGGTGTTTAGAAAACCGAGAAAAAAAAGGGAAAATTAAATTAAATTTACAATATGGGTTAAGAGTTCTTATTTTGGATTTAGGAAATAAATTATATTATTTATTATTTTATTTAATGAGTAAGGAGAATGTTCTTTCCTTAAACCAAACATGTTTTTATGAAATAAATTATATTATCTAAATTATGGGATTTATCATCTTCTAGACAAACTAACCATTAATAAAATATCATGATCATACCACTTTATTACATTACTTATTACTCTGATCCAAAAAGTGGACAACGAAATGGGGGATGACAAACTCACATCCATTATAGTGAATAAGAAAAGGATGATCAAGGAAAAGGGGTCCTAGACTCATAAAAAGTCTAAATCCCCCAAGCAATGTCCTTCCAAGATGTGGAAGATCCAGTGGTAGGGCAAGGAAAAAGAAGAAATATTTTTTTCATGGGGAAACCAAGGGGAAGCTAAAGGTATGTTCATTATCAAGTATAATATTTCAATATATACACATTGGGTATTAGATACAACTTGTGGTACTCACATTTTTATCCAAATGTAGGAACCAAGTTGATTCTGGAAGATTTATATAGGAGAGGTGGATTTGAGAACTACTAATGGAGCGAGGCTGGATACTCTATCCATTGTAGAATACCACCTTTTATTTCCAACATGAATGATATTGGATTTAAGATATTGTTTTTTTATACCAACTATTACCAGTAACATACTTTTTTCCCTACATAGATATAGATGATTTTTTTCAAATTTTGAAATAAAAGTTGTTTATTTTATAAAGACAACATATGTTATGGTATGGAACATTTAAATAATGGTATTTATGTATTTAATTATGAAATAAAAGTGTTGGAAATAGATAAATAGTCATGTTTTCATGACTTCTATAACACACACCTATGGAATCACCATCTTGGTCATGTAAACGAGATGCTCTTGAAAACGTTATATCAAGAGGGTTATTTAGACTCTTCTCAGCTAAAAACCACTTGAAATATTTCATTATTGTATATAATTCAAAATGACTAAACCACCATTTAGTGGATAGGGTGAAAGGGTTGCAAATAATTTAGTATTGGTATGCACTAATGTGTGTGGACCATTTCCAATATAAGCTAGAGGTGGGTATTCTTACTTCATAACTTTTACTGATGGAATGAGTAGATGTTGTTATGTCTAATTGATGATGTATATGTTAGATTCCTTTGATAAATTCAAAGAATTCAAGAATATATTATAGATAAAACCTAGAAAGAATATAAAGAAGCTTCAATATGATCGGGGTGGTGGATATCTTAAATAAGAGTTTATTAAATTTCTATGGGAGTTTGGGATTCTTTTTCAACTCACTCCACCTTACACAACACAGTGGAATGGTGTCAGTGAAATAAGTAATTGTACATTTTTAAACATGGTAAGGTCAATGATGAGTCACATAGATATTCCATTATCCTTTTTGGGGATATGAATTACAAACTATGGAATATAAATTAAACCAAGTACAAAATAAAGTGGAAAATAGAATTACCTTTGAGTTATGGAGTGGAAAGAAACGTGTTTTGATGCATAAATGTGTATGGGTTTTCAAGGCCTTATTTAATGGCCTTCTTAGACAATAAACTGGTACCCTCAGGTAAAAAGTGTGTATTTATAGGGTATACTAATGAAATAAATGGATATTACCTATACAACCCCTCATATAAGAAAGTTATTGTCACTAAAAATTCCATTTTTCTTGGGGTTTTGGTTTGAGGGAATAGGGTTTCTAATTTTAATATTAACGTTTATGAAAGATGTTTCTGGGTTAATTGTTCTGCTTTTGGGTTTTGGGGTTTACAAAATTGAAAAAAGAAGAAGTGATAATAACATTAATTTTAAAATATGGGTTAAGTGTTCTGCTTTTGGATTTATGAAATAAATTATATTATCTAATATTTTATTTAAGGAGTAAGGAAAATGTTATTTCTTGATAGCATTCATGTCTTAATGAAATAAATTCTATTATCTAAATTATAGGGTCTTGAATTTGGTTAGAACTATTTTGGAGGAGCTTTATGATTAACTAATTATGAATTGGATTAAGATAAATCATGTCAATTACTAATGATGTTTTTGGAATTTATCTAACTATATGTATTGAATAACTTATTATAATAATTATGATACTATTAATTTGTTGAATAAATTATTTTAAAATATCACATATAATGTTATAAAAACCCATGGAAAAGGGAAAATGTATTTGGGTTGGGTTTAAGGTTTGAGGGTTTAGGCTTTTGAATTTTGATATTACGGTTTAGGAAAGACGTTTCTAGGTTAAGTGTTCTACTTTTGGTTTTTGGGGTTTAGAAAACCGAGAAAAACAAGAAGAGATAATAATATTTAAATTACAATATGGGAATGTCACAAAGAATACAATACATCTTTCTGGATGAGACTGTGAACTCAATCCTACAACGTTAGGGCATCGTTTCCAGTTATGACCTTCTTTATGACATATCGTGCGTCTCAAACTCTGCCATTGTTCTTAAGGCCAATCCACCTCATTGCGCATTCTACCAGGCATTGGTCTCCCATGAGGACACAACTGATTTATGTCAGGTATCACGATCGGCGGGCCTTCGAGCATTGGGAAATAATGATACTCCCCAATAGGTGTACATGGTGTAGCATAACAGCTAGTAGTGGTATCCATCTGACACACTGGATCAACAGATGATTACCATGATATGTTCATAGTAGAACATGCTATAATGGAATGTGTTCATGGAAACAGTAAGGCTTGAAGATTTCTACATTGGAATTGACTTGTTTCCATTAATACCACCATTTTCCACCGAGGCAATTTATGATGGGGTCTGAATGCTCTTGAACTTCAAATCGAGAGTCTTCTCATCAGAAAAGTAAGACATAATTTCTATAAGCTTTCTTAATATTCTTTTCAATCTCTCGTTGAAAGTGTCTTTCGTATCTTATCCCCTACTTTATTTTGTCTGATGATAGTTTTTGTCTCTCAATAAAGTACTTCATGCATCGATATAAGGTCTCCTAAACTAGGGTAGTTATTGGTAGCTGGAGAAGCCCTTTGAAGACACCATTGATGCACTCTACAATGTTTGTCGTCATGTGTCCGTACCTCTTCCCCCCCTCCCCCCTGCCATATGACAATGTAAATTTCACTTTTGGAATCCACATCATATAATCATAAACTTCTTGATTAGCCTACCAGATTTGTTCAAAACATTATTCAAACTGTCGTTGGTCAGACTCATATGCTACACAGAATAGATGATATTTCACATAATTGGATCTTATGTTTATGTTAAAATAGTAAAAAATAACAAATACGATGCGTACCAAGCCTCATGATTTCCTTATTCATCGGTTCATTGTGGAATTTTTTTATGAAAATTTCTAGAAATGTGTCTAATGAAAAACCGATGATGCGCATTTGGGTATATCCATGTATCAGGATCGACATTTATTGCCTCATTAATTGCTTGATGGAGATCAAATATCAAACAAACACCCTGAATCTTGGTGAAATGGTTGCTGATACCTGCTAGAAACCAACTCCATGATTCATAGTTTTCTTTATCTACAATGGAAAAGGTAAGAGGAAGAGGTGAACGGTTTCCATCTTGCGTTTCCACAATAAACAATACACCCTCGTATTTTCTATATAGAAATGTTCAATCAATCTGAGTAAACTTTTTCCTGAAATGAAATGCAGAGATGCAGTAAAGGAATGCCCAAAACAATCTATAAATTCAACACGAGATGAATCAAGTCGGTTATTGTGAGACACATTTTTGTTTGTATGAAGATAGAAGGAAACTTTGTTATGATTCCTCAGTATGGCTAGAAATTGTGGCAACAACCAATATGAGTCATCCCAATCACTATTGACCTTCACAATTTTATTCTATTTCTCCATCCCTGACTTATTATAGGAAATCTTATAACCGAATGTCTGTTGAATCCTCTCCTGAAAAAGGGATATTGGAACAACATGACATGTCCTAATCAGCTCAACAATAGTAGATGACACAAATTCTACATCCAATGAGGTATGATCTTGTGTGAGGCTTGGATGCACACAAGTATGAGAAGCCTCAATCTTCGGGATTCTCAAACCTCTAAATGTAATATCTAGAATCACCCTCAAGAAAAATCTACAATCATGCCCATACTTCTCACATAGTATGCCATATTTACTATGTCAGGATTCTTGAACTATATAACTACAGTACCTCTCAATATGAAATCTCTTTAGCGTGCTTTTCAATGAAACTTTATATGGAAAATTCTTTCCAATATATAAGGTTTTTTCCATCTCATTAAACCTATCTGGTACAACTCCAGGGAACTCATTTTATGGTGTGAGAACATTATTTTCGACTTCAGGAACACGTGTCATTACTTCTGACCAAGATGAAAGGAGTGGTGTATGATTTATTGTAGGTCAAAGTTGATGTACAACTAATGCATTTATCAAATACTCCTTCCTAACATTATATGATACCTCCTCATCAGCACTGTTGTCACCATCTGATCTGTTATTATGAAACATCTCATCAGAAGTCGGATTGACATGTATATCTGGGAGATCATATAGGTTTTCCTCGTCTGCTGCATCATTTGGAATATACTCTATTTCGGGGGGTAGAAATTTTTCAACCACTCTTTTAATTATATGTCTTTGTACAACTGGATGTTGTTGGTGTATAATAACAACATCAACGTATAACTCTATCATGGTACCATATAACCATTGAGAAATTAAATTAATTGCTTGGACCCACTACACATTAGTAACCAATAGAAAACCGTGATTCCATAGTGTTGCTGGGAATTGAAAATCTCTATAGCTCATAGAATTGATCTCTTGATCCGGTACCAGATTGAAGGAGCCACAAATTCTCTCTTGATGGTCACTTATGGTTACACAATCAGCTATACTAATGACTATTATTGGTTGTGTTCTATAAAAATCTCTTGGTTCATTTTGAATAACCTCCCCATAGTAGTACACACAAGAAAACATGACTCTCTACATCAAAAATGTTTCCTTCATCAGAATTATGATACTGTAACAAATATTATTAGTTAATTATAATTAACTAATCATATGTATTCATTTTTATTCTTAATTTATCATTAATCTATCTATAATAAATCATTACTAATAATAAGTATTACTTATAAACTATATATAACTAACTAAACTACTTAATACATAACATATTTAATTACTAATAATAACATTTTTAACTAATCACCCATTCTTTAATCCCTAGTTAATAAATAATAAGCTATTCTTTAATTATTTATTATTTAATACTTAATCATATTATATTCATTAGTTATTTATAATTAACTAATAATATATATTCATTTTAATCATAATTTATCATTAATAAGTCTATAATTAGTCATTACTAATAATAAGTATTAAATCTAAACAATATATAACTAATTAAACAACTTAAAGAGAGTTAATTACTAATAATAACTTTCAGTTATTAATGCTTTTGACCTTATTTCATTCTATAACATCATAATTATCATTTTATCATTCATAAATATAATAATTTGATTTTTTTTCTTAGATATTTTAGTAGTTTATAAAGAAAATATGAATCATCTTAAGAATATCCCCCGGGAGTATCAAACCAAGAGTGCAGCAAGGCCCGTTGTTGTGTACCATGATACCCCGGGTCATGCCCGAAACTCCTTGTCAGATTTTTCATTCCTAGGTACATCTGTGCCAGAGCCACATCCACATCTTTGTATCCAGATAGAGATTTTCTTTCTCAGATAACCACATAATCTATATGCTACCAAAATTTCACAATACTTAATCCTAAGTTAATCTATACTTATTCTTTAGTTCATCATACTACTAGAAATAATTATTTTAAACTATATATAGCTAATTACACAACCTAATAAACAATATATTAAGAACTACATAAACTACATAAAAAATGAAATATGTAAAACTAAAAAGTATTCAGTTAAATAAATAAAAAACATAAAATTAATTAAATAAATATACCTCTATATGATGCTTCGGAAACACCCACACAGAAAATCAATTTTTTAAAGTGATACAAAGAGGATTTAGGATAGATGAAGGTAGGAATTGAGTGAGGAGAAGGGGGGGTCCCTTTTATAGGGAGATAAGGAAAAGGTGGCACCTCCCTCACCGCCTTTTCAATGTCATCGATCTAGGCCAAAGGTGGTGCATGGGATAAATGGAGCCATCGGCGATTCCGCCTTTGTAGCGTATTCTTCTTTTAAAAAATTAACCTATGTCGTTCAATTTTTTTTTTCAGAAAACGTATAAAAAAACCCCCCAACCCCCTGGTCCTCTCTCCTCATCGAGCAGGTTGTCACCTCCACTTCACAAGACATTGTCACCCACCTCTGTGCTAGCTAATTAGATACCCAACCACTCCCCTCTAATGGATGCCTCCCGCAAGCCGTCGCACCATCGACTGCACCCTTCCCTCGATTGGACGTTGAAACTGATGAACCCTGAAACTGACGCCGAGAACTCATGGCAGCTGCTCCACCCATCCCAGAGTTTTTCTACGGCTTCCCAACCGCCTCCATTTCCTACACTAGCCACACCTAACTGAGATTCCACCACCACTTGAAGGGTCATGTCTTCAGAGTCACTTCCTCGAGTCCCCTCCTCTCAATGCCAACACGATCAACATCAACTACATATTTCGCCACTCCACAAGTCGCTGGTGTGTCTCACGTGATTCCACCATTCTTGAACTAAGGCCTCCACTGGAAAGATATGACCCTGGAACCACCTTGTGCTATGTACCAGAAGCTTCGCCAGACCACCCTCATGCGAGACACCACAAACCTCTGCGAGCTCCTCTCATAACAGCTGAGACCGAACCACACTGCTTCTTCTGTGAGGTAACCCCTTCCACGGGTTCTAATGGACTACATCAACACCACATTGGATCGGAGTGGGTACCCCAATACCGAAGGGGTATTGTTAGGAATTCCTTTCCCAGAATACCCAGGATATGCATAGCTTGATATGGACCTATGAGTTTTTGGAGCAACACGAAATCAGTCTTGTCAGTTTTTTGGGGCCTAGAAATATTTTTAAATAATCAAAATTAATTTAATTAATTAATTTAATTTATGTAAATAAAATTAATTTAATTTTGGGACTGAATATATTATTTGAATAAATTGTTTGATTTTAAATAATCCATTTAATTTATTTAAAATCCCATATACTCTAAATTTACTGAAATTTAATTTTATCATGGAGACTATTCTTGAGCACTAACCGACCTTGTAAATGTTTGGTTTATTTTATTTTATTACTTATTACATACATATGAAATTTTTAATAAGTAGTTAATTTTTATAGCGTTATATGCATCATCTTATTTATTTAAATATGTATAAGGGTCTGGGTATCCATCAACATTTCTATATATACATTGCAGTTCCTGAGACCCCCTCACATGCATGAAAGTATCTTTGTATTATGATGAAGATGATGTATGACGTGGTCCATGAAAAGTTTAAGTAAATTCTAGACGAGAAGTTAGCACACTAGATGGGGGCAAGCTATGTCACATATAATTCTATTACTCAAGTATGATTATTCATGGTTCATACATTAAGTTTAAATGGATCAAACAACAATATATGATCACAACTAATACATTTTATTATTATGTTAGTTATTTTCATGACAACGGGAAAAACATAAAATAATAAATAGTAAAATGCATAAAGATATGATGAATATTTTTCTATTAATGTTAAATTGTGAGTTTAATAGCATAGAATGAACATTTTATAGAAATGTATTACATTCATTGCAAAAAAAATTGAAAAAGATCAAATAATTATTATGTCGCAAAAACTTTCCATCATTTGGATTTTAAAAAACCGGGTGTTTGGGGTGCTCATCAGCTAATGTTGAGGATGCCTCCTACTACTAGGGATTTCTTATGAGAGCGATAGGTTCACTTAACTAAAGATTGTAATAAATAAGTATCCAAATATGAATTTCGGAAACCATAGAGGAATGGTTTGAGTAAATCATATTTATTATTTTAGAAGTTGGGACTTCACTAAACTAATTATGGAGCCACAAGTCAATGTGGATGGCAAGTAAAACACCTACCATTAACTCTATGAGTATGGGCATAACATAAGATTGTAGACTATGAGGGGTTGTTCAAGGATCCATTTCACAAGAATACTTATGAGATAGATTATTCTCATTCTAATATTGAAGGTTGCTAGAGTTCGATAAAATACTGGGAGAAATTTAATTATTTAAATAATAAGTATTGTAAAATTACTAATCAAGATAAAAGTAATAATATTTTACACTTATTTTTTATAGAAAATGGAAGTGATGCCACAAGATATATTGTGATAACTACTGGGAAAATTCACTGTCATCATTAGCATGAGATTCGAAAGAGTAGTACAAGAACATGTGGTCATTACACTATATATGTGAAAAATTGATAGGTTGATTGCGATCATTCAAGACTACCAAGTATTATTTCATTTCCACCCAATAACTCCAGTTTCGTTTAATATTACAAAATGAATAGTATTGAGAAAATGATTCGTTACCTTCTAGGTAAGGTTTGATAATAAATAATAATATTAAAGAAAGATTAATCTTTTGTCCTTGTGGATAACAAGTTGAAAGAGAAGGTGAAAAGGCCATTGGAAAGTGTGAATTCAAATGCACCTTCAGAACATCCTTCAAAGAAATATGTATTAAACTAGAGGATATTTTCATTTTATATCTTAAAATAAATCAATTGATTTTTAAATGATAGAAACTAAAATAATGAACAAGTAATAACTAATTCTTCATTTATATTCATCAATTGTATTTACTGTTTTTTTATACGTTTGGGTATTGAATAAAATATACATAACACATATGTTTATTTAAATACCCTTACCATGTAAGTGTAGAAACATTTTTATAAGTATGGTGTGTTCTCCAAGTGGATGAGAAAGGTTGGTTCCTAATTCATTAGTGAGAAGAACAGAACTTCTAATTTCCAAGTAAATGATTCTAGTTGAACATTTGATAAGTATTACCAAAAACATTAACTCATGTGTTCTTTTTAAATAAGGATACATTACTGTAGTTTAGGAATGAATGTTGAATGTGAAATTTAAACACTCAACTAATAGTTCAGTGAAGCTTTAATCATTTGAAATACCCGATGAATATAAATTATAAGACTTATATACTAAGGTGTGGAAAGATAATTGTTTTTCAAGAAAAAATAAAAGTAGATGTCAAGGATATACACTGTATTGTATTTATAGATAGTTATTCTAAACAACTTAGGTATTATTGATTTATATACTTACAATGATTTTGGAAAATAAATATTTTAAAATAAAGGTTAGCCACAAATCATTCATAAGTAGTTTAGCAAGAGAGGATGAACTATTCTAAGGTTAAGCTAGTGGTAAGTATAATTTATAATATTTCTTTATGTTTTTAAAGAATGTGAAAGTGATGTATGGTATATTCATGGTTAGAAGACATGAGATGATTCAGGCTGGTATAAAGAAGAATATATTAACCAAGCATTCCTGGATCAATATAATGTAGCATGAGGTAATTCTTAAATGAACATTACCTTATCCAAATCAATTCTATGATGATAATGCAGAGGATTAATGATGATTATTACATGTTATCATTGATAAATAAAATGTATCATAGAGAAATTCCTAAATTTATATTTCCTTATACACATCAGAGTCATGATGTAAATAAAGACGCATCAATGTTGTGACATATATTCATTGCAGATACATCCATTATTTTCAATACATGAATAAAAAATAATGGTCTTATCCCACAACAATACATCAACTATAATGAAAAATGGTTATCATAAAAATTATAGTATGGTGGAAATACATTATTTGGTAAGAACATATATTTAGATGAAATGATTTTATTAAGGATATAAATAAACATGCATTAATAAAAACACAACATGCATCTAAAGTAACAATCCTAAAATTTCTTAAGGATACTGCAGAAATCCCTATGATAGAAAATATATAGTCATGTATTAGACTATATTTTTATAAAATGGTGAAAATATCTATTTGAGATAGTGGGAGAAATATTTAGTTGGGTTTAGTTAATTGTAGAGATGCACAAATAGTTGAAAAAGGAACAAGTTTAACAAGATCTCATGGAAAAGGATTATTCTAGAGACACATACTGCGTAGGAAGGATAAAAACATAGTGATGGTTTGATATTCACTACATATGGTGATATATTATTCATGAATAATAATAATTCCTAAAATTAGGAAGTATATAAAAATTATCATAAATTGGAAAGATCAATTAAAATTCAATAATTGATTCCTTATATCAAATTATAGGGGGATTATTATTTTGAATACTATGGTGAGTATTAATGTGACACTATAAGTGGTTGGTACATGCTTTTTACCAATAATGCTTGATTGGTAACACCAAGTCATTATGCCTAAATCTATTAGAATTATACTTTTTATAGATAATTTCTATGATCATTTTATTGAGACTTGGATGTTAATACCAACAATCATGGAAGGTGTCTATAAGATGCAACTAGAAAGGGATTTTGACATCATTGAATTCCAATAATGGGTGAAGTTTACTAATATAAAATTTAGCATTTATATAACCAATCAGATCATAGAAAAATCATTGAAATGAATATTTTCCATGTTTCTACCCGAGGTTTGGGGAAGCTCTATTGTTTTCCATGTAAAATATGTTTGGTAACATATGGATAAAAACTAGTTTTCTTACAGTTAGTTAAGACCATAATAAAATTAATAATCCAAATATTGACTTAAAGTATCATCCTAAGTTCTAGGGAACATGATCTAGTGAGGTAGATATAATGTTTTCTTAGACCTATTCAATCATACATATACTAAAAAGGTATTGAAAAATACAAGTTTAGATAATTAGATAGAAATTTTTTTATCAATGTCAAATGACATAAATCTCTCCAAGAAGTCATGAACAATATATAGGAGGAGATTAAATGTACATACCCAGGCTTTTAAATGAAATTTCATTCCTTAAAAGGTGCTTTATATTATATTAGACATAAAAAAACCATATCACTTTAATAATGAAGTTGTATTTATAAAGTATAAAGGGAAATACGACCATCAAGATTTAATAGTTATCTGATTGTTGGTAATATATTACCATTTTCCAAATATGACCATTGGTCAATATGACTACAGGAAACTATACACTTGGTAAAAATTTTAATGTTAAAATTAATTTTTATAAGTAGAAATGAATAATAATAATTTATGCAGAAATGAGAAGCAATGATGTCAAACAGAAGAGTCATGCCATATAAAGCCCATTTGTAAGAACTTTGGAGAGAGGTAGTGTCACTATGATTTACCTTTTACCAATCCCAATACGAGATTCAAAAAGTGATGCTAGAATAATGTTTCCTACTGGTTATGTTGAAGTTAGGGGAAGTTACCACTCAGTCGATGTTAGTCGATCAACCCCATGAATCTACCACCACTGCAAACCTTACCATTCAATCGTACATGAGAGTTATAAGGAGTTATGTATCTTGTAATTAGTTACATAATGGGTAAATACATTGTAAAAATAATATTTTTATTCTATCAATTCAATTTTAATATTATTTTTTCTTAATAAATTATAGATTTAACTGAGATGGAATTTGATAAATAGATTTTTCATACATAAATTGAACTTTTCATCAGAAATGATATAAATTTCTAACATATACTATGGTATTATGAATACTATTTATTTTTAAGAAATATTATGTTAAAAAATAATATTTAAATATAAATAATAACATAATTTTGTTATGTCCTTGAATGTTATTAAGAGTTATAAATTTTTCAATGCATTATCAACCTGCTATTTTTTTAATAAATAAGGTTCTTTATATTTAAAAGATAAAATTTTTATACATATAGAATTATTATATTAAAATAAACATAATTTTTAAAATAAAAACGTTTAAATTATGTTAGAGTGAATTTATGGTAATTTTATAAAATGATTTATTTTTCCATGAATATTAAAATTTCACTTTAATGGTTTGAATATGTTTAATGACTTAATATTTATGTCATAATTATGTAATAATAAATTAACCATGATCCAAGAACAAAAATATGTTATTTTATTTATATTAATCATGTTAATGAATTTTAATCAATTTCCAAAACAATAATTTACTTTCTAAAGTCAAAAATGGAAACATTGTCTTTTAAAACATTATTTTCTAGAAACATTACCTTTTCATGCCAAAAGAAGTGATAAAAAACGATGATAAGTTATTGTTAGTTAAAATAGAATAAAATATGTTCTAAATGTCTAAAAACATAGGCAAAAACCATGGTCAAGCCCATGGTTCTTCATTTCCCATAACCTAGTTTTCCAAGGCCTATATTTTGAAGTTATTATACAAATCTTCCAATTTTTCTATAAATAACCACCCATTTATACATTTTATTTCTCTCACAATCCATCATCCACGAATATCTAGTAGTTTTACCACCCATGGAGTCCCCGAAAGGTTCTCTCAAGCCTCTATGGTTCCATTCCTCAACATTTAGGTGTAACTCTTCATGGTAAGATAATTGTCTTTATTTTCTATTCAATTCATAAACCTATTTTCGTATAATACTTAGCTATATTATGGTTAATCAATTATATTAACCTTTTGATCATATCCTTATTTACAAAATATTTTTTCTCAATTTGAGACCATTTTCCCCTCTCATTTTATCCTTTTCTAAAAACACATTTATACCCGTTATGTTGCCGAATTTACTTCTCAGAATTTCACTCTTCACCATAAGAAATTAAATTAAACTTTATCTTTGTTAATACCTAAACATATTTATTTTCTAGGGGTTTTCAAATAGATGTAATTTTTATTTATTTGATTCTGGTATTTACACATAAGAACCCCAGATACCCTTTCATGGGATAAAAAGGACATAATGACTATGTCTTTAAGAACTTTTGAAACACCATGATTTAAATTATAAAATTGTTCTCTATTTTCCACAGATTATTAATGAAATGATTTATTATAATATATCTGGATAACAGTAATTAATAAATATGAATGGTTCACCATTATAGTGCTCTAAAGCATTGGTTAAAAAATTTAATCTATATAAATGACATGTTTTATGATACCTTAGTGAATAACCTTGGTAATTTTTATTTATAACACCTTAGTAATAAACCTCTGTGATATTATTATGAATATCTAAATTAAATTTTCTAAAAACATTACATGTTATTATTCATGTTATTTTTATTATTATATTCCTCATCTTTCATTTCTCATTCCATAATGATATTCCTCATGTTATTATTGATATTCCTCATGATCACGGTTAAAATCTTATCCCTTACTGGGCCTCATTATCACCCCTTTCCTATTATGTATGTCCCTACGTTATGAGATGTAATAAATTTACTTAGGATGAACCAATGAAGAATCCATTCAATTGTATTAGAATAATGTTTTTGGTTTTCATGTATTTTGTATCCAATTTTAAAAAAACTAAACATTGAAAGACCTTCTATTTGTACCATGTAAACAAAATTTTTATGTAATAAAGAGGAAGGATTCCATAGTTGGTATCAAAATATGTTTTAGTTGTTTTTGGAAATTATGATTTTAAAAAATTAGGAATAACGCTATAGAAATGTTTAAATATAGAAAAAAACCTGCTATTTTGGTAAAATATTAAGTAACTTGTTTCTGAGAAACAAAATCCCTATATGGATATGAACTAGTATATGTGGCTTGGGAATAGATGTATCTATGGGTAACACTAAAAGGCACCACTTTTATCTAGACTCATATAGTAATTGGTGCATGAAAATGGGCCTTGTTTCACTCATGGTTTGACCTCTCGAGGGATATGTTTGGTTAATCATAATATTATCATGAACCATAATGAAGGATTTTTAAGAAATTAATTTATTGTTAGGAATAAAATATTTAAGAAATATGTTTTAAGACATAAAACTACTTTATAATGAAAATATTATTGAAAGAAACATGATTCTCACTATGGTTTTCTTCTTTTAGAAAACGGAGGGAAATAGGAGGAAATGAATAAATGAAGAGTAAAATGGACCATGCACTGACAATCCTCTAATAGAATATGGAATACAAATATTCATGACAATGATGAATCAAATAACTCGAGTTATGAACAATAAATTGAATCAGGACATGAATCTGGATTCACCTTGAAGGGAATAAGTTTTTGTTGAGTCATTTATCCATCAATGACCACATTAGATTAGTGGATCTAACAACCTATTGATTTTGAAAAATTTATAAGCTCTATAGAAAGGATCTTCTCTGAACTCCATTATTTGAAACAAGACAAAGTCACGCTTACTGTATATCAATTAAAGGAAGATGCTACAGATTTGGAAACTAATTAAATAATGAAACCATGAAAGTAGATTTATTCTATGGAGTGGGAAATGTTTAAAGAAACCTTTTTCAATATATATTTCCCTCATTCGATGAAATTGAAAATGGAGGAGGAATTCATAAATCTAATGTAGAAGGAAAATGAATTTGTGGGAAACTATGAGATGAAATTTACAATACATTCTCATTATAGCTCTAGATTTTTTATGGATCCTAATTGAATGGTTGATAGATTCTTTGGTGGACTAAGACCCCATATATGGAGGAATCTAGCCAATCGAGACTATGATATGTATGAGGAGAGAGTGTGGAATGATATTAATTTTTAACTAGAATTCAAAGAGAAGTAGTGTTCATAAAGATCAAATGAAAAGAATAGATCTCTGGAGCCATTATTAGGGAGTAACTTTTACCATGGAAGAGGAGGAAATAATGTACAACATCCTAAATGATCAAATATGGGAAGAAACATTCAAGGAACTGATTTCTCAGTATTAGAAAATGTTACATGTGAAGAAGAGATGGATATATATACCCGAACATTCATAGTGAGGTGAAGCCTCAACTTCTCAAAACTTATAATAAAGGGAAGAATGTGTAGGTCCAACCTGAAGTCCAATGCTTTATGTGTGGATAGCTTGGGAGCATTTCCTATCACTATGAAAATAAGAAGATAATAGATGTAAATCACCATCAACCTCAACATAGGATAAGAGATCAAGGAAAGGCACTTTTTATCACAATGGATGAAATAGATGCTCTAAATGATGTGGTGGTAGGTACTCTCATTTTTCTCTAAAAGATAGAAAGTACATTATTTGATTCAGGTTCTATGCATTATTTTATTTAATTTATGTTTTCAAGGAATACAGAATCAATTCCCAAACTGATAAAAGTAGAGTTATTATTCAAGACATCTCGAGGGATTATCTAAGAATCAACACCGTACAGGAACACTACTATTGACTTTGGTGAGCATAATATTATTGAGTAGAGTATTTTTTTCTACAATACGTATTAATGTTATTTACAGGGGGAGATTATTGAAAATAATAATATGTCTCTTTATGATAATTTTGAATCTCACAAATACCCTTAGTTATTTTCTAATGATTTTATTTAGTATTTTGCAGGAGTTTATTAATTTATTTTACTCTTGAAATAACGAGAATTTATTACTTAGCGCGGAATCTGCTTGAGCGCGTTCTGGAATCACTATTCACACCGTACATAGATAACTATAGTGTGGAATCTTCTTTAGCACATTTTGGAATCACTGGTCATACCCTACATGGATAGACGTAGCGTAAGGATGAAAAGTGTATACATTTTTGATATAAGAGAAAATTATAGTTAAACAACCATACATTTTCAGCAAAGTATGGAAGGAGAACCTTACGTTAGGAAGGAACCTTGAGTTTTTGTTATCAGCAAATTATGGAAGGAGAACCGTACGTAAAATCTATGTGATTCATTTGTTTCTCAAATGTATGGTTCATCAACCTTACTTTTTTTTGAACAACCATACGTACATGGAAAAGTATGTATCAAGTAAAAGTATGGATCTTTTATAGTACGTTTGAGTGTTGAAGAAAAATATAGATATTAAACCTTACGTTTGTATTAAACCTTACGTTATCAACCATACGTTGTTTACCTTATGTTTGAAGACTATGTTATTAACCCTATGTTTGGAGGCCACGTCATGAACCTTACGTTTGGCGTCAGAAATTTTGACAGACGATATTTATGTGCAACAATCTGTAATCTGATTTCTGGGTGGATTTCAAGACGGATTTAAAGTCGTTTTCAAAGTACAACGTTGACTGAATCAAATCCATATTATTAATTGATTTAAGATCTAATTAAAAGGAGCTTTTTATGCCGAGTCTTTAGGGAAGCTACGACTTCTCTGTAAATTCAAATTTTTGAATATCGCTAATCAGAAGGAGACTTTTATGGATATAAATATGCAGGAGATATGTTTTATTATATATGTTCTCTCTGAAACACCAGTTACAAGATGATGTCATCGATCTATTATTGAAAAATGTGGAAAACAGAGATTGTAATGATTCATGATTGATCTGCTGAATCAAAAGGAGCGTAAACACTCTGTTTGTTGAAAAAGAAGGAACTTGATAGAAGATTCACCTGTTCTACATCGAATATCTACTGTGGATCTACTACTAATGAGGTTGTGGAATATATCTATATATCTACTACAACTAGATCAACTCAGAACTACTTTGTCTTGAATATCAATATTTCAGGAGACATCGATCCATCTGCTGTAAATTGCATTCTGTTGCAATTGTGAAGATCGACTGGAAATTGGTTTCTGATTTTTTTTATTCTTGAGTAACCAGCTTCTTGTTCTAAGATGTGTAGGTTCATCTTTGAACCAGAAGGATTTGTTTCGCCTTGGATTGTATAGGTGTCAACTGCCTGTACTCAGTTTTGAATCGGTCTGTGGAAAAGAGGACCAGATAGTGAAAATCACCAAGCTCGTGGAGTAGAGAGTTGGTGGAGTGGACTAAGGGATTTCTATTCCCCAAACCACTATACATATCCGTGTTCTTGACATTACTTTTTACGTTGCACGATCAAATATGATAAAGAATAAAGGACAAAACACGTTCAAGAAAAGAGTTATTGAAAAATTGTGAAAGAAAAAATTCACCCCCCTCTTGTGTATAATATGTAGATTCAGATCCAACAATTGGTATCAGAGGAGGAGCTTCTGATAAAGCCTTAGAAATCTAGAAGCATTTAAGGATTGTACAACAGAGCACCATGACTGATACAAGAGAAGGGATGTCGATGGTCAGAGCACCGTATTTTAATGGAGACAACTATGGTTGCTGGAAATCGCGCATGATAATATATCTAAAAAACCTCGGATATAGAGTCTATTCAAAGATTCTGAATATTTATGAAATTCTTGAAAATCCCGAGACATGGAGTGCTGCTATAAAAGCAGATTACTATATGAACTCGAAGGCTATGAATGCAATTATCTGCGGTCTTGGACCAGATGCATTTAACAGATTATATCACTGATCGACAAAATATGATATGTGGAAAACAATAGCTGTGGCATATGAAGGAACATACAATGTGAGACAAATGAGATATGCAATAGCAAACCTGAAATTTCATACTTTCAGAATGGTTGAATGTGAGAGCATTACTCAAATGAATGGGAGATTGATAGAAATTGTCAATAACATAACTGCACTAGGAGAATCTATCAAGAAGGCTGATCAAGAATTAAAAGCACTGAGAGTACTTCCTACTCGATGGAATGATATTTCTACTGCAATCAGACAATCAACACCTGTCAAAGATATAACTATGAGAGAGCTGATTAGTACACTGATGATGTATGAAGCTAAAATGCAGGATGAGGCTAATGAACATAAAGTGCTTATCAAAAGAGAAGATACTACCATTAAGATTGCTTCACAACAAAAGAATAGAAAGACGAAGAGAAAAGAAGTCAAAGCTAAATCAGAACGCTCTGACTCATCCAACTCAGATGAAGAACTGGCCCAACTAGCCAGAAAATTTAGAAAATTCTACAGCAAGAAAAGAGGCTTCAAAAAATCCTTTAAGGTATATAATAAGGAAGTAAGATGTTATGAATGAAAAAAGATGGGACATATCAGACCAGATTGTCCACAATTGAAGGATGCAAATAAGAAGAAATTCTTCAAAAGAAATAAATTTGAGCAGAAAGACAAGAAAGCTATGAAAGCCACTTGGAGTGTATCTGAAGACTCTAGTAGCTCTTCTGAATCATGCTCAGAGAAAGAAGAAGTCATTCTAAAGTCTAGAATGTGTTTCATGGCAGAAACTGATGAGGTACACTCATATTACTCCTCTGAATCACATTCTGAATCAAGCTACACAAATGAAAAACTTGCAGCCTACACCAATATGCTTGAAGAAATATATGACTCACTATTTAAGAAACATAAGTCACTAAAAAATAAACATAAAGCCATTTCAGATGATAGAGATAAAATTATGAAACAACATAAATAATTAACTAATAAATACAATTCGATTACTACTAACTATATTAATTTTGAATCATGAATAAAAACACTACAAGATGAAGTAGAATCTTACAAATAGGATTCATTAGTTTTTACAAAAGGAGGGAATTCATTAAATGAACTTTTTGGAAAAACTGTCATTAAAAGGGAGATATTTGGAATTGGAAGTAAAGGAGAAAACCAAAGCTATATAAAAATTATTTTGTTCCTAGCTCTAAAAAGGTCATTTGAAATTTTTGTGGGGAAAAGGGACATGTGTCTAAAAACTATTTCTTAAGAAAACCTCAAATTTGTGGTATTAAGAACACCTATGTTTCAAAAGACTTGTATGATTCAGCTAATTTTAAAAGAACAAAGCAAATATGGATACCCAGATCATTCCTAGCTAACACTCCAGGACCCAACAAAATATGGGTACCAAAGAAACATGTTTGAATGTCTTTGTAGGTAGCAGTTCACAAGAGAAGAAAAGATATATGGTACATGGACAATGGCTGCTCAAGACATATGAGTGGAAACTCATTGAATTTTTCATCACTCACTCAAAAGGAAGGTGGACTTGTCACATTTGGTGACAATTCCAAAGGAAAAATCATTGGCATTGGAACTGTTGGAGAACCAAAAAACAGTCTCAATCAACAAAGTACATTATGTAGAAGGACAAAAACACAATCTGATAAGTATCCCTCAAATTTGTGATGATGGATATACTGTTGATTTTACTAACAATTTCTGTACTGTTTCTAAAGATAAACTATTTAAATTTAAAGCACCAAGAACTGAAAATGTCTATACTTTGGATTTAAAATTCTTGTGTAAACAACAAGTAACGTGATTGACTGCTAAAGTAAGTGAATATTGGATCTGGCATAGAAGACTTGGTCATTTCAATGTATATGTTTTACATAAGTTATCTAAGAAACATTTAGTTTCTGATTTACCTTGTCTCAAATTTTAAAGTGACAAATTTTGTGATGCATGTCAACTTGGCAAGCAACACAAATCATCCTTCAAATCTGGAAATAAGGTTTCTACATCTAAACCTCTAGAACTTATTCATATGGACTTGTTTAGACCTTCAAGAGTAGCAAGTTTAACTGGTAAATTATATGTATATGTTTTAGTTGATGACTATTCAAGATTTACATGGATTTTCTTCTTGAAATTTAAAAATTAAGCTTTTATTTATTTGAATGTTTCTGCAAATCTGTTCAAAATGAAAAAGGTTTCAATATAATCTCATTGAGAAGTGATCATGGTGGATAATTTTAGAATCTAGAATTTAATTCCTTTTTCTCAAATATGGCTATTAAACACACCTTCTCTACACCAAGAACACCTCAACAAAATGGGATTGTAGAAAGAATAAATAGAACAATTCAAGAAATAGATAGAACTATGTTAAATGAATATAGCCTACCTATATATTTTTGGGAAGAAGATGTGAATACAGCTTGTTATATAATTAATAGAGTTTTAATTAGACCTATTTTGAAAATTTCACCCTATGAACTATGGAAAAACAGAAAACCTGATGTAAATTACTTTAAAGTTTTTGGATGAAAGGTTTATATCTCAAACACCAAGGATAATATTGGTAAGTTTGATCCAAAATCTGATGGAGGTATTTTCATAGGATATTTTACTACCTCCATATCTTATAGAGTTTATAATAAGAAGTCAAGGATTGTTGAAGAATCATTTCATGTGAAATTTGATGAATCTGATCCTTTTGAGAAAAGGACAGAACAAATGGATGAACATGACTCTAATGATAACATTAGACTTGAGAATTTAAATAATGATTTTGAAAATGATATAAAATAATTTCAGTCCAGTTCAGAGGAACATGATACTGGATAACCTTTAAATATATTACATAGATAGTCTATAAACCTAATGAATCACCGTTTAAAAACTGTAATAGGTGACCTAGAAACTGGTGTTCAAACTAGAAGAAAGTTAGGAAATCTAGTGGAATTCTATGCCTTCCTATCTCAACAAGAACCCAAGACTATAGAAGAAGCTTTAGATGATGAAAGCTGGGTAATTTCAATGAAAAATGAATTAAACTAGTTTAAATGAAATGAAGTTTGGGATTTAGTGGAAATACCTATGAATTATCCTGTAATAGGAACCAAATGGGTCTTTAGAAATAAACAACATGACCAAGGCACAATAACTATAAATAAAGAATGACTAGTAGTTAAAGGATATAATCAAAAAGAGGAAATAGATTATGATGAGACTTTTGCACCTGTAGCAAGGTTAGAATCCATTAGAATCCTTTTATCCTATGCATCTTATATGAATTTTAAATTATTTCAGATGGATATTAAATCTGACTTTTTAAATGGTTATTTAATGGAGGATGTTTATGTTGAGCAACCTCTTGGTTTTTAAAACTCTCAAAACATGATTCTGTTTTTAAACTTATTAAAAATCTTTATGGCCTTAAACAAGCACCTAGATCTTGGTATGAAAGATTAAGTTATTTTCTTTTGAGAAATTATATTACTGTTGGAATGGAAGACCAAACACTCTTTAAGAAAACGGTGAAAAATAATGTTTTATTGGTTCAAATTTATGTTGATGATGTAATTTTTGGATCATCAAATAAAACTCTTTGTCACGAATTTTCAAAATTAATGCAAGAATAATTTGAAATTAGTATGATGGGAGAATTAAATTTCTTTTTGGGTCTTCAATTTTTCCAATATTATTTTGGAAATGTTTTATATCAAAGAAAATACATTACTGATTTACTTAATAAATTTGGACATAAGAACAGCAAGTCATTTACAACTCCTATGTGTACTAATATAAAACTTGATTTGGATGAAACTGGCAAGTCAGTTGACAACAAGTTATATAGAGGTATGATTGGTGGTTTGTTATATCTTACTGGTAGCATGCCAGATATAATGTATTCAGTATGTCTTTGTGATAGATTTCAATCAAATCCTAAAGAATCTCAACTAACTACTGTTAAGTGAATTTTTAGATATTTAAAAGGAACTATTTTTCAATCTCTTCATTATTCTAAAACTTATTATTTTAATTTGATTTCATATTCAGATTCTGACTTTGGAAGTTGTATATTAGATAGAATAAGTACATTAGGTACAAGTCACTTTTTAGGAAAATACTTAGTATCATGGTCTAGTAAGAAACAACATTCAGTCGCTCTGTCAACAGCTGAGGCAGAATATGTTTATGCTGGAAGTTTCTATGCACAAGTGATGTGGATGAAAAACACTCTTATGGACTTTGGATTGAATTTTAATAATACACCTATTTTATGCGATAATACGAGTGCAATTAATATTTAAAAAAAATCATATTAGTCATTCTAGAACTAAGAACATTGATATAAGGCATCACTTTTTAAGATATCATGTTATTAAAAAAGATATATTTTTAGAATTTATAAATACTAAAATTCAATTAGCATATATTTTTACTAAACCACTTCCCACTGCAAGGTTTTATTTTATTAAGGGGGTGGTGGGTTTATTTAATTTTAAATAATTGTTATTTATTTATTTTTTTAAATTTTTTTATGTTTATTGAATACTGTTTGTGATTTTTTTTCATTCGTCATATAAAAATTTTATTTGTTTTAAAAATATATGTAATGATTAGTGATTACACGAGAATGAATACTATCAGAGCCTTTTCTACTTCTAAACCCTTTCACTTCTATCGAAACCCTTTCGAAATCCAAAAATCGGACTTCCTCTTCTAAAACCCTATCCTTCGAACTTATGAAACCCTAACCTTCAATCCTTCAGAGACTCTTGAGGAAATGGTAATGACTAAAAGAGAAAGTGAGGACAAGCTGAGCAATTCCAAGAGACAATGCACCAAGGGAAGCCAAATCTTACAGGGAAAGGTAATCGATCTCGACTAGTTATTTCAGAAAAATCTGCTGTTGAAGCAAGCACTGTCATTTCAAAATCTTGAATAGATGTTCAACAGTGAAAATATAGAAATTCTATATGAATTATAACTTAGATACTTCTACAAATCTATAAAATTTAGTCTGGGAGATACAGAGGACAGTATGATGGCTAAGATAGAGGATAATGATTTCTCAATCTCTTCAGTAGAGATTAGTCAGATTCTCAACTGCCCTCACGAGGGAGTTTTTCATTTCGACTAGAAGAATATAAGAGATTCTGTGCATAAATCCGAAGACATCATGTCTTTTCTTTTTGGTACCAAGAGAATAAATGAAATGTTTGTCCAAGATTTGGAGCCTGATCAGAAGATTTTGGTCAAATTTATTCAAACTGGAATATCTCCACGGATGGAATAAATGGAGAAGATTTTGTACACTGATATGTATATAATGTTTCTTATGTTAAGTGATATTATGTTCATCTTTACAGGATACATGATAAGGTATCTCAGTTACTGCTATCAAAGCGAGGCCAGGATGAATTTCTACCCCTTTGGTAGAATTATTTCTAAGCTGCTGTTTAAGAAAGATATGGTGAGATTAGTGGATGAAAGAGTTAACTGTCATCATAGTAATACATTTAATGCTGGAACTTTGAGGAAAGTTGGTTATTTGTGGAGCACAATTAAAGGAAAAATTTTTCCAGTAGGAGCTGAGGAAGAATCAGAAAATGCTCAGGCTCAACCTACTAAGTCCACGGAGGGACAAGCTGAATCCAGAGTCAACAATGTAATAGAAAGGATTTTCTTTGAAGTGGAAGATTTTGAGGAAGATAGAAGTCATGAGGGACTTCAATCAAGAAAAAAAGACCAGTAAGTGAAGAAGTCACTTCCACTTCATTGGAAACTACAACAGAAACATTATTTAGTTATTCTTTTGTGAGATAAGTTGTTGCTGATAAAACCATGGAAGATGTTACAGAGAGAAAGGCTCCAGTAGAGAAATCAGGAGCTCAAGAAAAAACTGAAAGGGAAAATCAGGAACAGATTGTAGCTGATGTTGAAGTTGTACTTCAACAGGAACAGGAGATGGAGGCTGTGCCTGGTGAAGAAGTGGCCAGACCTTACGAAACTTCTGAAAATATTGTTCTTGAAACCCCAATAGAAGTCATAGATTCTGATGTTTTTGGTGAGCATACTTTTGAAGCTCACACAGAGGTACTTCAAGAGGATTTTTTTGTGGAGGAGTTTGAAAACTCTAAGGAAAAATATGTGGACCAACCTTCTTAGGATAGAGAAAACGAAAAATCTGATGCTGAATCATTGCCTTTGGTACTGCTGCATCAAACTGAGACTGTGAATCAAGCACATGGTGCATCTGATTATAGAAAAGAAGAAGTTGAAGAACTGTACAGAAAAGTATCTCATTTGGAATCTGAGAATGATTCTCTGAGAAATGACTTAGACTTAGAACATTTGAAGTTTCAAAATCTGAATGAGTGTAAGTTTCAAGGTAAGAAGTTGAAATGTTTAAAGAGGATATGCTGACTGCTGTTGCACAATTAAAATCTGAAATGGTTATGAAGTCAGAATTATCAGATCTGAAGCTGTTTATGGAGAACGAATTTGTATCAGTTGCAAATAATGCTGTTAGTGGATCAGGTACTTCAGCTGATTTAATCCAAAGGATTCAGGCTATCACAGCTGCGTTGAGCAACATGAATGACATGACATAATATCTTCAATGAAACAGTTCTCCTTTGTCAGTGTTGCTGGATAATCAGAAGTTCTTAGTGGATCAACTGGCATCTAGTGAGCCATCGATCAGAATTCTGTTAGATCAGTTATCTGAGAAGCTGTCAGTATTTGTTGAAAAAGAGGAAAGGATGCATGAGTTTTTCAGAGTCAATTTAATTGAGGACATTCATTTGACTCAAGAGAACAGAGAGCTCATTATCAATCTTGGAGATGGGATAATGAAGAGACTTTGGGAACAGTTTACAGAAATCAAGTCTGCAATCCAGAGGAGATAGACCCTGTTGCCTATCTTACCCAAACCTTGATTCCTGTGTATATCATTGTCATGTATATACTACTGTTTTTGAATAACAATTTTCCTTCATTGTTTATTTGTTTCTTTCTTTAATTATTTTACTGACTTTATTTTTAATATGGTAGTACTCCAGATTTCATTATTGATAAACAGTTCATAATATCATTTACTAACAGTCCAGTGCAATATTAAACGTGTTAAAATCCATGATTTTTCATTCTTTTTTATATCACAAAAGGGGGATAATTTGGATAAACACAACATCAAAACCTACATTTTATTAAGGGGGAGAATTCATTTTATTGAGGGAGAAAATTAAATGAGGCATTTGGCTTTATAATTATCTTTTTGGTAGAGAGGTTTTTATTTTAAACATTATAACGAATTTTGAAAGTTAATTTTTATTAAAAAAGTTTAATTATTTTATGGGTTTTGTGATCATCAAAAAGGGGGAGATTGTTGAGCAGTGTATTGTTTTCAACAATACGTATTAATGTTATTTAAAGGGGGAGATTATTGAAAATAATAATATGTCTCTTTATGATAATTTTGATGCTCACAAATACCCTTAGTTATTTTCTAATGATTTTATTTATTATTTTTCAGGAGTTTATTAATTTATTTTACTGTTGAAATAACGGGAATTTATTACTTAGCACCGAATCTGCTTGAGCATGTTCTGGAATCACTATTCACACCTTACGTAGATAAATATAGCGCGAAATATGAATTAGCACATTCTGGAATCAGTGTTCATACCCTATGTGGATAAATGTAGTGTAAGGATGAAAAGTGTAAACTTTTTTGATATAAGGGAAAAGTATGGTTAAACAACCATACGTTTTCAGAAAAGTATGGAAGGAGAACCATACGTTAAGAAGGACCCTTACGTTTTGGTAATCAGCTTAGTATGGAAGGCGAATGGTACATAAAATCTATGTGATTCGTTTGTTTCTCAAAAGTATGGTTCATCAACCTTACTTTTTGTGAACAACCATACGTTCTTGGAAAAGTATGGATCAAGTAAAAGTATGGATCTTTTACCGTATGTTTGAGTGTTGAAGAAAAATTATGGATATTCAACCTTACGTTTGTATTCAACCTTACGTTACCAACCATACGTTGATAACCTTACATTTGAATACTATGTTATTAACCCTATGTTTGGAGGCCACGTTATTAACCTTACGTTTGGCGTCAAAAATTTTGACAGACGATATTTATGTACAACGATCAATAAGCTGATTTTTGGGTGGATTTCAAGCCAGATTTAAAGTAATTTTTAGAGTACGACTTTGATTGATTAAAATCCATTTTATTAATGGATTTAAGATCGAATTAAAAGGATATTTTTATGCTGAGTCTTAAGGGATGTTACGACTTCTCTGTAAATTCAAGTGTTTGAATATCGTGAATAAGAAGGAGACTTTTATGGATCTAAATATGAAGGAGATATGTTTTATTATATATGTTCTCTCTGGAACACTAGGTACAAGATGATTTGATCGATCTATTATTGAAAAAGGTGGAAAACAAAGATTGCAACTATTCGCGATTGATCTTCTGATTCAAAAGGAGTATAAAATCTCTGTTTGTTCAAAAATAAGGAACTCGATAGAAGATTCACCTGTTCTACATCGAATATCTACTATGGATCTACTACTGCTGAGGTTGTGAACTATATCTCTATATCTACTACAATTGGATCAACTGAGAACTGCATTGTCTTGATGATCAATATTTCTAGAGACGTCGATCCATCTGCTATCAATTGAATTCTGTTGCAATTGTGAAGATCAACTGGAAATTTCTTTCTGAATTTTTTTTATTCTTGGGTAACCAGCTTCTCATTCTAAGCTGTGTAGGTTCGTGTTTGAACCAGAAGGATTTATTTCGCCTTGGATTGTAAAGGTGTCAACTGCCTGTACTCTATTGTGAATCTGTCTATGGAAAAGAGGATCAGATAGTGAAAATCACTAAGCTTGTGGAGTAGAGCATTGGTGGAGTGGACTAGGGGCTTTCTGTTCCCCGAACCACTATACATATCTGTGTTCTTGATTTTACTTTTTTCCATTGCACGATCAAATCTGATAAATAATAAAAGACAAAACTCGTTCAAGAAAAGAGTAAATGAGAAATTGTGAAATACACAATTCACCCCCCTCTTGTGTATAATCTGTAGGTCCAGATCCAACAAATATCATCGCAAATCTTGTAGTCCTTCCCATGGGGGAATTCAACACTATACAAGGGATGGATTGGTTCTCAATGTATTATGATAAGATCAACTATAGAAGAAAAGAATAATCTATATTCATTAATAGAAAACCTATAGTTATTTTCCATGGTGATATATCTAGATCTAATATTTGTCTAGAAGCACCACTAATGGACTTATTTATGGAGATGATTGGTGAGGAGGAAGAATTAAATAAAATTATAAGAATAGAAAATGTCCCCACTAATCAGGAATACATTTATGTATATCCTGAAGAGTTACCTAGACCTCCCTAGTAAGAGAGGTAGAGTTCTCTATTGAAATCATTCCAGGATCCAAGACAATATCAAATAACCCATATATAATGTAAAATAGGGATCTAGAGGAATTAAAGGAAAAGCCTCAATATATTTTGTATAAAAGGTTTATTAAACCAATTCTCTCTTCTTCGAGAGAACCTATTCTCTTTGTGAAGAATAACGATGGATTAATGTGGATATGCAGTGATTATAGGTAACTTAATGGGATAAAATGAAGAAAAAGTACCCCCTCCCAAGCATTGATGATATAATTGACAAGCTTCATGGGGCTCAATTCTTATCCATGATTTATCGTCGATCTGGTAGTCATAAATTGAGGTTGAAGAAAGAAGATATTATAAATACTACCTTTTGATCAAGATATTGGAATATAATTTTGTTGGTATACCCTTCCACTTGACTAATTATCCTATTATATTTATGTATTTTATAAATAGTGTGTTTAAGAACTAACTCTACAACTTTGTGATAGTTTTTATTGATGATATTATGATTTCTTTCAAAATTCATGAGGGGTATAGGGATCATCTAATGGTTTTATTGATCATTATAAGGAAGGTTAGGCTACTTGGAAAACTAAAAAAATATTAATTTTGGTTACAACAAGTTTCTTTCTTAGGGAACATTGTAACCAATAAAGCAATATTAGTTGAACCTTACAAGAAAAAGGTTGTGAAGGAGTGGCCTAATCCTACAACAGTAACTATGATTTATAGTTTCCTTGGTATAATGAGATATTATATAAGTTTTGTGGAAAACAATTCATGACTTTTTAATCTAGTAACCAAGTTAACTCAAGAAGGGTCTATGTTAATCTAGACAAAGGAGTGTGAAGAATGTCCCTAATAGATGAAGAAGAGATTGGTAATTTCACCTATGTTAACTCTACCCTATTTTAGATAAGGATTATTTGTTTTTATAGATTCATCTCTAAAAGGGCTTGGTTGTGTCCTCATGGAAATAGAAAAATTGATTTCTTATGAATCTCAATAGTTAATGGATCGTGAGAATAATTATCCTACACATGACCTGGTTCTACATGTTGTTATTTTTTCATTAAAAACATAGAGTAATAATTTTTATGAGGTGATATGTCACATAAACATAGACCAACCAAGTTTTAAGTATATTTTAATGCAAAAGGAATTGAAAATGAGACATAGGAGATGGTTGGAACTTCCTAAATTCTATTAAGTTTCAATTCATTATCACCCTAGAAGAAAAAATAGAGTCTCCAATGCATAGGAAATACCCTCTTGTGTTGAAAATGATTAGGATTCAAGGAGATCCATTGATAAAGGACCTAGTAAGGTTTTACATGGGAATCATGATGGAAGGGACATCATCAATCATATCCCAAATTATTTCTCAACCATCTTTACTAGGGAAGATCAAAAAAGCTAAAAGAGAAGACCCTTTGTTACAAAATAAGAAAAAAGTTGTGAAGAATGAGAAGTTTATTGAGTTCAATATTGATCAAGAAGTTTTGATGAAATTTTATACATGGCTATGCATTCTGTCTATTCTAGAAATAAATAAGGAGTTGACAGATGTAGCTCATAACCCTACATTCTCAATACATCTTGGAATCACTAAAATGTATAGAGGCCTTGGTGATCATTCTTGGTGAGATAACATGAAAAGAGAGATTGTTGTCTAAACTATAGGGAGATTGATATGTAAAAAAGTTAAGTCTTAGTGAAAAATTCATAAAAGGGTATTTAACCCACTACCCATACCAACATGGAAGTGGGAAAATATCACTATGGACTTTTACCCTAGTCTCCTGAGAACATCCGAAAGAAAAAATGCGATAGGGGTTATAGCGGACCGACTCACCAAGACTTCCCATTTATTACATTTCAGAAAAAATTATTTATGGAACAAATTTCCAAGATATATATAAATAAATTAGTGAGGCTACATGGGGAACCAATTTCTATTATTTCTGATCCTGATCCATGGTTTACATCTAAATTTTGGATAATTCTTCAACATTCCCTGAATAATGAATTGAATTTCGGTACGGCCTATCACTGCCAAATAGATAGAGAATCTGAAGGGACTATTCTGGAACTTGAATATGTACTGAGAAAATTCTCAATGGTATTTAATGGTGGATGGTATCAACACCTCCCAATAGTTGAGTTCTCATACAACAACAACTTCAAATCTGGTATTAAAATGGAACCCTAGGAATCTATATATGGGAAAAAATTTGGAACTTCATCATGTTTGGATGATGTCGGTGAGAGAAAGAAAATTGTGCCTAATCTAGTGGAAAATATGAAAATAAAGTTAATGTCATCCAAAAACACATAAAGGATTATCAATGTTGGCAGAAGGGTTTGCTAACAACTATCAAAGGGACTTGGAGCTTGATGTTGGTGACATAGTTCTCCTTCGAATATCACAATGGAAGAGAGTCATGTGGTTTGGGAATAAAGGAAATCTTATCCCTAGGTACATTATCTTATATGAAATCCTTGATCACATTGGAGCAGTTCCCAATCAGCTTTCACTTCCACCAAATCTATCTCAATTTCATGATGTACTCCTTATATCTTTCTTGGGGAAGTACATAACCAATTCCACACATGTACTGAATCTGGAGGTGGTATAACTGGAACATGGTCTCTCTTATGAGGAGAAACCAATGGAGATCGTTGAACGTAGAGACAAAGTTCTATGCAATAAGACTACCCCCTCATCTAAGTGTTATGGAGGAACCCAAAATACGAAGAAGAACCATGTGAACTAGAGTAAACCATGAGAAAAAAGTACCCAGACCTATTATCAAATGAGATAATGAGTTTAAAATTTTAGGGACGAAAATTATTAATGGGGGAGGGGATGTAATGACCCAGAGTTTTAAATGATATCGTTTTCTAGAAAATGTGTGTTATATTATTCTATTGACAACAAAACCATATCTCATTAACAATGAAGTGGTATTTATAGTGTATAAATGGAAATGTAACCATTGGGATTAAACCGTTATATGACCATTTTAAAAATATGACAGTTGGTCAATATGACCATTGGAAACTATACTCTTGGAAATAATTTTAACATTATAATTACTGTTTATAAGTAGAAATGAAAAAGGATAACTAATGCAGAATTGAGAAGAAATGGCCTCAACTAGTAGAGTCATGCCGTATGGAGCCCATTTGTCATAACATGGGAGTGAGGTAGCAACATTGGGGCTCATCCTTGACCAATCCCATGCGGATATTCAACAAATGAATCTAGAATGAAGTCACCAATGAGTTAATTTCATGTTAGTGAAAATTACCTCTTGGTTGATATTGGAGAAGCCGCACCATGAATCTGTTATGATCAAACACATTACCTTTTGTTCATTTGTGGGTGTTATAAGGGGCTACATGTCCAGGACTCAGTAACATAATGTGTAATTACCTTTTATAAATAAATTTTTTATTCCATCATTTCCATTTTAAGAACATTTTTTCTTAATAAAATATATGTTTAATTTAGATGGAATTTGATAAATTGATTTTTCTGACACAAGTTGTACATTTTAGAAAAGATATAAATATTTGTAATAAACTAAGTTATGATTACAAATATTTATTGTTATGAAATAATATGTTAAAATCACTCTTATTTAATTATAAATGATAAAATAACATCACTATGCCCTTCAAATTTTTTATGTGTCAGAAATTTTTCTATGCATTATAAACCTACTATTTTTTAATAAATAAGGATTTTTTGTTTAAAAGTAAAAATTATCAAAATTATAGAATTTTTATTATCAAATAAACATCATTTTTTAAATAAATATGTCAAAATTATCTTAGGTTAAAATTATGTGAGTTTTCTAGAATACATTATTTTTCTGTGAAAAATAAAAATACAGTTTGAGGTTTTTAGTAGGTTTAATGAAATCATAATTATTTAATAATGATTTAATAATTAATTAACCACAATAAAAGACATAAAATTTTTTATTATATTAATATTAAGTATTTTAATTAATTTTAATATATTTACAAACCTATAAGTTACTTTCCAATGTCAAAAATGGAAACATTGTCTTTTAAAACAATATTTTGTGGAAACTTTACTTTCCCATGAAAAAAGAAGCTATAAAAATGATTGTCATTAATTGTTGGATAAAATTACAAAAAATATGTCATCAATGTCCAAATACATGGGAAAACCATGGTGAATACAATAAATTTTTTATTTTCTAGTACCTAGATTTCAAACAGTAGTGGAAAAAACATTTAACACATCGACATTTTTCAGGATGGTTCAATATAACCGATTTGAAAAAGCTGTAAAAATCGATTTATCACATCGGTTATACTATAACTGATGTGATAAATCGATGAGAATCAATTTTTTTATGTCATTTATAAATTAACCAATGTAAAAAAAATAGCGTGATTGGATTTATCACATCGGTTGTTTTATAACCGACGTGAAAATTGAATCTGGGTGCTTTATCACATTAGTTATAAAATAACCGACATGATGAAGGAAATATCAGCAATTTAAAACATAGATTATCAAAATAACCGATGTGATAAATCACAATTTATAATGTTGGATATAAAATAATTGACGTGAAAAAGTATTTTCTACGTTTGTTATTAAATAACTGATGTGATAATGATTTTAAATGACTTATCGCGCCCTGTATTCAGTCAATCGGGTGACCTGCGAGTCTTCTCTCTCAGATGGAAAACCTAGAAATGATTCTTTAAATACATGTCCTCCAGCCTCTTTTTTCCAACATCATTCAGCATCTTTATTCTCACCAGATCTATCAGGTCGACTCGCAACACTCAGGTAAGCCTCACACGGCTCGGTTTTAGTTTTTATTTTTTGTGATGACCTAAACTATTTTTTTGAGATGTTATTTTTATATCATTGTTTATTATACCATTGTATTCTTCATAGAGCTCATTTTTACCACGCTAAATTATTTTTTGGTGAAATAAACCTTGGAAGTGATATAGTGAAAGTTTACTATTTTTGTGTGTTTATCATGTGTGTGTGCGTGTACAGGGGGTGTCCAAGGGGGTGGGGGGATGTCCAAGTGGGTGGGGGTGTCCAGGGGTTGGGGATGTCCAAGGGGTTTCAAAGGGGGTGGGGGTGGTGTTTAGGGGGTGTGGGGGCTGTCCAAGGGGGTTGGGGGTGTCCAAGGGGGTGGGGTGTCCAGGGGGGAGGGGGCTGTCCAAGGGGGAGGGGTGTCCAGGGGGTGGGGGTGGTAGGCTATCTAGGTGGGTGGTGGTGTCTAGGGGTGTCCTAGGGGGTGTCCAAGTGGGTGGGGGTTTCCGGGGGGGGGGGGGGGGGTGCTATACAGGGGGTGGGGGTGTCCAGTGGGTGTCAAAGTGGGTGGGGTAGTGTCTAGGGGGTGTGGGGGATATCCAAGGGGGTTGGGGGTGTTCAAGGTGGTGGGGTGGTGCTCAGGGGGGGTTGAGGGGCTGTCCAAGGCGTGGGGGTGTCCAGGGGGTGGGGGCTGTCGAGAAGTGTGGGGGTTGTCCATGGGGTGGGGGATATCCAGAGGGGGGGGGGGGCAGTTCAGTGGGTAGGGAGGGGGGCAGGCAGTCTAGGGGGGCTATCTAGAGGGGTGGGGGTTGTCCAGAGGATTGGGGGGGGGGGTCCAAGGGGTGTTGTCTAGGGGGTGAGGGGTCTTTCCAATGGGGTAGGGGTGTCCAGGTGGTGGGGGTGGTGTCGAGGGGGGTGACAGGGCTGTCCAGGGTGGTGGGGGGGGGTTCTAAGGGGGTAGGGGTGGGGGTGGTGCCCAGGGGGTGAGGGGTGTCCAGGGGTGGTGGTGGTGTCTAGGGGGTGAGTGGGCTGTCCAAGGGGGTATGGGGTGTCCAAGGGGGTCAGGGTGGGGCTGTCTAGAGGGGTTGGGGGCTATCCAGGGGGTGAGGGGGTCTTTCCAAGGGGGTGGTTGGGTTCAGGGGGTGGGGGTGGTGTTTAGGGGTTTAAGGGGGATTTCCAAGGGGTGGGTGTCCAGGGGGTGGGGGTGGTGTCCATGGTGGTGAGGGGGCTTTCCAGGGGGGTGGGGGTGTCCAGGCGGTGTAAGAGGGGTTGTGGTGCTGTCTAGGGGTGGGAGCTATCCAAGGGGGTGGGGGTGTCCATGGGTGGGGGTGGTGTCTATGGGTGAGGGGAATTTTCTAGGGGGTGGGTATGTCCAGGGGTGAGGGCTGTCTACAGGGGTTGGGGGGGCTGTCCATGGTGTGGTAGGTTGTCTAAGGGGGAGGTGGTGTCTAGGGGGTGTCCAAGGTGGCGGGTGGTTTCCAGGGGGATGAGGGGGCTTTCCAAGGAGGTGAGGATTCTAGGGGTGAGGGGTGTCAAGGGGGTGGGGGGGCTTTCTAGGGGGTGGGGGTGTCCAGGGGGGCTGTCCAGGGGGTGGCGGCTGTCCAAGGGGGTGGGGTGTCCAATGAGTGGGGGTGTCCCAGGGGTGAGGGGGATGTCCAGGGGTGGGGGTGTCCATGGGGTGGGGGGCTATCCAGAGGGGTTTTGGGCCTGTCCATGGGGTGGGGGGGGGGGGGTCCAAGGGGGTGGTGGTGTCCATGGGTGTCCATGGGGGTGGTGGTGGTGTCTAGGAGGTGATAGGGCTTTCCTAGGGGGTGGGGGTGTCCAGGCGATGGGGGTGGTGTCCATGGGGGTGATGGGCGGTCCAGGGGGTGGGGTGTCCAAGGGGTGGGTGCTTTCCGGATGAGTTTGGGGGTTGTCCAACGGGTTGGGGAAATGTCAGGTAGTCTATACTAGCTATTCCTATAGAATTGTTGGTATAAGGCTATTTCAACGACCATTATTCCAATGATGTGTGAAATCGTTGGGGTATTCTATCCCAACAGTTTCAGGGGCCATCCCAATGGTTTCAAATCGTTGGGATATGTGTAATTTTCAGTAGTAAATGTAAACATATTTTAATATTTATACTTAATATTTCTTTTTTACAGAAAGGTGAATTTGGTATTTAGTTGCATTGGGATGTATTCTTTGTGTACCTTAAGAATAAAGGATCCAAGATGAATTTAAAACTGTTATATTTTACGATAATTTTTTAAATCATTTTCATGCATATTTTTTTCAAATAAGTAGCCCATGGGCACCCCCACCACATGGACAGGCCCCCAACCCCTGGACACCCCTACCTCCATGGACATCCCATACCCCCTTGGACATCCCCCACCAATCCATAGACATCCCCCTACCCCCTAGGACACCCCTTGGTAAATATATATCCCAATAGTTTTATTTAAACCATTGGAATATTTTTACTTCAGGTAGTCTATACCAATGGTTCCTGTAGAATTGTTGTTATAGGGCTATTGCAATGACCATAATGACAACGGTGTGTGAAACTGTTGGTGTATTATATCCCCCAATGGTTTCAGGGGCTATCCCAATGGTTTCAAATCATTGGGATATGTATTATTTTTAGTTTTTAATTTATACAATATTTTAATATTTATAATTCATGTTTATTTTTTTCATAAAGGTAAATTTGGTATCCAGTTGTACCAGGATGTATTCTTTGTGTACCATAATATGAAAGGATCCATGATAGTTTCAAAAATGTTTTATCTAACTATATCTTCTTTTTAAAATCATTTTCATGAATATTTTGTTTCACATACGTATAGATTTGTTTTATATTTCAAAAAAAATTTGCATTCAAATAATGATATTTTTCAAATAAATATATATTTGTCTTATCTCAAAAAGATGTATAATTTTGATATTTTTTATAGGTAATAATGATTCCAAGTAGGATTACAACACATTGAATGAGTAATGAATATGAGGAAGGTGTTGATTTATTTTTTGAATTTGATAAATGAAATGTTCCAAGAAGTGACATTTTTTTCAGTCCATGCCTGAAATGTTTGAATATGAAGAAGTTGAAAAGTAGAGAGATCAAAGATCATCTTATTTTCCAAGGATTCAATCTAAGTTACAACCCATGGATTTGGCATTGCGAAACTAGAAAGATTGTTAGATCTACTGATGATGGTGATTCACAAGATGGTAACTCCTATGAAATTAATGAAATGATTCGTGATATTGTAGTAGAACAAATTAAGATAGAACCGACAGTTACAAGTTTATATGGTGATGCTGGAAAACCATTGTATCTTGGTTGTATGGATTTTATGGTTTCTTAGATGGTGATAAGATTGATTAAACTGAAGTCGAGACATGGATGGAGTGATAAAAGTTTTACAGAGCTACTAAAATTGTTGAAATACATTCATTCAAAAGACAAAGATCTTCCAGATTGACATTATAAGGCCAATAAAATATTATACCCGATGGGATTGGGATACAAGAAAATACATGCCTATCCAAATGACTAGATGATATAAAGGAAGGAAGGTGAATTTATGTCAGAGTGTCCAAAATGTGGGACATCACCGTACATGTTCAAAGTTAAATCATAGGCTGGTGTAGTGATTACAAATATCCCTTCCAAGGTATTTTTGTATCTTCTTATAATTCATCATTTGAAACATTTATTTTCTAATTCACATGATTAAAAAAGGTTATGATGGAATGGTGATGAGCGGATATGTTATATAAAAATACGTCATCCAGTTGATTGTCCATAATGGAAGCAAATTGATGAGCAGTATCCTACACTTGGAAATGAAATTAGAAATCTCAGACTAGGGTTGTGCACAAATGGAATGAATCCATACCAATCCCTCAGTAGCACACACAGTTCATGGAAAATTTTAATGGTAATTTAAAACTACTCTCCTAAAGTTTTTATGAAGTGAAAATATGTCATGTGGAGTATAATGATCTCTTTTCCGAAGCAACCCCGAAATGATATTACTGTTTTCTTGTCACCATTTATTGACGATTTGAAACATATATGGGAGGATAGAAATTGGGTGTATGATTCTTAAAAAATGAAATATTTTCAACCGTATGCAGTGCTTATGTTCACTATAAATGACTTCCTAGTATATGGAAATTTGACTGGATATAGTGTTAAGGGGCATAAAGCATGTCCAATTTTTGAAAAACAAAATTCCTATTGTCAATTGTATAATGGGAGGAAAATAGTGTGGATGGGTCATCGAATGTTCATACCTATGGATCACACTTATAGAATACGGTAAAAGGAATTCAATGGATCACAATAATTTGATATTCCTCCAAAACCATTATCCCCTGATGTGTTTTTTGACTGGGTGGAAAACCTTGATGTGACATTGGGAAAGACACAAAAATCTGGTAATGATAGATATATTTTGAAGAAAATTTCATTATTTTTTGAGATGCCATATTTAAGATATCGTGAAGTTAAACATAATATTTATGTCATGCACGTAGAAAAGAATATCTATGACAGTTTGATTGAAATATTGTTAGATATTAAAGGAAAAACAAAATATGGGTTGAATGCAAGTTTAGACTTAAAATCAATGTGAATACATTTGGAGTTAGCTCAGACTCCTAATGGAAGACGAACATTTCTTCCCCTAGCTTTTCATACATTATCCAAAAAGGGAGGAAATTAGCTTTTATCAGTGTCTTCATGATATCAAAGTGCCTCGAGGTTATTCTTCAAATGTAAATTTTTTGTCTCTTTGAAGGATTTGAAGTTCATTGGTATGAAATATCATGATTATCACGTCATGATGCAACAACTTCTACCAGTTGCGTTGCGAGGAATATAGCCCATCCATGTCAGAAAGACTATAATGAAGTTTTGTTATTTTCCCAATTCAATTATTAATATGGTGATTGATGTGAATGCTTTAAATATTTTGGAAAAGGATGCAATTTATATGCTTTTTCAATTGAAAATGTTTTTTCCTCCATATTTTTTTGATATAATGGTGCATTTAATGATTCATATGGTTTGAGAAATAAATCTTGGTGGACCTTTATATCGTTGTTGGATGTATAGTTTTGAAAGGTATATGAAAATATAGAAGGGGTATGTTAAGAATCTATAATGACCTAAAGCCTCCATTATTGAAAAGAATATTTCTAAGGAGGTTGCAGAGTTTTGTACGAGCTACATGGCCACGATAGAGCACATAGGTTTTCCTCCATCTCGCCATGAATGATTTAATAATGAAGGAAATGGGATTCATGGCTTAAAAGTCAAATCATTTTCAGTTGAACAGATGAAGAATTTAGAATTATAAATTTTGAATAACATAGTTTATGCTCAACCGTATATCACATTGCATACTAATGAGTTGAAATAATGTAATCTAAAGATGAAAGAATTGTTGATTTTGAATGAGCACAACAAAATATTTTTGTCGTGGTTTAAGAAGATCTTTCTTGGTAGATCAGATGCCTTAGAGACATTAATATGGATAGTGGTTGGTCTATATTTAAATGTGATAACATGGTCCGGTTATGACATTAATAGCTATGTAATTTATACAAAAGATTAGGAAAATAGAAGTGCAGTTCAGAATATTGGTGTATTGGTAGTTGTATAAGCAATTCATTTTTCGAGTTCTATACACAAAAACCCAATTTCTGCATCAATTGCATATTATGGAGTCATTAAATAAATATCATATGGTGATTATATTAAAATTAAAGTTCCAATTTTTAACTGCAAATGCTTTATCGGTAACAACAATATTAGACATGATTAATTTTGAATGATAGTTGTTAATATGAATAGATTAGAAGACACAACATATTATTTTATAATGGAAACACATGAAAAACAGATTTTCTATGTAGTTTATCGATTATATATACAGTGGCCTATTATTTTACAATAAAAAAACAATATTTTGGTGAGGATCAACATGATGAAGATACTGATTTATGTGAGATCCCTACTTTTATAGAAAGAATATCATAACATAATGATGATGCTGAAGACATGGTTTGTTCCATAAGGAATGATCATGATGAAGAAATTTGGGAAAATAATCCATTTGTACATTCCTAATATTATAGGTAAGATATGTTTATTTCTTGTTTACATTTATTGTTTTCATAAAATGTTAGATATTGTAATTTTCTCTTTATTAAAACGCATATTAAAAAAATAAGTAAAAGTTTTTTATTTTAATTTTGTTTTGTTTAGTTTATCATGTTTACCATTATGTAAATTATATATCTATTATTAGTGTTGAACAAAAATTACATTACTATGTATACCATGTTTACCATTTTTACTATGTCTACCATGTTTACCATGATTACCATGTTTACCATGTTTACCATGTTTGCCATGTTTACCATGTTTACCATGTTTACCATGTTTACCATGTTTACTATGTTTACCGTCTTTATGATGTTTACCATGTTTAATATAGTTTACCAAAGTTTACCATAGTATACCATTACATAACTTATTTATTTATTGATTTTTTTGAATTATAATCACACTAACATGTTTACCATTTTTATGATATTTACCATTGTTTAACATCCATACCATATTCACCATGTTCACTATTACGTAAATTTGTTCAATTTTCAATTTTTTGTTTACATTAGTATTGTAATATTTGAATTTCTATATTTGTAAATTAATGTTTCATTTTTTTATTTTAAGGATAATGACAGATCAATTAGTTGATCAACCACATGATTTTGGAGATGGGCATAATGATCATCCCTCTGGGTAGGAACATTACCATGATCCTCTTCATGTTCCCAAATCTTCCTCATGTGCTCCCAATACAATAAAGAGTTAAAGAGTAGGTAAACGTGGGTTCACATATTTACCAAAATTATCACTTTCTCATACGTAGGACCAGAGGATACCTTTTGAGTTTGATTAGAATGATATTCCAGAGGTCTAAATACAAATGATTTTAAGAGTTTTGTATCAACTCAGGTAAAGGGGAAATTATGAATTTTGTATGATAATTGGAGAAGTGTGGTCAAAGAGATAATATATTAGTTGTGGGAGACAATTTTGGTAAGATTTTTTCTATTGTTTCCATATTCTTTAAATGTTTATAGTATAATATGTTTTACCTCTTCTTTATCAGATGACATTTGATATTCCTTTTACTAGATGAGTTGTGAATAAATTCTTATCGATGGATGCTAGGAGATATAGGGATTTCCAATCAACCCTCACATCTGATTTCATTTTTGGCCATAGGATTCATGGAAATCCATGTCATATATATCCTTTAATAGATGAAGAAACATGGAGACAATTTTTTGAAAGTAGAAGAAAAGATTCATTTTTGGAAAGGGAAATATAAAATTTGATAATATTTCTTATAGAAATGATCTTATTAATATTTTGTTAATAATTTATTATTCTTAATTTATGGAAAACAAGGAAATATTACCAGGATATCAAATCTATAAATGTAGACCCTCATAGTTTATCTCGGGGAGGGTATACAATATTGGAAGAACAAATGATGGCGGAAAAATTAAAAAAATCGAGAGCTGAGTCTTCAAGCTCTAGAAATATTTCCCCTCCATCACCTCTATCTAGTCATGAAAAATGGAAGAGAGATCATATGGAAAAAAGGGGAAATATATTTCAGAATATTCGAGAATTGTAGTTGAGAGGATTATAGGATATTTATTTTATTTATTTAAGTTAACTATATTGTTCATATAATTTGAATCATTACAGAAATGTTCAATTCATTAATATAGGATTCTCTTGATGAGTAGAGATCACAAGGGGTATTTACAACTTCTGGGAGGTAAGATCTTTTATTTTCACTATTGGAAAAGCCCAAACATCCTAATCATGTATGAGGATATATGACGGGGGTATTGGTAAGAAAAGTGTTTCCACATTCTTCAAATTCTTCCATTGAGGGTGTTTATTAAAAAATAGAATCCTTGGAGGAAAAAGGTCATTAATGTAATGGGACAATAGAGGAAACTATTAGAGTGTCGGTACAGTCTATGTTTGCTGACATGCAAAGTCAATTTCAGACTGCAGCTCCCACTCCACGTCCCCATGCAGACCCAATTATTTATCCTCCTCCTCCGCCAGTAGCACCCAGTCCTCCACCTCATCCTGAAGACCCTATTTTTTATCCTAATCCTCCACCACATATTCCTAATTTTTACGAGTTGTATGTTGAATATCCTAAACATCATATAGTTGCATATGGCTTGGTATATTGTATAGAAGATACAGTTCATAATCAACAGTTAAAGGTAGAGCATCATAGTGTCACTGTACATGATATTATTGATAGATCAGCTCGAGTACCATTACCTACAGATGAGGTGATGATAGTTGGACATGGTATCAGCCATTTATTATTTTGGCCATCCAGACTTCTGCGACTCATTACCATAGAGGTATGTTTGTTATATCTTCTATTTTTTTAATTAAAGCTGTTTTGACATTTGAAAAATTATATATTTTTCTATTTATTTTTATAGGAATACTTCAATGGTAAATAAATATTGTATATATAACAACAAAGTCAAATGGATATGACATCAGATATAGATTCTAGTAGTCTTGATAGATTGTCAAGATACTCAAAAATTTTGGTGGATCATTACGAGTTTCTAATGGAATCTCATATTTTTTTGATGTGTAATAAATGTGGGAATTGTGAAAAATGTTATCATGGAGCTTATTACTAGAGATAAGTTGGGTATCAAAGTGGTGAAATTTTTTTCCATGTATGTCTTAACACCATTTCCATGTGTTATATTTATTGAAAATATATATTTATGTCTGTTTTGTATTAGCCATCTCTGTAACATGTGTGAGAAGAATGAGAAGACAGATGTATACGGATTCATGGACTAGCATTTTATTTACCCTAAAGCACATTAATTTGATGAGGAACAAATAATAATTTATATTTCTAAATGATTTGAATATAATATAATCACATAATGTTGGATGATGCCTTTTTGTGAGAGGTATGAAACAATATCTCTGGAAATTATTTCATTATCTTTTAACATAAAAACCCCAAACCTTAAATTTGCTTTTATTAGTGATCATTGGATGTTAGGTGTGTTTTCCCAAGGGAGAAAACACTTTCATTGATATGATCTGTCCATGGAGATGTGCGGGAATGTTTTAAGAATATCTTGGAAATGTATGTTTGAATTTCTTAATAGTTTTATATATTATAATGAATTTTAAATTTATACAATTCATATTTTTTTGTAATAGGGGATGGGTCTACTTTCAAAAAAACAAAAAGAAAAGGAGTTCCAAAATCAAATATGTACAATTAAAGGTTAATATCAATTTATATTTTCAACTTTTTGATGTATTGCATAAAAATTATATTTTTCTTTTACAATCATTTAAACAGAATTGTCATGAAAAAAAAGGAGTCGTTGAATGCAGATATTATATGTTAAGATTTATGTATGAAATAATTACAACTGGAACACTTGTGAACTTTGACCTGGTAAGATTTATTTTTAAACATTTCAATAATATTTCATTTGATTTATTCATTATACATATTAAATACTATCCTTTTAATTTTAGCTATTTAATGACCCTCAACCCTATAGTGCTCAAGAGGTCAAACACTTACAAGTGGAATGGTCAAATTAATTTACAGGTTTGATTGGATTTTAGTTTGTTTGTAGTGTAAAATGTAATTTTAAATATTGTAATTATAATTGTGTATTTGGATTTTGTTTAGGTTGGATTAAGGTTTTTTACTTGAAATTTTATGTTTTGAATGTTATATATCTGAATGTTTAATTTTTCTATACTTCTTGTTTTGGTCTAGTTCCGATGATTTTTCTAGTATGGATTCTGGTATGGGGGGGGTGTCTAGTGGGGTGGTGTGGGGGGTTCCAAGTGTGTGGGAGGGATGTCTATTGGGTGGGGGTGTCCACAGTGTCCATGGGGGTGGGAGGGTGTCCAAGAGGGTGGGAGGGCTGTCCAGGGGGGATGGGGCTATCTAGGAGGGTGGGGTGGGGGTGTAGGGGGTGTCCATGGGTGTCAAGGGGGGTGACATGGGGTGGGGGGGGCATGGTATCCATGGGGTCAGAGGGTGTCCAAGAGGGTGTGAGGGCTGTCCAGGGTAGTGTGGGATGTCTAAGACGGTGTGGGGGCTAGCTAGGGGGTATCAAGGGGTGTAGGGGTGTCCATTGGGGGGGGGGGGTTCCGGTGGTGTGGGATGGATATACAGTGGGGGGTGTCTAGGGTGTCTATGGGAGTGGGAGGGTGTCCAGGAGGGTGGGAGGGCTGTCTAGGGGATTGGGGGCTGTCCAGGAGGGTGGGGGATGTCAAGGGGTATCCAGGGGTGTGGGGGGGGGGAGGGGTGTCTAGTGGGGTGTGGGGTATCTAGGGGTGTGGGATGGATGTATAGTGGGGGTGGTGTCCAGGGTGTTAATGGAGGTGGGAGGGTGTCCAGGAGGGTGGGAGGGTTGTCCTGGGGGTGGGGACTATCCAGGAGGGTGGGGTGGGTGGGGAGGGGGATGTCTAGGGGTTTCCAGGGGTGTGTTTGTTGGGGGGGGGGGGGGTCCAATGGGGGGGGCATGGGGTTTCCAGGGGCATGGGAGGGCTGTCTAGTGGGTTGGGAGGTGTCTAGGGTGTCCATGTGGGTGAGATGGTGTCCAGGAGGGTGAGAGGGATGTCTAGGGGAGTGATGGGATGTCCAGGAGGGGGGTGGGGGGTCATCCAGGGGTGTGGGGGTGTCCAGGGGTGTTATAAGGGTGTGGGAGGGATGTCCAAGGGTGTGTGTGTGGGGGGGGGGGGGTTGTCCAGGGTGTCCATGGGGGTGGGGGTGTCTAGGATGGTGGGAGGGTTGTCCAGAGGGTGGGGGGCTATCCAAGAGGGGGGGGGGGTTGTCCAGGGGTGTGGGGGGTGTCTAGGGGGAGGTGGGTTAGAGGGGTGTGGTAGGGCTTTCCAAGTGTGTGATGGGGTGTCCAGAGTGTCCATGGGGTGGGGATGTCCAGGAGGGTGGGAGGGCTGTCCAGGGGGTGGGGGCTATTCATGAGGGTGGGGGGGGGGGTCAGGGTTGGGGGACTATCCATTGGGGTGGGGGTGTCCATGGGGGTGGGAGGGTGTCCACAATGGTGGGAGGGCTGTCCAGGGAGAGTGAGGGGGTGTCCAGGGGGTGTTCAGGGGTGCGTGGGGGTGTCTAGTGGGGTGGGGTTTTTTAGGGGTTTGGGAGGGATGTCCAGGGGGGTCCATGTCCAGTGTGTTCATAGGAGTGGGAGGGTTTTTATGAGGGTGGGAGGGCTATCCAGGGGATTGGGGTCTATCAAGGGGGTGTCTAGGGGTGTGTGGGGGGTGTCCAGGGGTGGGGGGTTTTAGGGGTGTGGGAGGGCTATCCAGTGGGGTGGGGGGGGGTTCTAAGGAGTCCATGGGGGCAAGAGGGTGTCCTAGAGGCTGGGAGGGCTGTCCAGGGCGTGCGTGCTGTCCAGGTGGGTGGGTGGCAGTCTAGGGGTGTGTGGGTGTCTTGTGGGGTGGGGTGATTCCCAGGGGAGTGGGAGGTCTCACTAGTGGGGGGGGGGGGGGGGGGTTGGTCTGGTTTTGGTATATTTTTTGTCTATTTCAGGTCTTCTTTGCTATGGAATAATTGTGGTTGAACGGTTTTATTAAAAAAATGGTTTTTATGTCGGTTATTTTATAACCGATGTAAAAAATGCTTGCGAATGGGTTTTAAAGTCAGTTATTTTAAAATTGACGTAACAAATTCATGGGAATGGTTTTTTTCCTTCAGTTATAAAATAACTGATGTAATAAATGGGATTGAATAGTTTTTTACACCAGTTATTTTATAACCGACGTTGTAGAGATGTTGTTACGTCGGTTAAATAATAACCGATGTGAAAAAACGCTAGGCAGAATAGTTTATCACATCAGTTATGAAGATAACAGACATGATAAATTCTTCAGAGAATCAATTTATTACATCAGTTAAATAATAAATGATGTGAAAAAGTATATATAGCATCCGTTCTTTAAAAACTGACGTCATAAATCATGACTCTCAAGCATTTTCCACATCAGTTATTGAGAAACTGACGTGAAAAATTCTTCAGATTTTTCGTTTTTATGTTGGTTTTAAAATAACCTATATAAAAAATGATGCTTATAATGTTTCCTATAATAACATCAGCCAAAAAAGGATGCAAAAATTTAAAAAATAACTGCCGTAAAAGTTTTTTTCTGCACCAGTGAAAGGCATATATTTTTAATTATTAAAAAATTTATCTACTTTTTCTAAAAATACCCACCCATTTATTAATTTACATTCACTACAAATACATAATCCATGATTAAATGGTAGTTTTACCTCCAAAGGATCCCTCCCAAGGTGTCTATAAGACTCCAAGGTTCCATTCCTCACGATTTAATAACATATCTTTATGGTATGGGAATTATCCTTCATTTCTCTTCGATTCATGAACCCCATTTAATATATGTCTTCTTAATGTTATGGTTAATCAATTTTGTTACCCTTTTTATCATGCAATTACTGAAAAAAAAATGTTTTATAAATTGGAGGCCCCTATAGCCTCTCATGTCACCCTTTTCTAAAACCTGGTTTTATACCTGTTATGCTGCTGTATTTACTTCACAAACATTCTCTCTTCTCCATAATAAATATTCTTTTAATTTCTTTTTTTAATTACCAATCCACTTTATTTTCTAGTTCTATTTACCTAGATACAAATATTTTTTATTTTATTTGGTTATTTACCCAAAATAAACTCACATACCCTCTTCTAGGATAAAATGGACATAATGATCGTGTCTTTAATGACTCTAGAAACACCATGATATTGATAAGAACCCAGTTCATTAATATACATGGGTTATTAATTAAATGATTTATTATGATCTACGTTGGTCAAATTAATTAATACATATCAAGGGATAACCCTGATATCACTCTAATGCGTTGGATTAAAAATTTAATCTCTAGAGATGACATGTTTTACAAAACCTTTGTGAATAGACTTGCTATGTTTCATTTATGATATTGTGGTGACAAACCTTGCAGATATGCTTTTGAATGTCTTAATAAAATTTTTTATGAAAAATTAATTTTTATGATTCATTTTTATTTTATTAAGATATAACACATTTTCCCTTCCATATTCCATATTTAAATTCATTGTGTTCTAATTGATATTCCAAAAGATCACATGTAAAAATGTTTTCACTTACAGGGCATCATGATCACCCCTTTCCATTGATTTTTGTCCCTAGGTTATGAGATGAAGTAAATATATTAGTATGACCTTATTAACAATCCTTTACAGTGTATTAGATTAATATTTTATGTTTTCATGTAATATAATCCTATTTTCAATGAAACTAAACCTTAAAAGATAATCTATTTGTATCCTGTAAATGGAAAGTTCATAGAATAAAAAGGTTGGTTTTCATATTAAATAAGTGTGTTGAAATACCATATTATTCCATAATGGATGAAAAACATATTCCATTATGTGTACTAGAAATGATATTCCCAAGATAAACATTATGGCAGGAAAATATCAGATATATCCATGAAACTTCATGAGAAGCAACCAGAATTATTTGATTGTATTTGATAAAGTAAAAAAGATATGAACCTAGTTTTTGTAGAGGAAGTTATAATAGTTATAATGAGACAAAAAATAGTTTTCCTCTATGTTCAATATGATATAATATCATAGTTAGGATATGGTAATGAGTAACACATGCTCATTCAAGCTAGTAGTAGCCATGTCTAAAAATACTGAGTGTGTTGTAGCTTCTATGGAAGCTAAGAATCAGTATAAAATACACAAAAATTAATTACAGTTAGGATAATCACATTTAGTAAGTAAATTATTATCATTATGTAAATTATGATACCCTTAGTATCCAATATGTCAATATTTTATAGTGGATAAAAGGACTACACTCGTGGTTTACATTTATTGAGGATTTTTACTCAAGTAGATGAGGTCCCACATAACAGAATATCCATGTAGTAGAGATGTGGAAGACATAGGAACTAAAGCCATGACTTATTGGAAACATGCTCTTAATCATGTTAGAGCTAAAAAGGATGGTTAGAAAGTTTCTCTAGTGCAAGTGGGAGTGTTGTAATAGTGGGTTCCCTAGACCCAACTACATAGTACTTCACAATTACCATTTCATGTATACTAGAGATATGCATGATGAATACTTAAAATTATAGTGTAGACCTTTTTTGTCCACTATTTAATGTTAATGTGCAAAGATTAATTATCGTATCAAAAGGTTGTTGCAGATCCCACGATATTATGAGAACCTTGCGATACTATAAAATTAATCTTAAATAAATGTTTTATTATCTAGATACATCATACTGACTGGAAACAGTTGATGTTTTACTATCAGGTACTGGGGGATCATAATCATTAAGACATATTCTCTTGATGTTTGCACTTGGTGATCTAAACTACGTGATATCATGAGGACATATCTTCCAATAAGAACACCACATGCTTTAGGTGTCATTAGTAGTTCCTATCTATGGATACGTATATTGGTCACTTGATTTGAGATCATTATCAAAGTGTTCCATTTGATCACATACATTGATGAAAGGAAAAAACCATGAAAATTAATTCACAGTGAGGTAGCTTGTGTTTTCTGCATTACTGGTGGTAAGGAATTGGTTGAATGATCAATATAAATTTTTTCACTTCCTAGTTGAAGAAGTGATATATCAGACTTGGTTGATCATGATGATAGTGCCTTCATAAATCCATGACCACAGTATTCAAAGGTAAATTCATCTAGTTAAATAAAAAAAAGTAAAGAAATATAGGATGATGACACAAGTGTAAATCATGCATTAAGAGTTATAATTTGAAAAAGTGATTATATTACATAGTACCTACTTGTAGGTTGGTTTTTGTTTCTATGGTTATTCTGTATCTCTTTAAGGTCCTTAATGGGTTGCTAGAATCCCTTCACTATCTTTTAATTCTATTCACTACTATCAAGATAAGGGCCTAGAGGGTCACACATAATAGTGTATTCAAAAATATTCCCTATTCATGTGAATAGGTATATAGGACATGGTTGGACCCTCCACAGGGTACAAGAGTTTTTCACGTTTTTTGATCATTCATAAATAAATATAATCATCCAAATAAGTTTAAATCCTTGGCCCACGAGCTTCTGTTGCATGCCCCGATACCTCTAATTTTTGTATTCCATATCTAGAAGATGATAAATTGATATGATCTATGTAAAATCGTCTTGGTTTTTTGAAAAATAATTTTATATTAATATGTTGGAAGAATGATCTATCTGAGTTACACACTATGAATATTACCATGATTTTGAAATAATTATTCCATGATTTTAAATGGATTCAATTAAATAATTCATATTTCAGTTTCTAAAAAAAATTAGGGATCTTAATAAAGGGTTTTGTAGAAATAACTAGTCCAAGTTATTCAATGTTTTTATATAAGAAATATGGAATTTTTGTCATGTTGTCTCTGTTCATATGCATTTTCTAGCTACAGTGGTAGAATGCGATTGAAAGAGGTTTTTAACAAATTAAAAATCATTCTGGTAGAATCAGTTTTTGGACACTATATATGAAATTTGTAAAAATTCTCCCATTTTATTAATGGGTAAATCATTGAGTATTTAGTGGTTTCAATGTCAGTCAGTTCGTCATCCAATATCTCAAACAGATTCAATAATAATTATAATGGAATGTTGTTAGTCAATGTTTTCTAGATTCCACCAATTACAGAATTTAGATCCCAGAAATGACTTCAATAAAAATCCATAATGATGTAACAACACCTATTTAATTAATACTAAAATAGATCTCTTAAAAATGATTAAATTTTATGATGAGATCATACAATAACATGAATGAACATCATTTCAGTATCTTTGAATCATCAAACATCTATAAAAACTGATAGTAGGGATGAAAATAAGTATTTGCTTGAGAAAATAGAGATAAAATTATCAAGAAGATACCTCTATGACTTTTACAATCACTCAAAAACTATAAAATTCATAGATTTATTGAATTTTCCTCTTTATAGAAGTGAGATATCATTCAATAATAAATCGAATATTTAAAATCAGTGAATTATATACAAAGTAGTGAAATAGAATTCAAGAAAACCCAAGAGACTTCATAAATCTCATTAAAACAATTATGTTCATGGGGAGAGATAAATAATGAGGATGAAAAACATTGCATGAAGAGGAGAGAATAATATACAATATTTTTTGTATTGGGAATAACCCATGATCAGTGTTTTGGGGTGAATGAATTGAAATTGTGAGGAAGATATAAATAAAACATACATAGATGAGGAAGGTCGGGTAGTTTGAAATGAGGCGATTACATGATTATGTAATCTTCATAATTAATAAAACACGGAAATTGGAAGGTAGAAATTTAAAAAAACCTACCTATAGAGGAGGTAAATTATATGAAATCAAGTGGGTAGGTTATGTATCTGAAATCATTGAAACCCTACTTGAGTTGAGAAATTGGATGTTTATGTGAGGAGTTACGATCAGTGAAGAAATGAAAGAGGCTTCCATGAGTCGGATATTGGTGAGAGGAATGTAGGATATTGAAGATAGATGAATCTCTAGTGGAATGAGGAGAAAGAGATGTAGATATGGTGGAAAGGTTGGGAAGGTGGAAGGGACGGGGATAGGGAGGATGAGGGGATATGGAGAAAGAGTGGGAGGTAGTGAAGTAGAAATAAAGATGGAGATGTAATGGTGGAGTTGGGGATGATGAGAGTTAGAGAGTCTTAGAGGTGAGGAGGGGTCATAGAAGCAAGTAAAATTGGGAAGTAATAGAGGGATGATGAAATAGGGAGGGTGGATTGGAGGGAAAAATATGGAGGTTTTAACATGTGTATATGAAATTACAAGATTTAGTATAATTATAGATTATAGGTTTTTTTAAAGGAGATAAAATATGAAACTAATGGAATTGTAAGTCCATATTATTTTATGTCATTATAAAATGAACTACTAAAAATATTCAAATGATAGGGGAAAAATGTAAAATTAAAGGTGGTTTAGATATTTTATTTCATTACTATTTCTTTACCATGTAATGACAATTTTCATAGTGAAAATATACCGTCCATATATGGTGTAAATCCGTACCAAAAACTAGTTTTCAGTAATGAAATTTAATGATTTTATATATTCAAATGATATTATAGTATATTTGAAGAAACGAATAAATAAATATATTTGAAAAAAATTGAAGTTTTCTCATTCATTATTGAAATAATTACACCATTAAAATAATTCAAAAAATTGAAATTTTGGAAGTATTTTATTATGTAATTTCATTACATAATGACTTTTTTTAATATTTTTGACTATAATGAAAATGTAAATCTTATATGTGTTTTTGTTGAATAACAGAAATAATTTTATAGTGATGGTATATATAGATCTAAAAAATTCAAACATGTTATAATATTTCTAAACAACATTTTGAACTAATACTATAAAAATAAAAAAATGTGAATTCATTGCCGAAAAAATGTCACTTTTCAATTGTACAAAAATAACAAGACTATGAAACTAGTCCAAATATGTAACATATTTATTGAATGTACTATGTGATAGTAATGTTCATAGTGAAAATATTTTAGATTTATATATTGAAACTAAATAATATAATAATTTTCCAAATTTTATAAATTCCAACATGGAATGAATGTACCAAACATACTAATGAAATACCCATATTTATAAAATTCAAAAATGTATTTCATTATCAGTGAGGCCAACTAACTTGTAGTGATATATAGCATTGGAAACACAATGGGTACTTTGATGGGTGGAATGTAACATCATTATCTTATATAGTATCTTACATTGTCACATCTGTAATAAAATATAAATTATAGTGAAAAAATGGAATCTGAGTATGAGGGTTACAAAACTATAAATCAATATTAATTAAACTTATATTACAATAGAAGTGGAAATATATTTAATTGACTATAAATTATGGTAACCAAAGGGTGAATGGATATTTAATTTTAATAACTGGTATCTAAAGTACAAACATATTGAAAAAATCAATAATTAATTTCATTAAAATAATGACACTATACATGGAGTTCATAAATATTTAGTAATAAATAACCAAAATTAAAATAGAGGAAAATAATGATAAAAAAATGAAATTTAATGTCACCCAGTATTCAAGAAGAACCTTACATTAAAATATTAATGTTTCTATTTTTCCGATAAACTAAACATCTAGTATTCAAAGAGAGATAAAACGAATTTGATAACTTGAAATAAATAATTGTGAGATTACATATCTTCTCAGCTAAAATCAGTGGGTAAAAGAAAAATTATTTAAAATACAACTAGTATTATAGAGTGATATAAGTGTTGAATCTAAGATATAATTAAACACACACTCATTGTTGTCTTTAATTAATAATAATTATAATATATTTTAGAGTAAAAAATATATATAAATTTAGGTTTTTTGTCAAAGAATTTATGAATGACAACACATAAGATCTATAGTCATTCTAAAAATTTTAGTTTCCCTTCCACGAGTCATCACCCTTAGAAATATTCCCCACCCCCTTTTCCCCTACCCTCACTCCTGATTCTCTTACAATCCCCATCATCCTCTTCGACATCACGAATCCCCATCACTCTCTATCCCCAGATCTAACTCCCTTTTTATCACAAACTCCATCTTCTTCTCTCCATCCACTTCACTTACTCCCCCCCACTTCTTTCACATCTCCATCTCCTCACTTCTGCCACCTCCTCCTATTCGACTAGGGTTTCTTTTGATGGTTCTAGGTGCAATAGAAGTGTACAAAGATGGGTGATATATTAAAATTTCTTTTAATAACTGTTCATAGAAACAAATAGTGATGATCAGTCACATCAAATTCATAAATAATTAATTTAATATTTTATAAAATAAATACATGGGCTTAGGAACTTTTTTAATTAGTGAATTTTGATCATCCAAAAGGCCCTTTCATATTACCTTCATTTCAATTTAAGGATCCAATGATACAATCCCTGAAGTAGTGATACACATGTAATCCTATAATCTATGAGCTACACCACTCAACATCCGGGTGCTAGCATGACGAGTTGAATGTTTTTCATTGTTCAGTAATCATCGTACATTCTTCGGTTTTAAAGAAATATCTTTTTCACTTATTGTGTTTACGAGAGAGAGAAAATGAGGATTAGAGATAGACTTTGTTGTGTGTAACAATTCTCTATTCACAAATTTCGGATTCTCTATACAATTGACATTACTATATAAATATTATTTAATTTCATACCATCCATTAAATAAAATTTATTACTTTTAATTAAACCTATTCCACATAATAATAATTATATTTTTATTATTTTTTGGTGTGTTCCAACTTGATCAATATAAAATATTATGTAATAGTCCAGTTAATTAATATTTTTCACCAGAATCGGTTTTGGTCGGTTCAAAATCCCTTATTGTTTATCGAACAACTAGATAAATATTTTATTCACAATCTAGAGAATAATTTTTTATTAAACTATTAAATAAATAAAATAAATATCTTATTCACAATGTGATGAATAAATATTTATTTAATTTATGAGATCAATATAACATGAATAATATTATTCTTTGGACACAAGAAAAATATTTATCCGATTAATCTAAATCATATAGAATTTAATTGAGATCAAATAAAATAATTAGTGTGGGACCTAGTAGGATTATTTCTTGTTGGCATTAGGTGGGACTACCTAAAGTCAAATATTACTATCGTTCAACAGGTCAAGGAACCCAAGAGAAAACACTTAATATCTATACATTGAAAACTATATATAAAACCTCACTGTGTAATATAATATGTTTGTCATAATATCTCCTCAAGAATGTTACACATCTTTGTCACTAACCTATATGCATGATATCTCTTTATTTGACTATCTGAAATGAACACGTCGTTACTCCTTGTCCATGAAATTTAATGTGAAAATTTTATTACAATCAAATAAAGGAGATATTAGTTTCCATAAAGATAGAATGGAAAAATCCTTCCCTAGCTTATTAATTAATGACATGTCACTCATAGCACACCCGATGTTTCCAATTTCACAATGAAATCTTATCATCGTGGTTTAAAAAATTCATATAAGTATGGAAGTTTAAATATGAATTATTATTAATCATAAAGTCCAAGGACTATATCACATGATAATAGATAAGAATATTCTATAACACCAAAACATGCAAAATTTCAACTGGTGGGTCTGTTCTCATAATCTCTTATCATGGAGATTAACATGTGGGATTGTGATGTGAATAAACCTCATATTCTTATGAGTACACACAGTAGAAATTATATGTACTATGTGTCTCATCATAGTATATTATCCAACCAAAAAAAATTATTTTAGAATATCATCATAACATATCTAGGTTTTCATCACAATATAGAACTATTATTTCCATACCAATGTGACGTATACTCTAAAACATTATTAAATTAGAGTCATGTAGAAGAACATAAAATATGTAACAATAAGTGCAATTAATATTCAATACATTTAATATAAATTTCATGATAGTACACATAGTTGGTCCTAGGAAAACAAATCCAACAAACACCCACTTAGAGTAGATCCAACTACCTACAACCTTTAGTCTACTAGACCTCACATGGTTGCCATGTTTCTGCCGAGTCAAGGCTTGAGTAAATAATTATGCTACAATGTCTTTCATTGAAATACTACTCACTAGAAATTATCCTCTCTAAGAAAAATCCGTCATGAAATGAGACTTTTGAAGTATGTGCTTCATCTAATGATGTGGTCTTAGATCTTTTGCAAGATACATCACTGCATTATTATCTCAATAGAGTGTGACAAGATCTTTACTTCTAGATACCACATCAAGCTCTTGGATGAAGTTTCAAATCCATAATGGTATTTAGCTACATAATAATATGTAATAAACTCATAATCTACTATATAATATGAAACCACAACCTTATTTGAGCTCCTAAAGCTCACAACACATCCATTAAAAGTAAAGATGTATCCCATTTTTGACTTCATGTAATCTTGATCAGTTTGGAAACTATAATCCACATATACTCTGATGACTAGTTCCTCATATCCTCCATAAATTAAGAATATATCCTTATTACGCCTCAGATACAAAAGGATAGTCTTGATGTCCATCAAATAGAGTTCACCTGGATAACCTTGTTATCTTCCCACTACACATAATCCATAGGAGACATCTAGCATAATGCCATGTGATGCTGGAAAAAAAATCCCCTCTTGGATTTTACATATTGAATATATTCATTATCATTTCAATGTATATACTTTGAATTGGGTTGTTAATCCTCTCGGATCTGTCACAATGGATATTGATCACAAGAATATAAGTTAACTCACCCTATTCCATCATAAAGAAAAATTTATTCAACTATTTCTTAGCGGACAATAAGATTGGTATTTTGATTATTAATTAGAAATATTTCATCGACAGATAATATTAATAAAAAATTTAACTCCCACTAAACCATTTATAGACACAAGTCTTTCATTTACTCTTTATGAAACCAAATTCTATTATGGACACATCAAAACGAATGTTCCATGACCATGATTTTTGAATTAATCTATAAATGGATCTTTACAACATACATACCTTGTTGGATTCCTTTAGAGTCACAAACCCTTTGGTCTATTTCATATAGACATATTATTTAAGGATCATGTTAAGGAATTATATTTTGTGATACATTTTCCAAAACTAATTATCATGGAAATCCACAATGGAATGTAGAATTTTGATGGATTTCAGCATTCAAATGGGTGAAATTTTTTTTTTGTAGTCAATTCCATGATGTTGTTTATACCTTTTTTCAACCAATCATGCCTTTTAGATATTAAATTGTTATTCCATGTATAATTTGTTCTAGGATACCCATTTGAAACCAATGGGATTTACATCTTCTAGGGGGTCTACTAAAATCAAAACATAGTTTTGGTACATGGAATCCATTTTAGAATTCATAGACTTTTTCCTCTTGGAAACATATGTTCCAATAACTTATTCTTTATAGGTTATAGGACCATTATTATCAACTAATAATGAGTTTCCATCTTGAGCGACTAGAAAACTATACCATTCCAGTTATTTAATATCTCTAGTACTTCAATGTCGTAATTCTGTCTCTAGAACAATTTATTCTTTCATAAGGATTTGTGGATTTTTTTTCAAAATCTTGTGTATCTTGAGCCTATACATCATCAAAGTCAATTTCAATCCCACTATCTCTTTTAGAGATAAAATCATCCCTAATAATTGTGATATGTTTTTCAAAAAAATCATTTTTTTCTGAATGATTGTATATGTAGTGTCATGTTGTTTCATTCGGATATACTATAAAGATACAATTTGTCCCTTTAGGTGAAATACTGTTACCTGAAGAATCCTTATCAAATAATTCATATCCCCACATATTTTAGTAAGACCACACATTCTTCTTTACATTCCATAATTGGTATAGTATACTATTGAATTATTTAGTTGGAACTCATTTTAGTATGTATGTTGTTGTTTGTAATACATATCTTCAAAAGGATAATGGAAGACACACATGTCCCATAATTCATCTAAATATGTCCAATAATGTGTTGTTCTACCTTTCACTTACACCATTCCATAGAGGCATATACGGAGGAGTGAGTTCAGATAAAATCCTAAAATCCCATAAATAATTAACGAAGTTGTTATATAGATATTTTCCCCTAGGATCTGACTGATGTTTCTTAATATTGTTACCAAGTTGGATCTCAACATAATTCTTGTAATACAAGAATTTATCAAAATAATCTGATTTGTACGTCATTAATTATACATATCCACATCTACTAAAATCATCAGTAAAAGTTATAAATTATAAGTACCGACCCCTTTCTTCAACAAAAAATGGTTTACACACATCAGTACGAACTAATTCAAGAAGCACATTATCCCTTTCACCTTTCCCACTAAATATGAAATTGGTTATTTTACCTTGTAAACTTACATGAAATACCCCAAGTGGGTTTAGTTTGAAATAATCTAAATATCTAACTAGATGTAATTTAGTCATGTTCTTTTCATTTACATGACCTATCCAGTGATTCAAATTTTGGGTGTGGTATGAGTCATGTAAAGTAACTTTGATATTGATTTCCATTTTTTGGTACGTGTAATCCAACACATAATCACCGTTATTTAAATGTTTCTTAGAATAAAAATTCTATCTTTATAAAATAAGAAACCCTTATTCACAAATTTTAAAATAAATCTATCTATATCATGTATGTATAACGAAATAATGTTTTTGGTAATTAAAGGAACATAATAAAACCCCTTTAAAGCTAAGGAAATTTTGGTCGACAATGTGAGGGGGTAGTCCTCAATAGCTATAGAAACATGTTTAGCTCTTTTGTTTCTCAAATATCTACCAATACTCTATCAAAATTTCTATTTCAACTCAATTCATATATTTGAATGCATATGTGATCCCCACAAGCTATATATAGTACCCTATTTGTAGAAATAGATTTGCTTCACCTGATAAGAAATGAACCTGAAGCTTCCACTTTCATAATTATCTCATTAAAAATTTTCTATTAGTGGCCCTTCTTTCCACATAAGAAAAAGAAAGCATCCTACTCCCTTTCTTTCCCCTTGATATTCCACTTTTTGGAAGGGAATAAAGAAGCTTTGGGATTAAATATATTCTCCTTCCATGTCTATTTTTTCACCATAAGGACAAAATGTTTTTTCACCCTTTATATTCTTATCTACTAGGAGAATAAGAGTACAAAGATCTATCATAGACTTCTCAATGTTTTTCATATTTAAATTTTGAACAATGGTAGAGAAGATTTTGGGGGAGTTATGATAAAACAAGGTTAGTTCCTAGTTATTTATGGATTTTAAAACCTAGAACATCAAAGTGATCAATGTATCCAATGATCTTGAATAAGTGAGGCCCATATGGGTAACCCTCTCTATGATTTCTTTGAAAGACCACCTTGGAATTCTCAAACTATTCCTATCTATACCAATCCTCCTAAAAACCACTGTTATTCTCAAGCAGGCTATACACACCTATGTTTTCATGATACTTTAATAGTTCACTAGACATTGATGAAAGCATCAAACATTGAACATCGATTGCATTTTTCAAATGTGTTCAATAGACAATAAAATCATTATCACACACCCCTTTTTTGGTGGATTATACATTGAGTATTCTAGAACATATGATTTCCGTTCATGGAATAGAATAACCTGAAGGAATCTAAACCACCCCTAGAAGTTACTTATATTTAAGAGTTTATCTTTCTCCAATATTGATTATAAGGATAGTGTGGTTGATGAAAATTTCATTTTATTATAAAACTAAAAAGAGAATATTATTAGCACTTTTCTTGAATTCAAAATAAGTGATATAAAATAAATAATTTTTTTTACTTATTTATTTATTAAATTTACCACTATTTTATCATGTCCCAATATCCCTCACCATTGAAAATGGAATCAGTAGTTTCTTTGACAATCTATTTGAAAGGATCACAAGTAATTTTTTTTTAATTATCCACACATTGGTCATAAGAACAATAATAAAGTAATTTGGTAGGTGGTCTTTCCAACTAAGGACTTTTAGCTCATTGATCTATTGAGTGGATTCCCTTATCTTGAAATATTTACTTGGATTTCCTCAACACTTGCCTCCAAATTTTTATTGAAAATAATTTTTCAATTAATTTTAAAACAATTTTTGTTATGTAAATCCAAAACTATCATTAGAACTTCATAATAAAAGTAAGTGATCATAATTTTTCCATGTACTACACTTAGTTCTATGGTTTTTCTTCCAAATCATGTAATTGAAGGATTAGTGGGAATTAATATTTAATTGAGGAATTTTAATTTATTATCCATAAATTTTAACTTGTTTAATCCTTTACTCATATTATTAAGATTAAGTGGATGTTACTCAATTAATTAACCATGTTGGATAAAACAATTACATATAATTCATTTATTTAATTTCAATATTTTCACATTAATTAATTTATTTATGTTACCATGTCCATGTATCCATAAAATAAATAATTGGATAGACAGAAATAATTAATTAATTAAATTTCCAATTCATGATATTTATCTAATTGTTGATTTAATGATATCAAATTAAATCAACCATTGACCTATGATAAATAACTCATATTTCTAGTCTAGGCATGAGTTAATGCATTCCTCATATCCACCTATGTATCAATGGGTTGGAATCATTATGGTTCTGTGTTGAAATGCCGCTATATGCCATGGGAGGCTCTATTAATTACAAATATTTTATTATCACACGCAGGTTAGGGGAACAGAAGGATTGGTTGAAGGGGATTACATAAATATCTTTGGACCTAGAGATCCTACATAATAAAATAAAGGAGATGTGACTACTAAGAAATAATTTAATTTAATATTAAATAATTGAAAACACATGAAATAAATTGAATTAAAATATCCAATACATAAACGGGTCTTCTCCAAGCTCATGAATTGATATACATACAATGAATACACAAAATTAAACAGATTTATTATTTTTGTATTCATTTTTTATTATTTAATATAAACACACTTGCACTAATTAAATAATTAATTAATTACTTCCTTTTCATTTTAATGAACATATAATCCTATTTGGAGATACCCATAATTAATGGAATTTATGGAAAGTAAACTGAAGAACAAATAATAAAATATTAATTACAATAAATTAACTAATCATTTATAATTATTTAAAACCATTATGAAACTTTCAAACACAAAAATTTGTAAAAAATAATTAAATAAGGTTTTAATGATTCAATTTTCATATTTAATGTAATATTAATATTATTAATTAGTAGAAGATTACACAATGTGTACATCCAGCAACACACAATGTACATTGGTCTCCATATATCCTAGTCACATGACTGGAGTATCAACATTTTCACTCGACAAGACTACTAAGTGTAAACATGTCAGCTACACACCCCTGTATCCACTTATCGTGTTCCAAGTTTGCCAATTCAACATGTGGTTTTTAATAAAGGCATTAAAGGTAATTAATTGCGTAGTGAATAAAGATACAATGTGCATGGGTAGACGATGGGTTATCCTGATATACGATGTGTAACCAAGTCTTACCAGACTAAAATTTGGCACTTCCTGATGTAATCTATGGTCATTCTTCATTTTTTCTTAATCCATTATGAAAATGAAAAACTGAACGATCATGATTAATATATCGATAACATGTTAATATAAATCGGATTAATTAATTTATAACATGAAATGAAAATCTAACAAAAATTGTTCATAGATCAAAAATAATATAAATAGTTATAAATTTAAATGTAATATGATCTTATACAAATTTATGGTTCAGGGAATAGTGGAAGCATATGGATGTGGGTGACATATTAGTATTTATTTTAATAATTATTTCTTGAAACCAAGAGAGGGGATCTGTCACATCATATTCCTAATTAATTTAATTAAAATTTAGGGAAATAAATACATAGGATTAGGAAATTTATTCATTGGTCAATTTTGATCATTATAAATGACCATTTTAGATTACCATCATTTAATTGTTAGGATCCAAGGATAGAATCCCTCAATTGGTGATCCGCATGTGCTCCTATAATCTCCAAGAAACATCACTCGATCTTGAGGTGATAGCACAAAAAGTCAATTTTTTTGCATTTTTTCGTTCTTGATCACTCATTCTTTGGTCTTGAATAAATATCTCATACACTTCTCATTCTTGAGAGGGAGATAAGAGGAGTTTTGAGAGAATTAATTGTGCGCAACAATTCTTTATTCTGATTTTTTAGATTCATTACATAGTGGACATAGTTTTATATTTTTAGGTTTAGGTTATAAGTTAAAATATTATTTTATTATATACTAGACACTAAATAACATTTATTACCTTTAACATACACCATGACACATAATAATAATTATATTATTGTTATTTTTTGGTGCGCACCAACTTACACAATAAAAATATTATGTAACGGTCTTGTTTATTAATATTTGTCACTAGACTCGGTCTTGGTCCATTCGAACTCCTCTAGAATTTATTGAACAACAAAATAAATATTTTATTGATAAATAAATATTTTATTCACAATCTTTAGAGTAAATATTTATTAAATTATTCAATAAATAATATATATATATTATTCAAAAAATAGAAAATAAATATACATTTAATTTTTGCGATAAATATAACATGAATAAAATTATTCATATGACTAGAGAATAGTATTTATTCCATTAATTTAACTCAAATAGAATTTAATCAATATAAATGGAAATAATTAGTGTGTTACCATCTAGGATTATTTCTTGTTGGCATTAGTCCGGTTTGTTTTAAGTCCAATATTACTGTATAGTAATAGGTTAAGACACACAAGAGAATGAACATAATGTTGCAATGTCAACAACCACATATGAACCCTCACTGTGCATATAAACCCTTTGTCAAAATATCTCATAATGTAGGTTTCACACCCATGTCACCAACCTATATGCTTGATATGTAGTTCGTTGAATTTCAGAAATAAGAATATCATTACACCATGGACATGGAATTATATGTGATAGTATTATTCCAACAAAAGGTCCAGGATATTAGTTTCCATAAAAATGAAGGGAAAAAATCCTTCCTTGTATTATTCATTAATAACATGTCACTCTTAGCGCATGCAACACATCCAACTTCTCCATAAACTATTATCTTTATGGTTTCTTAAATCAATCTAAGTATGTGAGTTGTAACATTAATTACTAATAATCATAAAGTCTAAGAACCATAATACATGCTCATAGATAGGAAAATTCAATGATACCAAAACATACTTAATTTATACTGGCAAGTCCGTTCTCAAAATCTCCCATCTTGGAGATTACCAAGAGCGAACTTCATGAGAAGAATCCTCAGTTTCTTATGAGTGATCACACTTGACAGTCTATGTACTATGTGTCGTGTCATAATACATTATCCAACCATAGAACATTATTTGATAATATTGTTATAGCCCATCATAATTCTCATCATATTGGGGAACCTCTATGACCTTATCAATGTGATGTATACTATAAGAAATTATTTCATTAGAGTCATGCAGAATAAAAAAATATATAATAAAATGTTATATTAATGTTCAACACATTAAATATACATGTAAAAAAAGTACAAACAGTTGGTCATAGGACACCAAATCCAACATGTTCTACCTCCAATATCCTCTACTCCTCACCTCGATAACATCATTCAACATCAACACTTCAATAATATTATCTCCTTGAATCGACTTCTATTTTATCACATCATGAAGGGTTTCATTGATTTCCAAAATTTAACCACCACATTTAATTTCAATTGAAAATTTACATGCACACTATCCCTACTCCTTTGGAATCATATTGAAATCATAATTTATTGGCTATAGATTCACTGCTCCATTAACTCTATCACTACTCCTCCTTACTCATTAACTATATAGGGTAGGGTTTCTATTTCATTTTTATCAATGTTACAATATATTTATGTCATCCAATTTTTGTTCTTCCCATAATAAGTTGTCTCATTTCCCATAATAAATCATTAAACATTGCCTAATCTCTTGGAGGATCAGTCACCTTATATTTGGTTATGGATCTAGTTAGAGATATGATGTTCCCAAACAAATGTTTTTCATTAAATTATAGAATATGATCTTTTATTTGTTACATTTTTTTTCCAAAATGTAATATATTTTTTAGGAATTTTTAACTATTTTCTCATAAATTTTGATATTTAATTATAATACCTAAATATATTATCAAATAAATTTTATAATAATTCAGTAGTCTATATTAATTTGAATCTGAACCTTATATTTACATTTTTATGAATTATTTTTAAATATGTTTTTATAATTTACATATCCAACATTATATTTTCAAAATCTACTATATTATTATTTTCATTGAATATTATATACATTATTTTATATTTAATTGCTAAAAAATTATAAAAAATATAATTTCATAAATTTTAGTTTTTTGATTTTAAAATATTTAACTATTACATTCAAATTTTCAAGTCATCTATTTCAACTGGATTTTTATTATTTATCGCTCTTTGATGGTTGTTTAAATTAAAAATTTTTATTGAATGTTTTTAATAGGTTACTCAATATTATTAATGAATTTTTATCTCTACGATACATGGAAATTTATTCGGATACTACTTCAATTTAGGTATGTGATTCATAAAATGTTTGAAACTTTCTTTCCCACACCAATTGATAATATGGTTTTTCATTTACTAATCATGGAAAATATTCATTTGTATAAAAATTGAATCATTTTACCAATCTCTTCATGTAACTCCCTAACCCCAGAAGACCAGAGTCGGTGAATTATTACGTATCATTGGAATGATCACAAATGATCATGTCTCAAACGACCGATTAGTTTAGTAGCCTTGGAAGCACTAGATACATTCATAAGGTTTACATTACATCCTAAAATGGAAAACAACAAAAATATGGTTTCCATTGAGAAAACTGAAATCCCATAGACTATCTATACAGGTTATTCATAATATAATTCTTCGCATCTTGGGAAAAATAAAACATAGAATGGGGTGAGCTCAGATGCTTAGTAAGGATAACAATATAGCGGAAACTTTCATAAATAAGTATAAACATTTAAGGAAATGTATAAAACTAAAACGAAATCCTTTACAACATAAATTTCGTCATAATATGGAAAATGTAAATCAAAATAATGTCATTTACATACTCACATGGATATTATACTAGTCTAATAATCACATTCAATATCAATAGCCACTTTCATAATGATGGAATGCATAATGCCAGACATTCATAACCAAATAGTCAATGACTTGTTCCAAGACTACAAAAAAGATTTTGTCAAAGCCTTCTATGAAGACACTATTTTGTCTCATGAGACCTACCGATGCATCGAGGAGCTATAGTGGGCTCCACCCATCACTTAGTAATTCCAACACATTCATCATATGAAAAGGTTTAAACATATCATAAACATTTTTATTAAAACTGGCAAACAAAATGTCAATACTTTTTGAAATGACACATCCACAGTAAAAAATTTCATAAAACCTTCAATATAATATGGAAGTTTTGTGTCATAATAAATCAACACCAAACAATCTCAAAATCCATCAAAGGATGCTGACATAGCTGAAATCAAAACCTTTTTAGAGAAATGTATCTTTCTATTTTGAAATCATTTAAATGTCACATAACTATAAAAGAAAACCTTTATATCTGAACATATTTTTATAATATTATAAGGGAATCTTCGACGATGTTATAATGGCAGAAAATAGCAGCACCCTCCGTATAAGTTAAAAAAAATTCTTACCTTAATTTTATAAAAAAGGTTATAAATAACATTGTTTGGAAGACGACAAAAAGATTCCTTTATAAAAATCTTATAAATTTAAATCAAGGGTATAAATTAAATTGACCCATAGTCTATAAAATAGTAATAATTATTTGAAATTCATTTTTAAGAAACATTGATGTGGATGATATAGAGGTCCCAGTAGATAATTACGTATAAAAAACCTTGGGTAAAGAAGAGATTGTGAAATAAACCATTTCCTTGTACCCTTCCCTAGCCGAGGGTAGGTTATCCTCCTGTATAATAGTTGATTCGTTATTATTAAATTATACAATAATCACATGCATTGATATGATATCATATATGATATTCTAATATTTCTATGTTAATGATATTTTAGTATTATCGTCGCTTTGGGTGTTAAATGATTCGTTCTCCTTTATATGATTTGTTACATAAGAATTTTTTTTTATAAATAGGATATATTGATATATATACAGAATGATATTATGCCTTTAAACATTATTTTTAACCATCAATTAAAAATTAGTCTTGCATGGATACGATGGGGCATGAATCTAATCATGTTCGTGGAGAGGGTAATTCGTACGTACGCACAAGCAACAATATCATTTTTTTGATATTAAAATAATATATTCATGGATGGTATATCATATATACAGAATCATTATCATGTTATATTTATTATTAACATCATTTATACTGATTATTATACCCATCCAAATGATGAAATATTTGAATAACAAACATCACCACGACGTTGAAATGGTAAGCAGTACCTACGCACATATGGTGACTTTGTCATTTATAGGATGGATAGAACGACGAATGTGGTTGTAAAATTTTTATAATAACTTCAAAGTATATATAATATACTGGATTTATTATTTTATAAAGGAAACAATAAGGAAAGAAGAAGTGGAAGAAGAAAAGAACTTGAAAGAGGTGGTGAAATATTTACCTCTTCTTCGGGTTCTTCGTTTTGATTTGATCAAAAGGGAACCTTATGTTGTCTTTAGGACTAAATTAAGGCTACTAGGATGAAAGGAGGACGGTTTATAGGGTATTTTGGAAGGGTTTGGACAAGGAAAATGGATTTGAAGTTGTGAATTAGAGAGAAGGGGGTGTGGCCTTTTATAAGAGGGGTGATGGGCACCTTAGGAAAATCTAGAAATATTATTTTATAATAATATAATCTTCGGTTTCTAATTGTTAAAAAATGAATTATTTAAATTATAATGTGTTTATGGGTATAAAAACACTCAACCAATAGGTTTTAGATAGGTTTGTGTCACTATATTAACTTTATCTTTTAGATTTAACTCTTAGTTAAATAGTTTGACATTTACCATGTCTCTTTCTATTTTTATATCATATGGTCAATAAACTTACTATATACTTCCATAAAAACCACAAGTGTTTAATTAATGATACAACTATCATTATATATGTCTTTTTCCTAACCTTATATTTTTTGTAATAGAATATCATTAACAATATAATATATTTTTAAAAAACTCTTTTGTGTCAATTTTGACACTATTTTGTATTTTGTTTTTTATTAATTCATAAACGAATTATTACCTAGAAAAAAATTCTTATTACCATACCTAAAATGTCATATTAACATATAATATTAGATCAAATCATAAAAAGTCTCAAATTACATTTATTTGGATATTTACAATATCAATTATTTTAATTTTTATTCATTAGGTAATTATTGCATCATCATTGTGTCATAAATAAATTATATTATATAATGTATAAAAAATATAAATAAAATACCATTATGTAGGAAATATTTATATCTTTCTAATGAATATTTATAGTCTCATTTATCTTATTTTTAACCCCATATTAAAAATGGTTTAGTTATTAAACATTGAATTTAACACTTTTAACTCATCTTTGAATTAAATAATAATAAATGTCATAATCTAATAAAAGTGGACCTAAAGGATAATATTTTATTCCCAAGGTTGTTTTTTGTTGAATTATACTTACCCAATAGAATTAGGACATGTGTTAGGGTAATAAAAATATCATTTTTACCCTTATTTTCCCTATTTACTTTTAACCGTGGTAAATAGAAGTAAAAAGTTATTGTTCACCAAAAATTATTTTCATCTTATTGAACCAAATTTACTTACTAATATTAACCATGTCTCTCAGATCATTGAAATTCAACTCACCGAAGTGGTACAATTAGGTTTTATATAAATTTTCAAATACTTCTAGGAGTCGGGTAAAAGACGGTAAAATGTTCAATAACATTTTTATATATCTAAAATTATTATAAATTGACTCCAATGAATTAAATTTAACATATATGGATATTATGAATCTATTTTTAACTAAAATAAAATTCAATAAAATAAATAATTATTTAAATAAATATTTGGTTTTAAACTATAACTAAATGTTTTTCACTATTCATCAAAAATTGAAATTTTTCAGAAAAATACCAAAAATTCACTCTAGGATAATTTCGATATTACAAATCCCAAAATGAAGTCCATTTTCAAAGATAAAATTTATAAAATTTCAAAAATTGGGTATTACTATTCATAATGGTTAGTTTGATCGAATGTGGTGTGTTAGAACTCGAAGTTGTGTACAACACACACTATTGTATTATTCAAAGAAAAGTGTAATGTGCAATCATGGGGTTTTACATTCTCCCATACTTCAAATAATTTTTTCCTCAAAATTTCTAGAGTATTACTGCATTAAATGACTCGGGTGGTTCTTTATCATAAGTTCCTCGGGTTCCCATGTTGCCTCTTCCATCTTATGGTTTCTCCATAGAACTTTTACCAGACGAGTCATCCAGTTTCTCAACACTTGTTCTCTTGTATCAAGAACCTTGACAGGCTCTTCATAATAAAAGAGATCGGGTTCTAGTTCTAATTCCTCATAGGTGAGTACATGTGTTGGGTTAGGAATGTATTTTCTCAATAGTGATACGTGGAACACATCGTGAACTTTGGATAGACTTGGCGGCATTTCCAAACAGTAAGCTACAACCTCAATTCATTCAAGAATTTCGAAAGGGCCGATGTACTTAGGACTCAATTTTCCCTTCATACCGAAATGTATAACACCCTTCCATGGAGATACCTTCAAGAAAACATTATCTCTTACCTAAAATTACAAATCCTTTCGTTGGTTATCAACATAGATCTTCTGCTTACTTTGAGCTGCTTTGATGTGGTTTTGGATTTCCTTCACCTTTTCCATCATTTCCTCCAATAGTTCTAGGCCTATGAGTTTTCTTTCACCAACTTCATTACAACATGTTGGTGTGCGACATATCTTTTTGTATAACGCTTCATATGGTTCCATCTAAATACTCGAATGGAAGCTATTATTATCAGAAAATTCTACCAGTGGTAAATATTGATCCCACATAACTTTAAAGTCAAGTGATCATGATCTCAACATATATTCTAAGGATTGAATAGTCCATTTAGATTGTCCATCAGTTTGAGGGTGGTAGGCAGTGCTCAAACAATGTTTAGTATCCAGGGCTCTCTGAAGACTTTTCTGAAATATTGATGTAAAACAGGGATCACAAACAGAAACAATAGATAGTGGTACTCCATGAAGTCTTACAACTTCATTAATATATAGTCTTGATAAATGTTCAAGTGGTAAATCTTCCCTTATAGTAAGAAAATTCCCTAACAAAGTAAGACGATTAACAATGACACATATTGCATCGTTCCTTCTAGGAGTTTTTGGTAGCGCCATGAAAATATCAATCTTGATATCATCCCATTTCCAATTAGGTATGGGAAGAGGTTTCATGACTCCTCCAGGCTGTTTTATTTCAGATTTCACTTATTAAAAAACCATACATCTTGACACAAAATCAGCAATCTCCCTCTTCATGTCGTCCCACAAAAATTGTTGCTTCAAATATCTATACATCTTAGTGATACTAGGATGTATAGAGAAATAGGAACTATGAGCATTATCCAAAAATTCCCTTTTTAGATCAAGTATATCAGGAACACAATGTCTCTTCTCAAATTTCAAAATTCCATATTCATACCCAAAGATACCCAATCCCCCATCATTCAAAGATTTAATCTTCTTTTGAAACTCTTCATCATCGGTCGGAGAAATGTTTATCATTTCTAGTACAAATGGTTGGGAAACCATTTGAAAACTCATTGATGTTTAACCATCCATGGTTATTCACATATATATCTTTACTAGATCCATGAAAATGGGATCTCTTTCAACTCTCATCTTGTTCAAAACTCCATGATCTTTTCTACTCAAAGCATCTTCCACCTTATTTTCCTTACCCGGGTGGTAGTGTATGGTGAAATCATAATCCTTGAGTAGTTCAATCCATCTCATTTGCCTCATGTAGAGTTATTTCGGTGAGAAAATATACTTCAATCTCTTGTGATTAGTATAAATCTCACATTTTTCACCATAGTGATAGTGTCTCCAAATCATTGAAGCAAAGATTACACCTGCTAACTCAAGATCATGAGTAAGATAGTTTCGTTCATGAATTTTTAGCTGTTGTGATGCATAGGCAATAACCTTATCATTTTGCATAAGGATACAAGCACGTCCTTTCTTTAATGTGTCACTATAAATTACAAACCCATCATTATCTGATGGAAGAGTCAAGATAGGAGAAATGACTAATATTATCTTAAATTATTGAAAACATTTTACAAACTCTTTTTTCCAGAAAAAATTTAACCCCTTTTTCGTGTGAGCTTGGTTAATGGGTTAGGAAATCAGGCAAAATTGTGGACAAAATGCCGATAATAACCTACTAAACCAATAAAACTGTTTACTTTAGTTATACTTGTTTATGCTTGCCATTCTTGAATTTCCTTGGTCTTAAAAGGATCAAAAGATATTCCATCCTTAGAGACAATATGGGAGAGAAAAGATATCTCCAGAAGTTATAATTCACACTTTCTAAACTTCCCATATAATTCATGTCTTCTAAGAGTCTTCAGGATAATGTACAAGTGATTTTAATGATCTTTGTATCTTTTGAAGTATACCAAGATATCACCAATAAATACAACTACAAAGTTATGAAGATATTCCTTGAAAACTCTATTAATTAGATCCATGAAGACAGAGGGTGTATTGGTCAATCCAAAAGGCATTACTGTAAACTCGTAATTCCCGTACCTGGTTCGAAATACTGTTTTTGAAAAGTCTTCCTTATTCACACACAACTGATTATATCCGGATCGAAGGTCAATCTTTGAAAAGTATTGATCTCAATGAAGTTGGTCAAATAAATCATCAATGGGAGGTAGGGGATAATTGTTCATTATTGTCATAGCATTGATCTCCCTGTAGTCAATGAAAAACCTCATAGATCCAAATTTCTTCTTAACAAAAAGGACAGGGGATCCCCATGGAGAAACACTAGGACGAATAAATCCCTTATTATTCAATTCCCCTAGTTGTTTATTTAGTCTCACTTATTCCACAATGGCTATTCTATAAGGAGTCTTTGATATGGGATTTTATCCATGAATTAAATCAATGGAAAAATCTGTTTCTCGTTCTGGAGGATGTCCAGGTAAATTATCTGGAAAGACATCAACATATTCTTTTACAATTGGTACATCATCTATTTTAACATTCCATTCCTCACCCACAGTTATATCATTCTCTTCCTCCACAATAATTGAATTTAGTTGAGCTACAGATGGTGGATCTAGATAAGAATTAGATTTTTATGTTTATTCTCTAAAGATAAGGTACTCCTTATCATCAACGAAAATTGTATCCTCCTTCTTCTTACAATAAATTTTCGCATCATGGTCTGAAATCCAATACATAACGAGGATTATATCAAATTAAATTATGGGTATGACGATGAGATCAACAGATAAAGAACATTTATATTCTCTAATGGGGACTGATTCACATAAATTTGTTGAAATGATACTTCCCTTAGGAGTTTTTATTAACAACTCCCTTGTTAAATAAAATTGGAAATATCTATTTTTTATAGAAAATAGGGAAGATATAAAACAATGTGATGATCTAGAAACAAATAAATCATTTTCCAAACTTGAGGAAACCATTAAATTACCTGCCACTACATCTTTCGGGGCTTCAACCTCACCAGTAGTGATATCATAACCATGGCCTTGATCCCTTTTCCTTTTCTGAGGTAAGTTCCTATGACGCTTAGGAAATTCTTTCACATAATTCCCCCTTTCTCTACAATTGTAGCATTCAACATCAATATCCTCTTTCTTACCCAAACAATCACGAGCTTGGTGGCCTATTTCACCACACATGTAACAGACTCCTCTTCCCTTCAGGAAAGTACCCGGGTGTTTCTTACCACATTTACTGCAGGATGGATATTATAATTTTTCTGTATCCCCCTTATTTCCATTTTTATAGTGTTTGGTAGATCTTTTATTCTCTTTATTTGCTTTAAAGTCGTAAGACATAGAGAATTGTTTTTCTTTCTTGATAGCACTTGAGAAAATATCTTCGCATGACGAGAAGTATTGTGATACTAATGCTCAATAGAGAAATGGTTTTAACCCAACAGATAATTGATCAATCTTACTTCTTGGGTTACATATATAATTTGCAGCATGCCTTGCTAACCTTGTAATGTTATCTTCATACTTTGAAACATTCTCATCCTCCTTTTTCCTCAGACATAGAAATTGCCTTTCCATATCTGCTCGATGGTCATGAGGAAAGTATTTTTTTATGAAAATTTCATTAAACTCACTCCATTCAATATTTCATACGTCATCATATTCCTTTTTGTTTTGAATCAATGACCACCATTGATCAGCATCTCCAGTGAGGCGGTAAACTACCAAGACAACTTTTTCCCTTTCGCTACTCCCCAAGGCATGGAATATTTTCTCTACGGAATTAATCCATTTCTCATATACTAGTGGATTTTTATCCACATTGAATTTTTGTGGTTATTTCCTCATGAATCAATCTAACATTGATCCTCCATGCTACGGATCAGGGTGCTCCATATGGGTATGGTGGTAATTCATAACCTGGGTGAGTTGTCATCGTATAGTGATTAGCTAATCAGCACCAATTGCATCACCAACTCCACGATAATTATCTTGAGAAGGAGGAAAATCTTTACGTGGAGTGCGTACATTGATACGGTTTTCATTCCTTCCACTAGGCACAATTTGTAAAAAATATAATAAAATGATTAGTTTATGAATCGAAATATATAATTCCATACTTGTAAAACACTTAACAAAAATTATCAATTTATAGATATAATCCATAATAGGAAAAATTGTTTGTTTGAAGAATTATATACCTGTAATCCCTTCATAATGGTTTGTAAGGAAAATTAGAATTATTATAAGCATATCTTCCAGGAGTGTCGTAACCAAGAGTGCATCAAGGCCTGTTGTCATTCACCAGTTCACGTTCGAGTCTACCTCAAAGCGGTGTTTTTAGGTTTTACCCCTAGGTAAATCTACGATAGATCCGCCTCCGCCTGCTCGTATCCAGACAAGGACGTATTGCTTTAAAAACTAAAAAAATCTCTATAATGCCAAAATTCAAGGAAGTTCTTCTATACTAATCCTCAATGTCTATCTTAGGGCTATGTGCTCTAATCAGAGTTTATCTAAATCCTGCTTCCAAGGGTTGTACTAAAAATCCTTGGATACAAACTGTAACGCCCCGAACCCAGAAGTCCAGAGTCAGTGTATTATTACGTATCATTAGCATGATCACAAAAGATCAAGTCTCGAAATACCTATTAGTTTAGTAGCCTTAGAAGCACTAGATACATTCATAAGGTTTACATTAAATCATAAAAAGGAAAACTACAATAACATTGTTTTCATCGACAATACTGAGATCCCATAGACTATCCCTGTAGGTCAGTCGTAATATACTTCTACTACTGAAAATGAATGGTATACCAATGGTTGAAAACCGTTGGTATAGAGTGGAGAACCGTTGGTATAAATTATAACAATGGTTTTAGAAAATATAGCCATCTAAGACATGACAATAGACATATACCAACAGTTTGAGATAAAACGTTGGTATATGTGAAGAAATCTACACTATACCAATGGATTTATATAAACTGCTGGTATATAGTTCTTATAAAACACATATGCCAACAGTTTCAAAACCGTTGGCATATATTTTTTCCCAACGGTTCTGTAGGAACAGTTGGTAAATAGTCTTCCATTCACCCCTATAACAACGGTTCAAAACATTGGTAAAGGTTTTTTACCAATGGTTCTGAAATAACCGTTTGTAAAAAGATAAATACAGAACAAATACCAACAGTTTAAAAGTGATGGTATTGGATTTTCAGTACAATTCACATAGTAGCCTGCTCTGTGTGCTGTTGTGTGAATTGTACAACAGTAAATGCAGATTACAATACAATACATAATAAGGATACATAATTAAAAACTGAAAATTATGAGGATACAAAATTTAATAATCAATTATGAATACAATACATTCAAATATGAATACATAATTTTATGTGATACAGAATTAAGAATACATACCAAATTGCATTTTTTATAACACACACATGATTGAATTTAGAAATTAGAAGCTAATGAACTGAAATAAGGAAATGAAAAAATAAATTCAACCAAACACAAATATTATGTCCCATGGTTTGGGGCAGGTCTCTTTGAACATATTGATGATGATAATGGGTGTGTATCAATGAGCTTTTGTGACTAAGGGAATATAGTTTTCCTTGCATATTAAATGTCATGTGTTTTAGAATAGGGGTAGGATTTCCTCACATGAGAAGTGGATTTTTTGAGGCTGGACCATGGATCATTGTGCTAAAGTATGAACAGAATCCAAAAATGTTTGGTTAGTTCTTTGTATGCTAGTTGTTTTTACTTAAAATGATGTCCATTTTAAAAAAAAATAGAGACAGTTAGGTTGATATTGGCCACACCGTGCCTCTGATTGAGGTGTGGTTGACTCGTACTTGTAACATATGACCCATGGATCATTTTCCTAAAGTATCAATGCAATCCAAATGGGTTTGGTTGGTTTTCCATATGCCATTTGTTGTTTTAACTTAAATTTTTTTCTATTTCAATTAAATGTGAGACACTTTGAGTGGTACTGGCCACACCTGTCACGACCCGACCCCACCCGGGCTTGAGCCGAAACTACCCCAAGCCCGCCTCCATAGGCCAGGGGCTGGCGACCAGCGCCGAAGGCACAACAACTCGGGGAGGCCTTTCCCTAAGCACCTGTACACACACACGCCGCAGCACACTCAATGCAAAAGTGCAGAGTAAAATGAAAAGTAAATGGGAACTACTATAAATAAACCACAAGAGTGCATCGACCTCTAAATATTACAGTGTACAAGCAGAAAAGAAAATGGGAAAAACATGTGCCCAACCAAAAAGTTCCACAACCCGGCAACAGGTAAACAAAAAGAAACAACTGACTGGTCTCCCACATGGAACTCAGCCACAACCACCGCACGCGGTCCAAGCTCCCAAGCTCCTACACTCCACTGAATCCACACTCCACCTGTCTGTCGTCTGCAAGGGAACACCAAGTGCGGGAAAAGCCCATGCAGGGGTGAGTATAAAAATACTCATTAGGATACCCCAAAGGCTCAAGGGAGCAACAAAGGAGGTACCGAAGGGTGAGCAGAAAGGCGAACAAGGAAAGTAAAGGAGTACAACTGAAGGTGCAGTAAAGAGTCCAGCTCAACCCAACAAGAGAAAGGAGGTAGACTCATCCAGACACAAGGAGCTGGAAACGGTGAGAAGATGAACTTCAGGTCGACTCTTCGCTACCTATAGCAGGAGAGTAGACTCGTCCAACCATGAGAAGATTGATACGGAAAGCACGTGGCATACCTCGCGTGTCTTCTCCTCTTCTGGAGGGAGAGTGACTAAGCCCAAGAAGTGGGTACTCGAACAAGGTATATACATATCCTTTTGCTCAATCGAGAAGCCCGAACAACGTCGTTAGGGGATATCCGTCCCGTAGCTCAGCCCAAGAAAATGAGTCGCCAACAGTCCCAAAAGTAACACCATCAAAGCCCAGCGTCCCGTACGTCTTCCCCAAACTACAATCCAATGGGATCAATCACCCCACCTTGAAATTATCCACTTTTAGCGGCACTGACTCGCCCGCATGGTTTTAGGTCGCGTCGCAAGGACGGGTCTCGGTGGGGTAAAGCGCCCCTCAAACTTGAGAGTTCCGGGTTAAGTCAAACCACGCCTCGTCACTACCCCACAGTCGAGAGGTCTTGTCAAGGTCAAGCCGTTGCAACACTGACCCGTATAACCAAGGGTCTTGCTCTGGTAATCACAGAGGAAAGCCACATGCTAGACTAGTAGAAAGGACTGAGCCTGGAATTCCAACAGGTGTCCCACTGCCCAGCTCTTCTGGAGGGTAATTAATAACCAAATATTGGGTGACCCACTGCCCAGCCCTACTGGAGGGTAAACCCTAATACAACATTAGGCGACCCACTGCCCAGCCCTGCTAGAAGGTAAACCATATTACATTATCAGGCGACCCACTGCCCAACCCCGCTGGAGGGTAGACCTTAATACATCATCAGGCGACCCACTGCCCAGCCCCGCTGGAGGGTAGACCTGTAATAAGTCGATAGGCGACCCACTACCCAGTCTTGCTGGAGGGTAGACCTGGAACTAGATGACGGGAAACCCACTACCCAGCCCTGCTGGAGGGTAGACCCTAAGAGGTCGTCGGGTGACCCACTGCCCAGACTCTGCTGAAGGGTAGACCCTAATAGCGTCGGGTGACCCACTTCCCAGTCTCTCCTGAAGGGTAAACCCTAATAGCGTCGCGTGACCCACTTCTCGGTCTTTGTTGGAGGGTAGACCTTAATAGCATCGAGTGACCCACTGCCCAGTCTCTGCTGGAGGGTAGACCCTAAAAGTCAGCGAGCAACCCACTGCCCAGCCCTGCTGGAGGGTAAACCTGAAGAAGTCGATGAGTAACCCACTGCCCAGCCCCACTGGAGGGTAAAACTCAGAACTGATCTGGCCATCTCTACCGAAGGGTACACCACTGGCCAACCGAACACGGAGTGGGTATCGCGCAACCACCCAACTCTAGAACAACTCACCCCAAATGAGGTGCAGCGTCTGCTCCATCACTGGGTGTCACTAGCACCGCTACCGGCCAAACCATCGAGAACAAAACCAGGGGGAGACCACTCAACCCTGCTGGTCAAACAAACGAGCACGGAGGGACCCTCTACGTCATGAGAGTTCAAAGTACGTAAAGCAGAACCCGGCACGCACGTGGGGCCCGCACAACGTGTGGCCTCATCTCAACCCCAACAAAGCGTATAAACGTCCTCAGGTACAAACAACCACATGTACATCCAAGGGTTCCCGTATACTCCCCGAGTATACCTCATTCCAGCCCATTGGATATCATGCACACGACACCCAACGTCAACGAGAAGGCATGACGTAACAACTCCAACCTTCCACCTCATCGGCTGAGGCACAACCAACCACATCTCTTCACTCACACGGGAGTGCATGCGATCACACGCTAAGGGTTCTCCGCAAACATGGTGAGAAGAACAGCCATCAGAGCATCTTTCACATTGAACAAGATCGCGCGAGAGGCTTTGCACAACCAAACATATCACACCATTGTAATCCTCTCGAAAAAACACGCGAGATAGACTTCTCACTTGCCTCAGACGGTTATTCGACGGAAAAGTCACCAACACCGCCTCACGCCCAAACGGCGTCCCATGATCCCGAGCCCCGGCCCCGAAAACAGTCGGGTGCATCGCACCATTGCGATCCCCCTGGGAAAACACGTCAAAAGCTCTACTCACTTGAGTGCAACGGATATCCGGAGAAAAAGATACATTCTGGCGCACCGCACACGAGCGGTGCCACATGTGACCAACATCCCGGTCCCGAAACTCGACAAACGGATTGCACAGTTGCGATCCTCTCGAAAAAGCACACAAGATAGACTATTCAATTGTCCAAAATGGTCGCCCGGTGATAAAGATGGAAAATCACTGTCGACGCCCAAACGGCCCTCGTGGGCCCCGCACCATCATGCGGAATTATAGCGGGCAGACTGCGCCAACGCGATGCCCTCGGAAAAGCAACCAACATCGACTGCTCGCATGCCCCGAACAGAGGTCCGAGGAAAAAGTCGCTAAAACGCAGCACACAACTCAA